>OY992794.1:6250000-7500000 GCA_963921375.1 Tiliacea citrago | reverse complement strand
AACCGGCCAAGTGCGAGTCGGACTCGCGCACGTAGGGTTCCGTACCATTATCTATAAAAACGGCAAAAAAATCATATTACGTAAATAATATTTATTTTATTCTGTTTTTAGTATTTGTTGTTATAGCAGCAACAGAAATACATCATCTGTGAAAATTTCAACTGTCTAAATATCACGGTTCATGAGATACAGCCTGGTGACAGACGGACAGACAGACGGCGGAGCCTTAGTAATAGGGTTCCCGTTTTACCCGAGCACAGTTCCACGACGTCTTAACTCCGATGCGATCAGACACTGAATCCTCAATGTCCTTTGTCCTCAATGACTTTTTTCAGAATTTATATCTTAAATTTTTACTTTAATTAACTTAAATTTGCTGTAAAATTTTCGGGAGGCACTGACTTTTTCGTGTTCCTGACCAGTTTATATGAGCAAAAGGTTGTTCATAATGATGAGTACAATGATCCCATATGAGGTGGTGCGCCTGGACGAACGTGACAACATACGTGAGTCCATCAATGTCTGGTTGCGGCCAAGGCTAGTATAGTGCTTTTCTCAAATAATGCGCGGAAATTCAAACAAAGTAAATTATTTATAACTTCCAGATTCAATGACGAACAGCGATAATTTTTCACGCGCCAATGTGTTCATTTGTTTTTTTTCAATAAACAGCTTTCTATTTGCAAGCCAGTTCGAAATTTAAATAAAACCTTTGAAAAGTTACCTCCTTGATTATCATGTTTCGGAGGAAAAGATCGTTCCATTTTTAAATTACACGATAGATTTGAGTTTACTATGTAATTTATTTGGCCGCTAATCACGACACATAATTATTTATTTTCATACAACTTTTGGTGGCTGCTGCTCGCATGTATTTGGCCAGTACAGCAATTTTGATTTATCTCGAAGAAGGTTGTCAAAATAATGCTCGAATTTCCAAGCAAGTTTGAGAAAAAATATTATGATAACCTATGTATGTATTATTTGATTGCATTTTTAAATTAATCAGGCGTAGATGTAAACTGGTGGTCGGTGGTCAATTTGATTGTAGGAAAATTTGAAAAAAACTGATTGTTATTCTTAGAATAATTGGTTTGTGTTGGAAAGGTTCAAGTACAGGTATTAGTGCAGGCTCCGTGGTTCAGGTTTGGCCTAGAATTGTATAATTTTACATAAAATTTATTCATTTTTTTAACATTATCATTTTTAATTGACTATAAATAAATTATGCACGTAAGTAGCCTGCCAGTAGACAATAGCGCTGAAATGGTCGCGCTTGTCATACACATATTTAAAAAATCTAAAAGGATTAGGCACAGTTCGTCGTTGGGGCATCAGATTCGATTCTACAGTCGGGCAAAGTTTTACATATTTGGGTTAGGAGGCCGGAGTCTGAGTTTGTCCCCAGTTAATGACAATAGGCCCGCACCCGAAAAACTCCTCCGCATCGCTGTCGACTGGTAATGTACCGAAGAGACTGGCGGTATTGCCACGTTGCAGAATAGAATAGAATAGAATACTCTTTATTATGCACACCATAAAAGTTACAGATATAAATGTTGAAATTGTATGCCAATGCTTAGCTTCTGCCCAAGGTAAAAGCCAGCCAAGTAACGGGAAGTGTCAACCAGCCGTTTGAAGATTTCGTTGAACAAATCATGACCACTCGGACACAACGGTCCGAGGGTTTCAACCCCAAACGGTTTGAAAATGTAATAAGGTAATACTTTCGCTGTTTGAGGTCTTCTGCAGCCGCAGCAGCAGCGCCAGCATAGCACGCCGAGCCAGGAAGATAGGTTGGTGCAAGAGTATCGACACACGTTGCGTCCCACACTAAAGGCCTACCCACCTTCCATGCAAATAAAGACATGTCTTCCGGTCTCTTGCCATCGTTACGAGCCAAGCCATTGAGTTCTAATAGACCTGGTACGCCGAATGTGTGACAAGAGCTCGTCGGATGATGTCATTAATGACCGCGTGCGGCGCTAAGCGACCCGCACTTCTGCTGCAAGACAGGCCGTGATGTCCGAGGCTATTGACAACTTCGGTACAGTCACAGCGGTGAGGAGAACAACAAGGAGCTCCTAGTCGCAGGGAACCAGCGAGGCGGAAAGTAGTGTACTTACAATAACTACTACTGAGTGAGTGAGTATTATAATTAATCCGAAAGGGTCGGGGCGGATCTAGGAGTTCATTGGGTGGGGAGGGCGGGGCCTATAAGGTTTGAAGCTATAGAAATTCGGCAATTTTCGGATTAACTTTTCGATTTAACTTCAAGTTAAATCCATGAAATCTGATAGGTTTCTGGTCAGAAAATAAAAATGACTAGCTTCAATATTTTTGCAAATTTATCCCTTGAGGTATAGGAATTCCGTTACTTAGTTTTGTAGTTCAGACCATGAAAATTGGTAGGTATTTAGCCTATTGCTTGAGGGAAAATTACGTGTTCAGCATTTTTAGAAATTCAACCCAAGAGTGTAAAAATTTGCATTTTTAATGATTTATGTTATTTCGAGGCCCCAAGTGGACGTGGTTACGAGGTGGGGTGCATGCTAGTGATCCTAAGTATGTGCATGCTTGTTATATCTTTGTCTATGATTAACTGAGAAGTAGAAATTCACCTGTTGTAAAGAATATATTTCTGTTCCCTGATACACCTACGAGTACCTATGAGTATGGTGTGTAAAATGGCACTTGAATTGAATAGAAAAGTTGAGTCAAAAGTATGGATATCCTGGGTCTTTTGAGAGGGAGGGGGCATGGCCCCCTCTGTATCCGCTAATGGAAGGGTGTTTTTGGTTTGTCCCTATTTTACGCAGCAAAGCAGTAACCGATTCACGTGGTTTTAGGGTTCCGTAGTCAACAAAGAACCCTTATAGTTTCGCCATGTTCGTCCATCTGTCTGTCTATGTCTCCATGGCTTAGCTCAGAGACTCTTAGAAAGCTGTAATTTAGCATGGGTATACATGTTAACCACGCCGACAAAGAGATAAAATAAAATCTTTTTTAGGGAAAAAATCACTTAAGGTGGGGATGTATTTTTTCCTCGTCTATCCCATGGTGTGAGAAGTCGCTGGATAGGACGTTCGTTCGCTGCGAGTGTGTGACAACCATTTTTATATTCAAGGATCCGTTTGCGAAATATTAAGCTTTATAGTGCAGATTTTTGTTACAGTCACTTGATTTAGCTAAATGGTTGTTTTTGGAAATACGAAAAAAATCACGGCAGTACTACGTATATTAACGAAGTTAAAATAAAAACTATCACAGCTAAGTAGGCTTTGCAAGTTAACGAGTACACCGACGCACTTGGTTTTTTTAATTCAATAAGAACCCCTAAAGTTCTTAAGGTCGTTGGTGTTTGAGCAGTGAAAATATATTCACGCTTAAATTTGCCACGGATGTTGGAGTCATTAGTTAGTCGTTAATCGGTATTTATATATTGACAGTGATTTTGGGATTGGGATATAACTACTGTAGTATTCAATATATTAACACTTCCTAATCGCCTACTAAACAGGAATGATATCCTCCAGGCGGTACGAGGACTAAAACACGTTAATAGATGATAGTTTACTGTATTACAAGGTTTACACAAATGGGAAAACAAACGGTTAACAAGGTCTGACTGGCGAGAAAAGGCTTATAGTGTAGAACGCTCAGTATGGCGAACGCTGACGTACTGCTGGGCCGACCGGTGCGCGCCCGCTGGTCATACGCCCCCTCCGAGACCGTTGCTCTCCGCCCGCGGTCGCCCTGCACGTCGTGATGTTCTCGACATGCTCCCGGCGTCAAAGACTTGTTTTCAATGATTAGACTGGAAGAGGACAGACGGTGTTATAAGCGCGTCGGACTATATCCCTTTTCGTCCTTACGTCTGCGACTCTACTTATTCCGTCTCTCCCAGGTATGAGACGTACGATACGACCGAGTGGCCATATCAGTGGTGGTAACTGTTGGTCTTTGAGTACCACCATAGCTCCTTCTTCAAGCACCCCATCGCTGTCCGTCCACTTGGTTCTCTGTTGGAGGTAAAGGATATCCTCGTTAGAGAGTCTATTCCAGAACTGTTGCTCAGGTGTTCGATGCGCTGGAAACGTTCCAGGCTGGAGATGTTCTGGTTGTAGACTTGCGGATACGGCAGGGATGTGAGAGATCTCCCAATGAGGAAATGGGCAGAAGTTAAAGGGTATAAGTCTGATGGATCAGTGGAAAGAGGAGTGAGAGGACGAGAGTTAGTATTGCCTCAACATGAATCAGACACGTAGACATCTCTTCGTAAGTGAGATGTGCGAAGCCTAATATACGCCTCAGGTGATGTTTTATAGATTTTTACGGCAGACTCCCATAAGCCACCGAAGTGTGGGGTGTAATCCGGGATAAAGTTGAAATTGATACCTGTATCTGCCATTTCTGAAGAAAAGTCTTGTCTTAATATAGCAGCTATTTCATTACAGGTGCCAATAAAGGTTGTACCATTATCGGAGTTAATGGTCTTTGGTTTACTACGACGAGCAATAAACCGGTTCAGTGCTGCAATAAAGGCATGTTTTGTTAGATCTGAAACAAGCTCCAGATGAACCGCCCTTGTGGCTAGACACACAAAAACACTTATGTAGGATTTGATCAATCTATATCCTCTACCTTTGCGATTGGCTAGGATGATGGGTCCGGCGTAGTCAGTGCCAGTCTCTAAAAAAGGGAACTCCAACTGGACTCGTTCCTTAGGCAAATTACACATGATGGGTTGAACTGTTCTACCGTTGAATCGCTGACACTTTACGCACTTATGTACAGTTGACTTAGCAAGGTTTATACCTCCCAAGGGCCAATACTCATATCTAATTGTGGCAGAGAAGCTGTGGATCAGCATGGAACAGGCGTAAGTGGCGGCCATCAGCATTACGCGTAGTAGTGTCGATGTAGTTCTGTTCACATGTTCACTCTTTAGGATGTGAATCAGAATGCTTTATTTGTAAACATAGCTCAAATTACAACAGTGTGCGAGATGTTACAGATTGGTAGATCCTCTATGTTTTGCCCAGAGGCGTACAAATATATTTAATTAATATAGGTAGTCTAAATTTTTACTTTTCAACACAAATTTAATTTTTAAGATATATAAATATGTGAAATGTCACATTAGTAATAAAGTCAATATTAATAGGAACATACATGCATAACAATACAAAATACAATCAATTTCAATAATAATGTCAAATAAATTCAAGTTACATGTCATATAATGCTAATGTCAAACAAAATTAAAAATCGTCAAAATAAGTAAGGTGATGTACAATTTTCTGAAATAGTAATTATAGAATTATCGCCCAAATATTCCTGAAATGAGTAATAGCATTTATTTATCAAAATTCTTAATAGTTGTGTTTTGAAATTGTCCAGATTTAACGTTTTAATTTTTTCAGGTAATTTGTTAAATATTCTTTCGGCCATACAGAAAGTGCTTTTATTCATTAGTGCAGTTTTTCCATAAGTCATTTCGAGTTCAGACTTATTTTTATCGCGTAATTTTCTGTAATAACTTTTTGTAGCTATTTTGTATAGTGAAATGTTAGATTTGACAAACATATTTGTTTCGTATATGTACAGCGATGGCAAGGTAAGAATTTTAGACGTATACTCGTAAAGAACGGTTGACAACTGTCTGTGCTTTTAAGGCCACACATTCTCTTGTTCTGACACATCTTTTTTGGGCTCGAAATACGAGTTCTCTATCTAAAGAATTGCCCCAGTATATCACGCCATATCTGAGTGTTGATGCAACATAGCCATGATAGGCTGTTAGTACGAATTCTAGGCTCACTATTTTTGATAACTTATCAAGAACATATAGTAGATTATTAACAAAGGGGATAAAGCAGTGTCTTCTGTCGCGGATGACGATTTAAATCGCGAGCGTAACGAAGGACTCGAGGATTACTCCCGAGCGTAGCGAGGGTGTTAAAAACTTAAATCACGAGCGAAGCGAGGGATTTAAGACGAGTCCTGAATGTAGCGAGGGATTTATGTTCACCCAAGACTAAGACAGCTTTATCACCGAGGAAAATACTCTACTTTTGGTACCATTTGCGAAAAAATTAACACAATAATAATATGAGATAAGCATTTATTAAAAATAATGACAATTAAAAGTAAAAATTAACATTCGAAACATTGGTCCAATTATTGATAGAGAAAAAATGTAACTCACATTTTTGTTTGGTACATTTATTGTTGATGAGTTGATTTGAGTATTTCTCTGTTCTTGCGTCTGAGGAACTTGCGTTTCATTGTAGATAGTATACGTCGGAGATAGTGGTGGTGGTGCATCGTGAGTTACGGACAAAGATAAGATGCCGGAAGTTGATGGTTGTGGCTCTGATGGATTAAGATTTATATTTTTGTTAATTTGACTGCTTAATATGGTTTTATTCGCCATTGAGCTTTCGATATAACCCTCAGCTACTCTATCAGATCTCCAACCACCGTGTCTTTTTATTGACGTAATATCCGCCCCTGAATCCGCCAAGAAAGTCGCCGAAGTTCTTCTAAAGCAGTGACCGGTGTAGAGTTCAACATCTTTAAGTTTTAAATATTTAGCAATTTCCTTTGGCATATTGCTAATTTTATTTTTGCCGATGGCTTGTCGAACACATTTCGACATGTTGGTGGGACGTAATGCTTGGTATTTATGAATGATTTTAGTATTATCTGCGCCATCGCCTGATGTTTCCGTAATACCACTAAGTTGCACATTCAAGTGATAACTTAATAATTCGTATTTTGTCATGTTTTTTACTTACACCCGCACACTTTGACATTATCTCACTTCTTAAAAGTACATAGCTGCGTCGAGATCAAAAATTCAATATTTAATGTAACAATTTCTTAAATCTAAATTAAAGCTGTTCTGTGAAGAAACAGGTTGAGGTTTTCATTATAAAACTTCCAAATGTCCAGTATCAGACATTAATTCTTTGTCGTTTCACTATTTTGTTTGAACACTGCATGATGGCAAAGATAATAGGATGGAACGGGATTAATAGTCGGACATTCCTCTAAATGGCCTAACTCTTATATATTCTTGAATAAAATTTGAATATTGTAACTTTAATTCTGGATTCTTACAGAAACGTTCTTCTAAATACAAAAATCGTTTCTTAGCCATTGCATAAGAATCACCTAAAAAATCTGGAGTATCAATTAGGGGCAGCCTAACACAAAATCTACCCGATTCTAAACGGTAAGTATTACGATAAAAATGGCCTTCACATGCCTGCTCTGTTTTGCTAAAATATTTCTTATCTGGAACTTGCTCCAGTTCCCAAAACTTTGTCAATTGAGAATTAATATTGGAATTATCGCATTCGTCACTATCACTAATGGAAACATGACACGGAATATTTTTAGGTGACGAACGATTCCTTAAACTTGGGGAAATAGGGCCGGCAACGAGCCAACCTAGCTTTGAGCTTCGTAGCTTGGGCATGTTATGACCTAATGCTAGCTGATCACATCCTAATAGGTCCCAAAATAGGTCCGCACCTATCAAGACGTCTATAGCCGAAGGCTGATTAAAATTAGGATCAGCTAACTGTATGTTTCTTGGAATATTTAATTTACTAATATCTATAGATTGTTTAGGAATAGCACCTGTTAATTGGTTCAATACATAAAATGACTGCACGACACTATAGTCATTGTTAAATGAATTTAATCGGGCAATGCAACTTTGGTTTACATGTTCTGCTAAGTTATTGCCTATACCAATAACATTTATAGTATTTATAGCACATACCTGTAATGATAACTTGTTCATGAGTATCTGGCTAATGAATGAGGACTGACTTCCACAGTCTAATAAAGTACGCACTCGAAATTGTTTGTTTGTTTGAGGATTAATAACATTAACCATGGCTGTTGACAAAAGAATGTGATTTCCTATGAAATCATTACTAATTGAATTATTGACTGATATTTCAGTTGAACCGCGATCTGAATTAGTATTATTGCTGCTGACTGTACCAGCGTTACTTGTACTAGTATCGTTAGAATTAGGTAAATGTAAGAGCGAGTTGTGTCTACGCTTGCACTCACGACAGGGACCCATCTTGCAATCACGTGCACGATGCCCAGTTCGTAAACAATTGGTGCATAATTGCAACTTAAATGCTTCATCTCGTCGTTCTTGAACACTCTTCGCTAGAAAAGTCGGGCAGTCGTATATCCAATGGTCACTCTTACAGATAAAGCAGTGCTTAGCGACAGAGCCGGTGTTCTGAACCGTAGATGAAAAGGATTTAGTACTACGAGAATTATTATTGTTATTTTGGCGTGATTGTGTTACTTTGGGTATATCAGACTTGTTTTGATACATAGTTTCTAACACATCAGCGCGATCAGTTAGGAACTTGTTGAAATCCTTTAGAGCGGGGAGATCGGAGAAACTATTACGATATTCTTCCCACTTCATGGCGGTACGACTATCTAATTTTGGTATAAGAATTTTAATAATTATCATGTCAAACAGTTTATCTTGTTTAGTTAAGCTTGACAATGCTCGCAAATTTTTAGTTACGTGGTCAACTAGAAACCTCAGTGATTTGTCTCATTCACATTTGTGTTGTTCCTGTGCTGATTCAAAATATAACAATGAATTGAGGTGTTGATTTATAAGTTGGCGCTTGTTATCGTAACGATCGCACAAGAGCTGCCATGCAGTTTCATAGTTAGTTTCACAAATCTCTAAATTAGATATAATTCGCGCGGCTTCATTTTCGAGATACGATACCAAATAATGGAACTTATGAACAGGCTTGATACGCTCATTATTATGAATGAGCGACAAATAGGTATCTCGAAACTCAAGCCAGCGGAAATAAGTGCCATCGAACCTAGCGATTGGTATTTGTGGTAATTTAAAATCAACATGATGACATTGTGATGACTGATCGTGATGACATTGTGATGAGTTGTGCAAATCAGATTCGAAAGAAGTATTTTTATACTTATCAAGTTGCTCTTCAGCAATTGCAAGATGTGAAGTAAAGATCTGCTAAATTTCATCACGTTCGTCGATCTCAGAGTCCATATTGTTGCAATTGATTACCTCAATCTGAACCTGTAGTTCATCGAATTTGCTAGACATAGCTCGTATTTTACTAACATTAATCTCTAACTCTTTAGCTTGAGTTTTTGTTAATTTAAAAGAGCATACTACATCTAAATATTTTTTGAATTTCGTTAAACGACCTTTGACCGAGCTACGTTTAGCAGACAATTCCTTCAATTGTTTTGCATTACTGTCTTTATCTTCGCTTAAAGACAGTAATGCAATAAAATATATTGTACTTGTACAATGAATGACCGATTTTTCTTTGTCTTAGTTTACATTAATCAGCAGTAACTCATTGGAATGATTTTCAACGTCCTCCACCTTTAAGTTTACAAGTTCACATCCGCGGCAAGCACCATTGAGTCCAAAAATTAAGGCCAACTATAACAAAGATAAAAAACCGGTAAATATATAGAAGAATTACCATTACTAAGATACGAAATATTCATAGTTAAATCATGTATACTTACTTTTGTGGCCAGAAAAATTTCCACATTTTGAGTCGTAACAATTTTAGACTTCTTTGCGCAATGCCCTTCTGATTTTCTTTTTAAAAAAGCCAGTAATTTCGTGAATCTTTTTATTTCAATGCTGTGTTTAATGCTTATTGTAGCTTTCAGTTTTGAGTATATGCACCAAAGTGTATTCGGATTCTTTGTCTTGGATAATTAATCAAAATAGACAAGAAGTACTGATTCTGAAATTGATAGGCCTTTTTTCGCACTTCTCCACGTTGAAAATTCTTCATAAGTTTTTAAATAATTTTCCTTGGATTTTGTTGGAAGCAAATTATTTATAATTGCGGCATCATTTGCACTGATGAAATCCGACAATTCACTGTCACTGTCGCTTTGATTTAACATCGTAACGTATTTTTAGAACATTAACTTATTTATAAAAATAAACTTAACGTTTATGTATTTGAAGAAAACAAAAACGCGGCCAATTCCTAGACTAATATTTTTTTTGTCGGCAAAACAAAAGTATCTAGCTCATACGGCCTCGTCGGTTTTCGTAATTTTATTTAATAATCATAACTGCATAATAAATGCGTATTCCTTTTTCAAAAAGATGTATAATGCTTTATATACAAACTCAATGGTGTAAACACAGATGTAGTTTAATATAAATTTTGGTAAGTATTCCAAATTTAAATCACATTCTCCCCCTAGAGGATGAATGAAATTCAGTACAATTTTCTGTCCCTGTTTTTAACAGATTAAAAATTACTATTGTTATGTTCGCTTTTTGTGGCATAGAATGTCACTTTTTTGAGCAAGTGGTACGAAAAGCAAATTTATTAAGTTTTTTACATATTTCGTCTGTCTGGGGTCTCCAAGTCAAATTGTTGTCTATATTAATACCAAGAAATTTAGTAGCAGTAGTTGATTCTATTTTTGTCCCTAAATAGCTAACGTCAAGGAATTTGTTTGGGATCCTTTGATAAAAATGCATAATTTTTGTCTTTTCTAAGTTTATAATTAGATTATTGTTATCAAACCATGATATAATTCTATTTATTGTCATATTTATTTCATTTTCGTAAGTATTGGGATCATCACACTTAATAATTACGGTGCTATCATCAGCGAATAGCGCCATGGGGTGGTTTATTTGCCTGGGAAGGTCATGTATGTAGAGCAAAAAAAGGGGGGGGGGGCTAGCACGCTACCCTGAGGAACGCCGTATTTAATTATCTCGCTTTCGGAACGAAATTTTTTCTCGTAACTGGTATTTGAGGATATTTGTGTAATTTCAAAAATTGCTTTCTGTCCGTTAAGTAAGATCGAATGAGATCTTACTTAACGGACAGAAAAGTATATTTCTCCTAATACCATATTTTTCAAGTTTATTTATTAGTATAGGATAGTCCACATAATCAAAAGCCTTAGTTAGATCCATATAGGCAGCACATACAGGATTTCTCTTATCTACATTTGACAAAATATGGAGAAGCAGGTCATGTATAGCCATATTGATTGTCTTCTGCTTACGAAATCCCTTTTGTTCATTTACTAATATGTTTGATTTCTCAAGGTAGTTGTACAAGGACTTATAAATGACTTTCTCAAATATTTTTGGAAAAACGGGTATCAGCGCGATAGGCCTATAATTTGACATATTTTGTCTATCATTTTTTTTCAGCAATGGTACAATTATTGACGTTTTTAATTTCTCAGGGAAGATTCCGCTAATAATACTTATATTAATTATGTGACTGAGATGTGAAGCTATGTAATAAGATACTTCTTTGATAACTTTAGTGCATACTCCGTCATAACCAACACTATTTGTATTTCGAAGTGAGTTAATGTGATTATTTATATCTTGAGGTATGGTCGGCTCCATAAATAAAGAGTTTGAATTATTTGAGCGTACGTTAATTTCTGGTATAGTTTTATTTTTTGGCTTGGTAACATGATTAATATAAAACTTGTTAAAAGCCTGAGCTATATCTAATGGGTTCGTGATTTTCTGTGTCTCTGTTTGAATCTGTGTTACTGGTTCTTTAGGGAAGCAGGTCTTAGAATTATTAATTATGGTCCATGCCGCTTTACATTTATTTTTTTTGGATGTCTTAATGAAGTAGTTATTTCGTGATGTTTGTGTTAACGTTATAACTCGTTTAAACCTTGCAGAATATGCCTTAAATGATTGTTTATTATTCGGGGTAGGATTTGTTCTATAATGCCATAGCAAGTGCCGTTTCTTTTTACTACATTTCATGTGAAGCTGAACTTAGGTGATATGGAGTCAAGTTCCCAGAATCTTGAGAGATACATGGGTGCTTGTACTTGTGTGGTGTGCTTGCCATGCGTGAACATGCACACTGATGAGTCGGTCGTGATGTTATCGACACCTACTTACCTAATAGGTGATAAGAAAGTGGTCATAGATTTTGTGGCGTAAACAAGACCCACATAGTGTTCTGTAGATTCTGTTAACCCTCATTAAAAAGTTTGTACTCGACACAGTCCAGCTATAGGGGGTTACAGGTAACTAGGCGTATTCTCGGCAAGACGACCTATTTGCAACAATTAAGCACCCTATAAGCCTAAGCGAAAATCCATGGTTTTCGAGAAAATACAAGTATGTTCCTTTGAAAATTTCCTAGAATTCGTATTTTTTTCTAAAATACCTCATTGATGAGGTCTTTATTGCTATAGGACTTGGTAGGTGATACTTTAACAACGCATATAAAACGTCGAAAGAATTAACAAATTGATTAATTTACTCTAGCACGTCCAGCCGGGAATCTGTCTAGTTATCAGTAAATATAGACAGTTATACTTTTATTAATAAAACCAATGTATTAATTTCTCATAATTAAATTATATATTTTTGATCCAAATCCAAAATTAAGACAAGGCAAACAGAAAACAATACTGTTAAATTTTAAGTATCTAGTCTAAAGACTATATTATAAATAACGACATCGCATATAATATTAAAAACACAGTTTTAGTACAAACTTACTACATACAGAATTAGACTCTAAGAGTTTGGCGTGACTGCCAATGTTTGTTGAGAGAAGCATGTGATAGTATTCTGTCGTCACACTTAACGTTTTGTGGCCAATCGCAGAACTCACTGTCTGTGTTATAGAGCAAGTTGGCTGGGCAGGTTTGCGCTACAGGAACTGAGTGGGAGCAAATATAAAACTGGTTACAATTCTCGTGGGCGATCAGTTTTCCTTGAGATCCTGGTTTAGCGCACAGAGCCGGCGCGTTTCTGAAATTGCACGCGCAATCAGGGACAATTCTGTCACCGCAAATAACATTACTTGGCCAGTCACACTGTTCATTAGACGGATTGAATAAAAGCCCTTCGGAACATGGTCGTGAAACAGGAACACCTCCAGAGCAAATGTAATATTGGTCGCAGTTTTCATGGGCTACTAGTACTCCTTCTGAGCCATAGCCTGCGCAGATCGTGGGAGCTTGACTGGGATCGTCATTAACAATGTTGCTGTTATTGTCTTCGTTCGAGTCACTATCGTCCTCATCGCTTACAGGTTCTGGTATCACTCTGTCACCACATTCAACATTTGCTGGCCAGTCACAGTTTTTAGTGTAGGGGTTGTATAAAAGGAGTCCATTGCAAGTAAAAGCCACAGGTGTGCCATGGTCGCAAACGTAGAATTGATTACAATTTTGATGAGCAATTTGTACACCACTAGAACCATCGACGGCACAAATTGCGGGAGCTTCTTCTGGGTTGCAGTTGCATGGTCCGACGATTTCTTCTTCTTCGCTTTCGACTTCTTTACTTTCGCTTACGTTATCTTCAGGGTCTGGAATTATTCTATCACCACAATCAACATTGAATGGCCAGTCACATACCTGTGAAACTGGATTATAAAAAGTATTTGAAGGGCATTTGAATGGAACCGGCCTACCGTTATCGCATTTGTAGAACTGATTACAGTTTTCATGAGCTATTAATACACCATCAGAATTGTCTACAGCGCAAATAGAAGGAGCTTGATCAGGGTCACAGTTGCATGTGCCACCGTTTTCGTCACTGTTTCCAGAACAATCTTCCGTTTCGTTGCTGTCTTCAACGGGTGGTTGCGGAGGAACGTCATCACCCGGTGGGTGAATCTCAGAGCTCTCACTGTCACTGTCAAGTCCTGGAGTGGTAACTGCTGGCGTGGTAACTGCTGGCGTGGTAACTGCTGGCGTGGTAACTGCTGGCGTGGTAACTGCTGGCGTGGTAACTGCTGGCGTGGTAACTGCTGGCGTGGTAACTGCTGGCGTGGTAACTGCTGGCGTGGTAACTGCTGGCGTGGTAACTGCTGGCGAGGTAACTGCTGGGTTAGTCACAACTGAGGTGGTAATTGTTGGATTAGTCACACCGGGGGTTGTAACGACCACATCATCACCCGGTGGGGGGATCTCGGAGCTGTCGCTGTCAGAGGATTCAGGGTCTGGAATGACTCTGTCTCCACAATCCACGTTAAATGGCCAGTCACATTGGTCCTTAGCAGGGTTGAACAGAAGATTGGGTGGGCATGTTAATGCTACAGGTTTGCCTCCAGAACACACGTAGAACTGGTTACAATTCTCGTGTGCTACCAAAACTCCTTCAGAATCATCTGCTGCGCAGATGGCAGGGGCTTCGCTGGGATCGCCGTTATTGCCTGGGGTGGTACTTCCTGGGGTAGTACCTGCTGGATTCGTCACACCTGAGGTGGTGCCTCCTGGGGTGGTAGCGCTGTCGTCTGGGTCTGGGATTACTCTGTCCCCACAGTCAACATTCTCCGGCCAGTCACACTGTTCAGTGTAGGGATTGTATAGTAAGTCTCCGTGGCAAGTGAAAACGACAGGTTTCCCGTGGTCGCATTTGTAGAATTGGTTGCAATTTTCATTAGCGATTAGAACGCCACTAGAATCTTCAGCTGCGCAGATGGAAGGTGCCTCCTCGGGATTACAGTTGCATGTGCCTGGTGGTCGTGTGGGGACCACAACATCATCACCCGGTGGACGTATGTCGGAGCTGTCACTGTCAGAGGATTCAGGGTCTGGGATGACTCGATCTCCACAGTCCACGTTAAAAGGCCAGTCACATTGGTCCTTAGCAGGGTTGAACAGAAGATTGGGTGGACATGTTAATACTACCGGTTTGCCTCCAGAACACACGTAGAACTGGTTACAATTCTCGTGTGCTACCAAAACTCCTTCAGAATCATCTTCTGCGCAGATGGCAGGTGCTTCGCTGGGATCGTCGTTATTGCCTGGGGTGGTACTTCCTGGGGTAGTACCTGCTGGATTCGTCACAACTGAGGTGGTGCCTCCTGGGGTGGTAGCGCTGTTGTCTGGGTCTGGCATTACTCTGTCCCCACAGTCAACATTCTCCGGCCAGTCACACTGTTCAGTGTAGGGATTGTATAGTAAGTCTCCGTGGCAAGTGAAAACGACAGGTTTCCCGTGGTCGCATTTGTAGAATTGGTTGCAATTTTCATGAGCGATTAGAATGCCACTAGAATCTTCAGCCGCGCAGATGGAAGGTGCCTCCTCGGGATTACAGTTGCATGTGCCTGGTGGTCGTGTGGGGACCACAACATCATCACCTGGTGGGTGAATGTCGGAGCTGTCGCTGTCAGAGGATTCAGGGTCTGGGATGATTCGATCTCCACATTCCACGTTAAATGGCCAGTCACATTGGTCCTTAGCAGGGTTGAACAGAAGATTGGGTGGACATGTTAATGCTACAGGTTTGCCTCCAGAACACACGTAGAACTGGTTACAATTCTCGTGTGCTACCAAAACTCCTTCAGAATCATCTGCTGCGCAGATGGCAGGGGCTTCGCTGGGATCGCCGTTATTACCTGGGGTGGTACTTCCTGGGGTGGTAACTGCTGGGTTGGTTACACCTGAGGTGGTACCTCCTGGGGTGGTAGCGCTGTCGTCTGGGTCTGGGATTACTCTGTCCCCACAGTCAACATTCTCCGGCCAGTCACACTGTTCAGTGTAGGGATTGTATAGTAAGTCTCCGTGGCAAGTGAAAACGACAGGTTTCCCGTGGTCGCATTTGTAGAATTGGTTGCAATTTTCATGAGCGATTAGAACGCCACTAGAATCTTCAGCTGCGCAGATGGAAGGTGCCTCCTCGGGATTACAGTTGCATGTGCCTGGTGGTCGTGTGGGGACCACAACATCATCACCCGGTGGACGTATGTCGGAGCTGTCACTGTCAGAGGATTCAGGGTCTGGGATGACTCGGTCTCCACAGTCCACGTTAAAAGGCCAGTCACATTGGTCCTTAGCAGGGTTGAACAGAAGATTGGGTGGACATGTTAATACTACCGGTTTGCCTCCAGAACACACGTAGAACTGGTTACAATTCTCGTGTGCTACCAAAACTCCTTCAGAATCATCTTCTGCGCAGATGGCAGGTGCTTCGCTGGGATCGTCGTTATTGCCTGGGGTGGTACTTCCTGGGGTAGTACCTGCTGGATTCGTCACAACTGAGGTGGTGCCTCCTGGGGTGGTAGCGCTGTTGTCTGGGTCTGGCATTACTCTGTCCCCACAGTCAACATTCTCCGGCCAGTCACACTGTTCAGTGTAGGGATTGTATAGTAAGTCTCCGTGGCAAGTGAGAACGACAGGTTTCCCGTGGTCGCATTTGTAGAATTGGTTGCAGTTTTCGTGAGCGACTAGAATGCCACTAGAATCTTCAGCCGCGCAGATGGAAGGTGCCTCCTCGGGATTACAGTTGCATGTGCCTGGTGGTCGTGTGGGGACCACAACATCATCACCTGGGGGACGAATGTCGGAGCTGTCGCTGTCAGAGGATTCAGGGTCTGGGATTACTCGATCTCCACAGTCCACGTTAAATGGCCAGTCACATTGGTCCTTAGCAGGGTTGAACAGAAGATTGGGTGGACATGTTAATACTACTGGTTTGCCTCCAGAACACACGTAGAACTGGTTACAATTCTCGTGTGCTACCAAAACTCCTTCAGAATCATCTGCTGCGCAGATGGCAGGAGCTTCGCTGGGATCGCCGTTATTGCCTGGGGTGGTACTTCCTGGAGTGGTAACTGCTGGGTTGGTTACACCTGATGTGGTACCTCCTGGGGTGGTAGCGCTGTCGTCTGGGTCTGGGATTACTCTGTCCCCACAGTCAACATTCTCCGGCCAGTCACACTGTTCAGTGTAGGGATTGTATAGTAAGTCTCCGTGGCAAGTGAGAACGACAGGTTTTCCGTGGTCGCATTTGTAGAATTGGTTGCAATTTTCATGAGCGACTAGAACGCCACTAGAATCTTCAGCTGCACAGATAGAAGGTGCCTCCTCGGGATTACAGTTGCATGTGCCTGGTGGCCGTGTGGGGACCACAACATCATCACCTGGTGGGTGAATGTCGGAGCTGTCGCTGTCAGAGGATTCAGGGTCTGGGATGATTCGATCTCCACAGTCCACGTTAAAAGGCCAGTCACATTGGTCCTTAGCAGGGTTGAACAGAAGATTGGGTGGACATGTTAATACCACCGGTTTGCCTCCAGAACACACGTAGAACTGGTTACAATTCTCGTGTGCTACCAAAACTCCTTCAGAATCATCTGCTGCGCAGATGGCAGGGGCTTCACTGGGATCGCCGTTATTGCCTGGGGTGGTACTTCCTGGGGTAGTACCTGCTGGATTCGTCACACCTGAAGTGGTGCCTCCTGGGGTGGTAGCGCTGTTGTCTGGGTCTGGCATTACTCTGTCCCCACAGTCAACATTCTCCGGCCAATCACACTGTTCAGTGTAGGGATTGTACAGTAAATCTCCGTGGCAAGTGAGAACGACAGGTTTTCCGTGGTCGCATTTGTAGAATTGGTTGCAATTTTCATGAGCGACTAGAACACCACTAGAATCTTCAGCTGCGCAGATGGAAGGTGCCTCCTCGGGATTACAGTTGCATGTGCCTGGTGGTCGTGTGGGGACCACAACATCATCACCCGGTGGACGTATGTCGGAGCTGTCACTGTCAGAGGATTCAGGGTCTGGGATGACTCGGTCTCCACAGTCCACGTTAAATGGCCAGTCACATTGGTCCTTAGCAGGGTTGAACAGAAGATTGGATGGACATGTTAATGCTACTGGTTTGCCTTCAGAACACACGTAGAACTGGTTACAATTCTCGTGTGCTACCAAAACTCCTTCAGAATCATCTGCTGCGCAGATTGCAGGGGCTTCGCTGGGGTCGCAGTTATTACCTGGGGTGGTACTTCCTGTGGTGGTAACTGTTGGGTTGGTTACACCTGAGGTGGTACCTCCTGGGGTGGTAGCGCTGTCATCTGGGTCTGGGATTACTCTGTCCCCACAGTCAACATTCTCCGGCCAGTCACACTGTTCAGTGTAGGGATTGTATAGTAAGTCTCCGTGGCAAGTGAGAACGACAGGTTTCCCGTGGTCACATTTGTAGAATTGGTTGCAATTTTCATGAGCGACTAGAAAGCCACTAGAATCTTCAGCTGCGCAGATGGAAGGTGCCTCCTCGGGATTACAGTTGCATGTGCCTGGTGGTCGTGTGGGGATCACAACATCATCACCCGGTGGGTGAATGTCGGAGCTGTCGCTGTCAGGGGATTCAGGGTCTGGGATGACTCTGTCTCCACAGTCCACGTTAAATGGCCAGTCACATTGGTCCTTAGCAGGGTTGAACAGAAGATTGGATGGACATGTTAATGCTACTGGTTTGCTTTCAGAACACACGTAGAACTGGTTACAATTCTCGTGTGCTACCAAAACTCCTTCAGAATCATCTGCTGCGCAGATGGCAGGGGCTTCGCTGGGGTCGCAGTTATTACCTGGGGTGGTACTTCCTGGGGTGGTAACTGCTGGGTTGGTTACACCTGAGGTGGTACCTCCTGGGGTGGTTGCGCTGTCATCTGGGTCGGGGATTACTCTGTCCCCACAGTCAACATTCTCCGGCCAGTCACACTGTTCAGTGTAGGGATTATATAGTAAGTCTCCGTGGCAAGTGAGAACGACAGGTTTTCCGTGGTCGCATTTGTAGAATTGGTTGCAATTTTCGTGAGCGATTAGAACGCCACTAGAATCTTCAGCTGCGCAGATAGAAGGTGCCTCCTCGGGATTACAGTTGCATGTGCCTGGTGGTCGTGTGGGGACCACAACATCATCCCCCGGTGGGTGAATGTCAGAGCTGTCACTCTCTTCAGGTTCACCACCATTGTCAGGAAGTGGCGCCTCATCGTCTTCTGCAGGTGGAGATACATCATCATCATCACAGCTAGTATCGTCACTGGTATTGTCATTACAACCTGTACATTCAGTTTCAGGAACAAGTCTGTCGCCACAGTCAACTTGTGTTGGCCAATCACATTGCTTAGTGTAGGGATTGAATAGTAAATTTCCGAAGCAAGAAACCGCGACTGGTATGCCATGGTTGCAAATGTAATACTTGTTGCAGTTCTCATGTGCTATCAGTACACTTTCTGAATCAGGAGCTGCACAAATGGCTGGGGCTTCCTCAGGATTGCAATTGCAAGTACCATCGTTTTCTTTGTCTTGATCATCACTGACGTTATCTTCTTCAGGCTCTGGAATAACTCTGTCTCCGCATTCAACATTTTGCGGCCAGTCGCACTCTTCTTTGAAAGGATTGTATAATAGAGTTGGAGCACAATATAAACTCACTGGCCTGCCTGCAACACACTGGTAGAATTGATTACAGTTTTGATGTGCTACGAGGATTCCGTTTGAGCCTTCAGCTGCACAAATAGATGGCGCTTCATCAGGGTTGCAATTACAAGTCCAATCATTGTCGATGTCACTTACATCATCACTACCGCTATCACTGTCCTCATCTTTGCCGGGGGGGCCCTCTGAGATAGGCCTATTGCCGCACTCAACGTCGTATGGCCACTCACATGTTTCAGTAAATGGGTTGTACAGAAGGTTATTTGGGCAATAAAACGCTACTGGTTTTCCATGTGCACATTTGTAGAACTTGTCGCAATATTCGTGTGCTATTAATACATCATCGTTATCGTAGTTGGCTTTGCAGATCTGTTGCGCTTCAGATGGGTCGCAGTTACAAGTGCGTGATTGGCGTTCTGGGTCTAGGTTGATCCCTTGTGCTAGTGCTGCTGCACATAGCAGTAATAATACGGCGTCTGAAAATAATAATTTAATGTATTATTCACTAATCAATGGCTAATCTCTTCATCTTTCATGTCTTATCAGTTATTAGTAATAAAATATGTGACTTGTTGACTACCTTAGGTGGATTGATAAGCATAACGATACTACAATCATGTGCGTACTGTATCAATTAATTAAAAGACATGCAAAATTTATTTTCCGGGTAACATAACATCACGCCTGTAATCCCGGAAGGGTTAAGTAGAGGTGTACACCCTTATTTTGCCAGTTACAGTTCACAGTTCTTCGGATAGGTTTTTGTAAAAACATATTTATTTGAGTCTAGTAGAGATTAACTGTTATGATCATTAATCGTAGTTTTCTTGGGTTGATACTATTCGGATTTATGCAAAGCTTTCTATATTCTATTTACACATTTTAAAATGTTTCACGCTCTCCTAATCTATTCATGGTTCATGCGCAGCTTTGCAATCAATCTTGTGCTTTTTAAATTAAACATATTCCCAGAAGAGCTTTTATCCTTGTTGAATTTGATACTACAAAAAATCAAAGGGCCACAAGTCATAACGAAGTAACGTATGTACAAAAGTAAATCGAGTTTGGTATTTATTAAAGTCCTTTTATTTTTGCTTTTAACGTGACTGCGATATAGAAAAATAATTACGCACTGTTCATAAAATTATCCTGTTAAGTACCTATTTATTATCTGAAACAAATTATGCTATAACAAATGTCAGCGCGGCGCTTCTACCTATGTTTTTTATTTTCACCAAAAGCAAATTTTCCTCGTAACAGAAATGTGTATAATAAATTTAACTAATACCAGGGTCAGCATCTTAGGTACTCATGAAATAGATATTTAATTACACTAACTAATTACTTAAACTAATAAAAAAAATATTGTACTTGTTTCGGATTTAAGCGTTTTTTCACATGCTCCATATGTAAGATGAACACCAAGAAAGTATTACATACATATTTAAAAAATATATAAATCGATAAAAAGGATACATCGAATTCTAATGAACTTTTAAAATAAGTATAAAATATCTTTCTGGTTAGTCATTAAAACTTTATACTTTAGTAACTCATAAACATTATGTAGGGCCAGAATGGAGTCAAGTGACATCAATGCAATTTGTATATTCCCAATTGATTTGTACCTAATTAATGTATTTATTTTATTACTATTCTTCCGAGTAAGCCAATCCCTCTTGAAAATAAATCTATGTTTGCCCTCGTTACCCTATACTGCCCTATACTTCTCATTTATTTCCGACAAATGAAAATATGAAAATGCACTATTACTATTTCACTGAATGGAACTTTCACTTAAGATTAATGTTCATCACGAGAACGTTTGAAAATTTCACACTTTTGAAACTTTAAAGCTAGATAGATAGATTAACAAATGCAGATAGTAGGTACCACATTCTTACCTTTCATTTAATAGATCCAATGAGACTCTGTTTTTTTCGCGAGTGTTGCACTAAAACTGATATAAAATAATTGATTGCACAATTATTTATACGTTTCCCCCTGTTTTGAATTTTATTCGCGGCAGATTATCAGTTCGATTAAAGTAATAAAAAACACTGATTTATTTATCGATTAGCACGAATGTTTTTTTAAAGATAATTTACAAAATGACAAAAGAATCATTCATGGGCTGAAGACAGTAACAAAAAGATAATGGCGATAACGTTCCCTTGAATTCATACGTTGCATATGTGAGGTGCAAAAGATAATAGTAGATTATTAACCAAGGGGATAAAGCAGTGTCTTCTGTCGCGGATGACTTAAATCGCGAGCGTAACGAAGGACTCGAGGTTTACTCCCGAGCGTAGCGACGGTGTTAAAAAGTTAAATCACGAGCGAAGCGAGGGATTTAAGACGAGTCCTGAGTGTAGCGAGGGATTTACGTTCATCCAAGACTAAGACAGCTTTATCACCGAGGAAAATACTCTACTTTTCGTACCATTTGCGAAAAAATTAACACAATAATAATATGAGATAAGCATTTATTCAAAATAATGACAATTAAAAGTAAAAGTTAACATTCGAAACATTGGTCCAATTATTGATAGAGAAAAAATGTAACTCACATTTTCGTTTGGTACATTTATTGTTGATGAGTTGATTTGAGTATTTCTCTGTTCTTGCGTCTGAGGAACTTGCGTTTCATTGTAGATAGTATACGTCGGAGATAGTGGTGGTGGTGCATCGTGAATTACGGACGAAGATAAGATGCCGGAAGTTGATGGTTGTGGCTCTGATGGATTAAGTTTTATATTTTTGTTAATTTGACTGCTTAATATGGTTTTATTCGCCATTGAGCTTTCGATATAACCCTCAGCTACTCTATCAGAGTTCCAACCACCGTGTCTTTTTATTGACGTAATATCCGCCCCTGAATCCGCCAAGAAAGTCGCCGAAGTTCTTGTAAAGCAGTGACCGGTGTAGAGTTCAACATCTTTAAGTTTTAAATATTTAGCAATTTCCTTTGGCATATTGCTAATTTTATTTTTGCCGATGGCTTGTGGAGTACATTTCCCATTCCGATAGTTTATAAAAAATCTATTGTTTTCCATGTTGGTGGGACGTAATGCTCATTATTTATGAATGATTTTAGTATATTGTCCTTGTACAATGAATGACCGATTTTTCTTTGTCTTAGTTTCCTTTACATTAATCAGCAGTAACTCATTGGAATGATGTTCAACGTCCTTCACCTTTAAGTTTACAAGTTCACATCCGCGGCAAGCACCATTGAGTCCAAAAATTAAGGCCACCTATAACAAAGATAAAAAACAGGTAAATATATAGAATAATTGCCATTACTAAGATACGAAATATTCATAGTTAAATCATGTATACTTACTTATGTGGCAAGAAAAATTTCGTCAGGAGCTTCATTAAGAATTTTTTCCACATTTTGAGTCGTAAAAATTTTAGACTTCTTTGCGCAATGCCCTTCTGATTTTCTTTTTAAAAAAGCTAGCAATGCTGTGTTTGATGCTTATTGTAGCTTTCAGTTTTGAGTATATGCACCAAAGTGTATTCGGATTCTTTGTCTTGGATAAATAGTCAAAATAGACAAGAAGTACTGATTCTGAAATTGATACGCCTTTCGCACTTCTCCACGTTGAAAATTCTTCATAAGTTTTTAAATAATTTTCCTTGGATTTTGTTGGAAGCTAATTATTTATAATTGCGGCAGCATTTGCACTGATGGAATCCGACAATTCACTGTCACTGTCGCTTTGATTTAACATCGTAACGTATTTTTAGAACATTAACTTATTTATAAAAATAAATTAAAATAAACTTAACGTTTATGTATTTGAAGAAAACAAAAACGCGGCAAATTCCTAGACTAATATTTTTTTTGTCGGAAATGCAAAGTCATCAAGCTCATACGGCCTCGTCGGTTTTCGTAATTTTATTTAATAATCATAACTGCATAATAAATGCGTATTCCTTTTTCGAAAAGATGTATAATGCTTTATATACAAACTCAATGGTGTAAACACAGATGTAGTTCAATATAAATTTCGGTAAGTATTCCAAATTTAAATCACATTCTCCCCCTAGAGGTTGAATGAAATTCAGTACAATTTTCTTTTTCTGTTTTTAACAGATTAAAAATGACTATTGTTATGTTCGCTTTTTGTGGCATAGAATGTCACTTTTTTGAGCAAGTGGTACGAAAAAGGTCTTTCTTGATTAACGTCCTCTTCTTTATTTAGGTACCTATAAGGAAAATAAACCCTTACACCTCGCGTTCGAGCCCTGACGACGGGGGATGCTGTTGCCCGGGGTGGGGTCGTCTTGGCGGTGTCTCTTGACATCGCCAATGCCTCTTGCCCTGGAGTCGCATTAGGGAGGCACTTCGGTATCACCGGATGCCGACCTACCTCTGTCGTGTGGTCGAGGCCTATTTGACAGACAGGGCCGTCATCTACCCCGGTCACCACGGAGAGTGGAACCGGCGAGAGATGTCGTGCGGTGTCCCACACTGGGTGCTGCGTGCCGACCTCCCTAGCGGTGTCAGCTTAGTCTGCTACGCTGACGACACGCTGGTCCTGGCGCAGGGGAGGTCGCATCAGGCGGCGGCCGAACTGGCGGCACGCGGGGTTGCGACAATCGTCGATAGAATCCGGCAATTGGGACTCGAGGTGGCATTGCACAAGTCCGAGGCCATGTGTTTTAATGGTCCTCGGAACTCGCCACTGTCGGGTTCCCAGATAACGGCGGGAGGGGTTCACATCGGCGTCGAGTCGACGATGAAGTACCTGGGACTCGTCCTCGACAGCCGGTGGAACCTCGTGGAGCATTTTCGACGCCGCACGGTCTCCCGTGAGGCGGCGAGCTTCCTTGCCGGACTGCCGCCATGGGATCTGGAGGCAAAAGTTCTCGCGCACATCTGGGAGTGGCGCGAGGAGGCGAAACGCCGGGGTAAAACTCCGCTGCCGCGAGAAATCACGGCACAACGGACAGAGCTCCGGCGGGATCTCATGGCGACATGGAGAGTGCGATTGTCGCAACCCAGCGCTGGGCACGCCACAATTGTGGCGATAAGTCCCCTCTTTGAGGAGTGGCTAGAGAGGCGCCACGGCGTCCTCACCTTCCGCCTGACGCAGGTCCTCACCGGACACGGTTGTTTCGGGAGATTCCTGTTCAGGATAAAGCGGGAGGAAACGCCCGGGTGTCACCACTGTGTGGATCGCCCGGAGGACACGGTGGAGCATACGGTGGAGGTCTGCCCAGCTTGGGCGGAGCACCGCCGTGTCCTCACGGAGGCGATCGGCGGCGGCGATCTCTCGCGTCCGGCCCTGGTTCAGGCCATGGTTCGGAGCGAGAGTGCATGGGAGGCCGTCACCCCCTTCTGCGAAGCAGTAATGCTAGCGAAGGAGGAGGCAGAACGCGTGAGGGTGAGACAAGGTTCGCGCCCTCGCGCCCTCGCGCCCTTAGTCGCCGCAGGAGACGCCCCGGGCGTCGGGAGTCGCAAGTCTATTTCCGGCCACCGTAGGCGCGGGCCTGCTGACGTTGAGCGATGGGTAGCTCGCCGTCCGATAAGGACCAGGCCCGGGTCGACGGCGCGTTGTGTTCCACCCGCGCCTCAAAGAGATGTCAGCACAAACTGACGGGGTCCGTAAGGACCAATGCCTGCCAGGGTTGCGAGTTTGTCCGAAAGGGATATCGTGGCCCTGGCACACAGGCAACGGAAGGAACACGGGTGGGTTTTAGTCAGTAAAAGTCTGATACGCCCTCCCGCTCCGCCCATAGTGGGAGACGTTCTTTGATAATTTCCCACCAAAAAAAAAAAAAACACCTAGTTTATGCAGTCAAATTATAAATCAAGACTAAACATTACTTAATATTTCTCTTCCCATTCCCTCATTAACATGGGACTTTAGCTATAATCTTAGCGTAACGGTGCAGGCTAAAATATCGCAGAAAAATATATTTAGATTATTTTTGATCTGCCCAAATTTCAGCTTCTCGAATACCGTTTGCTGACGCAGCCAGTGGGTCCTTACGTGTCCAGGTGAAAAGGCACGCGGTGTAAGATGGACGGTGAGCATCTGAGCACTGGTCTTTGAAGAGCATACTACCTAGTATACTACCTCAAAGGTGGCTTGGAAACGTGTGCAAATTATGACGATTACAACTCTACTCTTCCAACTTTTTGAATCGTTATATCTCAGAAACGGTGGCTCTTAGGAAAAAAAGTATTAGGTAATACATTTTTATAGATAACTGATCTACAATTTTTGTCTTTTTGTTTTTATGATAAAACTTACCGTTTTGCTGACAATCGCGAAAAACCCGCTTTTGTGACCTTTGACCACCTAGTATTTTTTTTCCAGGTATCGGATCGATGAGGACTAGATTTTATTTATAATAGTGTTTTGAACAATCCTACCAATTTTGAGCTGGGTGCGAATTATTATACCTTCACTCCTATTTTTTGGTCTAATTTGACCGGACTATATGTAGGATATAGGTACCTCTGCCTACCCCTTCGGGGAATGCACGCATATTATGTGTGTGAATTTCTTAGATTAAAATTAATATAACACATAAACTCAGGATAATTATCATGCAGTCCTGAACGGGCTTTTAGTCCGTTAGTATAGTAGTAATCCTTTTAAAAAGCTTTTATTCGTTTCACTTCTAAGTACGTTATGACGGATTCCTGCTAGCTATTTTTTGAAATATACACTATGATGTAAATTGTGTATTACCTCCGTTCCGTTACTATGATTATAAAACATACTAGCGACTAGATGTCTTTGCTTTAACTAGATAAGTTTAGTACAGGAATTCGAGGAATAAATTCTCTACATGATGGTGAAAATGGCTTATAATTAATCGAACCCCAAATAATTCCCCAAAATATAATAAATGCGTCTCTTTTTGTGAGTCCCGAATAATTCCCATTTTGGTGTCCAAAAATACTAAATAGCCAAGTAACTACGGTTAACTTGGATGTAACGCTCGCCGGCCGCTTCCGCAGCTCCGCTGGCTTCGCTAACTCGGTTCGCCAGGGGTTGGTTACAGTTCTAACCTAACCCATTTGGTCGGGGTACCCTAGCTTAGTTACTGCGACTTTTAACTGCAAAAGTTAAAAAAAGCGTACACCATGAGAAGGTCAATAAGTTTTTAGAAGATCAATTAAATATTTACCTTTGTTTTATACTGTTTACATATTTATAATAGACTAGCTTTTGCTCGCGGCTTCGCTCGCGTTAATTTATAATTTGACAATCATTTCGGTTTATACTCTGCTTTTTGAAATTTAAAGTGCTATTAAATACATCCCATAACATAATTCAATCATGATTCGAAAGACACGTGGCGCCATCTATTCTTATAAGAACGTTATTGTTGTTTTCCTCGGGAACAGTACTTTTTTCGGAATGAATGGTACCCAATGTCCGTTGCTGTACACCTGACAACGTATATGCAAAATTTCATGATGATCGGTTCAGTGGTATAAGCGTGAAAGGTAACAAACAAACTTACTTTCGCATTTATAATATTAGTTAGGAAGTTAGGATTTGATAGGCTATGGCTTAATTATTATTATTATTTATTATCTATAACTTGGTGACAATAACAATTTAACAATAGTTTGGTACAGATATGTGAGACTAATTAATCTCCTGGCCCCCAAACTAGGTTAATTGCCTGTGACTTGGGAGTCAGTGATTCCAAAAACTTATGCTAACATAAACTGCGTCGATACACCAATAGATTTATCATAAATTTATGGTTACTTATTAACTAATTTACAAAAGTATTAGGAAAATATAAGAGAAAAGAAATGTGTGTATATTAGTGTGTGTGCGCGCGTGTGTGTGTGTATGTGAGTGAGGGTGTGTATGAGTGTGTGTGTGTGTCTGCGAGGATAATTATAAAACAAAGTCGCTTTTCGTGTCCGTCTATGTGAACGCTTAGATCTTCTAAATAATACAATTAGATTTTGATGCGGCTTTCACCATAATTTCGAGAATTTATTTGGGAAGGATTATCATCATCATCATCAGCCCATAGCAGTCCACTGCTAGCCTCTCCAATTGCTCGCCATTCAGCTCGATTCTCTGCAACTCTCATCCAACTGCCACCAGCCACCCTGCGAAGATCATCACTCCATCTAGCCTGAGGGGGGTCCTACTATCTTACGTTTGCCGACTCGCGGTCTCCACTCAAGAACACGTCTACCCCAACGTTCTATGGCTAATATGGCCGGCCCATTGCCACTTCAGCTTGCTTATTCTGTGAGTCAATTTATTTCAATTTAATTTTCATTTATTATTGACATTTATGAGTTGTATTGCAATTATGTGGTTAGCTAGCGACCTCGACAATTGATCATATTATTCTTGCCTGAGCAACCGGCAGCAAGTTCGTCATGCTCCCTTAGATGCCACTGCTTGCGGTGCCTCCCCTCAAATATGGCGACGGGGGTGATGGCTGATCATTGAGTAATGCTCCTGAACGGGTGCTGCTTGTGTAGTTAACTGTATTTAGTTAATAACTGTGTTAGTAATTGTGTGTAGTTAGTAATTAACAGTTTATTTATTTTATTTCGATGGTCCTAGTTTAACATTTTTGACTTCGAGTTACATGTAAGCGGGCACGCCCTTTATACCCTTTTTTTTCTTGAGTATGTATAATTTTCAATGTTTTTTTTGGTGGTTAATTTAATGATTTTTGTTGCGTAATGTAAATTATTTTTCATACTATTGTATAGAATCAAGTTTTTCTAACTGAACAGACAGCTGTGCTGCTGGGGAGTTTGTTGCGCCACATCTCCTTCCCAGCAAAATTACTAGTAGGTGGGGAAGGGCGGGCGTTTTGGGGGATTGTCTTATGTAATTTTGACGTTCCATAAAGGCTAATTCTCAGCGTAATTTGAATAAATTTTGAGCTTTTCTTTTGATTTTTATTTTGAGCTATGATGGCAACTTTGGTTTTGTGCCGGATCACCTCGTTCCGGATTCGATCCCTCAGAGAGACTCCGAACACAGCCCGTTCCATAGCTCGCTGAGCGACCTTTAATTTATGGACCAACCGTACCATGAGTGTCCACGTTTCTGCTCCGTAAGTCATAACAGGCAGGACGCACTGATTGAAAACCTTCGTATTTAGGCTCTGTGGTATACGCGACGAGAAGACTCGACGAAGCTTCCCAAACGCTGTCCGGCACAGCTGAACTCTTCTGTTAACCTTCCTCTCAAAGTTGTTCTTATTAAACTGCAGAGTTTGGCCGAGGTAAAGGTATTCTCGAACAACGTCGAGATCACCGCCATCGACAGCAATCGGTCCCGGAGTGACGTGTTCGTTGAACATAACCTGGATTTTGTCCACGTTCATCCGGAGACCAATACCTACAGGAGAATCAACTAGGCCGTCCAGCATCTGCTGCAAGTCATGCAGCGATTCAGCCAAGTGTGAGATGTACTCGCTGTTGATGTTGAAGCCACGTCCTTCCCAGTTCAGCGTCTTAAGGTGAATCCGCAGCTGTAGCCCATGAAATTCAAACTTTCTTCCGTTTTTTGCAATTTGCAGGTTAGTGTCAGGCTGTATCTTGATCTGAATAGGATTTGCAACTACCACATATATGTATTTATATAATTATAATCATAAAAATCATTAATAAATATCTTTAAGTTAGATTTGTTCCCCAATGTCTTTATTTCATGAAAATATCATTCAATTCTGTATAGTCTGTTATAGTCGCGAATCATATTCTGATCAAGATACAACCTGATACTGACCTGCAAAGTGCAAAAAACTTTAGAAAATTTAAATTTCGCGGGCTACAGCTGCGAATTCATTTTAAACACGTCCTCCAATGCGTTAGAGAACCATTTCGGGAAATAAAGTCCCCTTGTCTCATCCCTTAACGCAGGGGGATATGCTCAGTTCGCTGATCCTGAGTTTAATGTCTTAAATATCGCACAAAAATCTCGAGTGGCTGGTTGGCGCTAAGTAAATACTGCAGCAGCCAGGGTCTTCCTCGCCCGAGGGTACTCTGTTGCTACACATCATCATGTTCAGGTCGGCACATTTGATTCGGCAGTATTTATTGAACATATTTCTATTCGGCTCGTGCCGGTCGGCAAGCTTCGTTCGACGTCTACCCACGCTTAATCATATTCAGGGTGGCTCGGCACAATTCAAGCTAATCCGAGCGGCTTTTTCACGACCATATAATCTCCGTCCATGTAAGAGATTTTGCCGCCCGAATGTGCCGAATCATGCCGAGCCGAGCATCCGATCCGAATCCGAATTCGAGGTCAGAGTTCCATCCGAATTGAAAATATTCTATATTTGGACGGATGGAATTCGAACCGTCATTCCTCGGATGCGGCTGGCCCATGTACCTACATGGTCCAGCCGTAAGCCGATTCTGTGCATCTGCATTTAAAGGTGAACGGGCTACCTTGGCGCTTTCGCCTTATTTACGAAGCACCCCCTATTAATAGGGGGTGCGATTAAGCGTGATGCGTGGAGAAGCCCCCTAATTTAAAGGCGGATTTCAAATTGATCAGGTCTCGGTGACCAATCTAACCACTGATTGTTGCCGCTTAATACTGCAGGTAATTAAAAATAATACTTAGTGAACTGATTCATTACATACTCGTATTGCTCATAAATCACTAAAACGCTATCAGTATTCGGTAGTTCCCCTGTAAAATCAGAAAAATACTCTCTTAACACACTACAATTGGTATGTATGTAAAATTCAGGGATTACCTATGTGTTAATACTATTTTCAAGGAAAAGATAACGATATAATACCGATCATAAAATAATTTACAAAAAAAAGACAATGAATTTCGTTAATATCCTATTTTTAATCTTTAGGTATTGAAATCAAATAAACATTATTGTTTTATTGTTATGACTGCGGATTATATGGTTGTTTGAAAAATTCACCCCTTTATCTGATATCGAAGTAGGAAATACGGTGTTTAGCCTACTTAACTCGCCAAAAAGATTATTTACTTGGACGAAATAACAGTCAATTAATTAAATCGGTGTATTCGCAAAAATAATCAATAAAATCATCACACATATTCCCCAAAACGCTGTACGCTGTAATCTACGGGGGTAATAGCATTCCCACGCGAAACACGCGCGTGGGAATGCTACACCCGTAGATTCGTAGTATATTTTCGTAGTTCGGTCTACGCCTAGCCTACGCGGCATCAAAAATCAAATTCCGTCTGTATTTGAATTCAATAGTTACATCTTTCACCTTTTTTTTATTATTTTTACTACACTAACTAAAACTTTGTACCCATTTTTACGAAAATTACGCGGACGGAGGAGTATGAAATTAGGCACAGTTAAAGTTTGTAGGTATGGAGGAGGAGTGTAAAATGCTAATATTTTTATATAAAATGCATTGGAAATAACTTAAATTAATAAAAAAAAACATTACACACACTACCATGACGGCCTTATGACTTGAAAATAGATAGGTGACAGAGGTGACAGCTTAAGCATGGAATTAGTAAGTACTTTATAAAGAAACACAACACACACTAACTCCATGCTACTTAGCCATGCTATTATAATAGCATGGAATTAGTAAGTACTATATAGATTGTAAGCAGACGGGGTTGAATTTCGACCAGTGGGCGACCACTAGTAATCATAAATCGAGTAATACTTGATTTATTTTGGGATTATATGACGTCACTAAAACACTATTGCACGTTAGGTACGTTATACAGGTGTGTCACGGATTTTCATAAACGTTTTGATAAAACGTATTTGGTGCACGTGTTACCTGTTATCAGGACTTTTTAAAATCAACGTGACCTCTAAATCGTTTAATGTAGATACAGTTTTTTCGTTTCTTTTTAGATGGTTGTCACCATGTGAGTCTGATTGTGAATTAGTCACCATAAACATTTGATTAGATTATAAAAATGTCATCATATACTTTATTTTTCCTTAGATTTGATTGCATAATTTGATTTTAATGCCTTCCTTTCTTTGTTGATTAATCGTCCATGAATTGAACTTAGTACTCGTCACACTCCAAAGGTTTATACTACAAGTTATTTATGCAGAAAATTCTAGCTCCGTCTTTGGTGGAATCAAAGACTGATTGTGGCTAACGATTAGTCAGAATGATTTTTGAAAAAGATCGCAATCAATTTATTGTTTATCAGTAAACAAGTGCAACGTGCATGGTCATGCTTGACATTGACGCATTTATTTCTGTAACGTCTTATTTAAATAAAAATGGTGAAATATTGTTTGGTACGTACATTTTAGGATTTACAAAATATAAAAACCGGCCAAGTGCGAGTCTGACTCGCGCACGAAGGGTTCCGTACCATTATCTATAAAAACGGCAAAAAAATCACGTTTGTTGTATCAGAGCCCCCTTAAATATTATAATGTTATTCTGGTCTAACAGAAATACATCATCTGTGAGAATTTCAACAGTCTAACTATCACGGTTCATGAGATACAGCCTGGTGACAGACGGACAGACAGACAGACAGACAGACGGCGGAGCCTTAGTAATAGTGTTCCTTTTTTACCCTTTGGGTACGAAATCCTAAAAAGCAACGTGTATGTCCGCATAGGAACAAGTCGAAAACAACTTTTCAGATTTTTTTGTTTTTGGTTCCTCTGGCTTGAGTCCGGAGCCGGTAGCTCAGCTAGTAATTCTGCATTATGCAAAAACTTCTTTGAGAAGTCGGGTTGCCTCCTTCCCTCAAATATGGCGAGGGGGTGGTGCTGATGGCTGACCATTGCGTTATGCTCGTGAACGCAACATAAAACTTAATGTTTTATGTTGCGTAATGTAAATTATTTTTCAACACATTTGCTCAAAAAATGCATTTACAAAGCCTGTATACATGGTTCGAAAGTTAAAAATTACGCATCATACAACGGAATGTGCAGTAAAATAGGTACTCTCACCTAAATATGTACATATTGTACCGCATACTCCGTTGTATAGCGCCGTGCGTATCCTTTACGGTTATTTTTAATTTTCATAAAAAAATATATAAGAATTCTACCAAAGTCAAAGTCAAATTATTTATTTCAAATAGGCACATAAGAGGCACCTTTGAACGTCAAAATTTACAAAAAATAGAATTGATAAATAAATGATAAATGATTTATTTCTGTAAGTAGCTTTGTACAAACACTTTTACTGGGCCAAGAATTGAGCCATGGGGTACCCCCCATTCTTACTACAGATCCGGGAGATCTTGAATCGGGGAATTGATTCTAGTCGCCTCTTCCAAAAGGTACCAAGGAGTTTCACATTACGAGAATAAATAAGCTGAATGATCGAACCTCCTTGGAAGCGGTTTTGCTCAATACGTTTATCTCACTTTATTATTAAAGAGAAAATGAGACGAAAGATGTACCTAGTACTAATTTTAACCACACGCCCTTGGTGCCTTTTTCATATTAGAAACGTCAAAGATTGTTGCGACTTTCCCACTGATAATTTAATGTAAACAAAATAATAATATGAGTTCAAGCAATCTACTCCATCTGCAGTGCTATTCTGTAACCATCTCACCGTGAAAACTTAGGTGAAGTGAGCGAGGAGTGAACTGTCTGTAAGGAATTGACACTATTAACAACTCACTTCACCTACGTTTACACGGTGAGATTTTTTCAGAATAGATCGGCTGATATCTTGAATGAGGCGCGAATTGCAAAAAATGGTCTCTTGCCGCCAAAATCGCGAGAGCGCTATTTAATGATTTACATTTTTTTATAATCATTCATTTCATATCAATTATTTATCATGGAAGACTCGAAGAAATACTCAAACATTCTCTGAAAAAGTTTTTATGGCTTGTTTTTAATTACCTATTGTACTGTTTTCTCGCAAATATGTTGAAAAACGTTGTATGACACACGTCCGGAAATTGGTATTTACAAACGCGTGACTATGTTAAGCCCTCGACTTCTGTAAAAACCAACTTACCGCACTAGTATCATAAATACCTATTACATAGGTACTATTGTATAGAATCAAAGTTTTCTAATTGAACAGACAGCTGTGCTGCTAGGGAGTTTGTTACGCCACTTCTTCTTCCCAGCTAAAGCACTATGGAGTGGGGAAGGGCGGGCGTTTTTGTCTTATGTAATTTTGACATTTGAAAAATGCTGATTCGCAGCCTAGGTTGAATAAATGACTCCTGATTTGATTTTATTTGAAAGAACAGCTTTGTTAAATCTCTCACCTTGATGACAAGGAAAGTCAAAGTTTTCAAAATTTTGCAACAGAATTATTCCGAAATATCAAGTAAATCTTGATGATAACATTAATTAGATCGACGATATGCGCTTCACGTGTTGCTGCGAGCTTCAATGCATGCGGAAAGTACCTATATTAATATAGTGAAGCATTCGGAAAGGTTTTAAAAGTCTAAAGTAATCACCAGTTCTGAGATTCTTCTTGTCTTCGGCGATGACTGCTTGTCCGACAACAGTTCATTGAGTGGGAAAAATACTGTAGATACCATTATTTATTGGGTGGTAATTAATGGATGAGATGAGAGTGGCCGAGAACTTATCGAGTTTAGTGGCGTGTAACAAAATAAACCGGCCAAGACAAGCGTGTCGGACCACGCACAATGAACGGTTCCGTAGTTGGGATGAATATTTACGCACGCTCAGTATTGATTTTATCGACCGCATAAATAAGTTTGTAAATCATAGCATTTATGGAAAAAAAAACTATGAAAAATAAAGTTACCTGTGTAACCGAAGACATCCCATATCTTACAAACTTCTGACGTAATTAAACAAAAAAGCCACTTAGAAAGATCATCATCTTTTTGATTATCAGATCCAACGATACCCCATACGTTTATGTTTATGTGTATTGAATAAAAAAAAATCATCCCTTGGTTACATGTATGGGGAGTCAATCAATCAAATCTGCTTAGCCTTTTCCCAACTATGTTGGGGTCGGCTTCCAGTCTAACCGTATGCAGGTGAATACCAGTATTTTACATGGAGCGACTGCCTATCTGACCTCCACATCCCAGTAACTGGGTAACACAATACCTCTTGGTAAGACTGGTTGTCATACTTTTAGGCTTCCGACGACCACTTTTTTTTTTTTTCGGGTGGGAAATTATCAAATAAATTCTCCCGCTCTGGGTGGAGCGGGAGGGCGTGTCAGACTTTTACTGACTAAAACCCACTCGACCCCTAACGACTGTCAAAGATCCACGAATGACAACCGGGACCCACAGTTTAAAGTGCTTTCTTTCTTTTTTGAGTCTCGGTATGTAAAGATGTTCACCCATCCACGGACCAACCCCAGTAAGCGTAGTTTAGCCTGATGGATCGACCCTGTTATTAGTTATTACTTAGCCACGAGCTCCTCCACTCACACATAGTTACATGTATGGGGAGTGCTAGGCCTAATTAATTATTTCGTTATTTTGCTACGCCATTGTTTAGCGGTGCATCGAATACACCTTCGTTCCAATTTTCATCGATATAGTACCAGTAGTCTCCGAGTAAAATGGCTGTGTGTCATCCGCACGCATGGACAGACCGACATACGAAATTATAAGGGTTCCATTTTTGCCATTTGGCTAAATAACCCTAAAAAGAGACCTATGTCCAGATGTGATGTCCCATCATGTCCGGCAGTGACTACTATAGTCTGCAGATGATGATAAAAGTTGGTCGAGGGGATGCATCGGATGTGCTGTATTCGAATCAAGACCTATACTGTGAGAGTCTAACTCTCGATTACGTACGTCGGGTATGGTAGCAACGCCTGATGTGTTTATGACTTAACTAGTTTAGAACTTGTCCAGACAATCAGTAGATCCCACACTGATCTGACGCATGCTTATACAGGGTTATTGGTAAAACACCAACAACCTCTTAAGGGGTCATTGTACTCATCATTATGAACAACTTTTGTTATGGGACCAAACCCGAAATCGCGAAAAAAGAATCTGGTCTTCCCTACGTTTTGACGAGTTATGCGAACATAAATCTCAGGAACAGCTGGTTTTTTTTTTCGCGATTTCAGTTTTGGTCACATAGTAAACCTTGTTCATAATGATGAGCACAATGACCCGTTAAGAGGTTGTTGGCGTTTTACTAATAACCCTGTATATGCATTGTCTTGAGGCTCCATTTCGTCTTAGACGGCGAGGCTATTAAAAACTTATCCATATTACGTAAAGTAAATAAAACAAACGACAAAAATAATTAATCATTCCTATTAGAATGAATAAGTATTTGTGGAAATGATGAACAAGATTAGATAATGATCACAGATTACCTATCAAAAATAAAAGTTTGTTGATACAATCAATGCCTTGCAGTCTTTTGAACTACCGGTAGAGCCGCTACCTTTCAACAATTAGGTATTTTTTAATGACCGCAACATGGATATGCCTCCTATATTTATTTTTTGATTTTTACGATAGTTTCCTCTTTTATTACTGTATGTTAAACCTTATCATATATTCATAAACTACTCTTCGTAGATGTAACTGCTTGAACTGCAATTAATGTTGCTATTTATGATTTTCTCAAGGAAATTATGTCAAGTGTCAACACAGTACCCATCTGTGCCTTGTATATGGACATTTATTTATTTATCCTCTCACTGGAACGCCTTACAGCAATTACACCAACGGGGCAAAAATTACATTATGTGCTGCTATCCATCCATCCTCTGCGCAATGGACATTGAACGGGCGGCGATGGATCACGCACACTCACGCAGCGTCAAGAGACTTCTCCATATTTCCATTAGTCCATCCATAGAGCGCACATTCTTTGCGATTTTTGAGACTTAAAGATTGTTTTAAAATAAATACATTAAAATTGAAAAAACGGAAAATTTTGATGTGTCATCCTGACATGACAAAAGCCTTCGATCATGTTGATCATACTATACTTATCAGCTAACTAGAAAGATATGGAATACACGGCGATGGTCTTGCTCTTATTATATCATATTTAAGCAATCGACAACAATACACAGAAATAACAAATATAAATATTCAAACTAAGCGTGAAATCAAATATCGATCAAAACTTAGAACGGTGAAGTACGGTGTACCTCAGGGGAGCGTATTGGGTCCCCCATTATTTCTGGTGTACATAAATGATCTCCCAAAAAGTATCAATCACCCAACCGTATTATTTGTCGATGATTGTACAATAATGATAAAAAAAGATGAGTGGTGGTGTGTGATGATGGTGATTTTATTATAACAACCTATTGTATTGATAACTACATTAACGAATAAATTTGAAAGATATCCAATACCTACTATTAAGATTTTAAAACACTCTATGTTTATAGTAATATTCGATACCCATCTTGGGCCTAGGACACTACGGAGACTAGGCTTTCCCCTTTGTGTAGTTCTTTCCTCAAAATACCATTTCAGACACGGATCTACATGGTCGTCACATGATCTGACCAAGATTATTGTCTGGACTTTAAAAGAGACTTTGAACCCTGAGTTTGTTTCGCCATTTCTTCTCAGGGGTAGTCAGATAGGAAATGTAGTACATCTAGCTTATTTTTATTTTGCAGTAAAACTTCTTTACACACGCTTGACTTAGGGAGTAAGCTGGTGAATGCGTGACGAGAGCGTTACGGAAGCGAGCGAACGGAAGTTGAGAGGGAGATATAAGTCAGTGAAGAAAGAAAGAGAGAGAGAGTTATTTTTAAGTGTAACTTCAGTCGAGTGGTCTAAAGCTACTCGTTTTTTATGACGTGTAAGTGATTCCGATATATTATCTACTCAACAACGTAAATAAAGCAATGAATGTTGTTGGACTGTCAAATTGACGCCGGTAGCACATCTCCGCCGTGAAACCATAGCAGCGAAACCGCGGTAGTTCAATTCAACTGGTTCACGTCATGTTCCGCTAGTCGCATCCGATTTAAGTAGCAAAACATGACGAGAGCCAGTTGAATTGAACTACTGCTGTTTCGCTGTGATGGTTTCGCGGCGGAGGTGTGCTACTGGCGTGAAACCGATTCCTACTAACAGAGTGTTACGCAAATATCCCGCTGGTGGTCAGAGCCTTAATGTAAGAGAGGTGGCTGTCGCTGACCACTAAGAAGTAGCCGTTGCGTGTGGTCTATGATACTCAAATGACGTGAATTCAAACCTTGTGAAATTTCAGACAGCGCTTCAATTCCGTTGATAAAGTTAATTTTTGTTTTTGTCATTTTGCAAGACACAATAAGTATTTCTATTAAAATCATGATCCGATTTAAGATTATTAGGAAATGAATTTATTGTCATTGATAATAAAAAGGATAGATGATGTGATAACGACTTTTGGCAAGTCTACTGATTTAATTAATCATTGATCAGGATTACTATCTTCAAACGATTTGATCCGATTAATAAGATTTTATCTGAATTAACCGTTTGCACTTCCTTTGTTTCCAAGAAAATCGAAATTTATTTTATGGTAAAATAATGTTTACACTTTTAAGATACCTGCTGTCCAACCCATCTTGAGTAAGCATGGTGATCAATGCTCTTGCCTTCTCTGTATGAGAATAGGCCTTTGCATTGCAGAGGGACAATAATAGACTGTTTTTTTTATTGACGAAAATAAGAGGAGAGGTTCTCAAGTCGACGATTTATATATGTATATTACTAGCTTCCGCCCGCGGCTTCGCTCGCATGGTATGTCGATAAAAAGTAGCCTATGTCCTTCCCCAAGGTTCAAAGTAGGTATCCCCATACTGAATTACATCAAAATCGGTTCAGCCGTTTAGCCGAAACAAACTCACATTCGCATTTAATATTAAGTTAGGATGTTTGATCACGCATAACTTTTTACCCAGTAGTCCGATTTAGGCGCTGCCTCAACATTGGTTACTTCCATTCACATTCAAGAGCTTAATAAGACTTAACGGTTTATTTTCACTTTTTAGGGTTCCGTATCTCAAAAGGTAAAAACGGAACCCTTAACCCTAGCGCGCACTGCCTTGCGGTGCGTTTATTCTAACGCACGCGGTGGGTTTTTCCTACCGTTCAGCATGCGTTTATTTCACCGCAATGCGCGCACTTTTATGACATTCCATACTTCACAGATTTGCGGTAAAAAAACGCATAGCAGTGCGCGCTAAGCCTTATAGTATAACTCGTGTGTCTGTCTGTCCGTCTGTCACAGCCAATTTGCTCCGAATCTATTGGACCGATAAAGTTTAAACTGGGTACACATATTAGTTTGGGGAAAAAGTCTTTTCGCATTATAGTATGTATGAACTTTAAATTTTAAAGAACATAATTCCAAATTCAAATTAGGAAAATGTGTGATTTTCATTTATATTTCGTACTGTCAAGATGAGTGAATCTAATGAAGAAATTCGATACATTTTAAAATTTTACTACAAAAAAGGTAAAACTGCAACGCAAGCCGCGAAAAAAAATTTGCGATGTTTATGGACCTAGTGCAGTGTCTGTGAGAGTACACACAAATTTGGTTTAAGCGTTTTCAATCCGGAAATTTTGATGTCAAAGATGCACGTCGCTCTGGTCGCCCTATTACGGATAAAATGGAAAAAAGAACTGGGAATTGACCACAAAACAGCTTTGGCACATTTGAAAAAACTGGGTACACAAAAAAGTTCGATATTTGGGTACCTACCTCACGAGGTGATGCTGTGTGTGTGGTGGGATTGGAAGGGCATTATTCATTATGAGCTGTTACCACCAGGCTGGACCATCGATTCTGAACTCTACTGCGAATAACTGATGAGATTAAAGCAAGAAGTTGAGAGAAAGTGGCCGGAATTAATCAACAGAAGGGGTGTGGTTTTTCATCATGATAACGCTAGACCTCACACATCTTTAGCCACTCAGCAAAAATTAAGAGAGTTTGGCTGGGAGGTGTTAATGCATCCGCCGTATAGTCCTGACCTTGCACCTTCAGATTTCCACCTGTTTCGGTCTCTTCAGAATTCTTTAGGCAGTGTCAGGTTAACATCACGAGAGGACTGCCAAAACCACTTGTCGCTGTATTTTGATCAGAAGTCCCAAAATTTCTATAGCAATGGGATCATGTCCCTACCTACAAGATGGCAAAAAGTTATCGAACAAAATGGTACCTACATACTTTAGTTAAATGTAAATAAACTATATTAAAAAATGTTTTGAATTTTCTTAAAAAATGCGAAGAAACTTTTTCCCCAACCTATTATGAATTTCTGTGACCCAAACCAGAAAACCCTGTATACATTTAATCAACATAATAACATATGCAAGCGAGTGGTGCTCACTGCTCAGGAACTTCGAATAATGATTTAGGGCTCAAAGCCTTGCTCTACCATAAGGCATAAGGTTATTCCTAAGAACATTCGTACTTCCATATTAATATTCTAATTACGAATGTCATGAGCACTAATATGTAAACGCTGAGCAGAATTCAATACCGATTTTCTGGTGGAATAACGATTGCAACTTTGAGAGAAAAGATCTATTTCATAATAGTTTGGGTTCCAGAATACTATGTTCGTAGTAAAATAAAATTTCAATCAATATAGTTGGAGGATATAAAAATAATACAAACATTCCAGAATAAGGTACTCAGGAGTATTGTTAATGTCCCCTGGTATATAAGAAATGACGACCTCCATCGTGACTTAAAAATGGAACAAGTCACCAACATAATTACAAAATTTGCTGAGGCCCATGAACACCGACTCCACCGACATGTGAACATCGAAGCAATTCAGCTGTTAGACCAAACAAATATAGTGCGAAGGCTAAAACGAGCAAAACCTTTTGAGTTAGTGTAGTGTAAAAAGTGTAGATAATAGTGACAATGACACACATTATAACACATGAACAAAGTGTTTATATTATTATATCAGACTCTAAGAAAGCGGAACGGACTTGTCGTGTAAAGTACAATCAGCATTATTCTAAGTTTTAAAATAAGTATCCCGTAGCAAATTAAGTTAGATTCAAATTACTTATTAGTCTCATAGGCTAGATTGTAATTAATTATTAAGAACCTGGTTCTTTTTAATAAAAGATAAAAAAATTAAAAAATTGTTGGAGGAAATCACTTTTAAAAGTTGCTATGTGTATACTTAATGGTGCTCGTGACTGTACATAACTCTGCCTATGCTGTTCCCTTTTCACACCTGAGCGGCTGAACGCATTTAGATGAAATTTTGCACACAGGTTGAGCTTGATATGGGTTAGGACTTATTATCCCGGTAGTACATTCTCGTGAGATAATTTCCGAAGTGACCTGCGGACAAATGCTAGTTGTAGGTAAAAATGTAGTAGTAGTCTTTGAAATTCTTTATCTAACTTTATAGATCGGTGCAGTAGGTACATTTTCTGTCACATGTGCGGACGTTGTATGTGTAATTTATCAGAATCTTGTGAAATATTTAAAGATAAAATCAACTATTTTTATCCGACACAATCTTGATCGATAATTATATCGCAAAGTATTGATTTTGACTAATTGATTTTTAGGGTTCCGTACGTCTGAATGAAAAAAACGGAACCCTTATATGATCACTGACTGTCTGTCTGTTCGTCTCTCACAGCCGATTTACTCCGAATCTACTGAACCGATTAAGTTGAAATTTGGTACCTACACATGAATATTGTGACTGGATAATTATATTAATTAATCATTTATAATATAATTTATTTTTTCAGAAAAACACTTTTATGATTTACAAAAACAATTTTCCAAGTAAAAAGGAAACATTCCAGAAATAAGTGTATGTCTGTATTAATGAAAAGTCATTGTATCACAAACACCAGCGCTATTCAAACTTGTTTACATTGAAAACAAAAAATTTCAAAAGGGCTACATGGGAACTTTGTCGGTACACGTACAATGAAGGGTTCCGTAGTTGGGATGAATATTTGTCCCAAGAAAAAACTTAACATTGTAGTTGAAAGACATGTTCCCTCATAAATTCCAACTACAAATGTAAGTTTGTACGCACAATATAGAGTGATTTACTATTTTAAGACCATAGACTTCTTATAAGTTTTCCTGTAATCTATAAGTAAAGTATTTTCTGTAATTTTTTACCAACAATTTTGGCTCAGTAGTTAGATAGATAACACACAAAGAAAATCATTACGTTATCAAATTGTTGCACCCCACGCATTAAATTATCACGATTACAAAGAAAATATTTGCAAAATCACCAGCTTATTTGACTTATCATTTCAGCTGGATGTGGCCCATGCTGGACATAGGTCTTCCAGAATAATCGCCACACATTGACTGGTTCAGACCGGATTCATATCGTCTTCAGTACGCCGTCGTTCCACGTTTTGTTGTTGTGTGATGTGTCATAACCACACTGCCCAGCAGTGTCTTGGTTGTCATAAATAAGTACTTACATCTACGACAATGCTAATAACCAAGTCGTATGCCATGCGAGCCTTTCTTCGATCGCTATAGTTTCGTATATAAAACCAAACTGGACTAGTTTGGTTTTATATAACGTGAGCCTTGGGGTACACCAGCATAGATAGGTAGATTAATCTCCAAAAACGGGTGGAGCAGGAGATTTTAATTTGGACGTTCCCAATGTTTATACAAGTGAATCGAAAGGACAAATTTTTCTTATCCATGAGTTAGTTTTTATAATAAATTAAATTAAATTAAACTTTATTTCAGACTAAGGTCCATAATTTTGTTAGTATTTTGGTGTTAGTAACAATAGTGCTTAGGTATATAGGTTAGTATTGTTAGTTTTAAAAATTACTTATACTATATCAGACCTATGACTGTCCCCACCCAGTGTCCCTGAAAGGGACAGTCCGTTCTGGCAGCGATCATTTTCAGAATGCTGTTGTCACTACCATGCAGGCGCTGTAGCAAGGAGGCCGCTTTCTTTCGCATGATGGCATGGAAACCATCTGTGCGAGCCTCCGCGAACATTCCAGAAGCGCTACAACGCCATGGCAGTCCCAACAGCATCCTAAAATCATTATTATACTGCACACGCAGGACGTTGTAGGCTCGGCGCGTGTATGACACCCACAGGCCACTCGTGTAAAAAGATTGACAGAACGCCTTAAAAAGGGTAACTTTGACGTCTGTAGTACAACGAGCGAACCTGCGGGCAAGCATATTGCTCCTCACAGACAACGCCCTGCGCTCCCTCTCTATATCTATGTCATCTAGTGTTGCCCAAATTCAGTCTTGGTCTTGCAGTCTTGGTCTTGTTCTTGCGTTTTTGCAAGACCAAGACCAAGAACAAGACCGCGTATTTTTAGCAAGACCAAGACCAAGACTGACCGTGCAAGACTTGAGCAAGAACAAGACATAGCCTGCAAGACTCTTGCGTCTTGCAGCTAGGACTTAGCGCTATTTCACTGAGTAGTTAGGTGTAACAGTTCGGTGTATAGGTAGGTACGCTTAGGAATTCTATGAGACGCAAAAAACTGTATCAAAGAATATGAAAAACTGGACCTATGCGCATTACGACTAATACCATAAACATAGCGAATAAAAAAATATCTATTAAAATCAAACTGAGTGCATGCATAGTTATGTTTTAACCATCGGCACTTTGATAATGCGGCATCAAAGGTTTTGTACTTACTTCTCAAAGAAATTTGCCGCTTTTCGGAAGTACATGGTAATGATACACGCGCCGGCGGCTTCTTTTGAAATCTAAAACAATCGTTGCCGCCACGCCGAAATCATAACATTTGTGACACTATTTGATTGCCGCCATAGGGCGTAGGTATACTCATGCAAAATAATTTCGAATTTTTTTAAGAGTACCTACAGGTGTTCCAAAGAATAAATAAGTTTCAGAGTGCTTAGAATGAAAATGAATACATTATACTGATCACGCAAGTAGTATTATGATTAGGTTATAAATCAAAGCTTATAAATCATAAATGTTTATTAAGAAACAGTTACTTCCAAGGAAAACGACATATAGGTCAGTTGATTTTTCGAATTTCTTATCAAATCTTCAGTTATTTATTAATCTGCTTGATCTTTACTATGGCTATGTTAATTCAAGCTCACAATGTTCCAATTCTAATACGTTTTTCTAAGATTTAAAGTAAACTTTAATAAATAGTAATAGACTAATAGGTAATTGCAAGACTTGCAAGACTCTTGCTGCAAGACCAAGACCAAGACCAAGACTGGGAGCGCAAGACCAAGACCAAGACCAAGACCAGGTGTATTGGCGCAAGACCAAGACCAAGACTGGCTAAGTCTCGTCTTGTTCTTGCATTTGGGCAACACTAATGTCATCTCTTAGGTCGCTCGTGACAATGTGACCAAGGTACCTAAAACTATTTACAATCTTTAGTGCTACGCCGTTGAGACTTATGGACGGAACACTGCGCGGCTGCTGCTTAGGTGCTTTGAATACAAGAAGCTCACTCTTCTTCGAGTTGTATATTAAGCCATGCTCCTTCGCATAGGCCTCGCAGGTCGATAACAACTTTCTCAACCCACCTATCGATGGACTGAGTAGCACCATATCGTCTGCATAGCTTAAATTGTTGACACACGTTCCGTCAATGTGGCAGCCGACATGTGTACTGCTCAGTCGCTCGATAAGCTGGTTGATATAGAGGTTAAACAGCAGAGGCGAGCTTAACCCCCCCTGTCTAACTCCACATTCCAGCCTGTACTCGCCCGACAGACTACCCACCCACCTCACCCGGTTCTTTTGGTTAGAGTACCAATATTTGAGAAGGGAGGTGTAATCCGCCGATACACCCGCGTCCCCCAACTTGTCCCACAGTACGTCATATGCAACCAGATCAAATGCTTTTGACAAGTCGAGGAAACACGCATATACCGGCGTCCTCCTCTCTGTGTAGTACATGACAGTTATAGTACATAATAAAACCGACGGGAAATTATCTAATAACTTCTACCGCTTGGGCGGAGCGGCAGGTCGTGTCGGACTTTTACTGACTAAAACCCACCCGTGTTCCATCAGTTGCCTGTGTGCCAGGGCCACAGTATCCTTTTCGGATTGACCCGCAACCCTGGCAGGCATTAGCCCTAACGGACCCCGTCTGTTTGTGCTGACATCTCTTTGAGGCGCGCGTGGAACACAACAAGCCGTCGACCCGGTCCTGGTCCTTATCGGACGGCGAGCTACCCATGGCTCACCGTCCGCAAGCCCTCGCCTACGATGCCCGAGAATCGGCTTGCAACTCCCGACCCCCAGGGCGTCTCCTGCGGCAACTAGGGGCGAGAGGGCGCGAATTTTGCCTCTCGCTCACACGTTCCGCCTCCTCCGAGGTGACGGCCTCCCATGCACTGTCGCTCCGAACCATGGCCTGAACCAGGGCTGGTCCGTTCTATACGGTCATAAACAGGATATTATATAAAGGTGTAATTTCTAAAATTAGTTCAATTTATTTTACAATTATTTATCCACTGATAATTTCGGCAATAATATGAATAGATTATAATTTAGATGGAACGATAATAAATAAATTAATGACGTGCGCACTACGCTAAATAGATATATGGTTGATAAGGATTATTTCTTGGAACTTGGGATTATTCTAAAATAAGATATGCATTTTCGAAAAGTGTTGGAATTGATAACAGGAAAAATTGATTTCAGAATCTTTTTATTTGCCCTCTCCGGGAAAAACCTACGAGCATTATAGATATTACCAACAGTTTTTCGGGTATTTTTAAATGGACTTAGTCCTATGATATGTCCACTAAACGAACATAATAATATCATGACACCATATATTGATCGAAGATAATACGCCTATTTTTTAATTTTGGTTTAAAAGTTGCTTATGAAAATATCAGGCGCCCAAATGCGAAACATCTCCACGCTAAACAGTTATTTCAAATGAACTTCAAACAAAACTCCTGCTGATTTTCTTGCAAGAACCCTTGGAAAAGGTCTTCTTATAGGGTAGTAGGGTAGAAATTAATACTCTAATGACTTCGGCCCATCATAATATCCTTTCAAAACTGTTTCAAAAATGTTTTCCTTTAGAAAATTTAAATCATCGCAAATTGAGAAAATGTTCCTGACTGATCAATTTAACCTATTAGATTAATATAATAATAACAATATCCCACTCTGGGAGCAGATCAAATATTTTTTCGACACACTTGCTTGAAAAGTGGTACTTATTGGACCGCTGTTAGGTTCACAATGCAGCGTATTGAACACGCGTGCTTTTTACTTTGCATTCCCGCACCGCACTTGTGCGGGAAAGTACGTCAGCGATGAGCGATTTTTTTAAATCTCAGCAAAGAACCTTTTTAATTTTTTATGCAAATTTTTGTGAATAAACAGGGTGGGTTTTTGAGACGGGTTAAGGGCAAGAAAACGTTCTTAGGAACTGTCCTTAACTGTTTGAGTTCTTATCTAATTGCTAACTGCATTCATAGATTTCCTAATAAATGCGGCAAAAAATGGGCATAATATCCTGTTTTTCACAAAAAAAGTCTTTTTGACCAACTGAGTTTAAAAAACTTAAAATTAACCTCACTAAAACTAAACCTAAGAATTTTAAAATTAGACAGAAAAAAATACATAATACACTTTCAGGTACATTAAAATAGAGACAGAATACTTGAAACTAATGTAACAAAATTTCTTGGACTGCATATTGATAACAATATATGACATATCAATATGCAGTCCAAGAAATTTTCGAGGACTCAAATCGATAATGTATGTGGGAAGCTAAGATTTCCTATGCTCTTTATAGTCAAACTTGCAAATAAGACAGCGCTCCTAACAGCTTATCATGGGTATGTCGCCTCTACCTACTTTGCGATGTGGCCTGTATCGCAAAGTAACAAATTAAATTAGCTAGCAAAACTATAGAAAAGATAAAACAAAAAAGTTTTTTTTTTTTTGTGTGGTCATGGCCGTATTAAAATGTTGCTCCCTTTTATTTTTTGGGTGAGTAATTATCAAATAACTTCTCCCGCTTTGGGCGGGAGGGCGTATCAGACTTTTACAGACTAAAACCCACCCGTGCTCCTTCCATTGCTTGTGTGCCAGGACCACAATATCCCTTTCGGACAAACTCTCAACCCTGGCAGGCATTGGCCCTAACGGACCCCGTCAGTTGGTGCTGACATCTCTTTGAGGCGCGCGTGGCTCCCTTAAGATAATGATATTCTTTATTGACATTTTTATTTAATTTATTATTATATATGAAATTGTGAATAAATAATACCTATTTGTTTATGTGCGGTCTTTAATCTAATGAACTATGAAGATTTTTACGTCTCTTGACATTTCTCCGGAGGCCTGGGGTTCCGGACCTTTGGAAGGCGTACGAGGGACCGAAGTCAACTCGCATAGGCTCGTTAGACGTTTTTAATTACATAGGGCACCAACCGATGATTATCCTTGTACGCACTATGGAATTGCACCCAAATACACCTCTCAATTGGTGTTGGACTATTGCAGGATATGGAAACAAGATATTGGAATAATATGTGTTTGGACGGCTAAAGTGGACTGGTTACCTACAACTACGAAAGGACGGCACCTGCCTGATAAATTATATTAAAATATAATAATTGAAACTTTTATTATACACGGAAGAAAATGGCAGGGGGCGACTTGCACACTCAATAATGGGCCTCCGGAAACTGTCGCTAGTACTTAGTGACAAAGCGACAAGGGAGCAACATATCCCGAGGTGCTTGAGGAGGGGAGGGACATTCCACGGCTATCAGGACAAACTCAAAGCCTGGAACATCAAGATCCATACCAGCACTTACTGGAATACTCCCTTCCTCCGAGCACGTTTGCTCTTGCTAATCTCCACTAAAGCCGGCCAAAGAGGTGGGAGCTCTGTTCCTCGTCAGTGTTCAGTCCAGCCGGCCAATAAAGGCAAGCCAACGGTGAGGAACAAGACTTCTCCCGGGAGATAGGGTTCGTGGGGATGCTACTGCCCAACAGCTCGCCACATGCTGCCCTGCGGGTTTCTGTATCTCTTCTGGTCTGGCTCCTTATCCTAGACCTAGCTGCTCCTGCAAAGTAAACTCTACCGGCACAGACCTACAGTTCGTACTTTCGGAGCGCGGAAGCCCCTTCACGATGTCAACGTAGAAGTACAGCGGGGGGGTTATTATTATTATATTTAACTGTTATTATTATTCGTAGACTGTTTGGCACGAAATTGTGACATGTACTAACCTTGTTTTTTTTTTACTACCTAAACAATTTTGTATGGCTTCTGGTGAGACCGTGAGACGTAGTTTGTAAAACATCTGAATAATGTTTACCTTATGTTTACAAAATTAATAAATTAAATTAACTGAAATGTGTTCTGAACTACACCCTAATTTCGTAACACAGTTTGAATCACAATCTGAATGATTTTGAAGTATATTGCTAATACATTGCTTCATATGTTAGAAAAATTCGTCTGCTCAACAACGTAAATAACGCAATGAATGTTGTTAAACTGTCAAAATGAAACCCATTGCTACTGATAGTGTGTTATGCAATTACCCCGCTAAACTGTAGAGTAGGTACTAGAAAAGCCACAAATAGCAAAAAACCCAATAAATTACCTTTTCTTTCAACTATGTAGTCATTTTATCATTAATCACTACAAAACCGATCACAAAGGACGTATTTTTTGCGTAGAACCAAAACAGTGTAGAAAAATGTTATATGAAATCTCATTGTTGCACTGTTTTTCATTAAAGCACTGTTTTTAGGGTTCCGTACCCAAAGGGTAAAACGGGAACCCTATTACTAAGGATCCGCCGTCTGTCTGTCTGTCTGTCTGTCCGTCTGTCACCAGGCTGTATCTCATGAACCGTGATAGTTAGACAGTTTAAATTTTCACAGATGATGTATTTCTGTTGCCGCTATAACAACAAATACTAAAAAACAGAATAAAACAAATATTTACTAAAAATCTGAATAAAATAAATATTTAAGGGGGCTCCCATACAACAAACGTGATTTTTTTGCTTGTTTTTGCTCAATATTGATAACGGCAACAGGTAGACGCTTGAAATATTCACAAAATATTAAGTTATTCACTTTAAAAATAAATAATTATATTAAAATAAAATAAAATATTTAAGGGGGGCTCCCATACAACAAACGTGACTTTTTTGCCGTTTTTATAGATAATGGTACGGAACCCTTCGTGCGCGAGTCCGACTCGCACTTGGCCGGTTTTTTATAGATAATGGTACGGAACCCTTCGTGCGCGAGTCCGACTCGCACTTGGCCGGTTTTTTATTTTTTATTTAGATATAAATTTACCACAGAGGTTTAATGTCTCCCATTAAGTTTATTATAAAATGTATGCATTAGATCAAAAAGCTACTGGCTGAAAATAAAAATCGGCTAAATAAAACGGACTTGGTGAAAAACTTTGTTTTCATTAAATTGAGTTTTTATTTTGAGTAGGTATATTATATCACGGTAAGTAGATTGGTAGTTGAACTACTATTATACCTACAGGACCATCACTTGACCCAAGAAAATGGAATCCAGTAGCTTGCTAAGAAAAAGCATTTCTTGTTTTCTACAGCACATGCGTGTATACAGGGTGGTTTTAAACTTTCCTTTGATTTTCCTCTAAATTTTCATAAAAAATCATATCTCATCACTGCAGCCTTTAAATAAAAACTAAGTGATAATTCATTTCTGAGCAAATCCTAGTCTCTTGTGCGTTTTATGTTTCGTAATTCATTTATTGCATGCGCTATGTGTACATAATGTGCTGAATACTTAACGTTCTGTGAAATGGAACGTTATTCGATACACGTCAAGAAAATATGGAGATGTCTAAGCGCGCGCCGAGTTGTGTGCGCAGGCGCGCGCGCTCACGTCACGACACCGGCAGCGTCACTCGCCGCGCAGGCGCCCGCGGTGCCCCCCGCACCCCCGCCGCCGTGCGCGGTCGCTGATTCAGTGATAAACAAACCTTACTGGTGCCTCCTTGTCAGACATGCTGCGAGTTTGACTTCCCGCCCGGGAACCTAGATCTGCCTTCATGCATCTTTGTTTACGTACAACACAGCACAAGTGAGACCCAGTGTTTTTGTAACGTGTGTAGTACCGTCGGCTGCCTAAGTGAGCTCCAATCATATGACCTCGATGGCCTCTTGTTGCAGATGTCAGCCGCCGCCGCACGGACTACGGCGGTTTTATCACATTTTAGAAAATGACTGAAGGCCTCTTACATCATGACAAGCCGGTGAGTGTTCGGATAACAGTTAGTGCACGATGACCCGCAGGACAGTCAATGCACGCTGCATCTGTACCACTGTCGAAAATGTACTTGCGTCGCGCCACTATGGACTGTGTTGCCTGAACGGAGTGTTGATAATCGCTTGTGCTATGTATTGAAGATCTTTACGGAATTAGACGTATCGTTCAGGCGTTTATTGACCGTGAAATCGCGGATTGCCATGAAAATCGCAAATTCGCCTTGTTTGACACAAGTGGTATTGGTCCGACGCTGGTCTCGACAGGCCGATGGGTGCTGCGTGCAGCATGAATCACACGTCACACATACGCACGATGGGACATTTTCGAACTCGTTTTTCCTCTCCAAAACATGACATGATTTTTAACGAATTATGTAGTGGCTCTTCATGTTTCGACATAGAAGATTATTTTGATTTGTTCTACTAAAATAGACGGGTATTTTTACTAGGTACAACAGTTATCGATTATTTGAAAATCATTAGCGTGTACGATGTTGATTCGTATTCAAAGACGTTCGTGTATCGTTTATTGGCATTTTCTTATCTTGCTTATCGTTGGGTACGTTAGTTGGGTACTTAAGTATGTACAATAATTTATTATAATCTGTGTCTGTATGCACAACAAGTGTGTATTTAAGAAATATTATAACATCTGCGATAATCATGGGCTGCGTGATTGTGGGTATACAGCAAACATGTAAATCTTAATCTTTATGAAAATGTTTGACCCAATTTCTCTGCACGTAGAGACTTCTATGGGACATTGAAGATGATACTAATTTGTAAGGACTTACTTCATTTTTTCGGGTATGAGAGAATTGATTTCAATGATATACCTAAAGGAAATAAAGTAGGTTGCATTGGAATCTATGAGCGAAATATACCAAAAACACAAAGCAAAGTAGGCTACAGATATAACTCAAGTAGCTTAGGTACCCACACCTTTTTAATTGTGGTTGAGTAAAAATATATGTATGTAGACACATACAACAAGGAAACGTTTGTAGTTTTCCTCAATAAAGGCTCGTGCAGATTGGCGTGATATCGCGGGCGTGACAGGAAGCGAGACGCGTGTCGCACCAGTCTGTACGAGCCTTAACTCTGTGTTTGGGGCAGCTTAAATGCTCGTGCAGACTGGCGCGATATCGTGGGTACGCCAGGAAGTGCGACGCGCGTCGCACCAGTCTGTACGAGCCTTAACACTGTGGACGTGGTAACTTAAATGCTCATGCAGACTGGCGCGATATCGCGGGCGTGACACGACACTGGTAGCACAATTTCTATGTCGCTGCCTGTCGCACCCAGGATGTCGCGCCAGTCTGCACGAGCCTTAAAATACAACACATTCACAACACCATCCAAAAACAAAAAAGGTCACTCACACGCTGTCCATTCACAGGATTACTTACTTAAAACTTGTCATAGACTCGTAGACGATCTCAAGGTATCTAAAGGGCGTTCATTATAAGTAATAAAAGTCACAATAATGCTATGTTAATCAATCCATAAAACCAGAAAACCGCTGCTCGGGCGCGTACCGAAATCGAACAGGTTTTTAATATGGCGAGCGTACCTTCCTCGTCGCTTGACCTCGTAACTTCTGATCATTTCGGTCATGTACACATTAAGAACAGTACTTCTGTGTTTATAGATGTGACAATAATTAAATATACGGGCCATTTTGATAGCAGACGTCTTACTGGTCCAAAAGGCATGCTGTGAACTCCATGTAGTTATGCTTTCGACAATGACTGCAGGGTGCATATGTGCATCCGAAAACACCATTGTGCTTATCAACATAATTATACTAATACACTCATCATTTCAGCCGAAAGACGTCCACTGCTGGACATAGGCCACCCCGAAAGGGAGCCTGGGTTGCCATAATCGCCGCGCTTGGCAGGCGGGTTGGCGATCGCAGTATGGTGTTAAAATGCATAGAGAACGCTGCTGCCCATTCTCTAGTAAGTCCCTTAGTCGCCTTTTACGACACCCACGGGAGGAAATAGGATGGTGCTATTCTTAACGTCCGGCACCACACAGGCACACTAATACACTAATAATAATTAATATACTAATAATATTATAAACAGGTAAAAGTTTGTTTGTATGTAGGGAGTAATCTCTGGAACTATCAGTCGGATTTGAAATAGTAGATTGTTATACAAGGGTCAAAAGGAATTTATTCCTTTTAATTATTTAGGAATTAGTGAATAAGCAAAGTAAAAAATTGTAGTTTTATCTAAAATATTTTATTTTCTTGTTTACTCTCCACTTAATAAAATCATTGTACCTATATGTATTTAAATATCTTTCCTTTGAAATTTTTGGCAAAAGATTTTCGATTACTGTATTTAACTCGTCTTTAACCGAATCTGGGGTCAACATTTCAGAATCGCTTGAACTCATTTTTATTAATTAATCAAATATTAGTCTATTAAACCGAGATTTTGAATTTCGGTGCAGCTTACAGAGTTAGTATCCCGCCAAATTAAAAATAGTATTTTTAAATTTTAAACATGGAATACACCGCGTCACTGCCGCGGGCCGTAGGTATTTTTTTAATTTCACACTGGCTGTTTATACACTCACAAGACCGCAGCATTTATTTTTTATTTTAATCAATATTTTTAATTATGTAATTTTTTTCTTAGCCGACTACATAACCAAATTTAGTTCTAATTTTAAAGTTCATTCCCGCCCTAGAGAGGCAAGTAATTACTATGAGTCTTTCTCGCCTCGGGTGGGGAGCAGCGTCTTCCACCCGCTACTCGGATCAAACAAACGCTACTTTCTGAGTACCAGAAATTAAAAAAATATTTTTGATTTTGATAGCCCAATTCTTGAGAAAGGTTAGTTACTTAGTCTGTTTAAAATCACGCTACGACCCTTAGCAGCGCAGAGCAAAAAGAAAAAAAATAGAAACAACGCTATGCGAAAACGAAGTGATAGTGCGGGCGGGCGATGCAATGCGACGCAGTGGGTCGGGGGACAAGAAATTTCATGGGGACGATGTCGCGGGCAGAAGCTAGTGAATAGATATAAAGACTGACAGTAAAACTAGGACAGATTTCCATTTTCCACCAAATTTTTGGTGAGGGCAAGGGCTCCAGAAAGTTCTCGTACTGCCGATTCTAATGATTATAATTCTGTAAAGCCATATTTGTTATGGCCACGAATCATATTTAGATCAACATACAACCTGTTACTGACCTGCAAATTGCAAAAAACGTAATAAAATTTGAATTTCGCGGACTACCTAAGCGAATCCCCCTTAAAAAAAATTAGAAAAAAATAGAAAAAAAAATGGTATAGAAATATATCTCAGATCTTAAATCCAGATACAATGTAATGAGTTTATTACCATGTAGTCACTTGGTAATGCCCATACACACGCAACATCTAGTCTCGACTGTAATGTTTCGATCATTGAGAATTTATTATTCTAAAGATGTAAACTTTGTAAAATTTATTATTCTAAAGATCTAAACTTTGTAAAATTTATTATTCTAAAGATCTAAACTTTGTAAAAACCTAGCTTAAGGCGGAGATTTTAAACATAATTTAATACATCAAAAAGATCTTCAAAGACAACTCTTAATTATTTTTAAAAGCAGTTTATCCCTTCGTTAGCAGTTATAATTATAATTAAAAGTATACTACCATAAAATTGCAAATGCCAAACTGCATCCGGCGATGGATTAATTTTTCTTAATTAGTTAATATCTGATGTTATTTGCATTTTTACGCCGTGTTGTGTCATCGCGCATCTCTTTCTTTTGTATGCAATCTGACAATGACAGCGGTTTATGTCAGCCTCTTATTTAAGTAGGTAGGTAAAATATTTATTAAAAAAAAAAAACATGTTGCTTGATCATCTGAGTCGCCTTGTACTTATTACCGAGTAATTTATTATTACAGATGTTTTGTAGTACACAAACAATAAGTTAAGCAAGAATTTGCATTTTAAGGAAAAATGGTAGTAAGTACCTAGATATTCATTATGTTTTTTAAAAGCTGTCTATTTAGTAGGTAGATGCAATAATGATACATTATTGCATCAATTAAATTGTTCTATCCGTTATTGTCTTTACTGATGCTCTTCTAACCATGCGTCCTAACCACAAGCGATCGTCGCGCGAGCATGCGATCGATTAGCACGCGGCCTAATAGTTACCTACCGAACGTGGTGCGACTATGCGACCACTTCTAAGAATTACGTATACAGTGAGAAGTATTCAAATAACGTTTCTAAAGTGCGTGGGTTTGGCGACATTCGGAAGCTTCTGTCATCAGATTACAATATATATCCATCACTATTCTAACACACGTCAGACAGTTCGGCGGGATCATCAATCAGTATTATTTTAGCTAGTCTTTTTATATTAGCGTAAATAATAATTATAAAAACAATAATTTATAATGAGTAACAAGAGCTATACGCTTCAGTAAGTATATTACTACTAAGTAATAGCTGCTCCCTTCGGTTTCACCCTCATAAGTCACGATCCGGTGGAAATATCAGGAAAAAAAACCCCATGTCCTATGTTCCTAACCCAGGCCATGGTCTACCCATGTTTAGCGTGAAAGCGTAACAATCAAACTCACTTTCACATTTACATCCATACATAAACTCACGCCTTCTTCCCATGGGGGTAGGCAGAAACTATAGAACGCCGCCTGCTACACTCCTTACATACTCCTTTTGCGTCGCCTACGTTCATACATCTGGTCATATACGCACGCTGATTGCGAGTACTACGCACCTGACCTTTCTGAAGAACATCACCAATTTGGTCAGTATAAATGTCCTCCTAGGGCGTCCCCCTCCCGGCGTTTCCACTCACCTCAGCTTTATAAATACCTACTAAATAATACTTTCGCATTTATAATTTATTATACTATAAGTTAGGATGAGATATTGTATACCTACATATAAAAATTGTTATGATAGTTTAGGCATTGCCTAACATCCTGATATAAAAGTTATAACTCGTAAAGTTATAATAGGTACTTAGTTACTACATCGCTCCATGTTCGAAGTAATCCGAACCTTAGATCGATTGCATCGTATAACAATGAAACAAAGTCAAAGTCAAATTATTTATTCCAAATGAGCACATAAAAGGCACTTTAGACGTCCAAATTTCGATTGATTACAAATTTACAATTAGTATTGATTCTAGTTGCCCCTTCCAAAAGATAGTTTTCGTATGGAGAAGAATGGGCAAAAAACTCCATCGTTACTCTTTTAAAAAGTTTTACAATATTTTGTATAGCTAGTACATTAGTTATAATTATAATTAATTATATGTGACGCCGATACGCACGTAGAATAAAATTCCTATGCCACAATAGGTAACAATACTCCTCAATTTGTTGTTAAACCGCATGTCAAGATTTGATTGGCTTGTGTTAATTCCATCAAACCAGCTGCTAAAATGGGATTTGAAAACTGCCGATTTATTTTGAACGAATCTCACCGTGAAAACTTAGCTGAAGTGACCTGTCAATATTGTCAATCCCTAGCATCAGATGAAATGACAGCTCCCTGCAAGCAGACTCATCATAAAGATGTTCCAAAATGTATGGAGCCTGGGCCAGGTCCCTGTACAGTACTATACTTAAAAATAGGGGGAATACATTTAAAACAGTTCTTAACTATTCAATTACTTTAAAATGGCTTGGTTTGGTGGTAAAACACAAGAAATTACACTTGAAATTGCAACGAACAACAAAAACCCGTCATGGCGGTAAGCTGTCATTTTTATTGAATAATGACGTTTCACATGTTTATTTCTGATTATTTTGAAGCACTGAAGTGACACTGATGTGACAGCTGACAGTGCTCTTCTGTCAGTTTTCAAGCACAGAGTAACTACGAGTAAATCGGTGAGACGCCATGTTGAAAGTCGATAAAAATAGTTGATAGATATCAATTCGCTACCACAACCGTAATATACATATATACATTTAAATGAATTATCTGTATTTTTCCGATATCTATGGATTTTTCTCTTTCCTTTGAGGTAGTGTACCTACATAGACCTGGCCCATTTTGAAACATCTCCTTTTCACCGTGTGAATTTGACAGAATAGATCGGCTGCTGCCAAATGTGAAACGGTGATGCTCTCGGCCGATATCTCACCTGATGGTAAGGCAGAAGGTGGAAGCGAATTTAACCCGGAATGCTCAACCACTGAAGATCTGGCTATCTTAACTCTACTGTCGAAACACAACAAATGCTGTTAACATTGTTGTTATGGCGACAGACTTAGATAAGATGGTGGTAGCTAGCCAGGCGGACTTAGAACGAGTCTTACCACCAACCAAACCGAGCAGAAGGCTAATTGCGGAAAACACTATCAGTAGGAATCGGTTTCAATTTGACAGTTCAACAACATTCATTGCGTTATTTACGTTGTTGAGCAGACAATTTTTTCTAACATACGAAGCAATGGATTAGCAATATACTTCAAAATCATTCCGATTCCGATTCAAACTGCGTTACGCAATTAGGGTGCAGACTATGTTGCCCCCGCTGGGAATCAAACCCGGACCCTCTGGGTCTGAGGCAGGTGGTCTTACCACTAGACTACAGAGACGGTTAACAACTTACTTAACTTAGATGGAGCTGAAAAAGTAGATAGAATTGAGCCTTAAAAATTTAACCTCATTAAAATATTTTTATCATAGTCTGGCAGTTTGAGTGATTTTATGCGGCCTACCCAAATGTCCTTTCTTTGGTATTGTTCGTTGAATCGTTGAGCTCCTTAAGTTCTTAGTTGAGCTGCACTACTACTGACAAATGCGTGCACTGACTGGACAAGTCCCCTCAACCTGTGTGGTTCTTTCGTCAAAAGATCATTTCAGGCACCAATCTACATGGTCTTCACATGATCTGACCAAGATTATGTCTGGACTTAAAAAAGAGACTGTGACCTCTGAGTTTGTTTCGGCTTTTCTTTTCAGAGTAGTCGGATACGAAACGCCGACCTCATCTTGTTTTTTTTAATATGATTGACGTGTAAAAGTGTTTGTACAAACCTACTTACAGAAATAAATCATTTATCATTTACCATTAAAAGTTGGCAAAGCAGAAAAAAATTATATTAGGTAGTGCCAGCCGCCAGTATTAAGGCTCGTGCAGACTTGCGCGATATCGTGGGCGCGACACTTTCTATGAATTTTGCATAGAAATTGTGCTGCTAGTGTCGCATCACGCTGTCGCATCGCGCCTGTCCAGAAAACCCAGTTGAAATGTATTTAATAAAAAATAAGGAAAGACAATGCCAAGACACCTGGGGGATTTGGTAAAGGACAAAACATAGTTGTATTTACCTATGGGGAAAATCAAAGGAAATAGGTAGATACTTGACAGAAATCACTGAGGGGTGACGTAACGCCGCATGTGACTCCACACTAAGTAGGTACAGACGGCTACACATCAAGCTATACATTTCCAGTTTACGCTGATCTCGCACTGTACGGAAATCCTATACAATGCGAGATCAGCTTATACTGGAAATGTATAGCTTGATGTGTAGCCGTGTGTACAAGGAAAAAAATACCTGGTTTTAAAACAAATATTATTTAACAAAACCACAATACCAACTTTAATTTCAATACTATCCAAGCAATGTATAGTATGTATTGGAACCTAGACTCATCGGGAAGTTATTTTGTAAAATATTTATAGTTACCTACTAACTATAGGTAGGTATTTGTCGTGTTTCTGCGGCGTAGCACCAATTTGGGAAAAGTAGGAAAAAACTCAATATAAACATGGGTTATTTGGTTGAACTAGTTTTTGATAAATAATGCCATCGGGAAACTTGAAACTGAGCTAAATAATACAAAACGTGAAGACATACAATCACTTTACATTTACATACTCCGACATGAATCAAGATTAAATATTCCAACTTCTCGGCTAAAAATACACTCTAAAAGTCCCAATGTAGTCCATAAAAATATATAACTAACTACTTAAATTCATACAAAAAGAAGATAAAATTAAAAAAACTAAAACAAATTTTAATAAGAAAGATAGTTTATACGAATATCTAATAAGTAATTTTATTGTTTACTGTACTAAGTACAGTAAACTATAAAACCCCTAATATTAGATTTAGTTCAGAAGACTGATTTCTCTCTCCTTCTATTAAGGCTCGTGCAGACTCGCTCGATATCGCGGGCGCGGACAAGGGTTGCGCTGCCTGTCGTGCCTGCGATAACGCGCGGGTCTACACGAGCCTTTATTCTGCTGTGCCCGACAGGATCCATAATGATCACATATAGTTTTAAGTTGCCACCTAAGTACACGTTGTGGTATGCAAATAAGGTATTGGTTATAGAATAACAGAAGCACGGGTCGATTTTCTAGGTTAAGCAACGGTTGCCGGGGTCGGTCCGTGGATGTATGACCATCCATAACATACCGAGATTCCTCCGCGCCTCGGAAAGCACAGTCATTACGAGTTGTAAGAAGCCCTACAGTCTGACAACCAGTCTTACCAAGGAGTATCGTATTACCCATTTACTGGGTTGTAGAGGTCAGATAATATAGGCAGTCACGCCAAATAAAATACTGGTATTCAGCTGCATCTGGTTAGACTGGAAGCCGACCCAACATTGTTGGAAAAAGGCTAGGCAGATTGAATACCATAGGGAAACTCAGGAATAGTAGATTGTTATACAAGGGGTGATTCCCATACGAGGTATTTAGACGCCCGAGCGTAGCAGCGAGTTTTTTTTTCCCTCTAGAGAGGGAAGCAATTACTATGAGTCTTTCCCGCCCAAGGGTGAGGAGCAGCGGCTTCCACCCGCTACTCGGATCAAACAAACATTACTTTCCGGGTATGAGAAATGAAAACTAAATTCCCAACGATGCTACAGCTGCGACGCAGCTGCATACCTACGTAGCACAGTGCTACACAACACCACCATGTAAATGTGGAATGAATACAAACAGATATACGTAATTATAAGCCCATTTACGAGGAGACATACAACCACTTAAAAAACATATAACACGTTACCCGAATCAATAAGAAAAGAAAAAAAAAACACCATCTATTCATGAATAAATTAAAAAAGCTAATAATAAGTAAATGTTATTAGTGTTATTGTTGATAAATCCCTAAAAACATATACCTAATTGTGTATTTTATAAGTTACATCATACATTTATAAGATAAACGATAAGTCCTCATCTCTACCTACTATCTTTCTTTTGCTGTGGGGCTGTGCCCGACAGGGTCCACGATTGTTCTAAAGCAAATGTTTACCATCTAAGTATGTGGAATGCGATAAAGGATTGAGTAGGTATAATGTTTAATTAGCATTACTTTAAGATCAACATAAATGAAATAATTATGTAACTTTTATTGTACAATGGGTGGTACTTTCTTTTTTCATGTGGTATTATCATTGATATACTTTGTATATCAATGGGTATTCTCGGCCGTTACCTAGGTTAATAATTGCATCATATTGTGGTTGGGTACATAAAGTACGCGTCACGAAAGATGAGCAAGTGTCAGTAGTGGGGAGCCTGCGCACGTACAATCGTGTATAAATAACATAGGTACATATATAAATGTATTAAATATACTGTATAAATAAACATTGTTTTTAAATACATGTATAAAATAAAAATAAAATGTCTACTGCGATAGTCAAATTACATGTTGTGCCAAGTCTCATCTTTAGTATTCTTTAGTGGCACGTATATGTACCTACGTTAAATCATTATTATTATGGTAGCGGCGGATACAGCGTCGCATACCTAATTAGAATGTAAAGTACCTCCAAAAATAATTTTGTTTTAGTTATCGCCGTGAAAAAGTAGTAGGTACCTACCTACCTAACTCACATGTAAAATCACGTGAGTCAGATGCACAAAAGTTATCAGAGTTCTTAGGTTATATCAATACCTAATTATTCGCAATAAACTTAATACGTTATTTTTCAATTAAGATGCCTTAAAACTAAGGCACTTAGGTAATTAACTAGGAAATGAAATGAAATGAAATGGCTACGGCACAGCCAGCATAGGAAATAGTCCACTATTATAATGGTTCAATACATAATGTTAAATACTTCAGATAATTGTTACGAGCTTGTATTATAATGGTCAAAGTTACAAATGACTTCCCGTGGTTTACTAACTCTTGGAAATGTAACTACGGGAAAAACAATTTCTTAATATTTGATTTAGCATAATCAGCGTCTATGATGTTCGCACTGCTGGGACACTCACATAGGCCTCCTCTCTATGAGAGGGACTGGGCCATAATCCACCACGTGGGCCTAGTGCAGGCTGGTGGATATCACATGTCTTCGATTTTTTGGTTCTAGGACATGCCGGTTTCCTTCCGATGTTTTCATTGTGGTTGTGATGAAATTAAATACTTACCTACACGTTGTAAAATGCCTGCCCGGGTTCAAACTGACGACCTACAACTCGGAGTCGGAGCCGATATCAACCAGCGGGTCACCACTGCTCCATTGCCTATTTGATTTGCAAACTGCGAATGCAATTAATATTAGTAAACAAATATAAATTGCATCATTTAAAGTAACTTTACATCTTATTGTTATGAAATTATAAACAACAAATAGTTTAAAATAAGTACCAGCACCTCCATTGCGTAACACACAATCTTAACAATCCGAAGGATTTTGAAAGAAATTGCTAATCCATTGCTTCATGTGTTTGAAAACTCCGTCTGCTCGACAAAGAGAATAACGCAATGAATATTGTTCAACTGTCAAATTAAAGGTGTTGAAATTGTTCGTGTTGTACGTAATTACCCTGCATAAGTACATGTGAACATTGGTGAAACATAACATTTAAGGAAAACGAAATTATCTTGTTGTTTACTCTGAGTTTGCGTATAGGTATCTAGGTACTATCGTATGATTGTGGCAACTGTATCGTGTACTTACTTAAAATAAATAGGTACTTCTATCTGTAAGTACAGGGGTCTACTCCGAAACGATATTCCGAAGTATCGGCCGAATGTTCGCCCGTTTTATAACTTCCAAAGTTTCCTTTTCTGACTTTGAGTCCTTAACCGACTTCAAGTCACAATTTTTTTACTTTGACTTATCTCTTTGACTGTCGTTTTATTTTTTATTTTTGCCGTAGTCAGCCATAGTCAAGAAACGGCCGAACATTCGGCCGATACTTCGAATTTATGTTCGGAGTAGACCCCCAGGTGAAATGTTGGTATACCTCTGTTGATACCTTTTGAGATAACAGCTACCTACAATTATGATGATATGTTCAAAATCAAAATCAAATGTCATTGAATCAATCAATCAGCACTTTTCCAAAGGCAAAATTACATAAGCTAGTCCCTAGGCTACTTTTACTATGGGACAAAACTGAAATCGCGAAAAAAAAAACAGCTTTTGCCTACATTTTGACGAGTTATTCGAACATAAATGTAGGGAACAGCTGATTTTTTTTTCGCGATTTCAGGGTTTGTCCCATAGTAAAAGTTGTTCATCATGATGAGTACAATGACCCGTTAAGAGGTTGTGCGTTAATTCTGGATTTTAAACACCTCTCCAAAGAGGTTCCTAAAAAATCGATTGACGTAAGAATCATCAAAATCGGGCCACGCGTTTCGTCTCTAGAGTACCACAAAGGAACAAACATACATACATAGTCTGATAAACGTTGCATCACGCAGTCGGGGAATAAGGTTGACTCTTACCTAAACTAAAGTATCATTCACTAATATTATAAAGGCGAAAGTTTGTGTGTGTTTGTTACTTCTTCACGCTCAAACAGCCAGACCAATTTTGATAAAATTATGTATGGAGGTAGCTGCGACCCTGGATTAACATACAGCTACTTTTTATCCCGATATTCCCACGGGTTCGAGACTTACGCGGGTGAAACCGTGGAGCGCAGCTAGTAAGTAAATAAAAATGAAACCCATCAAAACATTGTAAAAAAACTACCAAGGTCGACATTCGGTACCGTACACACGTTCAGACAAGTCCGTGAACTTCGATTGGTCCAATGACTGATTCAATACGTAGCTGGTACAAAAAAAAATGTTCATTGACATCTTCATAAATATAGGTAGATACCTACTAACATTACTTTTCCTGCTCGTAAAAAATATTGCTGAACTTAAGAGTGAAGACGACAGCTGTTTACATAATAAATTGTAAAAAACGGTTTTCACAGATTTAATCGCTTGCCTATTTATATACTCACGTGCATCTTACATTATTATCAATACAATGCCAGTTACTTTGCAAGTTTATGAAGAACCATTGGGAAATAAATGATCCTTATTAATATTATGTGCCGTGTAGTGCCGGACGTAAAGAATAGCACCACCCTATTTCTTCCCGTGGGTGTCGTAAAGGGCGACTAAGGGACTTACTATAGAATAGGCAGCAGCGTTCTCTATGCATCTTAACACCATACTGCGATCGCCAACCCGCCTGCCAAGTGTGGTAGGCCTATGTCCAGTAGTGGACGTCTTTGGGCTTTCTTTATTTCGGACTACACATACAAATACCTACACAAATCCATAAAGTATTAGTAACAATGACTTAAAAACTTTAATAAACTTTTACAAACTAAAACAACTAATAGCGACGGGGCCCAACACATGTTGGGACGTGCCTCCGTACCCAGTGCCTTACGAAGGGACTGACCACTTTGTGTAATAATGTTTTTATGATGCTGTTGGAGCTTCGGCGCAACTGTTCTATCCGGTTGAAAATCGTGAACATGGGCTTCCGCGAACATCTGCGAAGCGCTGCAGAAGCGCGGAAGCCTTATCAACATCCTCCATCCATTTTTTGTTTTTTTTTGGGGAAATTATCAAATAACTTCTCCCGCTTTGGGCGGAGCGGGAAAGCGTGTCAGACTTTTACTGACTAAAACCCACCCGTGTTCCTACCGTTGCCTGTGTGCCAGGGCCACGATATCCGTTTCGGACAAACTCGCTACCCTGGCAGGACTCGCAACCCTGGCAGGCCCATCAACATCCTAAATCCATTATTATACTGCACGCGCAGGACCTTGTAGGCTCTCTGCGTATATTTCACCCACAAGCTGCACGATTTGGCAGTATGATGCCTTAGCAAGACTTTAGGGTGAGGCCAAACGAGCGTAATTTTGTAAGTCGTGAGTCGCAGAATATCGGTCGCAGAAATTCTGTTGGGATGCCACTGATGCCATACGAGCGCATTTTATTTAGTTACTATACAACGTTTATAGCGGATGTTTGTGTCATGCAATGGAACCAATTTCTTGGAATCAATTTCTATTATCATTTTTTCTGTGTCCAGCATTTTGTGAGTAAAAATACGTGTCGACTCTCACGCAATCTGTACCTGACTGACGCTTTGCTCGGCCCGCGTCAGCCCCCTCGCTCCCCGCAAACTCAATTCGGTCTGAATTTTGCGTGTGAGTCGGCAGACAACTCATTTTGCGTCGCCGTGTGAATCAAATAGGACTTTTTAGGGTTCCGTACCCAAAGGGTAAAACGGGCACCCTATTACTAAGGCTCCGCCGTCTGTCTGTCTGTATGTCTGTTTGTCCGTCCGTCTGTCTGTCCGTCTGTCACCAGTCTATATCTCATGAACCGTGATAGCTAGAGAGTTGAAATTTTCACAGATGATGTATTTCTGTTGCCGCTATAGCAACAAATACTAAAAACCAGAATAACATAAATATTTAAGGGGGCTCCCATACAACAAACGTGATTTTTTTGCTCGATATTGATAACGGCAACAGGTAGACGCTTGAAATATTCACAGAATATTTAGTTATATATGCACTTTAAAAATAAATAATTAAATTAAAATAAAACAAAAATTTAAGGGGGGCTCCCATACAATAAACGTGTTTTTTTTTGGCGTTTTATAGATAATGGTACGGAACCCTTCGTGCGCGAGTCCGATTCTGCTGCATTCGGTTTTTTATGAAACCGAATGCAGCAGAATTTCTGCGACCGAAATTCTGCGACTCACGACTCACAAAATTACGTTCGTTTGGCTTCACCCTTAACATCCTTATACTACAAAGCGCAAACCTACAGGCTAGTAATGGTTTACTGTCGAGTCTTATGAGTGTACCTAAATCATTAATGGGTTTATAAACTGAAGAGTATATTGATTCAATACATAGCGTACTAAATAAGACCAATCATCTGCCTAGCCCTGCCCCAACTATGTTGGGGTCGGCTTCCAGAGCGACTGCCTATCTGACCTCCACAACCCACTGGGTAACACGATACCCTTTGGTAAGACTGGTTGTCAGACTTTCGGGCTTCCGACAGCCCGTAACAACTGTCAAAGATCAACAAATAACAGCCGAGAGCAACGGCTTATCATGTTTTCCGAGACACGGAGGGGTCTTTGTATGTAAAGATGGTTACCCATCCATGGACCCACCGTGGCAAGCGTAGCTTAACCTGTTCGATAGACCCGTGCGGCTGTGATTACTTAACCAGAAGGCCCTCGTACTAAATAAGACCCATCATCCAGAAATAGGTAATATCACACCAACCGATCCGTCGCAGTTCTTCGATATGGCTTTATATTAAATATATTGTAACAGTAGGTAGTTGGGTACAAGTTGTGTGTACGTATAATATTTATACCTATCTAAAGCTCCCAAATACTTTCAGTGCAGTTATACCACTTCCTGTCTGGGTTTTCTCACATAATTCGTGCCCACCCGATCTCGAAGAAGATTTAAGAACTTTCAATATTAGTTTTACAACCTTGAAACTCGATATAAAAACCATTTCATTATTACTTACCTACGTATGTAATTTGATTAAAAAGTAGTTTTTCCAGTTTAATATACTCAGAAACGTAACAATCTTTACCAGCAACAAATTAGTTGTCTGCCGAAGCAAGTTATGAATAAATATTTAAATAATAAGTAAAAAACCGGCCAAGTGCGTGTCGGACCACGCATAATGAAAGGGTTCCGGAGTTGGGATGAATTTATCCCAAAAACAAACATTGTAGTTGAAAAACATGTTCTCCCATACATCGATATACGTGACGGTCAATTCTCCAACTGCAAATTTAAGTTGGTCGACTATCATTCGTTAACCTGTAAGGCCTACTTAGCTGTGATCGTATTCCTTTTAATTTCGTTATATATACTACTGCCATGAATTTTTTCACACATAGCCTCAGTCAACCATTTAGCTGGCAGGGGGGGACACACTTGACTCTAACAAAATTTTGCGCTTTAAAGGTTAATATTACGAAAACTGATCAATGAATCGAAAAATGGTTTTCACAAACATGCAATATTTTTGAACGGCCTATCCAACGATACCCCACACCATGGGATAGACGATAAAAAAATATAACATCCCCACTTTACGTGTATGGCAGGTAACCTAAAAAAAAATTTATCAAGGTTTTATTTTACGACTTTGTCGGCGTAACTAATATGTACTCCCATGCCAAATTACAGCTTTCTAGTACTAAGAGTGTCTAAGCTAAGCCGGGGACAGACGGAACCCTAATAAAACGAAGCTTAGAATGTCGAATTAGCATTTGTAAACAGAGATGTTTGAATGTTGTCTTACTCATAAGATGAATTTAATTAAGTACCTATCTACAGTCATATAAATTAAGTTTAAATTGGACACATTAGTGATTTTATACTATTTAGGTACACATAACAGCCAATTTTCGTGAACAAGTCATCTTTTGGCCTCTAATTATTTTTATCAAATAAAAATAAAACAAAATCAGCCTGTGTTGTCCCACGGCCTACAAAGGCTCCTTCTGTCTCCTGTCCAAAGGCTTCTCTTGCCTTTTTTCACTCAACTTGATCCCTTGTCAGTATAGACAGTATATTGTTACAGTTGTAAAGGCAATCATGTAATTTGGTTTAAGTAGGTTTTTATTTTTATTATTTTAGTAATATATTATAAAAATTATTTTTTAATTTGTGAATATGAGAAAGCTGTAGAGCTTTGTAAACCATTTTCTATTTTGTTAAGTATCTGGTACTTGTTGACGGGCCTACACTGTCCTCCCATACCTATTAACACTGTAACTTGAAAACATTGTAAAATCCCATTCTTTTTAAAAGAATACCTAACTGTAGAGTATCTTTCCCGCTCTTCTCCATAGGAAACGACCAATTGGAACCATGCACCTAGCTTCTGACGTTTCATAAGTGCCCATGTAGGTTTATGTGAAATAAAATATTTTGATTTTGATGGGGCCATGAGCGTCAAGCTCGTTCCGCCATTGTCGCCGAGGTCTACCGCGATGCCGTTGGACGTTTTCAGGGACCCAAGTTGTGGTGGTCTTAGCCTACAATGCATCGGACATGCGGCAAACGTGTACTTTTGTAAATGTAAAAATCATTACTTAACATGATTTCAACATTCTGATTTTTAGACAAATATTTTTATTTAAATTCTTGGTTATTTTCATATTTTGAAGTATGTATAATTCGTATACCTACAACTGAAAATATAGGTAGATACTTTTAAAATAACTCCTAAGCGGAAATTAAACTACAAAAAAATAAATGTAAATGAGTACCTAAGTATAATATTTTAACTAAAACGTTTACAAATAAATGCAAATTTTCCGACCGAATACACAGTAACCTATAATATATACAGGAAAATATAAAACAAACAGCTATTTATATGCATGAAGGAAACTGCTTATTAATCAGCCAGTTTGAAACAGATCCGGTTAGATTACCTACATCTCAAATATCGGTGCTTTGACAAATTCTTTAGAATACTTAGTAGATCATGTTTTTCTTAATGGCATTATAACATTTTTTTCGCTTCTGCTTTCTGTACATAGATTATTACGCCTACCTACTATTGCTTAAGAATTTAGACTATAACACACAAACATCATCAGCAGCTTCCAGATGAAAACTGTGCGTTCACTACAGCTTACCGAGATATTGCTTATTGTAGTTATAGACTGGGATTAATAATTAAACTACATGTATACATAAACTCACGCCTTTTCCCCATGGGCTGAGAAAAAACTGCAGAACGCCACCTACTACGGTCTTAATTATACCTTCGCTTCGTTTACGTTCATAAACATCTTACAAACCTCTTTTCAACTGTAATTAAATTAATGGTTAAATAGAAAAATCTAGTAAATTAATTAAAACTATTACCTTTTAGTGCCAGATGGCCGTATTTGGTTCAAGTGTGTATTTGTGTGTGTACCTACCTATGTATCCAATGTTTGTATTTTGATATTATCAAGCATTATGATGATTAAATGAGAATCCAATCACCAAATGCTTTTGTTAGTTATTACTATTAATATATATTTAACTTTATGTAGTCTACATTATAATTATAAAATACGTGGCTGTTACTCGCAACTGTGCAGTTGTGTCATTGGTATTTTCTTACTTCTGCAAGTGCTATAAAGAAATTAAATTGCGAAAAGATAGCAAATTGTTCACTATTTTAATCTTATCTTCAAGGAAAGTCGTGAAGGACAATACGAAATAAAAAATGTATGGTATTCAATATTATGTTAGCGATTATGTCACTATTGGATTGATATTGCACGGCCGTTGCCTAATTCATAACGGTTTGCAAATAAATAATACTGTCTAGGAAAATGGTTTTAAAGTGTGGATACGTTTTCCTTGAAAACTATTTCTTCTAAAACTTTTCTGGAGGGGTAACCGTAGTTTATATTCTTTTGTCTACACATACTTGCAGCCAACAGCACAATTTTATTTATTTTAAACTTCCTGTAGGTACACTCCCTCCCCTCATAGACCATTTTGAAAAATTGGAAAAATTGTCGTCCATTATATTTTATCTGTACCTACCAATAGAACTGAAAAAACTTACTATACGGTTGGAGCCGCCATTTCTGAGCGTTCCCCTCTGCCAAAGTCAATTGGCCATTATGACCATTTCTTAGAGCTTATAATAACCTGGAGCCGCCATAGCTGATATGATCATTCACGTTTTATAAAACTAGTTCATATGCTGACAGCCGACAAAGTGAATCGTATTGTGTCGCAAGTAAGTCCTCCCAAAAAATGGTAAATTGTGCAGTTTTCTGTTGCAAAAAGCGATCTGCCACTTCTAATTTATGAAACCATAGTGTTTTACGGTGGTAACGCATACGCAGTACAGGGTAGGGATTTGCATAGTGCTGGGACAACGTGTTTGTTAAAACAATGATTTTTTCAGTCAGTATGTTCAGTAACTATTATTTTTTTGTGTATGTTTCTGGACAAGTCAGTACCCTAATTGCGTAACACACAATAATCACAATATAAATGATTTGAAGGATATTGCTAAACCATTGCTTCACATGTTAGAAAAAAAAATCTGCTCAACAACGTAAATAACGCAATGAGCAGTTGAGTCTACAAGAACCCGGACACAGGAGAGAAATGTAGTGCACATCTTTCAAGGGGGTCTACTCTCTAAGTTCGTCAACGAAGATACAGGCCCGTCCGAAAGTAGTTGATCCGTCAAAACAAGTGACAAATTCAATTTTTCTAACGGGTAAATACACATCGTGATTACACTATCAAATCATGTTGTCATTCATTTTTAATTCGGGCTCTGAACTAATCTTATGTCCGTAAGTGATATGGAGTAGGAAATGCCCAAAACTTCGGCCGAAACTACGGATTTCGTGATTAGGGAGTAGACGCCAAGAATCAACGAGCACCACAAGGAATATCACAGAACCCATTGATTGTTTCTCTCTATATATTACTAATGATATGGTCTGTGAAATCCTGACACGAATGAATAACAACAAGAAACCCATGTCACGACGATCGTATATAAAAGAAGTATCGACAAAACTGTCTGATGAACTTTGAACCGATGCCTAAATAGGAAAATTGTTGAAGTACTTGGCAAAACTTCATCCAGTGCTCAATCAATACCCAGTGAGTTAACGAAAAAAAAATTAGTTTCTGCGATTAAACAAAAATGTCTAATGACAATGTTCTGTTGTACCCAGTGAAAAAAAATCATTTGTATGGGTCACAGGGGAATATTACGTGTTGATTGCTCAGCATAACTATTTTTCTCATTATATTTAATTTAAGTAATTATTAATTAATAAACAACTTTTAAAAGTCCAATGTATTTTATTGTTTTGTATACTTAACGTATAAAACTAAAATCCTCGAAAAAAAATATATATTATGTCTGAGAGGCGAATGTTTATGAATAGTGTATCTTCCAAGTATGTTTATGAATCTAGGGTTAACCAAAAAAGTGGATCAGCAGAAATGTGTTCGACTATAATAAACTGGTATATTTCAAAAATCAGTGATTTCCTCTAGTCGTCGTCATGCAGACATATTTAATATCGTCGCATCGTTTCATAACTACGTTAGCAAAAACATCATTTTAGTTTGTTTCGTAATTTAGCAAGGAGAAATTAAGCAAGTGCACAAGAAAATAAAACGAATGAACATTTTGTTCATTCGTTCATGCATTAAGAATGAAATACCGCTCATTGTTTGTATCACATCACTAGCACCTTTGTGTTTGTTGTCACAGGACAACTGCATAAATACACACAAAGTGAATCTGTGTATGTGTTTTTGTAATTGTGTGGTTATTATTTTTCGTGTGCGTTTATAGCAATAGGAAGCATGTATCTGTGTGCAATTGTAAAATTTTCGTAGTGTGCTGTATGTGTTTTCCTCGCCTCCCGCAGGAAATGGCAGAAAAAGTTCTTCAGTGATTCGCTTTTTGATATCTCCAGTATACGGTACATACTAAATCCATAGAAAAAAACTCGTAGAACCCAATGATGTATTAGCTTTAGATGCGTTACCCGCGCTCATGAATGGCAAAGTAAAAGCAAGGCATTTGCCTGACTTGGAATTAGTTGCGCGCCATCCAGAGACGCGGCTACACGTCACTATCACTCGCAATACTCAGCAATTATTTGTAAAGAAAATGCCTTCTTGTGTCTATACACGATATACAAATTACATTACTACTGTGAGAGTAAAGAAAAACGTCTCATTTCATGCGTAACTGTATTTTTTTATTAAAATGTGTTTTGTTTTGAAATTCCTCTGAATGCCTGCGACCCCGCGTACGCTCCAATGAACGTGCAGCAGCTAGTGACGTAACTAAATATGTTTGTTCATCTCTTTCTAACAACAGATATCGGTATAGGTGTTTCCTTTTCTTCACGCACTGCATGATTGTATGCAAGTATGTTGCTACATTCATGGCTTACGCTGTTTTTGAATGCACTAATGTTCGTGTATGACGCGTCTATTTATAATACGTCATTGGTAGAACCTATGACTATTAACCCATTAAATATCTATTTATTTGTTGCGCATAAGTTAAATGCGTAGGAGGAGCTCGTGGCTAAGTAATAACAGCCACATGGATGGTCCATCAGGTTAAGCTACGCTTGCCGGGGTTGGTCCGTGGATGGGTGACCATCTGTACATTCCGGGGACTCCTCCGTGCCTCGGAAAGCACGCTATGCCTTTGGTCCCGGCTGTCATTCGGATCTTTGACAGTCGTTACAGGTCTTCAGAAGTCCAAAAGTCTGACAACCAGTCTTACCAAGGGGTATCACCTACCCAGTTACTGGGTTGTGGGGGTCAGATAGGAAGTCGCTCCATGTAAAATACTGGTATTCAGCTGTATCCGGTTAGACTGGAAGCTGACCCCAACATAGTTGGGAAAAGGGACCCCAACATAGTTGGGAGATTGATTGATAAGCTAAATGCGAAGAAAATTAAACATAAAACAATAAGTTATCTAAACATAATATTAAAAACTTTAAAAATAACCTGTGGTATCGCGTTATTGATAGCAAAGCAATTTTAATTACATTTGGATGTAGCAAGAATGTACCTACATTACTTGATAAGATATCCTTCGTATGTATAACTAATAGCTAGGTTTTGTATGCAATACGGAAATGCCCCCTGAAAATGTTATCAGTAGATATAATTCCATAAATAAGGAAATTAGGAACATACATAATCACAAAAAAATATTTCAATGTCGATACGAATCATTCAAACAATTCCAAATTATGCTTTTGCAAAAAAAAAAAAACAGATCGCTGTTGAACCTCCACCAGCCATCACTAAAAGACTCCGGAATCCACATCAATCTCAGTTAGGTACTTAGTTCATTTAAGAAAAATCAACATTTTTTACCCGACTGCGGCGAACTCAAAAAAAGAGGGTTATGTGTTTGACCTGTATGTATGTATGTCCGTCCCTATGTTCCCTGGTAACTACTAAACGGCTGAACAGATTTTGAGGAATGATATTAAAAATCAATATGGCGCCAAAAGGTGTGTTTTCGGAAAAAAAAACATCTCCCAAGCCTATCAAAATGAAGGGCTTTAAAAGGTGATTCCAAAAATATATACAAATTATAATAATATGTTTAAATATAATTTAAATGAGAAATGATAAAAAAACTATCCCGAAGTTTTGGAGTGAGTAAGAGGTCGTTATCATCCGATTATAAGTGAGCAAATGACCTAATTTACCGTCTTAAACTCCTAACTACAAAATGGAAAATAAAAAAATAAATTGAAAAATCAAAAAACCCGACTGCGTAAAAAGTGAACTTAAAAAAAGATAATTAAAAAATCAAAAACCCGACTGCATAAAAAGTGAACTTAAAAAAAGATAGAAACTATAAATAATCTCATGCAGTCGGAGGCAATAGGCCGTTATTGTTATGAAGATGCCTCCGGCTGCATGAGATTGTTTATAGTAGATAATAATATATATATGATATAAACATTGTTTCTATCTTTTTTGAAGTTCACTTTTTTACCCTCTATGCAATGCCATAGGAATTTGTATTATTTTGAAAGCAGTAAAAAAAAACTGATGTCCCTTATTATTTTACTGGCTTTAATATTTTCCTTCCAAATTTCTTTAACACTTTCCTCTTCGACTTACCTCCATTTTATTAATTTTCACGTGACAATGAAACAAGACTCATTTTGTGTTTGTTACCAACCTTCATTGATCAGTGTAATTAGAAACTGTACGTGCAACTCATCAGAAATATAATAATTATCGAAATACTTTTTGCTGATATCATTATGTTAGGGTTACTCATCGCCAGAACATTGAACTTACAATATAGGGCTTTGCGGAAAACCTACATCAACACTAAAATAACGTACAAATATAAAAAAAACAATTATATTTTCGATTGTTCGCGCTTACCATAACCATTTTATTATTTTTCTTGTTGCTGCGTATGTGTTTGACTTTCTTGACAGTGTAAATAAAGTGACAAGGTGGTACCGACTTCAAGTTACGCATTGAAATTAATTTGTGTTATTTTCATAAGGTACAGGTATAAATATATATAAATAGTTATTGTGCTTTAGTCATAAGAATCTTACATCCTCATCAGAAAAGTGGGTAGAAGTATCGGATGCCTTCAAGAATATTGATGCTCGGCTCAGATGTTCAATTTATTACGATAGTTTGTTATTATTCTTACAATAGGTTTTTCTGCTGTATACCAAAATATGGGATCCTCTTTCTTATTAAGTATATCCAGATCGGAAATGAAAGAAACATCAAGTAATTATTTAGCATCTCGGCAATAACTTCCGAAAAAAAACTTCACCATGCAGGATTTTTCTTGAATAGTGAAATTATTGCAATACAATTTCTGAAACAAGAAAAACTTAGTAAAATTTCAAAACTCCAAAGTAGGTAGGTACCTCTATCTATCATGGCCAGAATTCGGCAGCTAAATGAATAAGGTGGGTAGGACTAACAATTTCAACTGACAAATTGCTTAAGCGATCTATTTAGCTATTGTAAAAGCCAGACGACAATAAATTACTTTTTGACAACTAGGTCAAGTATTGTGGCCTAAGTGATGACTTCTTTATGTTAGCCGTATATTGTACCAAAATTCTCTTCCCAATACCCAGAATAATCAGCCTATAATGTGCCCACTGCTGGGACACAGATGTTCTATCCACCCCGCAGACCCAGGGGCCCAAGTCTGCTATTTTTATAAATTCAGTCATTCCAACACGATCCCATATCCTCGTAATATAATTGTGTTATTATAATGGCATTGTCGTATTGCCATTATTAGAAAACCCATTAGTAGAAATGTCATTCATTTGTCATTATGTACGAGATTACCAATATATGCAATTTCTTTCAATGTAGTGTCAGTGGCCGACCATTGGAAAGTCATAATGACACCATTATAATAGTAGATTACCAAACTTGTCAAAATCAACAATTATGAAATCAATGATCGACCATTCTGACACTATTGTAATAGCAGACTTGAGGCCCAGATCGGTCTGGCAATTTACAGAATAATTGTTCCCAAAAACAGTGATTTGTGTCCGCTGGATATTTTTAAACCAAAAACAGTGACATAGATATTGTTATTTGACTTTTAAAATGTTAAAGTTTCTCCGGATAATATCGAGAAAAACGTCGACATCTTTATTATTTTGGTAGATCTGTTCAGCGATATGAGTCGCAATTATTCAGCTCAACTATTTACTATGATTCACAGACGAATGATTCTGGATCGTCAGCGTCAGTAGTAAATGCTATACAGATGATCGTTACCTAGTTACAGCGTGCTACAGTCGGCGCGGCGGCGAACCTGTCTCTATTCATGGCCAAGGTCGCCTCAGAGCTAACTTGACGTAATCTTCGTTGTTTTTGGCACAATTCACACGCCATACTTGGTTTTTATCTTCGCCAATAAGACAGCTCGGTTGGTTTTATTCCATTTTTTCTGTTTTGACCGTCCCTTTTACGCGCAATTAATTCAATTAGGTATACAGTTTTTTTTTGTAATTTTTTGGTGTCCATATTATGTCTTTGTTTGTGCTCACAACAAAATAATTTGAAATGCAGACTAGAAATAAACATCGGACACAATATTTTTTTCATTGCTAGCAAGCGTTTAGTTGCCAAGGATTTTCAATTCAGTAGCCGAAAGTGATGACGGGGAAAAATACCTATTAGTTAGAAGATAGGATCTTTGTTCGCCACCTTTTTTAGGGTTCCGTACCCAAAGGTTAAAACGGGAACCCTATTACTAAGGCTCCGCCGTCTGTCTATCTGTCTGCCTGTCCGTCTGGGACTAGGCTGTAATCATGAACCGTGATAGTTAGACAGTTGAAATTTTCACAGATGATGTATTTCTGTTGCCGCTATAACAAAAAATACTAAAAAACAGAATAAAATAAATACTTAAGGGGGCTCCCATACAACAAACGTGATTTATTTGCTCGTTTTTGCTCGACATTGATAACGGCAACAGGTAGACGCTTGAAATATTCACAGAATATTTAGTTATATATTATATTATACTTTAATAATAAATAATTAAATTAAAATAAAACAAATATTTAAGGGGGGCTCCCATACAACAAACGTGATTTTTTTGCCGTTTTTATAGATAATGGTACGGAACCCTTCGTGCGCGAGTCCTACTCGCACTTGGCCGGTATTTCACTGTCTCTACTTAGAGAACGGCCAAGAACGGCTACTTAGCCGTTCTTGGACTTATAGGCGGAAGACACAGTGAAAACTAGCGCAGTGTGGTCGATTTTCTCGCGATATTATACTGCGCTGCGCCTGAGCGGGCACGAAACATGTGGGGATTGATGCTCACCGATCTGTAGGTAGGTATATATTGTCAGCTAATTCTTCTTAACAATTTACTAGCATTTTTTTTCATTTGATTTGGCCCCAAGCTAGCATCTTGAGGTTAATCGGACTGTACCGTTATTCAGGATGTAGAGGTAGTACTGACTAACGCGTCTTCTTGGAATTTAAATTCGTTTTCGTTATAAACTTTATTGGATACGTAGGTAGGTCAGTTTAATTATATCAATCTGTAAATACGCCCAGCTAAGAATAGAAATATATACTATCTAAAGTGAACCCAAGAGATCATTAGGACAGGACATAGTCCCAACAGAAGAATAATAACAAATTAATTAGGTCTTATTTTGTTATAATCGTTCGCTGCCTTCGCTGTTTACATCAACAAAAACTATTGCGTCTTTAAAAATCACTGCAAAGTCAATAAAATTAATATTGATAACAATTGCAATCTTACAAGTAGTTGGGAGACATGTTCTTAATGGAGTTAATAGAAACTCATTGTGAATGTGGCCGATAATGGCGTCCGCGTCGTTTCTTGGCCGTTTATCTATAAAGGACAAGGGCAAAGTAATAAGTGTCCGGCGGCGAAGTAAGTATTTATTGAAATAATTGTTTGATGAGGTATCTTGTTGTGTGCTTTCTCGTACTAAAGGCTATTAATAACAAAATGTTGTACAACCATTTTTTATTGTTATGGTGTCTCTCAGCACAGCATATTGCAGTCTAGTACTTGAAGAGTAACGTTGTACGTCATATCATAACACCTAAGGGAGAACTGCTGTCGTCGTTTTAGGGTATTTTTTACGTACACAGAATCTTTATTTATTACGCTATCAACCAGCGTTCATCAATCAACTCAGCCTATAGCAGTCCACTGCTGGACATAGGCCTCTCCCAGGCTGCGCCACAACACCCTGTCCTCCGCTTTCCGCGAAGGACAGCGTTAATAAAAGCACTAAAATCTATATCATAGTCGGTTTTTCAGCGTGTATGTTCCTTCGGTACGATTAAGGGGTATGGGTACCTAAGTTGTACCACGTATAGCCTAAGTCGTACTTAGAATGAGGTGTCAGATCATACGATAGAAAAATCTAAAGAATAATAAAAACACGACGTCATTAACACCAATTAAAAACTACAAATAAACAATTTCTCAGGTATCAAGTGGAATTCTTCTCTTTTTGAAGTCATCAGATTATTCTGATGACTTCAAAAAACATCAGATAAGTTTAAATGAATTAAATGTTCTTTTAATATAGGTTAACTTTAATTTCGCTATATTCCGTTGTCATGTTTATTATAGGTCTCTAAAATTTTGTTCTGTCCTCATGGTACGATTTAGGAATTCTCCGCAGGTACGAATTAAGGGAAGGCCCCTTTGCTTATTTCTTTTCAAACTTTAAAATGAGAACCACTAACAACTTTAATAAAATACGGCTTGGTTAGGTTATGCTTAAATGAATATTGGAATACCATGAAAATAATCATGAACAAAAATAATATCTTTCTCGTCATCTACTTTTCAGAAATACTCGTATCTTACAGACATGCATGAAAATTTAATGAAGACAGTAGAAAAAAAATATTTTTTACTTCTCCGAAGTCCAGCGGGTTATCCACTTGTTTTATTTAACACACGGGCCTTTAAAGCACATTTTTATGTCATTCGATGTCAGATTTTATAAACAGGAGAGCAGATATTGCTGTAGTACGTTACCAGTACGACTTAGGCGCTGGTAAGCCGAACGTAACCTTACCCTACTTGTATCCAGAAAACAGGCAACAAATGGCAAAAATTATATATGAACCACATTCTCGTAATGAAGTACAAGCTATATTATCATCTAGCCTGTTTGCGGACTATGAGATAATCATAGAAAGTTTATTAAGAGATGGATAGATAGGTGCACACCCGGAGTAGATAAATAAAAGGTGCATCAGTGCTTTTATAACCCATGTTACGTAATAGGTCTGAATCTCTTGCCATATCCAGGCTACCATTGTGAATTTCCAAATGGAAAAACCCAGTAATTCGTTTTTTATTAAGTACCTAGCTGATTAAGGAGTAAATCTAAATCAGATCTTTATTAAGTAATTTACTGATTGGAATCATATCGAAAACAAAATCAGAATATAATTAGCGCTTTATAATATTATAGAAAGAATTTAATACGTATCTTTCACGTAGGCATCTTTGCCGATTGGTAAATCGATTGTTTTTAATAATCGATATCCTTGCCGATTGGTAAATCGATTGTTTTTAATAATGTATTTTATCTTCAATATTTCGTCTATTCTGCTATCTACTAAATACATAGCTGCATATAACAAAATATTTTAAAAACCGAATGAGTCTTACTCGCACACCGAGTGTTCCATATAGGTAATACGTGGACATTCACAAACGCTTTCATCTCAAAGTGGCATCTTTCCATAAATTTCCAAGATTACCAAGGATAAAAAGAAAATAATGTCATTTATAGAAATTACAGCCAAATTAATAAAGCTAGGTTTCAATTTTTCAAAGAGTATTATTTAAGTTTTTATTCTTAAGACCTATGGCAAAAAAATGGTCCAAATTGTGGTATGTAATAGCTGAATATACGGTGTATCGACCCCTTAACGTTGGACCACTATTTACGCCCCATCCTGTATAACAAAAGTGAGCACTAAGAAAGGTTTTTGATTATAGAAGTTCGTCATTTTACCGATGAGAAATTACATCGGGCGCATGGCTTGTACTAAAGGATTCTCGTCCGTCAGGGTAGTGAAAACCTTTCATTTGAAAAGTTTCAGGAATTCGGGATAGGTACCTAAGTACAGTTAGCAACATAAATCGGTTGACACCAGTCCTAAGTTTCAGAAGAGTTTATGAATAAAAACTTGTCAACGCGGCTGTCCGTACCTACATGGACAGTTGGGTACTTATTAAGCTATAAATGCCTACCTGAAATGTGATCAAAGATTTTTTTAATCACTGCATTATTGATAAACGCATTGCAATTATTGTGCGTAGGCAAGCATTTTAGATAGGGCAACAATGTTTAAATTGAATTTCTATGTTATCTAATAAAATAAAACGATATCTACCTACCTTAGCCTACTTAATTTTTATTTATTATATAAACATAATATAGTTTTGCATTGCACAACCTGACGATCCAACTTAATGACACCACAGTGTCCATCAAACCGGCCGGCGCGACGGCCTAAGCCAGAAAAAAAACTGGCCAAGTGCATGTTGGACCACGCACAATGAAGTGTTCCGTAGTTATCACAAAAACAAACTTAACATTGTAGTTGAAAAACATGCTCTCCCATACATCGATATACGTTGCCGTCAATTCTCCAACTGTAAAATTAAGTTGGTCGACTATCGTGTCGTCGTTAACTATTGTAAAGCCTACTTAGCTGTGATAGTTTTCCTTTTAATTTTGTTAAGTATAGGTACTACTGACATGATTTTTTTCACATATCCAAAACCAACCATTTAGCCGGTAGGGGGGACACTGGACACTAACAAAAAATGGCAATTTAAAGCTTAATATTACGTAAACGGATCGCTGAATTGAAAAATGGTTTTTACAAACCCACAATATTTTAAAACGGCCTATCCAACGATACCCCATACTATGGGATAGACGAGAAAAAAATATCATCCCCACTTTACGTGCAAGGGAGGTACTCTAAAAAACAGGCTGTTTTATTTTCTGATATTTCAGAGTCGGCCCCATGTCGCATAGTAAAAGTTGTTTATTTCTAAACCCCTGAATTTGCCAATGAATTAAAATTCAGCCCGAGTTACGATTTAAATCCTGTTTGACACGTCACGTACAGCAAGCGTGAACTTGTGTATACCTATAAGTTGTTCTATGATATGTGTAATCACGTGTTAATGTTTTATGTGGCAGATGTGCGTGCGCATATGGCTAGAGGTGGGGCACGCGTGCGAGCCCCGCAGGACCGCATCGGGCCGCGCTCTTGCGCTGGACTGGAGAGTGTGGGTCCGCGGTGTCAGCGGCCGAGACATCAGCACCTTCGTTCACAAAGTCGTCTTCCATTTACATCCTGCTGCCGTCTTCGTGTATCCTAAAAGAGGTAAGCAGAAGTTTTTTATTAGTATAGTTTAGCAGTAGTAGTAGTTATTGTTTGTGCGTCTGTACACTAATCTTATCACAATAATTATGTTGATGAACTAGCGGCAGGAACAGTATCAATTTTCAAATATGAAACCGTAAAGAAAAACATTGTGAGGAAACCGGCATGACCTTCAACAAAAAATTCGAAGATGCAATCCACCAACCCGCACTGGGCCTGCGGATGGATTACGGCCCACTCCTCACTGACAATAGTCCTGTGTCCGAGTAGTGGAAACGTTACAGGCTGACTGCCTGATTATGCTAACTATGCGGCTTTGCATAAATAATCATTTTGAATTAAAACGACTGTTTGAAAGCGGTCCAACCATGCACAGCTATATTTTTAAATAAACTTATATCTACTCGTACTTTATTGCCGCCGTCAAATACACTAATGATTACGTTTAAACTCATCATCAGTATCACTCCCGCAGATAGCCCGCTGTGTACCTACCTATAGTTTTATCTCCGTGACTTTGCCCCTGTTATATTTACTGTATATCTGTTTTTTACGAAGCAATAACATCAGCTTTATTTTTGCAGTGCTTCAGGAGCCGCCATACGAAATCCAAGAGTCTGGCTGCGCGTCTATTGATATACCGATATATGTGTACCTGAAATACAGCAACAGGCCAAAGAAAATTAGTCTGAGATACAGTCTTCAGATCGAGAACAATAGCAAGAGCAATTCAGAGTCGCGGTGTATCTACTACGACTTTGTGAACCCGTCGGAGCAGCTGTGCAAGGCGCTGATGAGCGGCGGCGGCGAACTCATGCCGCGCACCGGTGCGCCCGACTGCTCCAAGAGACTGGTGGTGGTGCTATCCGATGGCGACGAGCGCCCCGCCAGGCTCATGAAGACCAAGAAGTACAAGTTCGTCGAGCCCGTGCAATGCAAGCACGTCCTCAAGAAGCGGACCAAGTCCTACATATTCGAAGATATTTGCTCAAAATGTGGAAATTCAATTTACGTAGACTTCAGAAAACAGCTGAGATCGGTAGCCATGACCGACGACGAGATAACTTGTGTGTCGAAATTGTACTGGTCCTACACTAACTATGAGAAATCGGTTGGATCGTTAATACTGCCGCCAATTTCAGACTCCATATATAAAGTCCCCGAGCTGCCGGCTTCGTTGAGACGAGCCCTCAAAGAAGTTGAAGAAGACTACACGCTGCCGTGAGTGGCTCGAGATAAGACGTGCCTTCTGTAGATTCAGTGCTGTGTTGTGATATTACCTACCTGGTGCCATGAGAAACATATGCATACAATGCAAAGGTTACAGTTAGACCAGACACAATTGTTTAGTGAGCATAATAATATTTATTACATTATAGACTTATTTACTTTGGTTGTTCGTATATACCCATTATCTAGTAAATAATAAGAATACGAAATACGTGTGCTGTGAGTAAGATCTCATTAACGTAAGAGAGGTATCTGTTTTAAATTGTTTTTTTTTTATTACATTAAATTTAAGTATGAGATAGTTTTAATAGTGGGGGTTGTGAGCTAAGTCTTGTATACTGTGTTGTGTTCATTTTGTGTTGTTATCGCACACAAAGTAAAGGTGCCTCTATATCGTTACATTATGTTTGTTGAGTGACAGGGTATTAGATATAACTAGACTTAAAATAAATGGTTAATAAATTATACACAGCAACGTTTCCACTGTTTGTCGAAACTATTGTTAATTTTAATGTCAGGAAAATAGTTGCGTAAGTCTTAACTAAAAGTTTCAGGTGCACAGTGTTTCTGTCCCTACGTAATAGGTAGCTACTTTATAAAATAAAATTATAGTAGGTATATAGATTATGAACACAAAAATTATTTGTTACATAAATAAAATTATCCAAGATCGTTGTAAATTATTTGAAAGTGTTTTACTAGGTACCTTATGCAAATAATCTATCTATATAAATAAAAATTAATGTTTGTTTGTTTGTCCTCTATGGACTCCAAAAGGACTGGACCGATTTTGATGAAACTTTGGTGAGATTTACTGCTTACGCCCGCGAAGGTTTAGGTGTAGGGTAGGGGTAGGACACCACGCGAACGAAGTCGCGCCGGGCGATAGTTATAATATAAAACTGTGAAAATGTTTGTCGGTCAACCCATAAAATTACAACCTGTTGTCATACTAAATATTCAAAGAACCGTTCTTGGCACCCTTTTCACAGCCTTCCCCAAACATATTTTAGGTAATGTAATGCTGAAATTTAACTGAATACTGGTATTCAGCTGCATCCGCTTAGACGGGAAGCTGACCGCAACATAGTTGAGAAAAGGCTGGGCAGATTGATTAACAGTGCGAACGAAATCATAAAATGTCTTAAAACTGACTCATGTTTCGTGCAGTGCGAACGTAAAGGAGAATGCGCAAAATTGCCCCAGCTCCGGCGCAAACGGAACCTATCCAGGATTTTTGTACGTTTTATATGTATACAAAATACATGTATGTGATTTCCCCAATTAGTGGCTAACATAGAAAAAAAGTGCCTTGATTTTGCACATTTTATGTTGTTCAGAATGATGAGTACAATGACCCTTTTTCGGCTTTAGGGTAGACAAAAAATAAGATTATATTTATATTTATATATCTATATATATTATATAAGTATAGAAATGTAAATAATGTATTGTATATTCAATAAATAATACTTAAGAATTTTTTTTTCTCATTTCTCAGTAGCATAGGCCGCAGTCTGGTTTTGTGACCAGTCGATGGCCCCTTTTTCATGGTCTTTAAATATATCTAGCAAAATACGGGTGTACTAAGTACCTCTGCCTATCCCTTCGGGGAACAAAGGCGTGATAATATGTTATGCGTGTGGGCTGTGTGTTGTGTTATGTAATGTTGTCTTATTATATTTAAATGGTAGGTAATAAACAAGACTTGATATTTAATGCGTTTATTCTTTCAGATCATAATTCTAGGTCTATTAAAATGTTGTCTAAAAAGGCAGCAGGATGCTCAAATTCTTGTTCGTTATGTCGGGCCCAACCAAGGTAGTACAAAATACTGATAACATGGGCGCAACTTCCTAGTGTCCGACGGCCGTGAATGCAAGAACAATAATACTCCTTTATGGCGCTCCGACCCTGTGTCTCTGTACAATACAAAATGTATGTATAATATATCTTGCTTCGCACATGCCGTGATTGTATTTTGCATCTTATTAAAACGTTTTGCTCATTATTAATTACAACTCTCTCTGAATGTCGATAGTATTCAATTTCGTAAACTCCGGTTCTTTTGATGTGCTCGCTGCAGTAAGATCGCGCTAGCTTCAAATGATACGTTCCGATAGCAATTATAATTAAATCTTCGTGTGAGAGTTCAGGGAAATCCATATTTTGGTTATTAGCGTCCAATCTACTAAATGTGACTCTTTGTCGATTTATATTATTTGCTTCGATATAATCTGCCAGTAGATTTGGTTTATTCAAGTTCAATCGAATAGATTCCATGAATTCAGGTGTATATTGGTTGTCCTCGAAGGGTTCTTGAAAGCAGTTGATAATGGCTCCTGCTATTTTAAAATCATTAATGGTATTACGTGAGGCGCGGTTAAAAATTCTTTGCCTGAAAATCTTGTAATCTCTTTTGAACTTTCCATTAACGGCTTCAACCACCCATCTACAAATAGTCACTACGAGGGCGGCACTGAAAATTTCGGGAATCAAGGAAGTGACACAACATTACTATTTAAAAATGTATTTATTGCTTTTCGAAGTATTCTCCGCGAAATTTGACACATTTTTCCATACGATGGAACCAATCATTGAAGCAACCATTCCATTCGGAAGTTGGGGTCTCCAAAATGGCCGTTTTGTAGGCGTCCACAGCTTCTTCAGGTGATGAAAATCTCTGTCCACGCAATTTATTCTTTATTTTAGGGAAAGTATAGAAATCATTAAGGCTTAGGTCGGGGCTGTACGGCGGATGGTCTAATAATTCTATGTTTTCTTGCTCTAAAAACTCTTTTGTTCTGTGCGCGGTGTGAGAACTCGCAATGTCGTGATGGAGGATGATGCGGCGGTTGCAGTTCTCTTTACGGAGTTCAGAAACGACCTGTGGCAAACAAATGCTAGCATACCATTCTGCATTAACCGTTCTTTGTCCCTCAAGAGGAATAGTCGTAACATGGCCGGTTTTGGAGACAAACGTGGCCACCATTTTTTTTGCAACACTCCGTGAACGAACAATTTTTGTTGGCTTTAACTCATTTTCGAACACCCAAACTCGTGACTGGTTTTTTGTTTCGGGTTCGTACGCGTATATCCAGGATTCGTCACCTGATACAATGTTGTATACAGCATTTGAGGATCCTGCGTGGAATCTTTCGAGAGTTCTGACGCACCAAGTAACGCGAGCCGCTTTTTGCTCTTCACAGAGCGAATGCGGTATCCATCGGGAAAACAATTTTTTTACACCTAATTGTTCATGCAAGATTATTTGTATTTGACTCATGCCAATGTCTAAAGTTGCCTGAATTTCGCGGTATGTCACATGTCGATCTTCCTCAATCAGCTTACGCACAGCATCAACGTTTTCTTGGGTGACTGCAGTTTTTGGACGACCTTGACGGGGATCATCACTGAGCTTGACACGTCCACGTTGAAATTCAGCAAACCAGCGATAAATTGTGGTTTTGGATGGGGCTTCATCACCAAATGCAGAAATCATCCGGTCAACACACTGTTTTTGTGTTAAACCAGTTCGAAAGTCATAATAAATCATCGCTCTTGAATTTTCTCGAGTCTATTCCATTTTCTCAACGACTAAACAAGTTTGACAAAACCTTGTGACAAGACCGAGAATCTTTTAAAAAAAAAAAAAATGGTATTCGATTTTTAAAACCAAGCAGTTTTCAATTAAAAAGATTTTAATATGACAGGAACAGTGGAAATATTCCATTCCCGATACTTTTAGTGCAGCCCTCGTAGTCTTGACTTGTTTGCTTCTATGGTGGTCAATTGAGTTTCGCCTCTTCGTTTCGTCGGGGGCATACGTGCATCATATCCATAGGTTTCTATGAGTGGTATCGCATCTCGGAAACCTCTATCCAATATTAGGATATCGCCCTCTTCAAATAAATAATTGAAAGCACCGTATTCAGCCGGTAGGTCGTCATTTTCTAATATTTTTTTCATGATGTCAGCATCCGTGGTTGTAGCGGCATACGGTCCCTTTATATCTATTATATGACCATCAGCACTAACTATTATAAATGGTTTTATAAGGTTTCTATATTTATGTAAGCTGTAGGTGCGTCGCTGGTACAAAAAGTTAGAGCTTTTTTCAATAAATAAGTAAGTGCCATCTAATATAATGATGGCTTTTGGAGACTCTACACTTCCAAAGATGTAGTTCGGAAGGATTCTGTTTCTTTCTATTATCTCGTTCCGAGTTATATGATTTAGCCCTATGTGCAGTGGCACAAAATCAGCCAGTAGGCATGCTCTGGTTAAGTGGATTTTTCTGTCTATGCTTCTCCTTGATACACAGAAAATAGAACTCAGCCTGGAGCTTGGTTCTCCTGTTCTAATCTTGCTCAAATATACACCCAAGTCTACTTCTGGTGAATTCGATTGTTGTCGTAGTGACGGAACTTGATCCAGAAGCCGATTGAATTTATTATGGTTTAACCCAGTCCAAAAATGAAGCTCAACCTCCGACATTTCGTTAATGTCATCAAATAAAGATTTCCTTGTTTCAAGGGCACGTGTGTAGATGTTTACAATGTCCATAAAACTATCAGCATTAAAATCATGTTGTTGATGCGTTATATGTTGTGTCAAATCTTCCATAGTTATGGTTGTCAAATGTCGCTGGCAGATCCGAGCACGATCTGGTATGTAAAAATGCAAATAGCTGAGGAGGTATACCTTAATAGAATTTGGTAGTTGGCGTAATAGTACGTTTTGACAGTGGCTTATCATGCATCGCCGAGATGTATTAGCAGCTCGAGCCATTTCGGGAACAGGTATCGAAGCTCTAACCCGTACTGGATTAGCAGGCATGGGTGGTTGGTCTTCATTTGAAATGGAGTCAATTCTATGCCAGCATGGATGGCATATGGATCGCGTACCGTCGAATGGCACCTACAAAAAGCAAAAGAGACGATAACGAATGGTTCAGTGGCTTTCTAGTTCTATGATGTATATTGAGTCATTATAATAATATGTTAATATGTTAGTCGTTAAGGTATTTATGTTATGGGTCTTTGTTATCTAAAAAAAGGTAAGGGTTGTAGGTTGGGTTTGTAAGGTTTCATCAATATTAATAACATAAAAAATACTACAAGCTCCAATAAACTTTTGCATTTACATTTCGCCAGTTACACAGATTTGTACAGATGGTTCACTGCGCAAAATCATTAGGCAAGTAACCAAAAAACGACTCTTGCTACGACACAAAAAAGTTAAATTCAGGTCGCACAGCGCTAATTAACTACAGTTATATTCACTTAGAAGTTGCCTCTCTTTGTATCGCATAACTCTTATATCTTCTGATTACGTTACATTCACTGAATTGGCCCGACAAGGCGAGCCCACCGCATACTTGCAGTTTCATACCTAAAATGCGGGTTGCGCCTTCTGTACAATTCTGTGCCAGTAGTAAGTAAATCGGTAATAGGTTAAAATAGATAATAAGTAAATATCTTGGAGCACATCATAGAACGCTATCTAGACTTAACTAAAACTAACTACGACAACGGATAAAAACATACCTAACGTTTTTTTGTAAACACACATGTAATATTATATTATGATACATAGAAAACACCCATACCAAAACATACACACATAGAAACCTATTCATGGACTTTATATTATTATCCTTTACATGTTAAACAACTGCATATTATTTTAAGAAACTGTAATCATATTAAACATGTACTTGACAGATTTTTACCTCTTGTGGTGGTTCCATGTTACGTACAATATGTTCCACGAAGTTTGCACGATTTTGTAGAAAACGAACATTAAGAACGTGTCTACGTATTCGCCGAAGTGATCGATGACACACAACACAATGATTGAGGTCTTCCATATCAACATCCAATCGTTTAGCACTTTCAGGTCCGTTGAGATATAAGCCAAGTTGTCGTTAAAATAAAATCCAATGAAAATAACAAAAACACAGAGCACAACGAACGCAAGCGAAGTCAAGACTGCGACTGCGAGTGCATGCCATGATTATAAACAAAGTAAGTTGTGCCCGTGTCGTCTCTACTCTTCTCCCTCTAATATAACTAAAAGAGCGAGACGGCAATAGCAGCGATCTGCTACCTGCGAGTCCGTCACGTTTGCACCTGGCAAGCAATAAAACTCATTATTCTTTTAAACAATCAAAATGGTATGCAATCTTGTACGTATTTAAAAATAAGAGCCAAGTATGTCAAAAATATAGTTTTAAGTCCGCCTAGAATTTAAATGTAAGTGATTCTGTAGCCATTATTTTATATTTTACTCGATTTTTGCTAATATCGTGATATAAAATTCACGCCAAAAAAAGGCATTTTTTTCTATGTAAGCCACTGATTGGGGAGATCACATATATTTCTTTTTTATATACATGAAATGTACAAACATCTGATATAGGTTCCTTTCGCGCCGGAGCTAGGGTAATTTTCTATGAAATTTGCGCATTCTCCTTTAACAAAACAAGTTGTGAGATTTATTTCACGAGACAAGGTATCAAAATATCTACATGTTAAATGTTTTCTGGTGCAAACGCATAGTATCTTATGCAATGCAACATGAAATGTAAGGCCTAGCGCGCTTTGCTCTGCGTTTTTTTTACCTCATAATAGTCTGTGAAGTATGGAATGTCATAGAAGTGCGCGCATTGCGGAAAAAATAGGCATTCGGCGGTAAGGTACGAGTAGAATAAACGCACCGCGTTCCACCGCAAGGCAGTGCGCGCTAGGCCTAAGTGCCTAACACACTAACTATGCGAATTTGTTTCAATGTGTTTACATTGTTGAACACAGAGTACATTTGTATATTTGTTGAACATAATATGTTGAAACGATCATGGCATGGCGTCCAAATATATGCAGTGCAACATGATGTACACGCGTTAAAACAAATTTATGCAGTGCAACATGATGTTACACACGTTGAAACAAATATATGCAGTGCAACATGATGTACACGCGTTGAAACAAATTTAAGCAGTGCAACATGATGTACACGCGTTGAAACAAATATACAGTGCAACATGATGTACACGCGTTGAAACAAATACTCCGTTGTTGTATTACATTTCATATACCTACTTATTTCGACATGTTCGGTTCAACGTATACCTACCTACGTTACGTGTACGTTTCATTTCATATTACGATTCAAATATTTAGACACATCGATAGGTGCAGGGAGATGGGACCTAGGTACTACCACAGTCTTAGCCAGCTATTGTAGCGAAAGATCGGGCTGCGTCCCTGCTACCGCAGGACATAATTATATTGTCTCGAATCTCTTTGGAAAAATCCCATTCAATGGAGAAATAATACCTACAGGTGATGGCCAAAGACACGACGTCCAAAAAAAAGTCAAAAAACAGCCTCTGTCCGACCCCCCCCCCCTCACAGCGATTGTAATACTTTAGGACCTAGACGTTTTTTTTAAGTTTTTGGGAAATTCTCTTCAACCAAAGTGACTCAAACTTAGCTCAAAGCGAATTGCCCGACATTTGGTGCCGATTCTCTTGTACACCGAACTAAACTAAACTATAACTAAAATTTCTTCGTTTTAGTTTAGTTATTCTTAAAAGCTATTCTGAAAACAAGATTCACTAAACTTAGAAACAATTTAGACACAACTATAATCGAGTTTGACAATCGCTAAGTTGAATAAACCATAGACCAAGATTTGTTGGGAAATTAAATAAAGAGTGAACGAAATGATCCGAAATGCATAAAAACCTGAGTAAAATCATAATAATCATCTATTGTTTGTCAATAATGATTCAAATAAAATACAGAGAACATAATGACGGCGTCTTTATAGCATGATTATCTTGCTTTTTATTTCAGCGTAATAGAGCAAATGTTCTAATAAAAATGTGATCTCGAGAAAAGAAAATCCGGTTTGGTGTTCAGTAAGTTGAAAATCTCCAGTATTCTCGTCACCGTAGGAAAGCTCTATCAAGGACATCTTGAATTTGTCTGTTTGTTTGCCATATCAATTGGTTGGTGGCAAGAAACATATTTACTCTGGAGAGAAGAATAAAAAGTCCGTACAAATAAAATGGTACGGCATTGGGGGCGTCCTCGCGAAAGCGGGAAATTCAAAATCACATTTCTAGATAAGGTCTGTCCACGAAATCGAACTGGGAAACCGATGTTAATGATTGTGAAATATTACTGGTTGCAATTTTCCAGCTCCACTTTGGTGGTTAGGCAGCCATATTGTTAAAAATTAACATAAAAGGTGAATAGGTAATCAATTCATGCTTGTAGAAATGAATTTTGACAAAAATAGCGTCATTAGCACCACGCTTAAATTTAAACTTTGCCATAACTTTTTAGTGTAGTAGCACTATCTTATTCGTGAGCCATGGCGCCGGCAAATGTCAACCTTAACTGCTCGAACAGATGCGTGGTGATCGTAAAGCTCGATAAGTTTAGCCATAAAAATATTAACTTGCTCATTTACTGATCCAGAGGCAATCAGTCCAGCACCAATCTATATTATTGGCATCCTTGCAAAGATCATTCCACCAAAATTGCGTTGCATGAGATTCTTAGCTTTAGCCTTGGGTGGACGAATTTAATACGACAGAAAAATAAGGTAAAAAATAAGGAAAAATAAGTTCAGGGATTTAGTGGTACCATGACTTATGCATTCATGTACAGACGCCAGCACATCAAGCTACTACAATCTGTCAAATTTCTTCAATAAATTTTCAACTTTTTTTTTTTTTTTTTTTACCCAACAACATAAGGTTCAAGGTTGATTGGGAAAATTTGACAGTTTCGGGTAGCTTGATCTGCTGGCGTCTGTACGTTCTTACAGTTAAAGCTTGCCGGCATATCGTGGAAATGAGCCCGAATGATCTGAGCGTTAATGTGTATAACGTTAAAATTCTTAGGAACATCCAAACACTGCGCTGCAAGAGAAGAGTACTCACGAAACTGTCGTCGTCGTTACTTGTTATAGAGAAAAAACTACTACTATCACTGCTTTCATCGATAGACATAAATATTTACCAGACTAATAAAAATAAATCGTATAAAGGCTCCTACAGACTGGTGCGATATCGCGGGCGCGACAATGGTCGCAATGCCTGTCGCACCAGTCTGTAGGAGCAATAACTAGTCCACCTGCCGGTTGCGTTATTCAATCAAAATAATTAAAACCTACTTACTCAGTCCGGGTAAAAAGAGTTAAACAAAAGCATATAAAAATAATATGTAACACATTTCAGATATAAAACAACAAGAAAACAAAACACGGTCTGCCATTCCACCTTTACGAAAAACGGAACGCACGGAATTAAACTGACATGGGTAATGACTGACACTGACAGCTGACAGTGACAACATTGTGACTTAAATCCATTGACTTATAAACGTATTAGTAGGCTATTGTCTTGGTGAGATTAAGCACGCGTTTCTTAACCTCACTCTTTATTTTGATAACAAAATCTGTTTGTAGTGTTGTGATTGTTTTGTGTGGTCTGGTTTGGGTACAAGGTTTGTATTTTAAGCTTTTTGGCACTCATTTTCTAAGAAAATGAGGAACCCCCTGATGGGGGTGGAGGGATTCCTCCAGATATTATGGAGATTGTGGAGTGTTCCCAAAACACTGATCGCGTAAAACCCGAGGTTAGAAAGCGCCCCGGAGGTCCTGAGATTTTTGTTGACGCGAAAAGAAATAAGCCGCCGTCTGACTCAATTCAGTCCGTATATACTAAGCCAGGTTTTGAGAACGACTCCAAAATCCTCTATAGTGAGTGTGCCAGAGCTCCCTTCACTGTATTTGTCTCTAGGGTGGAAACAGACCCAAAGCAGGGCCTAACCTTGAATTCACTTGGATTCATTGGGCAAGTTTGCCCAATTTATTTTCAATAAAGGTTTTAAAGGTGTTGTTCAAGGCAGTGTCAGGTCTTTGGGCCGTAACAGGATGTCTATTGATTTCATGACGTTCAGTGATGCCAACAACTTTGTCAGCAATCCCATTCTAATTGAAAACAAATACTCGGCAGCTATCCCACGCTTTCATATAAGTCGCATGGGAGTTGTTAGGGATATTCCTACTGACTGGACACTAGAGGAGTTAGTCCTTGGTATAGAAACACCTCACAATTGTGGAGAAGTCATTAGGGCAAGAAGGCTTAATTTTAAAAATAAAAAAGAGGACTCCGTAACTTGGTCCCCATCATCGACTGTGGTGCTTACTTTCTCTGGTCAAATTCTACCAGAGAAAGTCTTCTGCTACAATGTTTCTCTTCCTGTCTCCATCTATCAACTCCCCACTATCCAATGCCGCAACTGCTTACGATTTGGCCATATAAGCTCTCAGTGCAGATCTCAGCCCCGCTGTTACCGTTGTGCTCAACCTCATCCCGGAGATAGCTGTAATGTTCCCGACTCACAGGCCTCATGTCTTTTGTGTGACGGTGGAAGCCATAAGGCCACTGATAATAAGTGCCCTGAACACTCAAGACAGAAGTCAATTAAAATGGTAATGTCTCAAGAAAACTTAAGCTACCGAGAGGCCTCAGCAAGGTTTCCCCGCCCTCGTAAATTGCCATACTCTAATGTTACAGCAGGTCCTTCCCAATCTAAACTACCTCAAGCTTATCCTTCTCAACCCCTTCTCTTCTCATCCCCTCTTAACACTCCTACTTCTTCTCCATATGCATCCCCTGTTAAAACCTCCTATACCAAGACGGTTTATCGTACCCCAAAACCTAGGCCAGAATTGGGCAAGTCATATGATACCCAAGCCCATAAGTCGATGGTCTATACCCCTAATTCTTCTCAGCCTAATGGTTGTGCTCTGAATTCCCCTTACATTGAAACCACTCCCCTTCCCACTCCTAATGACAATTTGATAGAGCTCCTGGCTTGCTCCCTTATAAACATGTTATCCAAATTTAGTGACGCAATACCGGACAATGTCGTTGTATTAGTTCAACAACTCCTCGAATCTTGGACGCGCCAAAATGGAAAAAATCCTTCAGTGGAATAGTAGATCCATTCGCATGAAAAAACATGATATAATCTATCTTTTAAATAGATATAAACCCGTTGTCTTTGCTGTGTCGGAGACGTGGCTCAAGCCTGGATCTCTCTTTAGGGTTCCTGGTTATTCATGTCTTCGGGACGATAGAGATGACGGATGGGCGGGTTGCGCCCTATTGGTTAGCAGATCTATCACTTTTTCCCAGATTCCTCTTCCCCATCACGATCCTGGTTTACATGTAGTGGCCATTAGAGCCATGGACATATCCTTTGTATCTGCCTACATTCCCCATCCCAATGCTAATATTCTGTCTGAATTTAACTCTATCCTTTCTTCCATTCCTGGCGCTTTGATTGTGTTAGGTGACTTTAATTGCCGTCACACCCTTTGGGGCTCTCACTGTAATGACCCCTCCTCCAGCTTTTTGCTTGACCTTTTAGATGATCGCAACCTTTGTGTTCTTAATGATGGATCTGCTACCCGTCGGGTTTCACCTAATCAAAATATTAGTGTTCCTGACCTTACTTTCTCATCCCCTTCCTTAGTATCAACTCTTACCTGGTCTGTTCTCCCTAATTCATATGGAAGTGATCATTTCCCTATCCTAATTTCTCTTCCAAGTACTCACCCACGTTCTCCTCCCTTCCAACACCTACAAAAATATCGCCTACCCCAAGCTGACTGGTCTAAGTTCTCGTCCAATTTGGACGCAGAACTTCAAAATTTTCCCCAAATAAATCCATCCAACTCCCTAATTCATTACAGTAATTTTGTTGAGTGTCTGTTGAGAGCGGCCAATTCTTCAATCCCCTTAAAAAACTCTGCCCGTCACCTGATACCTTCTCCACCTTGGTGGGATGCTGAATGCACTGATAGCGTCCGTAAACGTAAAGATGCAGAAAACACCTTTTCCACTAGTTTAAATATGCCCGACTATTTAAATTTTAAAAAGACTTCTGCAACTACTTGTAGGTTATTGGCAAGAAAGAAAAGATGTGGCTGGCTTAAGTTTTGCGAGTCACTATCTCCACGTTCTCCAGTTTCCCTTGTATGGAAAAAAAATAAAATCTACCGCAGAGCTTGTGACAGCCAGTCTCCCGATGTTTCTACCAATGACCACAGTACCTGGTTGGAAGACTTTATATCCAAATTAGCCCCTCCCTTTGTTCCTAGCTCCGAATGCCTTCTCACTATAGATCCTCCTCCTCCCACTTCCTCTGATAGATTTGATGACCTCTTCTCTTATTCAGAACTTATTTGTGCCTTAGATCATCTCCGGGATTCTGCTCCGGGGGTCGACGGAATTCCCTACTCCTTTATTTCCAAATCTTCTTCTAACTGTAAACTAATATTTCTGAACCTAATCAATTCTTTTTTCGTTACTGGCAAAATTCCAGAGTCTTGGAAATTCCAAATAATCATCCCAATTTTGAAACCCGGGAAAGACCCAAAAGATTCTACTTCCTATCGTCCTATCGCCCTCTCTTCTGTCTTGGCTAAAATTATGGAGAATCTCATTAAGAACCGATTAGAATGGATCTTGGAAACTAAAGGCATCTTATCCAGTTCTCAGTTTGGTTTTCGAAGAGGTATGGGAACTCTAGATAGCCTAAGTGTCTTCATGTCTGATGTTCGCATTGGCTTTTCCAATAATGAAAGTGTTCTCGGCCTAGACATAGCTTCAGCCTATGATAATGTCCAACTTCCTATACTCAGGCAAAAGCTGCAACAGCTGAGTATCCCTGTGAGGATGGTCAACATCATTTGTAATCTCCTTATGTCCCGTTCTATCTCTGTCCGTCATCAAAACTTCGTCTCCTCATCCCGTCTAGTGTGGAAGGGCCTACCCCAGGGGTCGGTCTTAAGCCCCATCCTTTATAATATATACACACATGATTTGGAGTCTTCAGTGAGTTGTTTCTGCAAAATCCTACAATATGCCGACGACATTGCTCTCTACTTTAGTTCAGCTTCCATTTCAGATGCCTCATCTCGCTTAAATTCTGCCCTTTACTACTTAAACCAGTGGCTGACCGATCACGGCTTAAGTTTATCAGTCTCTAAATGCAATGCAGTTGTCTTTTCTCGCAAGCGTAATATTCCCCTTATTAACCTTTATGTTGAAAATGAACCCATTTTGATCCGTGACAAAGTAAAATTTCTTGGCCTCATTCTTGACTCAAAATTATCTGGTCTCTATCATCTGGACTATATCTCAAAGAAATGCGAAAGAGGCGTTAATGTCTTACGTTCCCTTTCTGGAGTTCGCTGGGGAGCTCATCCAACTTCCCAGAAAATCCTATATAACGCCATAGTTCGTAGTCACTTTGACTATGGAACCTTTCTGTTAGAACCATGCAACAAAATAGCCCTGGCCAAACTGGAAAGGATTCAATCTAAATGCTTGCGTATTGCGCACACGGGTGCTATGAAATGCTCACCTATTAACGCCCTTCAGGTAGAATGTTTAGAGCCCCCTCTTCACTTACGTAGACAATATCTCTGTGACAGATTTTTTTATAAAGTCATTCAGAATAAATGTCATCCTCTTCTCCCTCTTCTTCGTAAACTTTCTCACTTAATCCCAACATCTCGCTATTGGTCTCATAAAAATCCTCCACTACTCGTTAACAGCTTCAGTAATTTCAATAGTTTGCACATTTCCTTAGTCCAGTTAAATAAAAACCCTATATTTGAAGTAAATTTTGATTCCTTGCTCTTCCAACCAAAAATTATTTTTAATTTAGGTATATCCAAACATGACCCTGTTGTTAATGCCAAATTCAATGGGATTCTGGCAGAAGACTGGCACGATTGGCTGACGATATTTACAGATGCTTCTAAGTTGTCCGATAATAGTAATGTTGGATCAGCTGTGTGGATCCCAAAATACAAAATTATTCTTAATTTTCGTAGTCCTGCTTTTGGCACTATTTACACAGGGGAAGCTATAGCTCTTTTGGAAGCAGTCTCTTACATTGAATCACATGGACTCAACAAAAGCCTTATTCTCTCGGATTCTCTTAGCTGTCTACAGGATTTAATGAAATCGCCTTTTCGATCCCGTCACAATTTCCCCCTTATCCTAAAGATAAAACAACTCCTGTATAGATGCCACTGCTTAGGCATAGAGATTGTACTGGCTTGGATCCCCAGCCACTCTGGAATTGTTGATAATGAAAATGTGGATACGATTGCCAAGCTGGCTACTCGGAATGGGATCGAATCTCATCCGTCTTGTTATCCCCGAGATCTGCAATGTCTTGTTAAACCCGAGATGATGAAGAATTGGAATGATCATTGGCAAAAAACACGATTACTGAAGGGAAGATTTTATGGCTCTATCCAACCATTCATTCCATCTAAATGTTGGTTCAGCAAACTAAAATTTTCTAGTAAAATAGCCACCTCTGTCATAATTAGACTCCGACTTGGGTTCGTTTGCACACCGGTTTTTTTGGCTAAAATACGCGTGAGGGACTCTTCTTTGTGTGAATGCGGTCTGGACGAGGGAACTCTGGAGCACTTGTTTTTTTCCTGTCCTCGTTTAACCACTCTCCTTTACGACATACTCCCTTCTGATGTTCCCCGCCCAATTAACATTCCTTTCCTATTATCTTTAGCCCATACCCCTGCAGTTAAAATCCTTTATAAATTCATTAGCATTAATAAAATCCAGCTGTAGTTGATATTTTCTATTTATTTATTATATACCTACTGAATGTTCTAACATTTCTTTTGTGACGTCTTACATGTACTAACCAAAAATGTTTTGTCCTTTTTTAGCATGGGGATCCATGGATGTCACCACTACAAACACTGATCAATAGTTGTGTAACAGTTTACGATCTGACGATCATTACTCTCTCACACCTTGACATTGGCAAAATCATTGAACGTTATCGATGGAGCCAGACCTAAAAAAAAAAAAAAAAAAACGTATTAGTATTCCTACCTCAATGCTTAAATCAATAGTTCAATACTGTACTTAGCACAGTACCGTAGACAGCACGGTACAAAACATTTATTATATTAATACCATAAAAATTACAGATATAAAATGTACATAATACCCCGACTTTGAATAAAACATCACAAAGAAATCACTGCTTCAAAAAAGCAGCACGCTTTAAGCTAGCGGTCCTCGCAGCAGCAACGGGACAGAAGCTGGCACATCCGTTATTGGATCACTCCGCTCGGGCTCACTGAGATTCGGCGCAATCTTGTCCAATTCAGCAAAGGTCTCAACCCGATGCCGCGAATCATTGGGGCCAAAGACATACACGCAGCCATCCTTAGTCCAGCTCTTGGTGACACCGCATATTTCTCTCGCAGCCAAGAACAGATCATGCCACCCCCTTTGTTAGGAACTTGGCTAATGGTGTCGCCTATAGCCTTTAATTTGGCTTTGGAAAACCAAATCTTATCCCAAAGCGCAAGACTGCCTAGCTTGAACAGGATAGGCCTGATTTTATTAGTTACTGCACATCCCATCTGGTGACACCATGCAACAGCAAGATCTTCCTTGTAGTACGCAGAATACGCGCATATTGACGTGGAGTTGCAGAAACCTGCCCGTTTTACCTATTACCTAAGATCTTCCTTCGTCCCAACATCTCAATTTGGTTGACACTGCGAGCAAGTAGGTCCACCTGTTGCCGAACACTGCTGAGAGCCTGTGTGATGAATGTCCAATCTCCTAAGAAGTTGTGGATGGGTGGGTGTGGTGATGGAGGGGCCTTCTGAAGTTTATCTTCAAAGGCGGACATCTATGTGTGAAACAACTCCTTTAATTTACTCAGAGTGCTTGTTAGAGGATCCATTGTGATGAAGTGAAGTGATAATAGATTGTAAGAGAATAATTATGAGATAACGCTACACAAGCAGGTACTATGAACTTTTAAAATATAGCTTATATAATTGTAAATAATGTTTCTATTAAATTATATTGAATTTCAAATAAGAGCAAATTAATTTTACTTTGTGTAACTGTTACAACTACCCACAAGTGACATTAAATATGTGCCTTGAATAACATGCGCTCATGCCAGCAGTTTTTTTTTTCTTGTGAAGTGTCTGTGTGGGTGCCAGGTATATTTAACTAAAGCTTACCCATACAATTTTGTGAAATTAATAAATTTAGAAAATAAGTAGCCTCTGCCCGGTGCGTTGCAGTAACTTAAATGAATTATTTATTTATCTATTGCTTCAGCAAACTCCTGATCTAGGGAGTCTAAATATTTTTCTTTCTTCTGCCATTTTCGATGGGTTAGAACAGTTTTGTAATGTCCAACTTAACTCTTTCTTGATAGTTTCAAAAAAATTGTTATTTCATATTTCACAGAATCTGAAAAATGGATTTATCCACTTCGTTCCTAAATCTTATTGTAGTAGGTGGTATTGTATTCTAATACTTAACAATAATTTTATTATTAACTTTCTGGCAAATTGACAACAGCTTTTTAAATGATTTAAGATTTTCCAAACTCACAAGCATAGAATAGAATACTCTTTATTATGCAGACCATAAAAGTTGCAGAAATAAATGTTAAAAGTTTACATAGGGTGACACAATGGGTGGACTTATCGCTAAAAGCTACCTTTTACAGCCTTAGGATGGATTAAAGGGAGAAGACGAGAATACTACAGGTAGTCAGTGGTGTACCATTTACTTATACAATAATATACATACATAAAGCATACCCTTATCTATATGAATATATAAACAATAATAAACATGAAACAAGAGCAAGGAACTGTATTCTGTAATGATGATGTTTAAGGAGAGAGGAAGTATTTTTTTACCAGAATTTTAAAAGTGGACAAAGATTGAGCACACCATAACGACACGGGTAGGGCATTCCATAACCGAGTATGGTTATGGAATACTTTACCCGTGTCGAGTCAAATCAACAAAAGCATCCCAACTTTCAAGAACTAGAAGAAAAATGTACTTTGTAAATTTTAGTTCATGACAACTTATTTTATTCCACACCTTTTTAATCGCGATTAAAAATAGTCGATTTAACCTAATCTTAGCTGAAAAACGTCAAATTCAGACTACCAAAATTGCCATTTTCATTAGATTGAATAACTAAAATGACATTAGTGCTGTCAAACTTTATTACAGTTAAGGTGTGTCACTTTAGTCAATTTCAGAATGGGAAACGTCATTTGACAGGAATAAACTAAATTTTGGTGATTTTTAGTCTAGTTTAGAGAATTTTGTGACAACAGAATCGGCACTAATCCTAATTTTAGTTGAAAAACGTCAAATTCAGAATAGCAAAATTGCCATTTTCACTAAATTGAGTAACTAAAATGACATTAGTGCTGTCAAACTATAATATAGTTAAGTTGCGTCACTTTAGTCAATTTCAGAATGGGAAACGTCGTTTGACAGGAATAAACAAAATTTTGGTGATTTTTAGTCTAGTTTAGAGAATTTTGTGACAACAGAATCGGCACCGTTACAGATTTTCAGTAAGTAACGAAGTAGTTTTAAAAGTGAAGCTTTTAAAACTACTTCTACTATAGGATTTCCGTACAATGAGAGGTCAGCGTATATTGAAATGTATAGGTGTGTACCTACTTTTCGGGACATCATTTGGTGCCATAGGAGTTCGAACATGGTAGGTACCTACCTATGTAGGTAGTACCTATGGTGAAAACACAATATTTTCATAGTTGGTAAGTAGGTACTAAAGTATCGTAAGTAATAAGTAAGTGTTTCCTGTTTGAATAATCTGTTTTTCATGGACTTGCTAGCATCCGATTATATAGTGGCATACTTAATTATGTAACTTTGGTGACAATGCAATAGTAACCATGGGTACCAACTATGGTACTGGTCTGATGATGCAGCCTGGGGGTGGCCATAGGAACTCCTCAACTAAACATAATAGCGCCCCAGTGTTTGGTCTCGTTGCATTTGCCTTGAAAAGTACTGTATCTAACCCTAGATGTAACCTAGGGTCTGATGATGGAGAAATGGCGAATAGGAAGTTGGTAACAGTATCTCAAATAAACATGAAGACCCCATCGTTTTTGGGCTCGTGGTACCCTGGATTCCCCAGCACAGAGTTTTCAAGATAGAGATCAAACGTGGGCAAAAACCTTTCAAATCTAGTATTTTATACTTTAGTACTCTGTTTCGACACGTTCATCTAGATCTACGTCGAACTGTATTACCACAGTCCAAACCGCAAGTACTACTTCCATGGCACTGGCAGCCATTTTGTTTCTAGTTTGACTTGAACTGTCATTGTCTATTGTTTATGTCAAAACCTCAGAACAATGAAAAGGTCAAAAAAAAGGCAACGACCAGTGTTGCCAACCAGTACGAAAACTATGGGGCGTGTTACGATGTAAAGTGTATACATACGATAGCGTATGTCTAAACAAATTGCGTTAAATATACGTAATTTTGAGGTTTGAATATTTGCTATAATGACATTTTTATAATATACAGATTCAAAGCTATAATGAGAGAGGGAATGTGCTAAGGTAGCCCGCGAAATTCAAAAATTATAATCATTAGAATCAAGTGAGCAATCAAAAATACAACTAAGGTACAGGTAAGGTAAGGCCTGTACACACAACGTTTTTTAAACGCGCCGTTGATGTGCACAGACGCGATACGCATGCAAGTCAGACGCAGCCTGTAGCCTGTCTCTGTTTATCATCATAACTGGATAAAAGCACGCCGCGCGCCGTCGTCGAACGTTTCTAAAACGCGCGACACCGGCTTGTTTAAAAAAAAACCGACCAAGTGCGAGTCGGACTCGCACACGAAGGGTTCCGTACCATTATCTATAAAAATGGCAAAAAAATCACGTTTGTTGTATGGGGGCCCCTTAAATATTTGTTTTTAGTATTTGTTGTTATAGCGGCAACAGAAATACATCATCTGTGAAAATTTCAAGTGTCTAACTATCACGGATCACGAGATACAGCCTGGTGACAGACGGACAGACAGACAGACGGCGGAGCCTTAGTAATAGGGTTCCCGTTTTACTCTTTGGGTACGGAACCCTAAAAACGTGGTGTAACTCTCTACGAACTTAGAGAGTTGTATTGATGACTCTAATGATAATAATTCTGTAAAACCATATTTGTTACGCCCGCGAATCATATTTAGACTAACATACAACCTGACACAGACCTGCAAATTGCAAAAAACTTAAGCAAATTTGAATTTCGCGAGCTACCTTAGCGCATCCGCAGTCCCAACTTATTGCTGTGCTGCTATAAAATAGAAGACTAGCAGTAATAATTATTAAGATAAATAGATCATAAAGCAACACAGCAAGAAGTTAGTTAGAAAATCTCAATAAAGCATTTTTTATAATATAATTACTTAATAACAAAGAACGTTTGTAATTGTCGTGGCATGCACTGTTCATTTCCAAATACGCGGCACGTTATTTCGGGGATAATACGATGGGTCAGGCAGACTAAATGAAAAGAAAATTACCAATAAAATTATTGTTTTACGGGTTTGTTTTGTAATATACAATCTTATCAGATTGTGTGCACATACGATCTACGATAATTTTGTCGTAGAAACGTTATTTTCGACGAGAAATTCGAAAACTTTTGGAGTTGGCAGCACTGTCAGTGTCATCGACAAACGTCAAGTCGAGTCGTCAAAGTAAAAACATTCCGTGACTAGACTACTCTATAGAATTTTCAACAAAATATAAAAATACAGTAAGAGTAATGCTAAACGGACAATTGCTTGTAAACTGAATAAATCTCCAGTTAACAAATTAAAACCACCAAATTTAGTGGTTCCCGTTCATTTTCTTCCATCAACATGGTTTGTGTTCCTTGCTTTGTCATTCCTGTATTGTTGTTTCTTTGGCACAAGTTTATCCAACCGTATGTTCTTCGCTTTTGGAATCCATGGGCTGTCAAAGACGCTGATGGCAACGTGAAAACAGAATTTCCATTTAAATGTGAGGGCGGAGTGTGCGCATTTAGCAGGAAGAAAGATGACAAAAAAGAAATCAAGGACACCGAAGAAACGAACCTCAATACAACCTCCGACCGAAACAGGATCAAAGCAGACTAGTCAATATTAATTTATTAGTTATATTACATCCCTAAGTAATATTACTTCATTTTTATCAGGTGAATGGTAAAATCAATTTATGTATTCCTCTGCATTTTGTTAATATGTATAATTAAAAAAATTATGATTATTTTAGTTAGTACATCGTAGATCTATAGATACAGCTGAGTTAAAAGGTTGTGAAATGCAATTTTATTGATGGTAATGGTAACACATTCCAAGACAATGAGTTAGAAACAGCTTCGTAAGCTTCAGTTTTCATTGTCCATTAATGTATAAAATATAGTCTGTTTATCTTGTCATGTTGAAACTGTTATGTTCCTGATAATGAAACAAGAGATTCTAAGCAGACTTGTTTATTGCTCAAGTATTTTGATATAGGTGCAGCGCAGACAACAGACTTTTTGTGCGAAGGAGTGATTAATGAAAGCTTGTGAGCGAATAAAATGTATTCACATTGGTGTGTGCATCAGACTCCTTCGTACAAAAAGTCTGTCGTCTGCGCTGCACCATACCGTCACAAGATGTACTTATTATGAGATACATTAATACCACACATGACAGAAAGCAGCTATGTTAGAAAAATCGTGATTAATAAAACGCTTGCTGGACTTTAAACTTTTATTTCAATATTTTGAAGAAACAGGTTACCTTAGACATGGTCATAACAATAAAACCTATGTGTGATACATGCAGGAGCATTTCATCTTAGAACTGGTTGGGTCTTTTAATCACTGTATATGATTTAAAATTTGAGTTACAACAAGGAACTATTTTGAACTGGAAATCCTAGCCCCTTCATGGTTACTGCATACTCTAAGTGTTTGTAATAAAAATACAGGCTTAGTAAAGAATTGCATAGAAAACTTAAAAATAAAGAATATTCTTATATGTAATAGTCGGAATTAATAAAATATTGTGTATTCAGGTCTTGTTTAAGTATAGGAATATACAATGTTTCACATTAACTACATAAATGCTATTGTTACAGTTTTGCTTGTAAAACTTTCAAAGTATTTTAGCTGACGATTTTGTGCTATTGAGTGATATTGGACATAATCAGAAAAAAATCACCTAAAAACAGTTTGTGTTTATATATTTTCAGCATTTGGAGGTGTCAAGTTATTATGTCCAGTTGAACCCTTACAAACTACCTTAATAATGAACTTACACTGTATACCACAAAATATGATGCATCTGCAACAATATTATTAATGTAACTTAAAAATATATATTGTACTGATAAAAGGAGAGCATTTTCAATAGTTGCCGTATTGAATCTTACAATAAAAAAGGTTAGAATTGAAAATGATCAAATTGATGCTTCATTTTCAATAATCAAGGAAGCATACATAAACTTGATAGGAGAATTGTATTAAAATATATATATTTTTCGCAGCAGCAGATCCAAAATTTATGTACACATCTGCATTAAACTGAGGCACTGACATATTTTATGAGCTCCCATTCATTATGTCTTAAATAATTTTATTGCAGATAGGTCATATTGGAACAGTTTCAAACAAACATGCTTTGCAACATTCATTCAATGTCACCTTTCAATAAACATTCAATTAAAGCAAAACAACAATGTCCTCAACATTCTGGCACATTCAGTCAAAATAAGACTTATTTAACATTCTTCAATTCAACTTCGAATACTAGGGTCGAGTTTGGTGGGATAACTGGAGGCGAGCCTTTTGCTCCATACCTGTAACAGAAAAGATTCTTTGAGCACTCTGTTCAACTTATTTGCAGCACAAGTGCATGTCATTCATTCTAATTTAAACCTTATGTCAATGAAAGGAAAGTCACCAATGTTATAATTTGAGATAGTGATATTTCTCCAAATATTCTCTTCCTCAGCAGCAAGGTGTGATTAAACCGTGCCATGATACATCTAAATCACTGTATTGATGCGCAAGTTGCCAAATTCTTAATCAGTACTAACTTCAGACTGGCAGTCATCTACCATATCTACATTTTATTTTCATTGGACGTTATTGCATGTCTTCATAGGACTATTTGACATAGTATTTAACTATTTCACTTACGCCATTGCGGGTGGACACACGATCCTCCTCTTGCCTCCGACCTTCATGCCAGCGATGCCTACATCCCAGCCAGAGATGACCTCCTTGGATCCTAGCCGGAACTTGAAGCCGGGTCCTTTCACGCAGTTGTCAAACATCTTGTTGTTTTGCTTAAGCTTACCTTCATAGTAAACCTATTAAAAATATAACAAAATTATACATAATTATATTTCGGTAATGATCACAATAATATAACTTAAAGCTGTAATCTGTAATGTAAGCAGTAGTCATCATGGCAAATATTTAAATGGGTAAATTAAATAAAACTATGGAATTTATTAAATAGAAGCAGTACTATGTATTGAAAAATTATTCTCATAAAATTATTACAATAAAGTTAGTGAAGATATTTGGGATACACACCCAGTCTTCAGCTGGTTATCTGCTACACCAACTGTTTATGTTAATCTACAGTTCATCATTCAATGATTCTGCATAAATCTATATAGGTTAAGACCAAAACTGAGCCACATCAACCACACTAGCTTTGGCCATGCAAAGGTCTTTCATACTGCAGGTGTTGTTGCACAGAGAGCCCAATAGGAGGTTGAGATGCAATTCCAGAATTGTATTGTGGCTCATTGGAATCAGCGAATAACACGTAAAAGTCTATAATTAACTTACCATGACAACTTTGCCGGCCTTGGCGACGGGCCCACCGCCGACCTTCAAGTCCTCAATAGCGACACCTCCACTGATCTGCTTCTTCTCTTTCTTCTCTGTGGGTGAATCTGCTTCTTTCTTGGTTTCAGACTTTTTCTTGTCAGCCTTTACCTTGGGTTCTTCTTTCTATAATGAACGCAAAAAGTACTTGTAATCCATAAGCTAAATAGAATAGATTATTCAATGACGGTAAAACTTTATACTGGACTTATTAATCATGTCTTCGGAAAAGCTTCGACAATCTCTCTGCGTGATAAGCATATGAAGAGCGCGCCCTTTCTAGTCGTAGTGTGAAACAGTCAACAAAAATAAATTGATGTCTCACGATTTTTTTTCCTAGCCTATTTTGTACCTTCAGCTGGTGCAAGACCTCAGAAATTGCCCTTCTAAACTTCTCTTTGTGCGATTCCTGACCTGACAGATTAAAAAAAAATTACCTTGACTTTGTCTACTCCATTCACTTGAGCTGCAGCTCCGTTGGCTTGCTTAGCCAGCTGCTGTTGCTTCTTCTTCAGCCGTCTCTTTGCTGACTTGGACAGTTTTGACACGTCGGCTGTGTCCTCCTTGCTGGTGTCGAGTGTGGAGTCCACCTCGGGTGCTGCTCCCTTCTTCTTCTTCTTGGGAGTTTCTTCCTCCTCATCTTCGTCATCATCGTCATCTTCCTCATCTTCATCATCTTCCTCATCGCTGTAATAAGGATTTAAATGAAATAACAGATTTTGTGTGTTTTAGGGTTCCATAGTCAAGAAGGAACCCATATAGTAATAGTTTCAGCATGTTCGTCTGTTTTTTAGTCCAAGGCATTTGGCATGGGTATACATATTAATCATGCCGACAAAGTGATAAAATAAAATCTCGAAAAAAAATTTTAGGGTACCTTTGCTGCACGTAAAGTGGGGATGATATTTATTTCCCTCGTCTATCCCATGGTGTGGGGTATCGTTGGATAGGCCGTTCAAAAATATTGCGGGGCTGTGAAAACCATTTTTCGATTCAGGGATCGGGTTGAGTAATATTAAGCTTTAAAGTGCAAATTTTTGTTAGAGTTAGGTGCCCGTCCCCCCCGACCCCAGCTAAATGGTTGTTTTGGATATGTGAAAAACACAGTAGTCTATTTAACGAAGTTAAAAGGACCATTATCACAGCTAAGTAGGCGTTACAAGTAAACGAGTAATAGTCGACCAACTTACATTTGCAGTTGCAATGTATGGGAAAACATTGTTGAAAAACAATCAACTACAATGGTAAGTTTGTTCTTGGGATAAATTCATCCCAGGTACGGAACCCTTCGTTGCGCGTGGTCCAAGATGCACGTAGCCGGTTTTTTTTGTAGTAAAAGAGCAGACATAAAAAAGATTACTGGAGCATTTTACTAAAATACTTGGTACCTAATTAACTTCACAGTTTGTGATAACCAGTGATCGGAATTAGGTGAAGCTATCAGACATTTAATTTTCGAGTGGAGGGTGCCGTACGAATGATAAAAATGAACCAAAAGTGAAGCATCTGATATACGCTTGAGCGATTTGCCGTAAATAAACGAGACTTATTTATATAGATATGTCACCGTGATCTCATATTTATTTCGTAATAACTAGTTTTTGTTACAAAACTATAATTACCTATAGTGTATCGGAATTACATACAATTGCTCACCTAATTACCTTTCCCATGTCGATTTTGTAAGCTAGACTGCAAAAAGCAAGTACTATATCATTTACGAATAAAACAAAATTGTTTCATACAAAATATGAAAAGTAGTATTTATATACCTGTCATCTTCAGCAGATGCGTTCAGCTTGAATGAGTCATCATTGTCATCGGTATCAATATCCTCTCCATCAAGGAACTTCTGCAGCTGGTCCTCATCTTCGTCTTCATCTGAATCACTCTCGGCACTTGCAGCAACAGCCTTCTTGCCTTTCTTTTCAGGCTGATAATTAAAATAATTTCATTATAACCAATATGAAGTGTTAGTTTAAGGTAGAATTATCTTTGCACTGCAATTTTGTTAATTATTTCTCTTAGTCAAGTGGTAGGGGAGCCAAAATAACTTTTATTCACCCTGAATGTCCTTTAAAAAAGGCAAATCTGAGTTTTCAGAGTCTGCAGATTTTGTTTGGGAGAGACCACAATTTCTTCGACAGATTTGCCAGTTTAAGTCATTGTGTGTCAGGCTGTACACTACCATACAAAAATCAACGGCGCTGATCACATTATTTTATGTCCATTTCGGAAAGTGGATCCCTGACCACAGGGTGCCACTGGGCTCATACCTGAAAATTTTCAAATATATTTACCTACATCAACTTTTCACCCTGCATATGCTTATGCTTGCTCAAAAACCTTCTGGGGAACCCTTTGGTGGGGCTGGGGAGGGGACTCCCCAGCCCCACCAAAGGGTTCTCTCATAATAACAAGGCAAACTTCATCAAAAATAAATTATTGTATTTGTCACATTTGGAGACCACATAATTTGTATGTTTATACAGTTGACTGTGCCAGTACCTTAAGTGCGGAGGTTGGTTATTTTATTAAACATTTTTATGACTTACTGGCTGATAACTCGCCACTGTTAATATTTTTTCTTTAATTACACTACACCTGTTTAATGAAAGATTGATGTAACTGTTCTCACCTTAGCCTTCTTGTTAGCAGCAGCTTCATTGGCAATCTCCAGTTTCCTCTTGTTCTTGGCAGGCACTAGAACTGGGACATCTTCCTCCTCCTCTTCATCATCAGCCTCTTCTTCCTCAAGATCATCCTCAAACTCAGGGTCCAGGTAACCAGTTAAGTGGACGTTGCATTTACCTATTGCATAAGATTATGTTATATAGACAGCAGAAAAAGCAAAGTATCTAGGTACTCAAGTAAATACTGAAGGTTCAATCATTTAGATTGCAGAGATACATAGAATAGATACTCATCATTATATTACACCTTTTAAATTATAAATTGACCTTTTGAAACTTACAGGGCAGTCTTATAGCCAAGAGTAATCAATTTGTTGACTGTTCATGCTGGTCTAACACCAGAAAATTGATCTAATTAAAATATTTAGATATACCTACATTATACAAGAGAGTTGAGCAAATAATTCTAGTACATCTAATCTGTGTTTGCTTTAAAATGTTGGTTGCTAAATACAAAGTTACAAAACGGTGAAGATAATATTTTCACTTACCATTTGTTAGGAAAGAAATAGAGTCCCCTGTCTTGAAGTAGAGGTCTAGGGGCACCTGAATGACCTTGCCCTTCTGTAATGTGCACACGAGGAAGTTCTTGCCATCAACTACAACCATGACTTGGCAAGGCTCATTGTCTCCTGTGGAGATATCCATAGCTGCCTGTGAGATGTGGAACGGCTTCTCCACCATTTGGGTGTACCGCTTGTTCGGTTCCATAATAAGTCCTGCACAAATAGTCTATTTTAAACATCTTGATATAGATTTCATGATTCAAACATTTAGTTAAAATGTTGCACCTTCATTGCATGTATTTGACAATAGGTTTTATGATTATTGGAATTTTAATTAAGAACTTATAATGTTTGTTTTAATTCTCTAAATTATGTGGTTGATGATTTTAGTGCATGGTAAAACTCTAATGAGTATGTTTGCACCAACATAAATGTATAAAAACGTAAGTGTACTACTGAATGTATGAATAAATAAATAAGTGTTGCACAGTGAAATAACATGGTACCTAATAGAACCTTGAATGCTAACAGATGTAAGGTAGCCCTCCCACTAAGCTCATTTTTTTTATTTTTGTTTGAACCAAGAACAGTCCAAACCAAACAGCCACATGTGCTGTAGTCTGTTCTAGAACATAATGTTTAGCAGTAGAACAGAAAATGACATAAAATATCGTAGTTTCTTGTTGTAAGTCTTTTGAAAAGAAGTACCGAAGCTAAGCTGACCGACACAGGTTTCAGGTAAAGAAGACACAATGGAAAGGCCTAGAAACCAGTTTTGTATAGATAGAATTTAATACGTCCATTATATTCTGAAACATTTGGATTTATTCTAGATAGTGTACGCTTAAAATGAATAATAAGAGAGTTTAAACTGTGTGGCACCAACACGTGGTGGCAATCTGACCGGCTATGTTACTTACCCCAAAACATTTTGACGTTGGTATTTCACAGCAAAAGTAAATGAATGTATGACTAAAGTATTCACACAACGTTTAAGTTCCCGTTTGAGTAGCACTAGACTGGATTTGCCGGCTTCTTATAGGTCTATCAGAAGAATCTCAACATGTGGATCACTATGAACGCGGCAAATTATCCACACTATCAATGAAGTCCGAAATGGAGTAAAAGTAGAGTAACCCAAAGACAATCATTTGTTGACATTTGCTTTAGGAGTTACCCAAAGTAAAAATTGTTTGTGGTGTTTCTTAGAATACTTAGTTAGATTCACAGAGTACATTTGTATATTATGGTTAGATTTCGGGAGCGGAGCGATAGCTGTAGAACCTTGGGACTCGTTTAACTAAGAGTTTATTAGGAAACAACCGGCCAAGTGCGAGTCGGACTCGTGCACGAAGGGTTCCGTACCATTATCTATAAAAACGGCAAAAATATCGGCTCGCAAAATACGAGATTCTCAATATAACAGATTATCTAAATACCAGAAGTACAGTTAAATGAAAAATTGTTTTAGGTAAGTACCTATATTAATTAAAAAAAAAAAACAAATTAATATATGTATTTTGATACATAATTATAATTATGCACAAAAAAATGCAATAAATCGTGAAAAACAGAAATAAAGTAAAATAAACTCAAATTACAGGTAATTATTTATTAATAATAAAATACATAGATGTGAAGAGAAGACTTTTCAACGTCATGACAATGTCTATAAAACAAAATAAGTAATAAAGGAAAACCAGTCAGTATTTTATTGCACAACGTGCAATATGCAAACTATTTGCTGCAAAAAGTAGCTAGGTTTTTTCTTATTATTATAATAAATATGTTGATTTCGACTGTTCGAAATCTGTCAATATATTGAGAATCTGGTATTTAGAGAAGCTGGTGTTTTGAGAATCAGGTATTTTGAGAATCTGGTATTCTGAGATCGAGCCAAAATATCACGTTTGTTGTATGTGACCCCCCTATATTTATTTTATTTTAATTTAATTATTTATTTTCAAATTGAATACATTATAACTAGATGCGCCCCGCGCGGTTTCACCCCCCCACCCACGCTAGATATTGATAACGGCAACAGGTAGACGCTTGAAATATTCACAGGATATTTAGTTATAAATTCACTTTAAAAATAAATAATTAAATAAAAATAAAACAAATATTTAAGGGGGGTTCCCATACAACAAACGTGATTTTTTGCCATTTTTAGGGTTCCGTACCCGAAGGGTAAAACGGGAACCCTATTACTAAGGCTCCGCCGTCTGTCTGTCCATCTGTCACCAGGCTGTATCTCATGAGCCGTGATAGTTAGACAGTTGAAATTTTCACAGATTATGTATTTTTGTTGCCGCTATAACAAAAAATACTAAAAAACAGACTCCCATACAACAAACGTGATTTTTTTCGCTCGTTTTTGCTCGATATTGATAACGGCAACAGGTAGACGCTTGAAATATTCACAGAATATTTAGGTATATATTCACTTTAAAAATAAATAATTAAATTAAAATAAAATAAATATTTAAGGGCAAAAATATCACGTTTGTTGTATGGGAGCCACCCATACAACAAACGTGATATTTTTGCCGTTTTTATAGATAATGGTGCGGAACCCTTCGTCCGACTCGCACTTGGCCGGTTTTTTTTATTTCAAGTCCTAGAAAGTAATAGGATTTTTTGTTACTTTGGGCCTTTATTTTAAACCGTTTCTTTAAATTCTCGAGAAAAGCATCGATTAGTGCCTGTGGTGCCAGCAATCATGCCATCGTCAACATATAGGGCTAGAAGTAGTCTGTCTTCTCCCTTTTTCATAAAGAATATACAAGGATCTTCTCCAGGTATGAACCCTTGTTCTAGACGAAAGCCTTTGATGCAATTGTTCCAACACAACGGTGCTTGTTTAAGTCCGTATAAACTCCTTTTCAATTTGCATACATTGCTAGTTTCATGGTTTTAACCTTCTGGCTGTTTGACGTAAATTTCTTAATTTAAACTTCCATAAAGAAATGCGGTAGACACATCAAATTGCGCAAGGATCATACTATCTCGAGCAGCAATGCTTAGTAGCATTCTGATTGAGCTCATTTTTGCGACTGGACTAAATGTTTTCTCATAGTCAATGCCTTTCTTTTGAGAATAACTAACAGCTACTAGTCTGGCTTTGTAGTTCTCGATATTTCCATTCGAGTTACGTTTAATCTTGTAAACCCATTTAGTTGAAATGGCTGTGCGTCTTTTGGGTAATGGCATTAAGTCCCATGTTTCATTATCTTTCAGGGAACTTTCATCATTCATAGCATTGCGCCATTTATTTTTATCAACAGAGTTCATTGCATCTTTGAACGTCTTTGGTTCTTCTTCATGATATAATATAGAATATTTAAGGGGCTCCCATACAACAAACGTGTTTTTTTTTTTGCTCGTTTTTGCTCGATATTGATAACGGCAACAGGTAGATGCTTGAAATATTAACTGAATATTTAGTTATATGTTCGCTTTAAAAATAAATAATTCAATTAAAATAAAACAAATATTTAAGGGGGGCTTCCATACAACAAACATGATTTTTTTGCCGTTTTTATACATAATGGTACGGAACCCTTCGTGCGCGAGTCCGACTCGCCCTTGGTCGGTTTTTTTTTCTTGTTTTGGTATATGTGCATAACACGTCGATCCAATTATCCTCAAGTGCTTGATGCCTGGTTTCTTTCCATAAAATAATTCGAAAGGAGACTTTCCCTCAACTGTCGGTCCCGTTCGATTAAGTATGTAGACAGAAGTTTTAATTAATTCTGCCCAAAGACCTTGTGGTATTTCATCATGAGCATGCATCATTGCCCTAGCAGTTTCTACTATAGTCCGTTCTCCTGCATTATCGATTAGGAACTCTTGTACAACATGGCCAGCTGCTCTTATCTCAGGTAGAAACTGTTTAAGTTTTGCTTTTGTGTTTCATGAAGTAGACATGACGATACCGAGAGTCTTTGAAAAGAACAAAGTATCGAAATTTGGAAATTGAGTACATAAAAGGTCCACAAACATCAGAGTGAATAAGCTCTCCAGGCTTCGCCGCTCGTTCCCGTATCCCAAACTTCAACGTGTGTGCTTTCTCGTTGATACAACCTTCACATAAGTCTGTTTTATAGTCCAATTTTATGTCAAATTCCTTTACCTACTATCTTCTTTACATGTTTTATGTTTTGATGTCCTAAACGTTCATGATACAATTGTAACGATTGTGAATTTGTAACAAGATTTACTTCTTGCTTTGGTGTAACATTTAAGTTTATAAAGCCCATCAAGCATTCTTCGTTTCCCATTAACTATTTCTTTACCGTTTACCTTCAATGTACATGACTCTGTGCGGAATTCGAATGTACTATTCTGTAGTTTGTCTTGAGCAGCATGAACTGAAAATAAATTTCTTTGTAATCCTGGAATATACCATACATCTTTTAAAAGAAGCGGTTGGATTCGTCCATTTACATCAGCATCGAGGCGTATAGTTCCTTTGCCAATAGCATTGATTGTCTGTCCAGATGCTGTAGTGACAGTGTGATTATTTTGAAAATATTCAAAGCTTTCAAATAAGTCAGACCTATTATAAGTTATTTTTATCTGCTTCTGTTCTATCTTCAATTGACATAACTGTTAAATTCATGTTGTTCACACTACTGGTCTAATTCTTTGGTGGTCTCCCGTCGGAAATCCATTTATAACATTTCTTGACAATGTGACCGACCTGTTCGCAATATTTGCACTTTAAATAAAGCAAAACAAGGGAAGGAATCACGGCAGTAGTAAATTATCGAAGAAAGGAAAACGAGTAATAGTCGACCAACTTACATTTGCAGTTGGAATAGGGAAAACATGTTTTTCAACTACAATGTTAAGTTTTTTCTTAAGATAAATTCATCCCAACTACGGAACCCTTCATTGTGCGTGTCTACGTGGTTTGACACGCACGTGGCTGGTTTTTATTCTTGGGATGCACACCGGGTGTCACCTTTGCTAGCTACGCCACTGATACGAACCCATACCTGTTAACTTGTATGTGGTATTCGTAAAACACGTATTCTTTTGTGCTCAGGGGCACAAAAGAATATGTGTTTTACGAATTTAAAATTTATTCGTTCCTAATCTTGTATACAAAAGCAATAACAAAAGCACAGTCATCAAAAGGGTAACTAAGGTAGACTAGAATATCATCAGAGCCGTCAAATCATAGACAAGTAAAGTTTGACATTCGGATTGTAGAATTAAAAAACCTTTCTTTCGTATCTGTCAGTGAAGATTGCTGCAGTGTTTCAGCCATGGTAAATAATTTATTTTGATCTAAATCTTGAAAAATCTTAGTGATCGTGAGAAAATGTAGTGTGTCGATTTTGGATCTATGTTTCTATCTAGTGAACGATCATTTGATATACTTATTAACTGAATAACCTCTTCGATTCCAGGGTCGTGTCAGGACTAAGACCGTCAAGAAGGCGGCGAAGATTATCATTGAGAAATATTACACTAGACTGACTCTTGACTTCGACACAAACAAGAGAATATGTGAGGAAATCGCTATCATTCCCACCAAGCCCCTCCGTAACAAAATCGCTGGGTGAGTATTTATTTATTCAATCTTCTGGAACGTGAATTCCAACAATGATGTTAAAAAAAATGAAATGAAAACTTGCGTTTTCATTTAATTTTGGTACTTACAATTTTTTCTGGTGACCTACAAATCTAACTTAATTGATTGTTATTTATTGAATTCAAGTACCTAATGGAAAATAAAATTGAAACATGCAAAATAGGTTGTAGCTTTACACCGGTCACCAAGTAGATTCACCCTCACCCTTACCATATTAATTAGTATTCGTGTTTTTTTGCCATCAAAATATTAATTTGGTCATGGTTTATAAAAGTCCATTGACCAGTATCAAAGTTTCGTATGTGTAAACAAACTGCAAATTCAATAAATAATTATAAATTTCCTGAGATGAAACTGGACTGACTGTAAACAAACATTTCTACCCAAAAAATAAAAGAGAACTAAAAACATTTTTGTTTCAGGTTTGCTACCCATTTGATGAGGCGTCTCAGACACTCACAGGTCAGAGGAATCTCCATCAAGCTGCAAGAAGAGGAGCGTGAGAGGCGTGACAACTACGTGCCCGAGGTATCTGCCCTGGAGCATGACATCATTGAAGTTGACCCTGACACCAAGGACATGTTGAAGATGCTCGACTTCAATAACATCAATGGTCTGCAATTGACGCAGCCTGCCACACAAGGCGGCTATGGTGGCAGACGTAATTAAGGATAATAAATAATTAATATCTATTTTTCTCTTTTATTTTATTACTTGCCATGTAGAAATGTCTGATAACACAAGAAGGTGTCCCACTATTTGCTAAGGCAAATGTAATATAAGTAAGCAAAGCATTTCATTGCATTAGCTCATGCAATTGACAACACTGAGTGGAAAAAGCCTTTCCTCGACGGCATGAGCATTGATTCATCATTATTGTATTCCGTAAGAGAATTGAATGGCCAAGTGAAGCAAATGTATGTTCACACTACTTTACAAATCTTTGGGTGGACGGTACTCGAACTCTGTAGATAGACTCCAAACCCTAACCGGCGTTAAGCTCTTTTAGGGTTCCGTACCCAAAGGGTAAAACGGGAACCCAATTACTAAGGCTCCGCCGTCTGTCACCAGGCTGTGTATCTCGTGCACATCTCATGAACCGTGATAGTTAGACGGATGATGTAAATTCCTGTTGCCGCTATAACAAAAAATATTAAAAACAATAAAATAAATATTTAGGGGGCTCCCATACAACAAACGTGTTTTTTTGGCTCGATATTGATAACGGCTACAGGTAGACGCTTTAAAAATAAATAATTAAATTAAAATAAAACAAATATTAAGGGGGCTCCCATACAACAAACGTGATTTTTTTTGCCGTTTTTATTGATAATGGAACGAGTGCGCGAGTCCGAGTCGCACTTGGCCTGTTTTTTACAAGAAACTCACTGATGGACAGAACAATCTGCAATCCTAACTAAGATTTAGGAACAGACCATTGATCCCTACTACCGTTCCGTGAAGTCAGAAATGTGTGACATCTTCAGTTGAATGGAAGAAAGTCATTAACAGTATACAAATGTACTCTGTGGTCATAGCAAACCTCCTAGGACCAGGGGGTCTACTCGGGAGCGCTAAACCAAAGTATCAGCTATCGGCCGAATCTTAACTATACAGGGTGGAATTTTGTAATGCCACCTGGAGGGAAAGTACTCTTAATACTGCAGATAGAAAGTTTTACTCAAAGGAAACATTCCTTTATTTTTGAATAGAGAGCAAACTGCATTCAAGGATTTTCGAAAATTCTCTTCTCCCACACCCGGGAATCGAACCGGCTAAAATCTGAAAAAATTATACCCTGTACTTTTATTGCATCGATCGTTAGGGTCAATTATAAGGATGAAATCTCTCTAACAAACATGATAAATTAAATGAAAGGAAAACCAGGAAAGCTGAAGTTACAAATTCAATGAGTCAAGTTAAAGCTCTTTAATTAACTAACATCCATCTTTTGTAATGCAGACTCCTTTGCGACATACTCGTAGCTGCGTGTATGAGGTAATTTAAATATGGAATGTTAGATTAAAATTTGAAAATTAGATTGTCATAGTTGTTATTCACATTTGATTGTTTTTACAACTCATTTCACATTTTGTCTCACGGTGAAAATGGCTTATCAAGAACAGTTTGATTTAATAGAAGCTTATTTTTTAAAAAACAAAAACGTGAATCTAGCTCTGCGGTGGTATGGAGAGAGATATCAAGACCGACAGGCACCAACTCGGTTCGTATTGAAAAGAATGGTAGAAAATTTAAAGAATACGGATGGTTTCAAGAAGAGACGGCAAACTATTCAGCATAACTATTTCGATTTTGAACTAGATGTTTTAACATACTTTGAATCATTTCCAAAGGCTTCAAGTAGAGATGCTGCCGATGAATTAGGAACAACCCACACTCGCGTACTTAAAGTGCTGAAAAAGTATAAGTATAAATGCTATCGTGAAGGTCGGTTGGTGCAAAAATTGCATATTGGGGATCGTGACAGACGATTACAATTTTGTGAAAACATGCTTGGAGAAATTGACCGAAACCCTATTTTTTTGAGTAACATTGTATGGTCTGACGAAACCAACTTCAGCAATAATGGCATGTACAATCGCCGCAATAACCATTATTGGTCTCGAATGAATCCTGTTCGTGTTCATGAAACTAACAATCAAGTAAGATTTTCTTTCAACGTTTGGTGCGGAATTATGAGAAATAATGTAGTGTTAGTCCACGTGTACGAAGGTCATCTAAACACTGTCAAGTATATTGAAATACTGGATCTCTTAAGAAACGAGTTAAATGGTTTCCCCAAAGAAGAGCGAAACCAAATAATTCTACAGCAAGATGGTGCTCCAGCACATAACAGCAGAATCACTACTACCTACATTAATAACCATTTTAATACCTGGATTGGTACAAACGGCACAATCAGATGGCCTGCAAGATCGCCAGATCTCACCCCATTAGATTATTTTTGTGGGGATATGTAAAAAATCAAATTTACATGAAATCTTATGCGAATGACAACGAGTTGAGAGTTGAAGTTCAGAATACGATTTATAATATTCACCACAACACTTTATTAAAGGTTACTAGAAATGAATTCGTTAAAAGAATAAATTTGTGTATCCAAGAGAATGGAGCCCATTTCGAGCAACTAATTAGTTAGTTTACCATTTTTTTGTAAATAATTAAATTAATTTAAGATTTCCTGGTTTTCCTTTCATTTAATTTATCATGTTTGTTAGAGAGATTTCATCCTTATAATTGACCCTAACGATCGATGCAATAAAAGTACAGGGTATAATTTTTTCAGATTTTAGCCGGTTCGATTCCCGGGTGTGGGAGAAGAGAATTTTCGAAAATCTTTGAATGCAGTTTGCTTTCTATTCAAAAATAAAGGAATGTTTTCTTTGAGTAAAACTTTATATCTGCAGTATTAAGAGTACTTTCCCTTCAGGTGGCATTACAAAATTCCACCCTGTATACTAGCGGCCGTTGTATAACTTCCACAGTTTCCTTTTTTGACTTTTGAGTCAAAAACTACCTTAAAACCTAACCTTACCCAACTTCAAGTCACAGTTTTGACTTTGGCTCTCTTCTACTGTCTTTCTTCTTTTTTTTTCTCTCCTTTGTCAGCGATAGTTAACCGTAATAAAGAAACGACCGAACGTTCTGCCGATACTTCAGATTTATGTTCGGAGTAGACCCCTGGGTTCTATAGATTCTAGGTTTGATTGCAGATTGTTCTGTCGGTCGGTGAATTTCTTGTATAAAGTGCCTAATAAAAACCAACTACAGTTTGGAGTTACCTTCTCCGATTTAGGAACTAGACCATTCAAAGGCTTAGTTCAATGGCCATGAATTCATGCTACCGAGTCTGTAAAGATGGTTTTGTTATCATATTACCCAGTGGCCTCCATGTGTAAAATGATCTGAAGAAATCACCACGTTACTTTTATCTTCTTTAGTATACTATTATTCAAAAGACTTTTTAAAATTTACTAGTTTTATTTTACCGAACTGCTGTCATGCCAAGACCAATTTCCGTGGTGTGTATCCCACAGAACACTATTACTGGTGTATCCGAACGAAGCGTAATTGTTGTGTTTTTTAAACGAACGTGCCTTCTCGTTCTCCCTCTAGAATTTATTTGGCCAATGACATGAAGGAAATAAATATGTCGCTCTCGTTCATTCGTTTTGGGGTTTGGGCTTGCTCGCTTCTTGCTTGCTTGCTACGAGTAAATTGAGCTTGAGGCGAAGAGCTGCGTTAAAAATCAATTGTATTTAATTTTCTATGAATTAAATTTATGTGCTACTATTTCGATTCTATCGTATTATGAAGAATGGAATGTACACATTTATTAGATAACGTCAAGGTAGACGATTTCAACGTTGAGGACACGACGATCACAAAGAACTTCAATTGTTCAGGTAAATAGATTCATTTTCTTGTAGGCAAAATACTCTAGCCAGTTTCCTTTAATGGGTATCTGTGAAAAGTTGCCGCATTGTACTCATAACGGGAGGTTAGCTTAGAAAAATCAATACAACGAACTTTAATAATCAGCTGTTCGAGGGGTACGGGAGGGGGGCGCGGTATGGGTGACCGTGACTGACGATGTCGCATTTCTGACGCGATGGATAAAATAATGCTATCCGCATCATGCTTAGGGCTATTTCGGACTCGAAACTAGTTGTCCACCATGGCGTCGTCTAAGATTATGTTAATGCGTCCGTCACCGCTATCGCTAGAGTACAGACCTACAGTCTTAGGAACTCCAGTCTGTGAGAATTATCACGCCTAATGACCCTTAAAAAATAATCTTGTTATAATCTCCTTGAACTGGTTCGCAGTTCATAGTAGATTTGTTTGGTTTCTAGTTTGTTTCAGCCTTAAACCATGGGCGAAGTTTGAACCATTTTATCACACACACAACTATCTCTAATATCTCTATGTCATAGATGTTACCACAATAAACAGATACAATAACACTATTATCAGTTTGTTTTGCTGACAGTAATATGAAAGTATCTACCTACTGTTGTGACTTGTAACAAGGAAGCAGGCTAGGTTTGGTTAGAACCACATTTGTCCATCTGGATTCAGTTTTGATAGGCAAAACATTGGTGATTCAGACAACATTGAGAATGATGAAAGAAATGAAACATCAATTAACATACACATTGACCAAACGGATTATTTAAAAGACTTTGCCGGTTGCATACTATTTGAAAATGGAGTGACTTGTTTTTTTTTGTTGTAGAATGTGCTGTAGAGGATCAAAACTGGTTGTGCCTGCAATGCGGGGTAATCAACTGTGGCCGCTATGTGAATGGACATGCAAAGCTGCATGCAGAGGCACTGGACCATCAGCTCTGTATGAGCTGTGAGGTCTATTCTGTTTACTGGTAAACCAATATTTATTATTTACCCGTTTAAAAGTTGTGTACTATGCTAATAATAAATTTATCTTCACTGGCCAGCAAGTTTAACTAGTTTACATTGGTACAACAGTAAAGATTTAAATCTTGATTTATAATGGTTTTAAATTGGCTTCAAAACATAAAGGAGGTATATATAGATGAAACTGCCCTTTTTCGAATTTGTTAATAACTTTTTTGTTTATTGTTTTCAGTTACAAATGTGATGATTATGTATCAAATGATTTGGATTACAACCCAATAGACAAAATAAGACAAAGTATTATGCACCTGCGGAGGCAACATGATGTAGAAACAAATGGTAATTTGGAACAAAGTGAGGATAACAGCAAGGATGGCAGTGAGGGCGGCAACAGTCTGGGGTCCAGTACTTCAGTATCGGATAAACCAGCATCCCCAAATGGAAGTGGGGATGACTCTAGAACTGCTGAAGTCATATCTACTATTTCTTTTGGTGATGGACCGAATCTTGCTCCAGAAACCAGTGACAGTAAACCTTCACAAAGTATTAAGGTAGATTGTGCATAAGCATCACAAACCCATATCACAGACTTTTATGTTAAAAATAGATGAATCACTGCAAATGTGTGTGATTGCTTGTTAATAATTTGCATAACTTACTTAATTAGTAGAGTAATCAATATTTATTATCTGAAAATAACAAATGCTAAGCATTTTCATCTAGCCACAACAATACATAGTATTTAATTACAGGTGTAAATATTAGTGAGTCATTTCAAACATTTTCAAGTCTTCTTTCCATACTAGAACTATGGTTTTATGGCTATCTGGCAGAATCTTGATGCTCCGAAATTTATTTGGTATAATACACTTGGCATAATTTTCTTTAAACGAATATTATTAAGGCATAAAAATTATTTAATATAATTATTGTTTGGCCGAATGTTTTTAAGTCCGAATTTACAATGGCATACCTTTAAGATGGCAAATATTTATTTGGCTAAGTTAAAATTCCGCATAATTTCATTTAGCATAACTTTTATTTAAAGCGACGATTATTTGGTACAATTTCACTTGGCAAACTATAAAGATGGCAGAATTTCATTTGAAATAATTTTATTAGCATTTTGATAGCATTTTTAATTTTCAATTAAAATTAAAATAATATTCTTAAAAAGTCATTAAGTTGTGCTACAAAAATTAGTGACAGAAATGAATCGCTGCAAAACCGACTCCACGTAGTCTTGTCTACCCTACCCCTAGAGTGTAATTTAAGCCCGCGTAGGCGCGGACTGGCGAAGCGGCCCGCGAGCTTAGGAGCAGGTGGTGTTAACGCCCGCCGCACACTGGTCCCGAATGATAAAAAAGTGGACATTAAGAAATTTTTGACAGAAGGTCAACGGATTCGGCTGATTTTTTTTTTGTAGACAGCTGATGCAATTACAAATCACTTTTATAGATTGAGTTTTTGCCAAATAAGCCGTATTTTCAGAGAAAAAAAATATTGAAATATTTTTTGTATGAAAGAAATCCTAATTTTGTCTTTATCTTCCAAGATTCAAACGTATTCAAAATAAAACTTAGCGCAGCTTGTAGAGGTGCTAATTGCTCACCACTTTGTCATAGACACTCTTCTGCGATTTTGTGCTCCTTTTGAGTTACAGGCACTTTAAATATTTTTTGTATAAAAAAATTCTAATTTTGTCTTTATCTTCCAAGATTCAAACGTATTCAAAATAAAACTTAGCGCAGCTTGTAGAAGGGCTAATTGCTCACCACTTTGTCATAGACACTCTTCTGCGATTTTGTGCTCCTTTTGAGTTACATGCACTTTAAATATTTTTTGTATGAAAAAATCCTAATTTTGTCTTTATCTTCCAAGATTCAAACGTATTCAAAATAAAACTTAGCGCAGCTTGTAGAGGGGTTAATTGTTCATCACTTTGCCATAGACACTCAATTGCGATTTTGTGCTCCTTTTCAGTTACAGGCACTTTAAATTTTTCGTTGTCGGATGAGCTTTACTAGTTTTTTGTAGACAGCTGATACAATTACAAGTAACTTTTAAAGATGTATTTTTTGTTAAATAAGCCGTATTTTCAGAGTTAAAAAATTAATTCAGGCGGATTAGAAATAATCTTGTTAAAGATAGACTAAGATGTAATAACATTTTCTTCATTAATAAGTAACTCTTATAAATGTCTTTCTATTAAAAAAAGTCTTATTTTAAATATATCAAATAAACAACTTGGATATCTCAAAACGTGTACAGACATGTTCAGGTACAGGTAATTTATTGTGTGACTCATATTCAGATTATAAGCATTTTTTGGTAATGAGTCATTGCTTAATTAGCCGATTACTTACAATTTGGGCTATATTTGGTCATCTAACGCTAGTGAATGCGTCGGAAACGCTGAATGATAAAAAGGTATAAATTGCAATTAAAACTTTTCCTTCGTACTTTAACGGGCGGAAAATAATTGTAAAAGCGTGTGTTTTGTTGTGGAACTAAAATTAAAAGACTGTTAATAGTGCAAGTGCCGTTTATTATTGAAGAAAGTGACCAAAACAGATAAGCACGCCAAGATCCCTGCCCTAAATCAAATACATATTAAGTGATAAAGTATAAAATAAATAAATAAACAAAACATGCATGTAAAGATAAATTAAGCGTTAGGGTTACAGGTAGTTCAAATTTTTTAAGTACTCCTTAATACAATACCTATATTATTATATAGGTTTGTATTTTGACGGTCCTAAGCCCGTTAAAGTACGAAGGAAAAGTTTTAATTGCAATTTATACCTTTTTATCATTCAGCGTTTCCGACGCATTCACTAGCGTTAGATGACCAAATATAGCCCAAATTGTAAGTAATCGGCTAATTAAGCAATGACTCATTACCAAAAAATGCTTATAATCTGAATATGAGTCACACAATAAATTACCTGTACCTGAACATGTCTGTACACGTTTTGAGATATCCAAGTTGTTTATTTGATATATTTAAAATAAGACTTTTTTTAATAGAAAGACATTTATAAGAGTTACTTATTAATGAAGAAAATGTTATTACATCTTAGTCTATCTTTAACAAGATTATTTCTAATCCGCCTGAATTAATTTTTTAACTCTGAAAATACGGCTTATTTAACAAAAAATACATCTTTAAAAGTTACTTGTAATTGTATCAGCTGTCTACAAAAAACTAGTAAAGCTCATCCGACAACGAAAAATTTAAAGTGCCTGTAACTGAAAAGGAGCACAAAATCGCAATTGTGTGTCTATGGCAAAGTGATGAACAATTAACCCCTCTACAAGCTGCGCTAAGTTTTATTTTGAATACGTTTGAATCTTGGAAGATAAAGACAAAATTAGGATTTTTTCATACAAAAAATATTTAAAGTGCATGTAACTCAAAAGGAGCACAAAATCGCAGAAGAGTGTCTATGACAAAGTGGTGAGCAATTAGCCCTTCTACAAGCTGCGCTAAGTTTTATTTTGAATACGTTTGAATGTTGGAAGATAAAGACAAAATTAGATTTTTTTTATACAAAAAATATTTAAAGTGCCTGTAACTCAAAAGGAGCACAAAATCGCAGAAGAGTGTCTATGACAAAGTGGTGAGCAATTAGCACCTCTACAAGCTGCGCTAAGTTTTATTTTGAATACGTTTGAATCTTGGAAGATAAAGACAAAATTAGGATTTCTTTCATACAAAAAATATTTCAATATTTTTTTTCTCTGAAAATACGGCTTATTTGGCAAAAACTCAATCTATAAAAGTGATTTGTAATTGCATCAGCTGTCTACAAAAAAAAAATCAGCCGAATCCGTTGACCTTCTGTCAAAAATTTCTTAATGTCCACTTTTTTATCATTCGGGACCAGTGTGCGCCGTCGCGGCTGAGGCTGGCCGGCGAGTGCCAGCAACGACTAGATTATATAGAAAAAAAATATGGAAAAAAAGAGATTATTTTTAGCAGGCTATCAAGAACTAAACAAGTTAGATGGGGTTAATTATAAAAAAAAATGGTTAGGTTACGTTAAAACTGTGACCTCCTACGCACCAGACGAGCGAGCGTAGCGAGCGGTGCCATAAACGACTAGATTATACAAAAAAAAAATCTGTAATGTGATAGATGAGTTTTTTAATTGAATGGGTATGAAATGTATGCCAATAGATGATTCTAACTGTAAACTTTCTGAGAAATGGTAGTTCTGTGTTTTAATGACTGTCGGTATGAAATGTATATCAAAAGACGATTCTGACTGTTAACTTTCTGCGATATGATGGTTCTACTTTTTAATTATAATGGATATAAAATTTATGCCTAAAGATGGTTCTGACTGACAAACTTATGAGTTTTGAATGTATGATAGATGAGTGTCTGCCAAACGATTTTCTGCGAAATGATGTTTATGCTATCAGCTGATATGCAAAATAATATTATGACAAAAAAAGTTCTGCCATAAAGGGTAGACCCTTGTTTTACAGTTACACTGAGCACTGAGTTGTGCATAAACGTTTAGTGCTTTTTTTTCACAAATAAACAATGAGATCAAAATGAATTTGTCACAAGAGTTTATAAAAGTAAAGCAAACAATAGTTTTATACTAAATATCCTTACATCTTTCAGAATTCCGAGGAACCAGTGCGAAGTCTAAGGCCTCGTTCACGTAAACGAACTCACTCTGACGACAGCAGTTCTACAGAGAACAGCACTACACAAACGTCTAGAAATAAGGAAAAGAAAACATCACCATGTAACGGCAAGAGTCAACGAGAAAAAAAAATTGTAGGATTAAAAAATTTAGGCAATACTTGTTTTATGAATGCGGTACTACAAAGTCTTAACAATATACAGGAGTTTAGTTGCTATTTTAGTCAACTGCCTTCACTAGAAATGAAGACAAATGGACGTAAAGTGTATCACTCGAGGAGTTACACAAGGCAAGAGATGCATGATGTTGTCATGGCCGAGGAACTGAGAAAGGTAATATTAGTAAAATAATGTTTTGTATGTTTCAAAATTCAGCAGCCACTATCAACTTGACAGTCTTTTTATTGTGGATGGCAAGTAAACACTTTAGCTGTTAACAAGCTGGGCAATCAGATATGAATCACTGAACAAAGTTCAGATAAATAGGTACTGACTATAATTATCATTATTGTTCAGTGGTATATTATATCTTACTTATCTAACGTCAGTCCTTGTTGTAAAACGAATGACTATTACAATTCACAGACTTTCATTCAATGAAAGTAAATGAATAGTGATGAAATGTGTATATGTGTAATCCGTTATTTCTTCTTAGGAAAATATTGTGGAAACCCATCTATACAATGAAATTGAAGCGTCTGTTTGTAATGTCAAAATAACAGCTTATTACTAAATGCGAAAGCTTATACGGTGCTTATAAAAAAAAACATCTTGACGGAACTTTCACTGGCAGTTAGCTGATGTTATAAGGAGTAACTTAGTGTTACTGTTATTTAAAAAAGCCATGCAGGTGCAGCTACGGGCAGGAGCTAGTTGCAAATAAAAACTTTTTGCTGCAATCTAAACCATGCAACTGTTCCAGGTGTTGATAAACCTTAACAGTGGGTGTGGTTCTAAAGGCGCGATCTCTCCGGAATGCTTGTTCCTGGTCATCTGGAAAGTGGTGCCTCGGTTCAGAGGCTACCAACAGCAGGATGCGCATGAGTTCCTACGTTATATGCTTGACAGGTGAGTTTTTATTACCACTATAAAATAGCGAAAAAATGTATACCACAATAAAATATAGTATTTTTTTGGTAAAAAGAAAAACTTGTATACCTCTTCTACCTTTCGGAGAATACGAGCGTGACGTTAGTGTGTCTATAACGCAAATTCAGAACCTATTATTCGTTAAACGTGTTTATTTTTATTTTATTTGGTAGGGACAAAAAACAGTTACATGCAAAGCTTAAATAAAGATTCTTAAATTAGCAAAGTAAGTACTTAGAAATACATTTAAATATAATCTATTCCATATTTATGTTACTACAAATGTAACCCACACCATTGTCCACGAATTCACAAAAAAAAAGTTAAAAGAAAACAGACATAAAAGTACAGTGTGCATCATAAAATACTATTAAGAATAATTTTATTTCAGACAAATGTGTTTTTTGAAATTTATTAATTATAATACGGGCTGTCCCGTAAAGAATGGATAACCTTGAAATAGCATATACTAGACCGTATATAATAATCCTAATAGAATAGAATAATTTTATTTCAGACAAATGTCCATAGGGTTAGTAACAATTTTACTTATTAAGTAAAAAAAAAGAAAACAAAAATGAAAAAGAAAGTAAAAAAAAAAGTGAAAAACAAAAGAAAAGACCTGGAGGGGACCTGTAAAGGACTATTCCAAGGATCCGTCCCCCAACTGCAATGAATAGATTGATTTTCAGCTTTCCACTTTTGGGCACAATGGCGTTTTAATTGCACAGTAAATATTATAATCTATTTCATACCTACTTTGTGGCCATTCAACACTAAAATCATGTAACTTGTTTTTAATTTTTTAGTTCACTTTTTGATAAGGCAGGTGTTAGTTTTTTAGTTATTTGTTTTTATATGATTTCACGTGCAGGCTACACACGGAGCTGCAACAACTGCTGCCGGCAGAACGCTCGGACGTCAGCTTCCTGCCGCGCGCGCCTTCCGCCTCTATCGTCACTGCGGTGTTTGGAGGCACGCTGCAGAGTGAAGTACGACAAATCCTTCTTTACTGCTCAGTTTCGCTGTATAAGATGTAACATAAATAACACACAACCTCTTATGGGGTCATTGAACTCATTATGAACTCTTTTTTTTATTTTTGACGTGACAACGTCTTATAATTCGATGGAAATGGGAATGAAAAAACATGACTCATGCGGCGTTTCCTCTCATGCGGCGTTACCTCGCTCTGAGGCGTTCCATTTAAGGCTTGAAGTGCAAGCGAGAGCGCGGAACGAGCGACAAAGAAGCACAATCGGCCTCCGCGTTCGGCAGCGTCAGCTGCTATACAATAATACATTTACATGTTTTCGTCAAGTATGAAGTGCAGTGAAAAGTGAATGTGGTGTCAATTGTTTATAGCAACGATAATTGCGGCGATTCTTATGACGTTGTCACGTTCAACTATCGTCAGTAAACCGGCTTTACAGACAACCGATTTTTTTTTATAAAGACGTTGCCCCACAGTAGGAATTTCTCCTGTATCGTGGTTGCGTTTACAAACATTTAAATATGCCACTGCGCTAACCGCAGACATGTGCGTGCACATGTAGCCAATTTATGTTTATTTAAGTTATTGAGTTTACTAACATAGTCTAAGTTCATACTAATACTATATGGATCCCTTGGTCTGAAATTTTTTATTAAAATAAATTTTTAATTTAAAAAGTGGTTCATAATGATGAGTACAATGACTCAAGAGGTTCTGCGTTATTATATGTATAAGGAAGTCTTGTGCAAAATTTCATGCTTAACCCAGCGGTTTAAGCTGAGTTGTCTGTCAGTGAACTAATGAATTTAAGATTTTTATTATTAAGTACATTTGTTGTAACAATTTACATTACCATTATAACACCTCAAAATCGCGACCTTGACCTTACTTAAAGGTCTAAAGTCTAAAATGAGGAGTGCATGGTTATCAAATGATGTTCGTTTTCTGCTTAAGAATAGTTTAGACCTGTGGTTGGTGTACCAAATGGGTATTTACAATAGATGTTGTTTATAACAGCACCAGCAAGTCAGAAGTATGACTTGAACTATAAACGAAAACTGCCTACGTATACTCGTATGTCCTTATTACCTCATTTTTGTGATCTATCAATCTGCCTAGCCTTTTCCCAACTATATTGGGGTCGGCTTCCAGTCCAACCGGATGCAGCTGAATACCAGTATATTACATGGAGCGACTGCCTACCTGACCTCCACAACACAGTAACTGGGTAATACGATACCACTTGGTAAGACTGGTTGTCAGACTACTGACGAATTGTAACGACTGTCAAAGATCCACGAACGACAGCCGGGACCAACGGCTTAACGTGTTTTCCGAGGCACGGAGGAGTCTCGGTATGTAAAGATGGTCACCCATCCACGGACCCCAACCTCAGCAAGCGTAGCATAACCTGATGGATCGACCCGTGCGGCTGTTATTACTTAGCCACGAGCTCCCGAATTTTCGTGATTGGTAGTATCTACAAAATAAATGACATAAACTAACTAACTTTTATAATAATAATTATCTCTTTTGATCTTATTTCTAGGTGCGCTGTTTAGCATGTGGCACGGAGAGCAAAAAGTTCGATCCGTTCTTGGACCTTTCGCTGGAGTTGCCGGAGACGGGGCGGCACGACGCACCCGTCGCGCTTGCCGACTGTCTATCGAGCTTCGTACAGGTAAATACGTTCTACTTTTATGAATTTATTTAAAAAGATATGTAGGTATACAGAGTCAAATTAAATTAGCTAGTGAAACTGCAAACGTGATGGGTATATGATTTAATTAAATTAATTATAAAATTAAATTATTATTTATTTTATTTTATTTATTTATTTATGATATCTTAACACGATAAAATGAAAAGGAATTGATTTTCTTTTTGGCGGTCAACGATATCAGTGTTGTTACTTTGAATTATAAGCTGAAAAAAAAACTTTATTGTTTCAATAAATAAAATAAATACTTATCTAATTTTAAATATCTATATTTCAAGTGACTACACTAACTGGGGTCGATGGCCCCACAAAAAATCATAAAAATATTTTCTTTTTTGTTTTATTATGTTTAGAAATCGATACCCGAATTCTGCGGAGTTTCGCTAGCTAACTTAATTTGGCCTTGTATTCGATTATTTAAATACTGAAATAATAATATAATAATAATAAAACATTTATTTCAGGCTACAATGGCCCATAGATATATACCTTGCAAACTAACATACATATATGTATAAAGTATAAAACAAAACTTGTGTTAATAAATAATATAATAGCTTACTTGTATGTTTGAAGAAGTAAATAATAGTTCATCCTGTGTTGACCCATCGGCGGGCAAAAGCCTTTCCTTTGTCGAATGTTATCTTTCAAGCCTGTTATTTGTTACCTAATGTTTAATTTTTGTTTTCAGGTGGAAGAATTAGCAGACACTGAACGTTATTTCTGCAGTAGTTGTAAAAGCAAACAGAAGTCAACCAAACAGTTCTGGATACGCCGACTACCCAACGTACTGTGTCTACATCTCAAGAGATTCAGATGGCATAACTACTTCAGGTAAGCATAACTATCTTTTATGCGTTAAAAAACTAATTAAAGAAACCGGCCAAGTGCGAGTCGGACTCATACTCGAAGGGTTCCGTCCGTACCGTATTAAGTCGTTATTAAAGTTAAGTTAAGTAATTGTTTATATATTATTTTTTTTTATTTGTTGAAAAGCGGCATTAGAAATACACAATCTGTGAAAATTTCTAAAACTGTACCAATTACGGTTCATGAGATACAGCCCGCTGACGGACAATCGGACGGACGGACGGACAGCGGAGGCTTAGTAATACGGTTCCGTTCGGCACCCTTCGGTTACAGAACCCTGAAAATTATCCAAGAGCCTATCTCACAATGGCTGAGGTCACTACTCATCAATAATTTCAAAAATGGAACGAAATGTCTGGAGACATGGGCGTACCCACGGTGGGGCAAGGTCCCCCATCTGCCCCACCCTGGACCCTGACTCGAAGCTAAAAATGTACACACCATGTGAGTTCAACTCGCACTTGTCCGTGTTTTTCAATTTGGAGTTTGGGTTTTGCACCTGTCAAATTACGAACTCGCAGGCTGTTATGAAATAAGGTTACATTTCTACTACATAAAGAGTTAAAGTTAATTTACTTCTGCCCTACCCCAAAAAAAAAATGCTGGGTATGCCCATGTCTGGAGAGCACAACAAATGAGTGTTGCCCTAGTTCAGATCCATTGACAATTTCTTTTTTCGACTTGTACAATATGTCTGTATACGGTGTGCCGAAAATTAAGGGTGTGGGGTACAGACCATCAAACTGAACAACTTTCTCCCGAGGACCAACATCGTAATCGCGAAAAAGTTATCAGACGTCCCATACATTTGGTCGAGTAGGTATTGGAGTTTTGTACGGGATGACTGATTTTTTTTCATGATTACGATGTTGGTCCTCGGGAGAAAGTGGTTCAGTTCGATGGTCTTTACCACACCCTTAATTTTCGGGTGGTCAACACCTGGGGATCTTCTAGTTACGGAGATATAATAATTTTTGCTCAATGTTCTTAGTTTGAATGCGAAGATAACGGCTATGTGGTGGGTCTTTTTACACCTCGTATTATGGTGATAAATTTTTGTTATTAGAACTAAGGTGGACACGAACATATCATTTCCGCTGCGCTCGTTGGACATGTCCCGCTTCGTGCTGAGCAACGTGCCCGACACGCGCCGCTCCGGCCTCGGCAACAACCTGTACGACCTCGCCGCCGTCATCGTGCACCACGGCTCGGGGTAAGCACTACACTACTTCTAGTTAAGGAATGGGCCTCGGACATCATCGTCTGTCTTCGGAAATGCGAAGGCATCTTGATGAAATGATGCATGAATTGCATGATAGATGATATCCCCGCCCGCCCGCTCCCCTTGAGTTTCAGTAAAGATGTGGCACTTTACTGAAACCAGACGCGAACTTCTTGAGAGAACTTGAAGTGATGTTGCACTGTTTTGGTTCATTTCAAATTCATTTATTGGTGTGATTTTTGATACATTTAACATGAGATCTTTTTTTTTTTTTGTATTAATAAGAACTAAAGTTCCTAATAATTTATTACAATCTAGACTAATAGACTAATAAGCAATTTAACTCTTACTAATGAGATTTTAATAATAAATAATTAGTTCCTCAAAAATCTACCTTAAAGGTGTACACTCTTTCACAGAATTAGTAATTATTATAAAAAAGAATAGTCAACATATTAAACTAAAATAATTACATTTAATTATTATTTTATTATTTGCCTACACTAATGCACATTCACGAACACTTAATGGTTAATAATCCACCATTATTACACATTAATATTCGGCTAAACACAAATTTCAGAAAATAAAACAAAACTGCTAAACTTGACACTTCACTTTCCCGCCAAGAACCCTAGTCGGAATTTTTTTTTTGTTACCACAGACAATAATCACCGCTGATATTCTCGATAGTTTTGGCTTTACATATATGAACAAAAATGTCGTATTTTAAACCACACGAAGTTATTAATGCTATAAAAAAAATATGTAGGAAATGCTAGTATATTAATGAGCTGAATCTGATGTGGTTTCTATGTCCGACATTTGAGAGTCAGAATCATCCCTAACGTTCTCCCTCCACAGCGCCGGCTCGGGTCACTACACGGCGTTCGCGATCAACGAGGAGCAGTGGTTCCACTTCAACGACCAGACGGTGCGCGCGGCCGACGCGGCGGCCGTGGCCGGCTGCAAGCCGTACATCCTGTTCTACATCCGACAAGACCTGGCCTTGCCCGCCACGTGACGCGACACACAGATCTCACACACAATACCGCGTTTAAAAGGGCGAAGTTGATAACTAATTACTACGGTACCCTCCGCCTCAATTTTCACCGTTCGAACAAGGTCATACAAGTGTATAGATCGTCTAAATTTAAAATTGTACACACCTCCACTCACACATGCACATCATCAGGTCGTCACTGGGTATTTAAGGCCAGTTCCCATAGTTGAATAACAACTGACGGTGATGAATTTCGAGTTGCCGCAATTTTAACTAGACGAGCTGTACTCTTTCGTACGTTTGTCGTACGAAGTGACACTGGGTTAGGGTTTCACTCCGCGTATCATAATTCTTTTTGATAATAGCGTGATACGCGGTACTATCGTCAGCAACACAAAAGCAGAGGTTTGGAAGTTTCGTCACAATAAAAAAAACACCCGCAAATACAAAGAACTGATCATACCTGTGTGCTTGCATTGCGTGAAAATCGCGTGACAAAGCAAAAATGATTACATTCGTCACGTGGAATTTAACTAAACATAGTTTAGAAAAGTTATTAAAACCTTATTTCTCGCCTGCAATAAAATAAATTGACACGGAAACATAGGCCTTATTGTAGCTGTAACTAGGTCAATCAATCAACAAAACCATGGAGGTTTATTTAATGTCTGTTAGATACATATACCGGGTTACGAGACAACATTGTGTGGTCACCAAACCACTGCGATCAGGCACGATCGTAGTGGTTTTAAAGTTAAACGTTTGAGCATTTTAAAATTAAATCATGTAATTGTATATTTACCCTCGATTATTTAAATTATTGATATATAAAGTTTACAATACACTTAAGTTAAGTCCATATTATGGCGGCATTCCTGTGTGTATGTTTGAGCAGGTCTCAGTGATTTTGTACTTTTACGATAACTTTCTTTAATATAATTATAGGTCTTTGAACAAAAAGGGCATGCCCTGCGTATAGTGAAGTCAAGTTAGTGTGGCTGTCATCTGAAATGAAATAGCATCGCAATGTATTTGCTAGTTGCGACATTTTTCACTACGACTGCAGTTTTTCTAATGTATTTCATCAACTTTATTAAATATATAAATGTAATATGGCGCATAAACGTCCCATACCTGAAGCACTATACTTTTGGCTCTACATTTTGCTAAACAGTGCATCTCCACTAATAAAAGAACTTTAGTGAATATTTCTTTCTAATGTTCAATCACTAGTATTTATACTCCATTTGAAATAAGATTATAAATTTAAATAAACCTTTTTTACAGTCCGTTCAACCGATTTTGACTTCTATTGCGTTGGTGGCATGACAAATGGCAGCTGTAATAAATAGTTGGAGTTGTGACCACGTTTTTGCTTTTAATGCCATCCTTATGCTTACGGAAAAGAAGTCTAAATACTAGTGATTGAAGATTAATAAAGTTTCATTGTAACTACGTATAATGTAGCACTATCCTTGCCTCCTATAGTTGATACAAATATTACGTTAAATATATAATAAATACTCCTAACAAATTAAATAGTTTATGCATTTGTTGATGAATTTAAATAATATAGAATTTGAACTTGTCATGCAAAACGTATGATGGGCTGAATTTCTGAATAAAATAATTATGTATTTAAAGTAAAAGCGTTGTAATGTTTTGCTGACCATACGACGGGTACCGAAGGGAATGCCATAGTGACGATGCATTTCACAATTTATGTAACTAGGATTTTTGTTTAGTTAAGACTGTCTGTTAGCAGTACCAATTTGTATGATACTTTACATTCCTTATTCCGCATCCGCTTGATCTACATCGATTTTAAAATTCGAATTGATCGATAATGAAAAAAAAAACGATTCCATGTCAATCAATTTCACTTGCGTTTTGTCAAATATTATCGATCGACGTATACTGGGCGGGTGTGGTCGCACTAATGGATTGTAAGTTTTTTTTAAATATTATGACATTTATTTTAGTAGTGCGTGTAGTTTTGAGTTTTGGTACGTTGTTCAGGTTAAATAAGCTACGTATATAAGGTGTTTAAAAATTTACCCGACAAACTTTAACTTTTACTATGGAACCAACTTTGAAATCATGTAAAAAAATATCAGCTGTTCCATATTAAACTTTATACCTACTGCTCAGATTACCAGATAAATCACTTCACACAAAATGTTCAATACCTACTGCTATAATAACCTACACCTTCGAGTCGCGACAAGCTGCAAACGAAAATGTACCCAACCTTACCAGCGTAAACTGAGTTTTGCTTAGTAGCTCCGCGCCGCCGCGTGGTTATATGCGTATGTACGCGCCTCGCGGCTGTCGGCAACCCACTGAGAAATGGGTCGCGTGCGTGCGTAGTCAGTGCGCGTAAATACATGGAGTGATTTATCTGGTAATCTGTGCCTACTGTTCTAAATTGTTCGGGACAGCTGTTTTTTTTTTCGTGATTTTAATGTTTGTCCCATAGTAACAGTTATTCAGTTCGGTGGTCTAAAGGACAGAACAGAAAAAACAGTAGAAATCGCAAGTAGGCGGGACCCGCGTACCCCGAGTTTTACGGAGTTCCGCATATGTCTGCTCCGCGCATGGATGACGCACATCAGTCTTATTACAACCGTCACGGTGACAAAAACTTGAAAAAAAATACAAAAATATTGTGCCGTTATAGAATGTAATCACGATAGCAGAACCAAACATTTATCAAATGATGGTATATCATACCATCGGTAAGTCCTAATTTATTTTATTTCGATTACAATTTGAAAAATAATACTTTACGGAACGCTGCGGATACGTTACGGAAATATCAATCTTAAATATAACGAAATACAGCTTTAAATTGAATGCATTTATTATAGTGATATCTAGCGGCGGCTAGCGTAACTTGTTCATTAAACTATTCCGTGTGCACTTTAAGCGGAAAGGTAATAAATACTTAAAAAGAGTAGATAATAAACATCTCTATCGTCATAAATGTATGGTCTATTTTCAAATAAGCGACGACTGACATATTTCCTACTTTCATTCAATATTAAATTACCAATCACACCAAGTATTTCTTAGTGTTACGAAATACAATTTAACTTGTATTTATGTGAGTTTGGGTACGCTGGTTCCGGTACTAATGAAGCGCTATGCGATTTCTACCGTTTATTTCTGTTCTGTGGTCTAAAGCATAAAGTTTGTCGGGTTAATTTTTAAACACTTTATTTATGAACCCAATATCATTTGCGAAAAAATTTAACAGACGTTCATTCATCTTACGATCACTCACACTTGACAGAAAAAAAACGAAACTTGTGCACTATTAGAATAGGGCATGATCGTTTGTGTATAAAATTGTGATAGTATAATCTGATGTATGTATGATAACTGCTGATTTATTAATGTGCCGTGAACTCTCTTTTGCAAAGTACCTTTACATAGCAGGTTTATTTTATGTAAGTACTTCAATTACTGGAAGTTGATAGTGATTGAATTTAATAAATTCGCCAATTGAAAGCAATCGCGTAGTTTAATTTCATGCTTATTTGATTCTATTTAAAACAGTTTATACTATTAAAGAAGCGTTTATACCACGGCTCGCGATTTGTTGCAGTATTGGGAATCGACAGTTCTATTGATAATGGACGCTCAGCTGTTTCAGCATAATTGGCCCATGAGGATGGCACTAGAAACGGCGCGTTATTTTTTAGCCACGTATTATCGGCATGTTCTTTAGCCAAATTTAATCGATCAGTGTCATAATCGTAAGAAGCAGTTTCTATCTCTATTTTTTGTTCACGTTCCCAAACTTCGGGAGGTATTGCTACACACCGTTGTTCAACCATGGTCATGTTTCCACATCTACGCAAATGTAAGGATTGATTATATTGCATGTTTTCATAGATGTGCGAGGGTCCGCTTAAGCATAGAACTTGCTGGGTTTGTCCAAATTTCATATGGTCTCCTCGATCTAGCGAATCACCTTTTATGTCCATTGGGGCACATTTTAATAAAGCAATTGGACTTTTTTTGTCAGGGTTTGATTTTAAGGTTACATTTGCGCTGTTTGGCGTCCCTAAATACCTTTTTTCTGGAGTGTTCTCATTAATGCTTATATGGACATCAACGTCAACTTGCACTGTCAAAGCGTTGTCTTGCTCGGACTTGTCTTGTGTCTGCTGGTGGTTACTTTCTTCAATTCGGAGTGCCTCTTTGTTTAGTGGGCTTTCCACCCATTTATCGTCCTGTTCTTTCGATCTTCGTCTTTTTTCTCTAGGTGATAACGCCATCCAATTAACGATGTTCGTAGATTTTTCAAGCTTACGACCCGATGTCGGATCTAATTTTTCAGTTTCACTCCTAACCCAACTATTTCTTTGTTTTTTAAACTTAGTTTTAGGTGATTTATATGATAGATTAGGCGAAGTTTGCTTGTTGGTTTCAGAAACTTCACTAACTGTTGACAAAGTCGGACCCGTTAGATTCAGTCTAGGTATGTAAGTAGGAGGGATCGGCGATCCTAATCGACACATATTTGTACTTTTGTCCTTAGCTTTTTCTTCATCACTCCCTGTACAACTCGAAGTTGAATAAAATGACATTTCTTTTGTGGCTGTGTCGTTTAATTCGTAATCATCTTCAGCAAGTAAATGTTTATTTTTAAACGAATAAATCCAAATTGTACGCGTTTCTTTGTCTGATTCAGGGTCACAAGTGATGATTTCTTCTTCGTAAGGAAGTTTACTCGCGTTCCAGTTATTAGATTCCATTGTTAAATACTCGGAACTTATTAAATCAATGTCTGCGTCAGACGACGTATCGGAATTAATAAATTTTTTGTTAATCATGGTACAGCAATTTACTTGATGGTTTATGAGTTGACTGTCCTCAATATACGGATTTTCTACGATATCGGAATAAAAATTATTATTTATGCAGTGATTGCTCGTATTTGTTGCAGTGTTTGTAGTTTGAACATTTTTCAAGCGTCGTCTTTCTCTTGCTCTATTATTTATTTTGTAATTATCTTCTATCTGTTGAAGCTTCTCATTGTTAGTGAGGCTCCAGGCATGGTTCAAACGAGCTTCGGTTGTTAAAGGATCAAATTCATCGGAAGTATTAAGTTCAGTGATCTCTACAGCCGTGGGCTCATCTTGCAGCCATATTTGACTAACAAGAATCTCAGGACTCACAGCGTTTAAATGGGTAAGCTTGTGGTTCACATCTGAAAATATAAGAAAAACACAACACTTAGGCACAGCGGTACAGCATCATTTTTCAGATCACGCAATACCTACATACCTATTTACTTTATCGTTAGTAAGTAAGTACCTATTCGTTAGCTTAGAATAATAATATAGGCATGTTCAGTTCCAAAGGGCCTTCTAGAACATTGTGGTTTAAGCAGAACCATTGATATAAAGAGAAATATCAATTGATCTCTCATTTTAGTACTTACTAAATTGTGCCCATTGTGTCACCCTATGTAAAAATTCAACATTTTTAACTGTAACTTTTATGGTGTACATGATAAAGAGTATTCTATTCTATTCTAAATATTCTCTTAGAGTCCAATCTTGTAGCCAAGTCTCTAAAAAGGCCTGTCAAATGGGCCCCATCAAACTGCATTTTATTCCTGAAACCAGGATACCTACGTAAGGGAAAAGCGACGTTGATAATGACGCAAAAAAAACGGCTTACGATTGAACGAGTTGTTGGCATTAACTTTTTTACACATCTGAATTCTTTTCATAATGGTTCACAAATTATTAATTCGTATTATTCTATATAGATCAATATCAATAAATGTTTACTTTGACATTCAACTTACCTATTGTCAATTTTTTCTTTTTTCTTTTGGGTAGGTACCTAAATCAGTCTGTGGGGTAGATACATGCTACCAACCTACCTACCACACAAAAGAGGTACTACATTACAGAAGAGCTTATTGTACCCACCCGCCTCATAGAGCGTTATGCAGTAGGTACTTTTGAGGAAAACCTCTAAATAATACCTACTCAGCTTGCGTACTGCATCCGATTCGAATTCGAGAAATGCTGGTCTGAACAAAATCTATAACCGGATTAAGTGCGTCGGGTTACGCACTAAATCCGAACTCTTCATACAAATAATACCTAAGGGTCCCCGCACACGGGCCACCGGCCACCAACCACAAAACGACGCCACCGGCATATTTCCTGTAGTTTTCATACATTTTATATGGACTCGCCGCACACGGTTGACGCCGGTGGCCGCCACACGCTACGTATACTATACGTAAACTAGCTTCTCGTGGCGGCGTTTGTGGCTGTGTGCGGCGACGCTAAGTAGGTTCTACAAACATTTTGGACTTCGGAGCGTCATTTCTTGGGTTCAGATAGGATGCAATGCGTAAGACAAAATGAACGTGTAAGATATATCCCATAAATGTCGGGCCTTTTCCTTCGAACAACACACAACTTGCTTTAGATCACTCCTATGTCTTATAGGCAGGACCACCGAGCGTGATAATCATTCAACTCATTTATTCTTAGATAATTATGTATTCTGCCAGCCTATATTACCTACAGTCCATAAGTTGAAGGTACCTATATACATACAGGTAAACAGCAGAAGTACACGAAGTTCTTTGAAAATCTACCGATCTGATACTGTGAAGGTGCTTTTTAGGGTTCCATAGTCAATAAGTAACCCTCATTGTTTCGCCTCGTCTGTCCCCGGCTTAGCTCAGAGACTCTTAGTACTAGAAAGCTGTAATTAGGCATGGTTTTACATATTAATCACGCCGACAATGAAGTGAAATAAAATATGGAAAAAAATTAGTGGGGATTATATTTTATTTTCTCTTCTAACCCATGATGTGGGGTATCGGATAAGCCGTTCAATAGGGTTTGTGAAGACCATGTTTCGATTCAGGGATCCGTTTGCGTAATATTAGGCTAAAGCGTAACATTTGTCGCCTAACATGTCCCTGCCAGCTAAATGGTTGATTTGGGTATGTGAAAAAATTCATGGCAGTAGTATAAATAACGAAATTAAAAGGAAAACTATCACAGCTAAGTAGGATTTACAAGTTAACGAGTAATAATAATCGACCAACTTACATTTGCAGTTGGAGAATTGACCGTGACTTATACGATGTAGGTATGGGATAACATATTATTCAACTACAATGTTCAGTTTGTTTGTGGGATAAATTCATCCCAACTACTGAACCTTAATAGTGCGTGGTCCGATACGCACTTGGCAGGTTTTCTATTTATTTCATTCTCAATCTACGTAGAACTTATCAGAGTTGTTAAGTAACGAAAATTCGTTCACCATTCACACATTTTTCTTCGAAAACCAGGTAGGTACGCAGCACGGAGGACACGGTGGAGCATACGGTGGAAGTTTGTCCGGTTTGGGCGGAGCACCGCCGTGTCCTCACGGAGGCCATCGGCGGCGGCGATCTCTCGCGTCCGTCCCTGCAGGTCCAGGCCATGGTACTACGGAGCGAGAGTGCATGGGAGGCAGTCACCTCCTTCTGCGAAGCAGTAAAGCTCGCGAAGGAGAAGGCGGAACGCGTGAGGGACAGGCAAATTTCGCGCCCTCACGGCCCTGGTCGCCGCAGGAGACGCGCTGGGTGTCGGGAATCGCAGGTCGATTCCAGGCCACCGTAGGCACGGGCTTGCGGACGGTGAGCAATGGGTAGCTCGCCGTCCGATAAAGACCAGGCCCGGGTCGTCGGCGCGTTGTTCCACGCGCGCCTCAAAGAGATGTCAGCACAAACTGACGGGGTCAGTTAGGGCCAATGCCTGCCAGGGTTGCGAGTTTGTCCGAAAGGGATATCGTGGCCCTGGCACACAGGCAACGGAAGGAACACGGGTGGGTTTTAGTCAGTAAAAGTCTGACACGTACGGCGATTGTATTGTAAGTAATTAAATGGTGATAACATTTTCGATCACACTTAAATATTTTTGGGACAAAATATATTATAACATGGTGTAAAAATTATTGAAATCGATTCAGTTCCTTATTCTGAACAAACTAAATTCAGGTTTCGCTTATACTAAAAATAATGTTGTATATACTCCTCTCTATCTATATAAATAGTGTCTTCTGTTTGGGAGAAGACTCTGGCTCCTGTAACTCAGGTGTTTTTACCTAGCGCAGGAGTCAGGGCCTTTGTAGGTACACATTTTTTTATGCCAATAAAGAATTTATTTAATTTATTAAAAAATTAAAAAAAAACTATATTACACCCACATCTCCACAGTAGGCACCCTATATGTCGGCCCATCGTGCTGCTCGACGAGGTGGGCAAGCTCTTTGAAAGAGTAATTGCAGACCGCCTCGTCGGGCGACTGGTGCGGGTGGGGCCGGATTTGGCGGAGAGCCAGTTTGGTTTCCGCAAGGGGCGCTCTACGGTGGATGCCATCATGCGCGTTCGAGCCCTCACGACAGGGGATGCTGTTGCCCGGGGTGGGGTTGTCTTGGCGGTGTCTCTTGACATCGCCAATGCCTGCAATACCCTGCCCTGGAGTTGCATTAGGGAGGCACTTCGGTATCACCGGATGCCGACCTACCTCTGTCGCGTGGTCGAGGCCTATTTGACGGACAGGGCCGGTCACCACGGAGATTGGAACCGGCGAGATATGTCGTGCGGTGTCCCACAGGGATCGGTCCTGGGGCCGCATCTGTGGGACATCGGGTACGACTGGGTGCTGCGCGCCGACCTCCCTAGTGGCATCAGCGTAGTCTGCTACGCTGACGACACGCTAGTCCTGGCACAAGGGAGTTCGCATCAGGCGGCGGCCGAACTGGCGGCACGTGGGGTTGCGACAATCGTCGATAGGATTCGGCAATTGGGACTCGAGGTGGCTTTGCACAAGTCCGAGGCCATGTGTTTTTATGGTCCTCGGAACGCGCCACTGTCGGGTTCCCATATCTGGAGGCAAAAGTCCTCGCGCACATCTGGGAGTGGCGCGAGGAGGCGAAACGCCGGGGTGAAACTCCGCTGCCGCGAGAAATCACGGCACAGTGGACAGAGCTCCGGTGGGATCTCATGGCGACATGGAGAGCGCGATTGTCGCAACCCAGCGCTGGGCACGCCACAATTGTGGCGATAAGTCCCCTCTTTGAGGAGTGGCTAGAGAGGCGCCACGGCGTCCTCACCTTCCGCCTGACACAGGTCCTCACCGGACACGGTTGTTTCGGGAGGTTCCTGTTCAGGATAAAGCGGGAGGAAACGCCCGGGTGTCACCACTGTGGTGCGCCCGTAGGACACGGTGGAGCATACGGTGGAGGTCTGCCCGGCTTGGGCGGAGCACCGCCGTGTCCTCACGGAGGCGATCGGCGGCGGCGATCTCTCGCGTCCGGGCCTGGTTCAGGCCATGGTTCGGAGCGAGAGTGCATGGGAGGCCGTCACCTCCTTCTGCGAAGCAGTAATGCTCGCGAAGGAGGAGGCGGAACGCGTGAGGGTGAGGCAAGATTCGCGCCCTCGCGCCCTTAGTCGCCGCAGGAGACGCCCCGGGCGTCGGGAGTCGCTAGCCGATTTCCGGCCACCGTAGGCGCGGGCCTGCGGACGGTGAGCGATGGGTAGCTCGCCGTCCGATAAGGACCAGGCCCGGGTCGACGGCGCGTTGTGTTCCACGCGCGCCTCAAAGAGATGTCAGCACCAACTGACGGGGTCCAGTAGGACCAATGCCTGCCAGGGTTGCGAGTTTGTCCGAAAGGGATATCGTGGCCCTGGCACACAGGCAACGGAAGGAACACGGGTGGGTTTTAGTCAGTAAAAGTCTGACACGCCCTCCCGCTCCGCCCATAGCGGGAGAAGTTATTTGATAATTTCCCACCCAAAAAAAAAAAAAAGGCACCCTATATGTTCCATGTGTAGTCCGATGTAATAAAGCCAATTGCTGTTAGTCGGACACAAACCCAGACACGGGGTCGGTATTGACAATTTCCATATGAAAAAGAAAACCCAGTAAAACGGCCCCATCAGAGAATTGAATCCGGACTCCACATTCAGCCGTCGCGCTTAAGACTACTAGACAACGAAGCAGTTAAGAGTGAAATCAATAGGGAGTTTTTACTAATAAGAAAAGCGGCATAGCTAGATGGACTATGGCCCTGTGTGTTCAGACTGAGGCTCGTTGCAAACTATGGCAAGAGATATTTCTCCTACAACCTAGTGAGCATCTTCCCGCCGAGTCAAATCTTCCGTGGTCTACTTGGAAGTCACTGAACCGACTGCGAACCCAAGTGACCAGCGCAGCGGGGATATTTCGATGAAACCGCCGAAGGGTTTCGGATGTGGAACTACATCGCTGACCACATATAACCTCTCTGGCGGGGCGGCTAAGCTCGGCCGCTTATGCTGTTAGAAAGATAAGACAGCTAACAGATATAGAAACCGCGCGTTTGGTTTAATTTAGGTACTTCCACAGCATTATGTCGTATGGCATTTTACTGTGGGGTCGGGCTGCTGACATTGAGTCCATCTTTATTTTGCAAAAGAGAGCTGTCAGAGCAATTTATAATCTCCGTCGCCGCCGCGAATCTCTTAGGGAACAATTTAAAAGGATTAATATTATGACGGTACCTTGCCAATTCATTTATGAAAATATTATGTATGTAAGGAAAAATCTACATATTTTTAACAAGATAAGCGATAGACATAATTTTAATACTAGAAATAAAGATAAAATAGATCAACCATTTTTCAGATTATCTAAAGTACATACATCTTTTATGGGGTACTGTGTTAAATGTTACAACAAAATACCTTGTGATATATTGAAATTAAATGAGAGAAAATTTAAAACACATATTAAAAGTACACTTTGTAAACCAGCATATTACAAGTTAGAGGATTATATCCAGGACAGGAATGCTTGGAAACATGCTGGTCCAGCTCCATAGGACAATCTAGAGTCTAGACAAAATCAAACTGGTTGCTATTTTTATGGTAAAATCTGTTATTTTTATGATATTGATTTTACATTCTGTGATAACCTATACTCACACACTGACTTATTTTTTATTTTTTTAGAAAAACATACTTGTATGATGTTTGTAAATATGTGAACACCACGTATCTATCTAATAATTAAGTTATTTTTCATTGCTTAGTTTTTAATTCATTTACCTATTATGGTATAGTAATTTTATTCTAGGTGCATCGTCTTCACATATTATAATCATATAATTAATGTAATGAAACAAAATATTGTAAAACATTTTTAAAAGAGTACCGGTGGAGTTTCTTGCCCATTCTTCTCCATACGAAACTACCTTTTGGAAGGGGCAACTAGAATCAATTCTATTTTTTTTTTTGTAAATTTAGATGTTCAAAAGTGCCTCTTATGTGCCTATTTGAAAATAAATGGTTTGACTATACAACATGTCCCAGAATTAACGCATACCCTCTTAAGGGGTACTCATCATTATGAACAACTTTTACTATGGGACCAAACTCGAAATCGCTAAAAAAAAATCAGCTGTTCCCTACATTTTGACGAGTTATTCGAACATAAATGTAGGGCACTGCTGATTTTTTTTCGCACACGTAAAAGCTTTAACACGTTCAGTGCCGGGAGCCCTTCTGCAGGGTTCACTCAAGTCGCTTATGGGATGCCGGGAGCCCTCGCGGAGGGCTCTTTTAAAATATCCGTTTTGCATCCGGTTAGACTGAAAGCTGACCCCAACATAGATGGGAAAAGGCTAGGCAGATAGATAGATAGTACTGCAATATAAACTGTGAAAATAAAATCAGTTGTATATTTTAGCAAGATTTAATAGTATACCTACTCGTTGGTTTTCAAATAAAGGCTCTTACACACTCACGCGATATCGCGGGCGCGACAGGCACCGACAAAGACAATTCCTTTGTCGATGCATGTCGCACCCGCGATATTCGCGTGTTTGAAAGAGCCTTAAAAGCATTTTTATTTATATTTATATTCATATTTTTTTTTTTCATTATAACTTCAATCAATCAATCAATCAATATCTTTATTGTGGATCATAGGTAGGTACATAATACAGGTCTTAAAAAATAAATAAATTGTGATCAGCTATGTCCCGCCCTTAGGGCATACAATAGTTACACACAAATTAAAATTTACATTATTATTACAAATTATTAAGATTTACATATACTATAAACACATAAAATAAAAATATAAAAAAAAAGATAATTATAAAACACACATCAGTGGGACACTGAACGCGTCATGACTCAGGGGGACTATAATGTAGTAGTGATTTGTCCGATAGGAAGTCTTTTATAGAGTAGTAGCACTTGTTTACTAATAGCTCATGGAGATTTTTTTTAAATCTTTTTATTTCCTTTATTATTCTAATAGGCCCCGGAATATTATTAAAGATGCGTGAAGCTGTACAAAAGATACTTTCATGCATTAGGTGAGTCTTGCTAGCTACTGTGCGCAATTTATCCTTACGCCGTACACGCGTGTAGTAATTATACATGTCATAACTTGCTATATGTATGGCGGCATGGCGTATGAGCTCTACAAAGTGGGTAAGTAAGTAAGTCGAAAGTGAAAACATAAAAAAATAGGTAACATTGTCGCATAAGTAGAACAAAAATCCAGGACAGCAATTTAGTTGAGGATAAAAGCCCTGTCTTATGTGCGGCAGCGGCGGGTAGTGCCACTGTTGGCGAAACAAAGTGTAAATGGATTGATTGCGCCAATTCCCGGCTACAAAGGCAGACGAAATTGCATTAAAAGCTCCGTGGCGCGGGCCATTTGCCAAAGCACTTACTCCATTAGGAGCGTCCAAATAACGTTACCTTAGTGCGGTGTTAGGAAATGTAGGTGTCAAAGGGATGAAACTTACACTAAAGTTTAGGTACATAGATGAATTAGTTTTGACAAAAAAAAAATTGTTTACCCCTAGGCGTGTTTGTTTTAATCGCCAATTTTTTTGCCATTTTGAAAAGAGTCTTAGGTAGATTTCCTAGGTGCTTTTAATATGATTATTTTGGATTTTGTAAAGTTTGTAATAGCATCAGCCTGCATGAATAAATCATTAATCAACTTTGTTTTCACAGATTTCTGTAATAAAATAATAATTTATGAAGTTTAACTGAGAGCATCCCTGCACAGTGAAACGTTCGACGCGGGTGTGAGAAACGCGCGAGTAACACGCCCCGTACGCGCGACAAAGGTTAATTAATTACATTACGCTGCGCTTGAGTGGCCGGGCACTCATTGCACAACGCTAATTCGCAAATTAGCCGCCGACAAAGCGGGCTTTTATTCGCTCCATTACGGGCCTGACGTGTTTCATCTCTATATTATTTCACTTAATTTCTAGTTGATTTGGATTATTGAGCAGATATTGCTAATTACTTATCGCACTTGATTAGTGTCTGGCTATTTAATTATGCCATGTTACAAATGTAAAAGTAGAAATTGGGCAATAGGTAGAACTACCTACCACAAGTTCTCGCATTTATACCTACCTAATATTGTAATTGTTCCGTAAACCATCACTTGATAATCTTATCTGCTGATGTCAAAATTACGCTCCAACTAGATTACTTGTTTCCGCCTTTGTTTTAAAACAACAATGGAGTCTTGTGAATAAATTAAATAATATAACACAGATAAAACAAGTTTGCCGCGGAAGCAAAAATGTTTGACAAACCTTCCATTAGCGGTCCCTGAGAAGTTTAAGACCAATACAAGATGGCGAACGGACGTAACGTATAATTACAATTTATTTTTGTCTATCAAAATATTTTTAATTGGTTTTAGAGTTGGAAAATACTGTAGTATATGATTATCGCGCTACAAAGCTGTATATTTGCTTAATGGAAGAGTGTTCGAGATAAAAGCTTGCGCTATCGAGGTCGGATCTGAGCGGTAATTAGAGGGGCTGCCGCCTGCGCCGACGCCGACGACTCTTCCTCGCATGCCACTTAAAACTACACCGCCTTCTAGGTATACGACATTATATTATTATGTACTTGTAACTCTAGAAATGTGGCAACATGACTGACAACTTTTGCTCACCCTGGTAATTTTATGAAAATACTTATAAAGTTCTTAAAAATTCGAAGACATGTCACATCTACCAACCCGCACTTGGCCCCCGTGGTGGATTACGGCCCACTCCCTCTCACAGACAGGAGGCCTGTGTCAGTGGGAACATTATAGGCTGATTATGTACTTACATTTTTATATTCAGAAAAGAGAAAAAAAATGATATTAGTGCTTTAAAAGGTTATCAAGCACGGTAAATGCTAAAATGATGAATTGGGTAACTACCTACTCACGATTAATTATGTACTCGAATGCTCAGGCTTCTATTTTAATACATGCCGGAAGAAACTTGACGTACGTTTGTGTCACAAAGTTAACGAAAACTAAGCACATTTTAAGCTAACATAGGTCAGTTTCAATAGAAATATTATGTAAAATAAAGTGCTCATTCTACCCTAATCTTAGTACCTGATCTATTGCTTTTAGTAAAATTACCCTATAAATATTCAGGAAGAAGGCGAAAAAACGTAATAATACAGTATCGGGCGACGTTAATTGCAAATTACATGTGCATTAATGTTGGGCACACGTGTGGCGAATGTTTTAACGGTCAAAGTTCGTCTGCACTCCACTTAAGTGTCACTTAACATACGAAACAAGGAATCATGACTCGGCAGTTTTACAAGAATGTCAGCTGATTATTTTGTAATTATGAATTCGACCAAATTTTTTTTTTTTTAAAACGTTGCCCCACACTTGGAATTTCTCCTCTATCGTGGGTGCATTTACAAACATTTAAACTCACATACACAAACAGCCCGACCCGGGACAACTACTTGTAGCTCATACAAATATTTGTTCCGTGCGGGAATCGAACCCGCGGCACGCAGCGCTTAATCGCTTAACCACTGCGCCAACCGTGTTGACTAAACTGTACTTTTTATTTTATTATGAATTTTAATTATTTTGTACTGAGTGCGTGGCTGATATACAGGGTGGAATTTTGTAATGCCACCTGGAGGGAAAGTACTCTTAATACTGCAGATAGAAAGTTTTACTCAAAGGAAACATTCCTTTATTTTTGAATAGAAAGCAAACTGCATTCAAAGATTTTCGAAAATTCTCTTCTCCCACACCCGGGAATCGAACCGGCTAAAATCTGAAAAAATTATACCCTGTACTTTTATTGCATCGATCGTTAGGGTCAATTATAAGGATGAAATCTCTCTAACAAACATGATAAATTAAATGAAAGGAAAACCAGGAAATCTTAAATTAATTTAATTATTTACAAAAAATGGTAAACTAACTAATTAGTTGCTCGAAATGGGCTCCATTCTCTTGGATACACAAATTTATTCTTTTAACGAATTCATTTCTAGTAACCTTTAATAAAGTGTTGTGGTGAATATTATAAATCGTATTCTGAACTTCAACTCTCAACTCGTTGTCATTCGCATAAGATTTCATGTAAATTTGATTTTTTACATATCCCCACAAAAAACAATCTAATGGGGTGAGATCTGGCGATCTCGCAGGCCATCTGATTGTGCCGTTTGTACCAATCCAGGTATTAAAATGGTTATTAATGAAGGCAGTAGTGATTCTGCTGTTATGTGCTGGAGCACCATCTTGCTGTAGAATTATTTGGTTTCGCTCTTCCTCGGGGAAACCATTTAACTCGTTTCTTAAGAGATCCAGTATTTCAATATACTTGACAGTGTTTAAATGACCTTCGTACACGTGGACTAACACTACATTATTTCTCATAATTCCGCACCAAACGTTGAAAGAAAATCTTACTTGATTGTTAGTTTCATGAACACGAACAGGATTCACTCGAGACCAATAATGGTTATTGCGGCGATTATACCTACATGCCATTATTGCTGAAGTTGGTTTCGTCAGACCATACAATGTTACTCAAAAAATTAGGGTTTCGGTCAATTTCTCCAAGCATGTTTTCACAAAATTGTAATCGTCTGTCACGATCCCCAATATGCAATTTTTGCACCAACCGACCTTCACGATAGCATTTATACTTATACTTTTTCAGCACTTTAAGTACGCGAGTGTGGGTTGTTCCTAATTCATCGGCAGCATCTCTACTTGAAGCCTTTGGAAATGATTCAAAGTATGTTAAAACATCTAGTTCAAAATCGAAATAGTTTTGCTGAATAGTTTGCCGTCTCTTCTTGAAACCACCCGTATTCTTTAAATTTTCTACCATTATTTTCAATACGAACCGAGTTGGTGCGTGTCGGTCTTGATATCTCTCTCCATACCACCGCAGAGCTAGATTCACGTTTTAAAAAATAAGCTTCCATTCAATCAAACTGTTCTTGATAAGCCATTTTCACCATGAGACAAAATGTGAAATGAGTTGTAAAAACAATCAAATGTGAATAACAACTATGACAATCTAATTTTCAAATTTTAATCTAACATTCCATATTTAAATTACCTCATACATGCAGCTACGAGTATGTCGCAAAGGAGTCTGCATGACAAAAGATGGATGTTAGTTAAAGAGCTTTAACTTGACTCATTGAATTTGTAACTTCAGATTTCCTGGTTTTCCTTTCATTTAATTTATCATGTTTGTTAGAGAGATTTCATCCTTATAATTGACCCTAACGATCGATGCAATAAAAGTACAGGGTATAATTTTTTCAGATTTTAGCCGGTTCGATTCCCGGGTGTGGGAGAAGAGAATTTTCGAAAATCTTTGAATGCAGTTTGCTTTCTATTCAAAAATAAAGGAATGTTTCCTTTGAGTAAAATTTTCTATCTGCAGTATTAAGAGTACTTTCCCTCCAGGTGGCATTACAAAATTCCACCCTGTATAATAATGGCTGGCATATGATTCGGTATGTTACGTATGATAAATGATTTTATTTCTGTAAGTAGGTTTGTACAAACACTTTAAAACGTCAACATTATCTACCCCTAGCCTTTTCCCAACTATGTTGGGGTCGGCTTCCAGTCTAACCGGATGTAGCTGCATACCAGTATTTTACATGGAGCAACTGCCTATCTGACCTCCACAACCCAGGTACACTAAACCCGTTGGTAAGAGTTGTCAGACTTTCGGGCTTCTGACTACCCGTAACGACTGTCAAAGATCCACGAATGACAGCCGGGAACAACGGCATAACGTGCTTTCCGAGGCACGGAGTGGTCTTGGTATGTAAAGATGGTCACCCATCCACGGACCAATTGTGGCAAGCATAGCTTAAGACCAGTGCGGCTGTTATTACTTCAATTTCGGAAGTCGGCGTCTTTTAATCTGTATTTTAGTTTTTTGCCACCGACTTCCGAAATTAAAGTTATTTTTTATTTTGTAGTGTTTTTTTGGAAAATGCTTGTTTTTTTGTGGGTCAGTAGTTACAATAGCCCAATGTCGACTGCTCATCACCTTTTACAAAATATTGCTTTTCCCAATGCAACGTTAATTGTTGGGGAGTTATCCTGGTTAGAACCAGGAGAACTGGAGCTCCACTTCACCGTATTCATTGTGACGAGCATAAATTGCTTAGCAACCATAATAGAGTACATAGTCGAATCGCAACCCGTGAACTACTTATTACTAAGTAGTTCCGGTGGCCATCTATAGTCTTCATCATCAGTTCAACATCAGGATTTCCCTCGATTTCCATGGGATCCCCTCATGAGATTCTAGATTCTGACTTGGTGACAATGGGACCACCTCGAGAGCATACACTTTCAAACAAAAAAAAAAAAAAAAAAGGTCCTTTCACGGAGAAGTCGGTGAACATACATAAATATGAAAAACCATACAGACGAACATATAACCTCCTCATTCTAGGAAGTCTGTTAACTAGATGAGATCGGCGTTTCATAACTGTCTACTCTGAGAAGAAAGGCCTCTCTCTTTTCAAGTCCAGGGTCAGATCAAGTGAAGACCATGTGTCTGAAATAGTCTTTTGAGGATAGAGCCACACAGATTGAGTGGGCCTGTCCGGTCCGTGCACGCATTTTGAATAGGCTGCATAAATTATTCAAACTGCCAGACCAAGATAAAAACTGAAAAAAGAAGACAATTTGGTCCGAATAATAAAAACAGTCATGGAAAATGCTTACATACATGCTACATGAAATTTCTTTTAGAATAATATACCCAAACGGCATTTCTTGCCTTTTAAAGGTAGGCAAAGTTTTTACCGATTCTAAACAGAGTTTATTAAAAAACGATATTCCGTGTTAGAAATTGAGTCAGTTTCTAGTTGTTTCTTATCGACAAACTAGAAACAACATCGGTGTTGGTGATTGTGTGAGAGATCGGTATCGTGCCGTGCGTGCGTCGCCGCCGAGTGGCGTAAACAGCCAAACGTTACGGAGCTCAAGGGGGTTGGAAACATTTCGCTGCCACAGTCAACAATGTGTGGAGGTGAGAAAAGCGACCAAACGAAGCGATAGTTCTGGTACCTACGTGTGTTTTTACAGACACAGGAATCATTAGGTCTGAAAATTATAATTTCTGCCTATCTAACAGTCTAAGTGCTAATAGTCTTAAAATATGTACTATTGGCAACTTTGTATTAGAGTGTGTAAATTCTCAATTTTTATTTTATTTTTGTATTGTGGGTCTTGTTTGTGCAGACTAAACAATTTTTCCAGTCCAGTCGTAGCAAAAGCTACGGCATAGAGCTTTTGCTGATGGGAATACAAAATACATAACATCACTTGTAATACCCGAAGGGTTAGGCAGAGGTGTATCTATAGTATAGGTACCCATATTTCATCAGTTAGAATACAAAATACGTACTAATAAACGTGTTTATAGGTAACTACCTAAGCTTTCTTAAAAAACTTTACACCATTGCCATTGATAAAATTAGACGAAGAAAACCAAGACCAAATGTTGACAACCTCACAAAATTTTGACGTAAATGGAAACAATGATTCGCCACTTTTGTGTACAAATGTTTTAGGAAACGTCGGCGGCTGTGATGCCGCATGCCGTCTGTCGCCGGTGTCCGCTAATTGACACGTTGCCGCACTAGAATAGCACTTAATTTCACACTTTCTATACATAATAGAGCCAATATGGACGCGAAGTTTTAATGTGATTCTATACTTTTATGGTGAAAGCAAATTGGCTGGTGTTAGCACATTTAATAACAAATGTGTCAAAACATGCGCTTGGGCTCTGAAACTTATATAATTTTGGTTGGAATTGTTAATACTTTAAGATAAGATAATTTATTTGCTTAAAACATATACATAGGTGTTATTATAAAAAATGAGATCATACATGTTTTGCAAACTTAGACGGTTATACAAATTTGAATTTAAAAACATTATAAGTTATGTTAAAAAAAATCGTTAATATTATAGAAATTATTTTCATTCAACCATATAATTTAATTTTGAATAACCTGCAATTAATATTTTTAATACATTAGGTAATTTATTATAAACACGTACACACATAGCCAGGCAGCACAATAATACAAGTCTGTATTGGTCACGCCGACTTCGAGAACTTATTTCCTCTGCTGTTTTGAACAATTATTTATATTTCCTAAGCATGTGCTTCATACAAATATAATGAAGGTACTTGGCCAAGTTTATGGCATTTCTTTTATTAGGTATATTTAAGTTGGTAAGAAAGTATACATTCAGTAAAGTTATTTTCATTTATTTTAACACTAACATTACGGTTGGATGTTTTGTTCAAGTTGTTTACGACAGGGGTTGACTTTTGAAAAGTCGTTTACCTAATATGTTTCCATTATTTGACGTGTTGATTATTTATAGCAATTTTCGAGTTAATCGAAGCAGTAAAATCCTCATCTTAAAACTTGATTACACCTTTTGACCCAGTACAGGGTTGAATTTTGAAAAACCCAAAAACACGTAGGCAGTCTCCATTAACAGTCGTTAATGCTGAGTTTAAAATTCATCGGTGGTGTGCGTAACGCGTGGTGCGTTAAGATTGAACACCCCCTAAAACCCGATTTTGAAACACTAATAATGTAAAACATTTTTATTTACTTAGGTACGCATTCGTGGTAAGTTTCAAGTATATAAACCCAAGGAATAAATTTTTTCATATAAACAAATTCCCTCTTTTCACTCCCTTAAAGGTTGATTTTCGCATAAACTGCGATTAGGGGGATTTTGCGGTCCCTCCGTTTTAAACTACAACTACTATCCAAAGTTCAAGTTTCTATCTTTGGCGGTTTGGGTTGTGTGAGAGTCTTACGAACATAGCCTGTTCTTTTATAAAAGCTGGAGACGACAATACGACATTAAATTAAACTGCGTAGGTAGGTATATCTAATGCCGTCCCCAGTCTGCATCATCATCATCATTTTAGCCAAAAGACGTCCACTGCTGGACATAGGCCTCCCCCTAAGGGGGGGGGGGGGGGTGTTTGCCATAATCGCCACGCTTGGCAGGCGGGTTGGCGATCGCAGTATGGTGTTAAAATGCATAGAGAACGCTGCTGCCCATTCTCTAGTAAGTCACGTAGTCGCCTTTTACCACACCCACGGGAAGAAATGGGGTGGTACTATTCTTTACGTCCGGCGTCATACGGAGCAAGCCACAGCACCCAGCCTGCATGCAAACATTCAATCAAACAGTTTAGTCACTATAGCTAGTCAAAGATTGGAAGATTGGCAAAAGCTATAGTCGGCCCAGCAAAAGTGATTTATTCAAACAAACTAAATTGTAGTAATTTAGTTTGTTTGAATAAATCACTTTTGACAAGCATTTATATGCTTGTAAAAAGCGATTTAAACTCAAACAAACAAACTAAAATATGATGAATTAAAAAGTACTAAATAAAACTTACATAAACGTAGAAATGTAATATTTTCTTAATAGCTTGAGGCTTAGCTTTATGTGTAAGAAGGACATTTACGCCTCAAGCTTGTTTTAGTTTATTAAAAGCATGTTTTTAAAAAGATTTTTAGTTTGATTTATTTATACAACCTAAATGGTATTGATAGACCGAATTATGAACTAAAAAGTACTAAATAAAACTTACGTAAACGTAAAACTTAAATATTTTCTTAAAAGCTTGTGGCTTATCTTTAAGTGTAAGAAAGACATTTATTCCTGAAGCTTTTTTTAGTTAAAAGTTTGTTTAAAAACAAAGAAAAAATACGCATTTTTTAATTTAATTTCGATGTTAGGATTTATTTATCTATTTCATATGCTATTATTCAGAATAAATGGCTTTTGCATCAATATGGGATGATCAAACTATACTAGACTGTGTGGTTAGGACAAAAAAATTGGTACCTACCACTACCTATATTGCAAAACAGAAAATGTTAGCAAAAGATTTAAGCTGCTTCTAAAAAATGGTTAGAATTAACGGGTAAACATAACTTAAACATCTAATACAAAAAACCGGAAGATGATGAATCCCACTACCTAAAGTTATTAGCACTTAAAACACACCTAATGGTGAGAACGTTTTTTCTTTTTAAGGAAACAAATCAATTATACCTAAAAAACATTTCACTTTAAAACAAAAAGGATCACTATGTGAGTTTTTGTGTGGATGTGTGGAGTGTCAATTATTTCATCAGAGGTTGCGCCGGCGCAGCGCGGGTTAAGCCGTCAGCGTCGGAGCTAACACCTTGTCTTTGATGTGCTACGTTATTATACAATATTTATATTTTTGTCTAGAGCTACATCTGGCAAGCGACAGATTGCGTATTTTAAATAATACATAGGAAAAAGTAGGTATTCAATTGACGTTTTTCATTAAATCGACTTGATTGACTTTGAAACATTACAGTTCTTTGAGTTTCTATTGCATTTCATGTTAATTATATCAATACCTACAGTACTCGAGTCATAATATTTAAACCATGAAGTTGAATCGTCTAGCAGTCTAGCTCATAGAAATAGAAGACCAAAATGATCCACAATCTAACTTTTAAAACTAAGAGATAATCATCCAGTGGTCCTCACCTCGTAATATCGAACTCCTAATATCAAATAATCCAACTTTTACTGACGTCTGAGGCAGTCGACAGCTTCACCGCACTGGCAGTGATGAGGAGCCCCGCAAGGAGCGCCCAGACGCAAACAAGTCATCATTTCAGCCGAAAGACGTCCACTGCTGGACATAGGCCTCCCCCAAAAGGAGGGGGAGGGGGTTGCCATAATTACCACGCTTGGCAGGCGGGTTAGCGGACGCAGTGTGGTTTTAAAATGCGTAGATAACGCTGCTGCCCATTCTCTAGTAAATCCCGTATTCGCCACACCCACGGGAAGAAATGGGGTGGTGCTATTCTTTACGTCTGGCACCACACGGAACGCAGACAAGTAGCGAGCCGGAAGGTGGTGTCACCCAGCATAATGCCTATGTTGGGTGATGGTAGTGCTTGAAGCCAGAGGCTCAACTCCCACTCACCCAACGCCAGCAGGCAGACACGCTCAGCAGTATTGGTTGGCGTATTGATAAGATAATTCCATACCAGCCGGCAAAGCCGCTCATTCCACTATCTCTGGGAAGATGGGTTTACGGGCCGATCTATTTCAGGACAAGCCGCTATCTAGGCGTTGAACGCATCAGTTTTACTTAAATCTAACAAAAACAAACAGTACATTCCCGAACGTGTTAGTGTTATTATGTCGGACATAGTGTGTGCTTCCGTACATTAGCGCTAGCGATGCATGCTCCTAAAACCGGCCGGCCGTGATTAGAGGCGAGCGCCGCCTGATTACAGGCCGCCTAATGCACGCCGAACGCCGCGTTTTCACATCATGATCTGAGCTTTTGGCTATTGGATGTAGATGTAGGTTAAAATTGGGGCTTTGTATCAAATCACTCATAAAATAAAGTCAATTGTTGAAGTTTCTGGGGGATATTGGTAATTTTTGGAGAATGTGAAACAGTAGTGTAATATTTATTTATTTATTTAAAGACTTTGGAAGACTTAGGTACAGCTAAATACCACGGTAATATATTATATAACAGTATGATAATCTGACAGCCAATTACTGGTCTTCACGTCTAGAACTTATCTTTTATAAAAGTACTGTGGAACAAAATATACACACTGCCAAATATTGCCAAAAAAAGAACAAAATAAATATTTAAAAAAAAAATGCATTTGGTAGACAGGTAGATCATCACTTAAACAAAATATGTAAAAAATAATACAATTGCGACAGGTTATTTCCCATGGGAACCAAGATTTTAAAAATTCAATTTAAAAATTAAAAGAACACAAGGTCTAAAGAATTTAAGCATCAAAGAAATATGTTTAAAGAAAAATAAACCTACGGAATACTCAAGCCGTTGCGATACTGTAGGCATTATATTACTCATATAACGTAAATGTAATTTATTTTTTATATTCATTTAGTTTTTCAAGTAATATTTTACAAAAATATTACTTGAAAAATGAAATAAATTTAAAAATAGAAAAAAATATGTAATATTTATAAGACATATTTCATACAAACATAATGTATACGTAGTACGTATTACAAGGTGTACAGTCTGCGGATGACGGTAATTAGCCAGTCGTAACGTAGGCGTAGACCCTTGCTACGCGACGCCTACGCGACTACGAGATAAACTGTCCCTCAAAAGACTATGTGCTACGAATTTAATTAGGGGTCAACTTGTCTTTTTAGTTTGCTGTATGAAATTAATACATAATCAGTCTATAATGTTCCCACTGCTGGGACACAGGCCTCCTCTTTATGTGAGAGGCAGTGCGGCTTGGTAGATGTCACATGTCTTCGAATTTTTAGTTCTAGGACATGCCGGTTTCCTCACGATGTTTCCCTTCACCGTTTTGAGAGCAGTGGTGATGAAATAATTTACACAAAGTAAAGCGCCTGTCTGGGTTTGAACCTACGACCTACTACTCGTAAGCCACTGCTTCGATGAAATTAATGTTTATTTGTAATTATAAATCCTTATTCTTAATTTTTATAACTGCTTTTATTAACACCTCTTATTCTAAAAACTTTCAATAACATCAAAAGAGTTTAGTTCCTTACAATTATTATTAAGAAAAGGGTAACAAAGTCAATAGGGATACTTAATATTGTTGTGCATTCTCTAACAATCGGACAGAAATCAATGCGTGGCGTTAGTCGACATATTGCTTTGTTGAAAATAAAACGCCAGTGAGACTAATTGAAATGCTACATTACGTCAGCGCAGTGCCGAATAGGGGCACTGTTCGACGCTTACAAATATAAAACAATCATTTGGACAGTTCAAAGAGCGGTGCCGTGTAGCGCAACGTTAGTGTGTGGTACAAGATACTGGAGGGGAGAGAGTAGAATTAAATATTTATTTATTTACAAAGCTGTGCGCCCACTCAATGGGTTATCCCATCGGCAAAAATAACAAAACTCCTTACAAACTTTCATCCCCTATTTAACCACTTTAGGGGATGAATTTTCAAAAATATTTCTTTAGCGATCACCTTCGTTATAAAAGAAACTCTTGTGCAACATTTCATGCTTGTAGAACCCAGCGCAGCGGTTTTTTGCTGTGCATAATAATCAGAGCTAATCGGCTTATAAGGTGCGGGTTGGTAGATGTCACATGTCTTCGAATTTTTAGTTCTAGGAGTTTAGTTCGGTTTCTTCACGATGTTTTCCTTCACCGTTTTGAGAGCAGTGGTGATGAAATTTGTACAAAGTAAAGCGTCTGTCTGGTTTCGAACCTACGACCTGTCACTCGCAAGTCGCAGCCGTTACTGCTCACAAAACTATTACCTAATAGAGAAAAATGCATAAAAACAGAAGAGTATAAAGATACTGCTCATTTCATTAGAAATTTCTTCCAGCGGAATTGCGATAAGAGAGTTGGATGAGAAACGTGGTCAGACAGTGTTTCATTTCTATGTATAGTTTTTAATTACGTTTTTTTCGTAGTGGTGTTACCACATCTACAGTTAAAAATACAAAGTGAAATAGCTGTTTAAAAAATATAAGCCATTGTAATTTTTTTTTTCATAAAATTGCCAATAAGTACCATGAAGCTAAAGATCACGTTTTTAAGTTAACAGGTGAAGATTTATCTAAGCCCTTATCGTTTTTTATTCAGCGTGCATACTAATCAAATCCCAAATTCCTAATCCCAAACACAACTCTTACAACTTGCACCGCCGCTTGGCTCGCGCCTCGTCATCTCGCGGCGCCTTTCGATTCCCATCTCAAACGTTTGGATACTCCCCCACAATGGGCAGGCCACAAAGCGGGCCACGTTTGCCGCCTCGTTATGTAAAATCGGCCAAACAATGCGAGCGGTATCGCTTTCTGTAAGAACTCAATCAAATCAAATTAACAATAGACATCAACCGATTTATTAAGAACTATGAGTCTGTTATAAGTGTTGCTTGACAGGGGTCTAGTGCAGTCGGTATTTGTCTGTTTCAAGTTGTGTTGCAGTGTACGGCTGTGGACACAAAGGTCCGCCAATCAACGCCATGCTGTCTGCCTAGACTGACGTCTGACTGTACGACAACGACTGTAGACAATAACCATTATGTCTATTTAAACGGTTTTCTTTGTTTAGTGACAAAGTAAGCATACTCGTACATATAAAATAATAGATATATGAGCTGGGCTGAGGTGATTTTTAATCAATCATCATCATTTCAGCCGAAAGACGTCCACTGCTGGACATAGGCCTCCCCCAAAGGGGGGGGGTGCATAATCGTCACGCTTGGCAGGCGGGTTGGCGATCGCAGTATGGTGTTAAAATGCATAGAGAACGCTGCTGCCCATTCTCTAGTAAGTCCCTTAGTCGCCTTTTACGACACCCACGGGAAGAAATAGGATGGTGCTATTCTTTACGTCCGGCACCACACAGAACAACATACATCAATGAAATTGGGTTCATAAAAATTTCTTGTCTGCAAAACTTCTTTTGTTGAAGACAGTTGGGATTGCATTCATACAAAGACATTAAACTATTTACTTAACAATAGACAGGACGTAGCGAACAAAATCGTAATTCGATATATTTGTCCTAGTGGGCAAAAGTCGCTCAGTCTAGTGTGGTACGCCTGCATGTCAAGTCGCAATTCGCATTCGTGTCCATTAAAGGAAAATTATTTTCGAAGTCTATTGTGCGTGCAATACGTGTCCAACTTAGCTTTTATTGAATTTTGCTATATTACGCTAGATGGCGTCACTGAGACATGCAATCACAATTTTTTCTATGACATTACTTGTGCTGGCCTCTGTAGTATCTATCTTAAATCTCTTTGCATCCATAGAAATGTGAAGTATATAGCTTTCAAAGTTAATCAATATTTTTCAGGTTTCCAGTATTCCACGGTAAGTTAACTTATACTCGTAGCGCAAACGCGTTAGGTACGAAATATAGCCAAGTTTCTCAACTCCGTAAGTACATAATGTCTACGATTAAACAACTGAATATTTACCTCCGTAACCACATAAAAATATTTCTTATTCAAATAGCGCTTATTTCATTATGTCTTTAGTGGCATCATAATATTTTCCAAACATGTTTAATTATAAACAGCTCTTGACCTATGATGTTAGAAAACATAAAGATACATATGTAATGTACGTATGCTGAAGTAGTTTTATAACATGCATGGCTATATTCTCCTTTATTAATTTTGTCTGACCATTTTCGAAGTTTGCTTTTCTCAGCTTTCAGTCCTGTAGGTCGATATTTACGCGGATACAATTTAATAACATGAGTATCTTCAGTAATATGCCAAACAAGTAACGTACTCTCTGCGTATACATCACTTGCTTAGGTAGGTTCGTTTATGCACGTTTAAAAACAAACCGTGAAATGTATTCACCCCAATAAAGGAAACGAACACATTCGCGCGAGTGCGAGGAGGGCGGGGGTGACGCGGGCGCGGGGTATGTAAAGCTTCGTAGACACTGTACATAACAAACATTACCACACAAACAGAGCGCCTCGCCACCACCCACAGCCTGCAGTGAGACAGAAGTGCAACTTTGTTTCGGAAGAAATCGTCAAGTCTTTTGAACGTGTAAAGGTAGGAGCAAAAGTTGAAACGATAACGGTTCCCAATGATTTTTATATTAGAGAGGTGATGCACGGAAATCAAAGGCTGATATGTGTATAATGTGTACAAATTGGACGTTCGTAATGGGCCAACGAAAATAGAATAGAATACACGAGTTTATATATTATATTGTATTTCATATCACCTGTACTCCATTTGAAATAAGATTAGACATTTAAATAAACCTTTTGTACAGTCCGTTCAATCGATTTTGACTTCTATTGCGTTGGTGGCATGACAAATGGCAGCTGTAATAAACAGTTGATATTGTTACTACGTTTTTGCTTTTAATGCCTTCCTTACGCCTACGGGATGGAAGTTAAAGGAAGTCAAAATCGGTTGAACGGACTGTAAAATGTTTATTTAAATTTTTAATCTTATTTCAAATGAAGTATAGCTAATTGGCGTAGTTTTTAAAATACCATTTCAATCGGTTTAACGTCACAAAGAAAGTCCTCACTGTCATCATCATCACCTGCCTAGCTTTTTTGTCTTTTTGGTTTCTAGTCTTACCAGATGCAGCTGAATACCAGTATTTTACATGGAGCGACTGCCTATCTGACTTTCACAACCTATAGTTACTGGGTAACGCGGCACCTCTTGGTAAGACTAATTGTCAGACTTTCGGGCTTCTGACGACCTGTGACGACTGTCAAAGATCCATTAATAACAGTCGGGACCAACGACTTAATTGCTTTCCGAGCACGGAGGGGTCTCGATGTGAAAACCAGCGTCAGGCACTAGTTGTCTGGCATTAATTGCTGAACTGGGCCTATTTGGCGCAGCCGTGAGGCACTCAATACTATTTTAAGCAATAATGTGTGTCTTAACCTAGGTCAAATAAATTCATTTTCTTTCTTCTTTCTTTAAACTCCTGGCAGCCACTACGTAATAAACAAAATCCAGACTATTTCTTCCAGTCACCTGCTTCAGCCTGATCCACTTGGTCAAACACATGTTCTACATATCCCTTGCTACTTCTGCCATCATTTTGCAGCCTGCACAGACCGGCGAGGTACCCCGAGGCGTCGAGTGGCGCCACATTACCATTCACCCTCCACTTTGAGCGCCGGCTAACCTAATACGACGTATGCCAGACGTGGACTCCTGTACGTGTTGGAAATTGCTCACAGAACCAACCTGCATGGAAATAGATTGTGTCGGTAGGACCAATTAGCTGTAAACTGCTGTTTTTATATTCTTCCTGACATTATGAATCTGGTAAATAAAAATCTTAAATTCATTCACTGAGAGTCTAAAGCGCGATATCAAGAAGCATGAAACTTTGCAAAAGAGTTCCTTATCTTCCTGGCTCAGCAGCGCCATGCTGTTGCGGCTGCGGAGAACCTCAAACGGCGTAAGTATAATAACCTTGTTGGTAATTATATTTTCGAGCCGATTGGGGTTGAAACCCTTGGCCCGTGGGGTCCGAGTACTCATGGTCTCTTTAATGAAATCTCGAAACGGCTGGTTCACACTTCTCGTGATCCAAGGGCTAGCTTTTACCTTGGCCAGAGGCTAAGAACTGGCTTAGGCGCATTTGGGCAGGCGGCATTGCCACGTTGTATGGCAATCCATACAACGTGGCAATGCCGCCTGTCTCTGGGGTACATTACCAGTCAACAGCGATGCGGATGATTTTTTTAGTTTGTGATTTTTTTTTAGTTTAGTTAGGATATATATATTTAATTTATTAATTAGGTATACGTTGTTATTTATGTAAAAAATATTATAGTTTTTCATAATTAAATGTAGAGTACCTGATTATACAACGAAGGTGAGACCTAACGAAGAATTTTTGTAAAAAAAATATCCCCTAACGAGGTTAAATAGGGAATTAAAGTTTGTATAGAATTTTGTTATATATGCCGCGGCTCTCGGTATAAAACTGTTGCAGGCCAATCTAAAATGAAACAATGATACTTAAAACAGCACATTACTTATAGATACTCACTCCTTATAGTTGTAATCCAGGCTTCTTTAAAAACATATTTATCTATTAATCCATTTATGTACACACATAAATAATCTAGACATACATAAAAAGAAACAGAAAAATACATACAAAGATGACGTTTATTTCTAAAGAAAAATAATAGTGGTCTTATAGAAATCGTACTTAGGTACCTCAAAAAATCCCATGTTCGTGGGCCGAGGGGTCATGTCCAGACCGAGGCTCTCAAGTAAAAGAATGTGAAAGCAAACAGCATGTGTCAAGGAGGCAACAAACACGTAAGTCGATGACTACGGATCGCTTGAGACTAGGGTTGTGACGACTAAATGTTTGGATTCCAAGACACAAAAAACTTCCAATCCGCACTGCTGACCTTAGAGCTTTTTTAAAAAACTATTGAAAATCAGGAAAATATCGTGAGGAAAGTTTTGAGTACGAATGTGGATGGCTATAAGAGTAGAGGAATACCAAAGAAACAATGGATGGACTGTGTGAAAGATGATATGTTTTCTAACTGAACAGACAGCTGTGCTGCTGGAGAGTTTGTTGCGCCACTTCTTCTTCCCAGCAAAAGCGGAAGTGTTTTTGGGGGACTGTCTTATGTAATTTTTGACGTATAAAAACTGCTGATACTCAGCTTAGTTTGAATAAATGACTTTTGATTTTGATTTTGATATTGGCTAAAAAGAGGGCGACTATGGAGATGAGAAAAAGTTAAGTTTCGCCAACCTCAAATAAATTGGGATAAGGGCACGAGAATTATGCTTCATCATTAATTAATCAGCCTATAATATTCCCACTGCTGGGACACGGGCCTCCTCTCTGTGAGAAGACGTGGGCTGTAGTCCACCACCGGTGCAGGTTGGTAGATGTCACATATCTTCGAATTTTTGGTTCTAGGACTGGTAGAGGATTATATCCAGGATAAGAATGCTTGGAAACATGCTGGTCCAGCTCCATACGACAATCTAGACAAAATCAAACTGGTTGCTATTGTATAATTTATTATTTGTATGACATTGATTTTACATTCTGTGATTACCTTCACTCACACACTTATTATTTTAATTTTATAAGGTAAACATATTTTTTACGATGTTTGTAAAATATGTGCGCACCATGTGTATCTATCTCATTAATAAATTATCTGTCATTGCTCCATTTTTTGTTACCTTTCGTGGTATAGTAATTTTATTCAAGATGCATCGTCCTCACATATAACTAATTATCTTAAATAAAATATTGTAAAACTACTTTTTTTTAAAAAAGAGTAACTGTGGAGTTTATTGCCCATTCTTCTCCATACGAAACTATCTTTTGGAAGGGGCGACTAGAATCAATTATTTTTTTTTTGTAAATTATGACGTTTAAAAGTGCCTATTCGAAATAAATAATTTAACTTTGACTATGCCGGTTTCCTCACCATGTTTTCCTTTTGAGAGCAGTTATGATGAAATTATTTACACAAAGTGAAGTACCTATCTGGGTTCGAACTCAAGACCTACAACTCGTAAGCCGGGCCGATACCACTAAGCCACCACTGCTCTCTAGGCCACCACTGCTCTTTTGGAATTATTATTATTAATCATTTAATTTAAGCAACCAAGACGAATAGTGTTAGTAACAAAATACTTACAAACTATGTTACTTAAACATTAATACAGAAACAATACAATTTGTGACATTATAGTACACAACACAGTGTTTGTGACATTATTATTAGTGGCACACATACGCACAATCTAGCCTGCTTGCTACCCATAGACAGGATGCTGATGATTGTTAAAACTGTGAAATTTCTAGAATCTGCAACTACCTATAATTTGATACCGGTATTTTTTATTTATCCATATCTTTGCTCTGCTGATGCAAATACAGTCGTTGAAACCTACAAATTAAATTGAAAATCATTTCATAGGTTTCAATTATCTTGAGAGGACAGCACGGAGGAAAACTATTTAAAAAGCATAATTTATTTTCGGATTTCCGATGGAATCGGTTACTGTTGCCCCTCTTCAGCATCTTCTACTTGACATGAAGACAGTACTTGAGTCGTCGAGTAGTTTGCGATGCGTTTGACAACCACGCTGTTCAACAAAGTAGCAATGTGAACGCAAACATTCATGACGCCACTTGTTTACTTTTAAATAACTTTATAATTACGAACATTTACATAAAAAAACCGGCCAAGTGCGTCTCGGACTATGCACAATGAAGAGTTCCGTAGTTGGGATGAATTTATCTCAAATTAACATTGTTTTTTGAGATTTTTTATTTGAGAAACATGTTTTTCCATACATCGATATACGTCACGGTCAATTCTCTAACTGCAAATTTAAGTTGGTCGACTATTACTCGTTAACTTGTAAAGCCTACTTAGCTGTGATAGTTTTCCTTTTAATTTCGTAATATACAGGGTGGAATTTTGTAATGCCACCTGGAGGGAAAGTACTCTTAATACTGCAGATAGAAAGTTTTACTCAAAGGAAACATTCCTTTATTTTTGAATAGAAAGCAAACTGCATTCAAAGATTTTCGAAAATTCTCTTCTCCCACACCCGGGAATCGAACCGGCTAAAATCTGAAAAAATTATACCCTGTACTTTTATTGCATCGATCGTTAGGGTCAATTATAAGGATGAAATCTCTCTAACAAACATGATAAATTAAATGAAAGGAAAACCAGGAAATCTTAAATTAATTTAATTATTTACAAAAAATGGTAAACTAACTAATTAGTTGCTCGAAATGGGCTCCATTCTCTTGGATACACAAATTTATTCTTTTAACGAATTCATTTCTAGAGTAACCTTTAATAAAGTGTTGTGGTGAATATTATAAATCGTATTCTGAACTTCAACTCTCAACTCGTTGTCATTCGCATAAGATTTCATGTAAATTTGATTTTTTACATATCCCCACAAAAAAAAATCTAATGGGGTGAGATCTGGCGATCTCGCAGGCCTTCTGATTGTGCCGTTTGTACCAATCCAGGTATTAAAATGGTTATTAATGTAGGCAGTAGTGATTCTGCTGTTATGTGCTGGAGCACCATCTTGCTGTAGAATTATTTGGTTTCGCTCTTCCTCGGGGAAACCATTTAACTCGTTTCTTAAGAGATCCAGTATTTCAATATACTTGACAGTGTTTAAATGACCTTCGTACACGTGGACTAACACTATATTATTTCTCATAATTCCGCACCAAACGTTAAAAGAAAATCTTACTTGATTGTTAGTTTCATGAACACGAACAGGATTCACTCGAGACCAATAATGGTTATTGCGGCGATTGTACATGCCATTATTGCTGAAGTTGGTTTCGTCAGACCATACAATGTTACTCAAAAAATTAGGGTTTCGGTCAATTTCTCCAAGCATGTTTTCACAAAATTGTAATCGTTTGTCACGATCCCCAATATGCAATTTATGCACCAACCGACCTTCACGATAGCATTTATACTTATATACTTTTTCAGCACTTTAAGTACGCGAGTGTGGTTGTTCCTAATTCATCGGCAGCATCTCTACTTGAAGCCTTTGGAAATGATTCAAAGTATGTTAAAACATCTAGTTCAAAATCGAAATAGTTTTGCTGAATAGTTTGCCGTCTCTTCTTGAAACCACCCGTATTCTTTAAATTTTCTACCATTCTTTTCAATACGAACCGAGTTGGTGCGTGTCGGTCTTGATATCTCTCTCCATACCACCGCAGAGCTAGATTCACGTTTTTGTTATTTAAAAAATAAGCTTCCATTAAATAAAACTGTTCTTGATAAGCCATTTTCACCGTCAGACAAAATGTGAAATGAGTTGTAAAAACAATCAAATGTGAATAACAACTATGACAATCTAATTTTCAAATTTTAATCTAACATTCCATATTTAAATTACCTCATACACGCAGCTACGAGTATGTCGCAAAGAAGTCTGCATTACAAAAAATGGATGTTAGTTAAAGAGCTTTAACTTGACTCATTGAATTTGTAACTTCAGATTTCCTGGTTTTCCTTTCATTTAATTTATCATGTTTGTTAGAGAGATTTCATCCTTATAATTGACCCTAACGATCGATGCAATAAAAGTACAGGGTATAATTTTTTCAGATTTTAGCCGGTTCGATTCCCGGGTGTGGGCGAAGAGAATTTTCGAAAATCTTTGAATGCAGTTTGCTTTCTATTCAAAAATAAAGGAATGTTTCCTTTGAGTAAAACTTTCTATCTGCAGTATTAAGAGTACTTTCCCTCCAGGTGGCATTACAAAATTCCACCCTGTATACTACTACCATGAATTAAAAAAAAAATACATCATCCTCACTTTACGTGAAAGAGAGGTAGGTGAAAAAAATAAGATTTTATTTTACCACTTTGTTGGCGTGATTAATATGTAGACCCATGCCAAATTTAAACTTTTTTAGTACTAAGAATCTCGGAGCTAAGCTGGGGACAGACAGACAGACATACGGACATGCCGAAACTGTAAGGGTTCCTTATTGACTACGGAACCCTAAAAAGACACGATTGGTATTACTTTTAGTTGAGTGGTTATTGAAAAGGACTTTCGTTTTTGTTATAGTTTTATCATCTAAAAATTACGCTAAAGTTTCAGAAAAACAGGGTAGGTAAGTACAGTCAGTGGTCTGCATAACCCGACTCCTTTTCCCCTCTTCTTCTGTGTAAGAGGGGACCGATAATGCAGAGCACTGACCGTGCTACATAGGTACATAAGGTAATTTAAAGACAATGGGAGCCGATGTCTATTTGTTTATTTTATTTTCGGGCTAATAAGCATTCCGACTTTCAGGGATTGTAAGGGTCAAGGGGAACTTCCTATCATACGGATAACTAACACTTTTTAATTGTATTGTATCTATTGTTATTGTTCCAAAAACGGGTGAAGACACTGACTCCTGTAACACAGGTACCACCTAGCTCAGGAGTCTGGGCTTCAAATTAAAACTTAACATCATAAACAATGTCAATAAATCATTTTTATTATTTTTATTACGTACACATTTTGACAACCCAGTAAAAAATATGTGAAAAACAAAATGACTAATTCTCAACTCTGATATTACACAATATCCTTCAATAGTAGGCGTGGGCTGTGAAAACAATAGGTAAGTACCAGATATCATATACGCGGTGTATGGCGGCATGTTTGCCGTGTCTCAAGATGTAACCGGAGACAGCTTCCCTCCGCCAGCGCTCTGTTGTCTATGCTCTCGCGCTTGCTACTCGACGCGCATAGAAAATAGAAAACATCACAGACAAATACCTTCGAGGTACGTGTAAATTATACTGAGAATACAGAAGAATATTTTTCGTGTTTTGCGCAAATATACATTCTGTTTTGCGTGTAAATTATTCAGTTCAGTTTTTATCACAAGTGTTTTTGGCATTGCAAAACCATGAGCAAAACAATTTTCATTCATTATTGATACAGTCTTATGAACTATTGTTACGAATCATCAATTAAATTTAGATTAATGACATTTCATTTTTCATTACGGCATGGGCATCCTGAGTATCTTGAATCAATTGTAACAAAATCACAAGTAGGTAAAGCTACCAGTTTGATTTGTCTAGATTCTAGATTGTCCTATGGAGCTAGACCAGCATGTTTCCAAGCATTCTTATCTTGGATATAATCCTCTTAATTTGTCATATGCTTGTTAACAAAGTGTACTTTTATTATGAGTTTTAAATTTAATTGCAATATATCACAAGGTATTTTGTTGTAACATTTAACACAGTACCCCATAAAAGATGTAGTACCTACTACTTATAGATAATCTGAAAAATAGTTGATCTATTTTCTTCACAAAACTAATCATTTTATCAAGGCAGACGTGTTAACCGTAATACAATATGAGTGAACTAAACAAATACAATCCATACATTTGTCGTGCATAATACGTACTTGTGCGGGATCATTGAATATGTTCAGTCAATCTCCATGTCGGAGTGCAAGCATGAAGCATCGACCGCTGAAGATGTTTGGTCGCGTCGTCCCGCGCGTATTTATTTACACATGTTGCCCGATGTGTATCTAATGAGCCCGTCGCACCGTCGATAAATAAATTCTCTGTTATATCAACTACCAGTCTTTGTGCTGCCTGCGACCACAACTCGGTAATTACGATTGTGCCTCAACGCTCAAATATTTGGTCAAAACTTTCGTCCATTAATGAGCTACCGATATTGTCCACGGTGGAGTTTTTTGAACTATGTTTACGTAATATTCGAGTTGAAAACGTGTCTCACAAAGCAATTAAGAAAAAATCTTATACTAACAAAATAATGTGTTTGCCGTGTTTGCGTCCGTCGTATTTAGAAATCATGTTTGTTATTGCGCGTCGTTTGGATACGGTGGATTTACCTGGAATTTATGAGAATTCACCAACAATAACATGGCTGGGAAAGTAAACATACCCCAGCCCAACCGTATGTAGGTCTGTATCCCGGTATGCGGTACCTATACAAATGTCCCTGTGTAAGTACAGCGAATAAACATTTTATTTAAATATTTAAAGGATTCAGACATCGTAAATTAAAAATATGTCATATTTAATTAACAGTTGATTGTGAATGACAATCATTATTTGTCGAAGCATCCGATAAGTAAATAATTGCAAGAGTTCCGCAAAATGATTGTTCGTAGCTCTGGCATTACGAAGCAAACGACAAACAAGCGGAAAACACAAAAAAAACAACTTATGAACCTATTTAATCATATGTATCGGGAGAGGCCTTTGCCCCGGAAGGAATAAAGGCTAACAGTAACAGTATATCACGGCATAAAACACACGTTTCTTAGAAGCCACGAGATTTTATTTAAAAATAAACCTAAAACCGTATTTTTAACACATCTACAACATCTAACTAAAATTAATCTACACTGCATAATTATAAACACGAACATAACATTTATTAGTTCAAAATCACATAGCAGGTCACACCTTACAAAGCGATCGAATTATAAAGAGTCATCTGGACAAACTTTAGATGGGTCGCCTTTAAAAATAATCTGTTCAGAAGAGTTTACTCCTATTGTGATGGATCCCGAGTAAACACTTCAGGGCCATTCCTCGAAGGGCTTTGTACCAGCTTCGTTTCAAAACTTCACGGTTTTGGTGACCGAAACGTGACACTACTTCAACAATTATAATAATATAGGATATAGAATTTATTGTAATCAATTCAGGTGTTTTCTTTATTATTGTGTTACTATACATGTGGAAGCTTGTAATTAGCAATTTATTTACCTATTAATGATTTTTAATTGTGTTATTAGTCTGTAAGCTTTCTGTAAAATAAAATAAATAAATAACAACACAGGGTTGGATAATTTCATAATTATAGCCGGCGCGGCGTCCTCACCTTCCGCCTGACGCAGGTCCTCACCGGACACGGTTGTTTCGGGAGGTTCCTGTTCAGGATAAAGCGGGAGGAAACGCCCGGGTGTCACCACTGTGTGGATCGCCCGGAGGACACGGTGGAGCATACGGTGGAGGTCTGCCCAGCTTGGGCGGAGCACCGCCGTGTCCTCACGGAGGCGATCGGCGGCGGCGATCTCTCGCGTCCGGCCCTGGTTCAGGCCATGGTTCGGAGCGAGAGTGCATGGGAGGCCGTCACCTCCTTCTGCGAAGCAGTTATGCTAGCGAAGGAGGAGGCGGAACGCGTGAGGGTGAGACAAGGTTCGCGCCCTCGCGCCCTTAGTCGCCGCAGGAGACGCCCCGGGCGTCGGGAATCGCAAGCCGATTTCCGGCCACCGTAGGCGCGGGCTTGCGGACGGTGAGCGATGGGTAGCTCGCCGTCCGATAAGGACCAGGCCCGGGTCGACGGCGCGTTGTGTTCCACGCGCGCCTCAAAGAGAGGTCAGCACCAATTGACGGGGTCCGATAGGACCAATGCCTGCCGAGGTTGCGAGTTTGTCCGAAAGGGATATCGTGGCCCTGGCACACAGGCAACGGAAGGAATACGGGTGGGTTTTAGTCAGTAAAAGTCTGACACGCCCTCCCGCTCCGCCCAGAGCGGGAGAAGTTATTTGATAATTTCCCACCCAAAAAAAAAAAAAAAGGGTTGGATAATTTAAGTTTGGGTTGTGAGGACTTGGAAAACAAGTTGCGCAATTTAATTTGTGGGTTTACAAAATTCAGATTGCAACCATAAAATACTACCTACTTATTATATCCTTGCTAACTATTCAGTAGCTCTAGCCAGTAGGTAATATGTTTTGTCATAAATACCTACGTAGATATAAGTATCTTAGTATCTAGTATCTTCTATTGCCAAAATCAAAATCATCTAACACAAGATTAGCCTCTGAAAACACACCACCTTTTTTCTTAAGACTTAATTACTTAATATTCAATACTTTATTGCATTCCATAATGTGTACATAATATAACAGTTGGTATGTTAAAACATCGAATCAATTATGGACCCTGTCGAGCACAGCAAAGTTAATTTTTAATAGGAGAGAGGATGAAGGCACTTTTTGTTAAGAATTCATCATTAAAATAGTATCATGAAAATAGTATCTTGAAAATAGTATCATGAAAATAGTATCATTAAAATAGTACCATTTGCTTTTCTGGTATTTATATTTTATATAAGTATTTATATATTTGGTTTTAAATTATATGAATATATTTTTAAATTATATATTGCACTTGCACTTGAACTTTTTTGTCCTATGCGTAGAAGTAATCAAAAATGTAGGTATTTGTAACTATAATTTGCAGAGGCATCACTAATAATAAGAAACACCCTCTGTGTCTCCAGTATTTGGTATTCATAGTAACACAAACAGTCGTTGCGCCATGATGGTCGACCACTCGACAGTGATCGCCGTATAAAAAGCTCATGTTTAACTTAATAACATCGGTGCCATAGAAACCTCTGTGGATATTTTAATCGTAACGCTTTGTTACCGCCTCGGTGGTCTCTTGTTGTCCATAAACATTTTGATGTTGGATTATTGTGGTTGCATTTATAAATGTTGGAATTCCGTAGACTTAATAAAAACAAATGTGTTCCTGTAAGTAACTGACGTAAATTACAGACACACTGTTTTTTCTCTTTCCCTATCAAAATCAGAAGTCATTTATTCAAACTAGTGGTCGCCCACTGGTCGAAATTCGACCCCCTCTACTTGCAATATATAGTACCTACTAATTCCATGCTCAAGCTGTCATTTCTGTCACCTATCTATCTTCAAGTCATGAGGCCCTTGTACTATGTGTGTGTGTGTCAAACGCATGGTGGTGTGTGTAATGTTTTTTTTATTAATTTAATTTATTTTTATGCATATTATATAAAAAAATATTAGCTTTCTGCACTCCTCTTCCAACTAAAGAAAAATAAAGATAAACAAAAACAAATAAACACAAACAAAAATTTATAAACAAATAAACTATAAACACAAAAATATATACCTAAACTTTAACTGTGCCAAATTTCATACTCCTCCGTCCGCGTAATTTTCATAAAAAGGGGTACAAAGTTTTTTGATTAGCACTTTTTGAACGTCAAATAGTCTATGGAAGCTCTTACAAGATATTATGTATACCTACATAGGGTATACCATATCTTGTAAGGGTAGCCTATCTTATAAAGAAGACTTCAGTTGTAATTTCCACTTATTATATCAAGAGTGGTTGATAAACGAGATTAACAAGTCCGATATGCAGGTCTATAGCTTTTAGTCAAGCCGGAAATGTAGATCCTGATAAGTCATAATTTTTACCCGACTACGGCGAAGCAAAAAGGAGGGTCATGATTTTGACCGGAATGTATGTATGTGGGTATGTATATTCATCTACTCCCTCGTAACTACTAAACTTCTTATCATAATTTGACCAATGAGGTATCGATGGAAGCGTCTTGGTCGTCCGAGGGTAGTCGTGGTCGTATTTACATGGCCCAAAGCTACTGTTACAATGTATTGTTTTGTTAGGGTAGGTGGCATACGACCACAGCTATTCTCTGAAAATCACTATGAATATGTATTAAATACATTAACATATATTAAGTGTAAGTTGTTTACTTAATGAACGATAAATATTGAATAATTTGTACATAATAATTTATGATAAGAAATTTTTCCTTTTTTATACTTTTTAGAACGTGATTTTTCAGTAGTCCAGTTTTAGTTTTTGAACTTACTTCTTTCTTAATTGTCTAACTACTTTCTGTAAGCACATTTCAGTAAATATAAACCACACCAACATTCCCAAGACCAATCAAAACAAAAATTGCAACAGCACGACCCACTACCGTGGCCTCATCATAATCAGCATCTGTTGCCTACATCCTGCCGCATCGCCCGCGCCGCCCGCATCGCCCGCGCCGCCCGCATCGGTCGCACACCGCATCAGTTGCGTCGCGTCCCGCCACAATTAAATGTGTCCACGCCACCGGCTCTCAATGCACCGCACACACATCAGTGCACGCCACGCCACGTTATTTTATTCACTAACATTTTATTTTATGCGACTCGTACGCGATTTGTATTTGATTCGTTATTTTGTGCCGGAGCCGTTGAGCCGGAAAACGCGTGACGTATTTCATTCGGTATTGTCGAATATTTTGTGCACGGTAATAAAGTTATGGGGTAATATTTTGTTAGATTTATTTATGTTGGTAACTGCGTATTCGAAAATGTATCGGTACGTATTTAGGTAGTTTTCAGTGAGATTTTTATCGCTTTGATTTTAGTTAAATTTCAACCCAAATCTCGTTATCCAATTAACGATAAAATTATTATTTCATACTAATTAGAACTAATATGAAAACCCTAATATCAACGCGATTCCACTTCTAAATCAAAATATTAGTTAAAGCTACAGAAAGACCTTTGAGTCTTCCTGTAGCTTACCTAATATTTTGACTTGACTATTTCTGGTGTTATTCATTAATGTTAATCCCATAATCACAGAACAATCCAAAAAACCCTAAAAGATAACCCTATAATTTATTTGTCCAATACTATGGAGATAAGGAAAGATCTCGAAGAAGAACAGCTCCACCCGTGCATGTTAAACGGAAATAAGACATGCATTTGACGGTAAATGTCCGTCCTGCGACTATATTTGGTCAAAGGTTCAACCAAACAATCTCAACTGCAGGGATTCCTGCCTAACTGCCTACCACTTATGGTCTGTTTCAAAATTATGTGATTAAAGTGTACACACAACCTGTTTAGGATAAATTATTACGTAATCACTCACTAAAGGGAAATAGTAACATATTTATGTGTATTTAGAAGGTTTTAACTTATATGTCACCATTTTTTTGCAGCAAATATTGTTTAAATTACATTATTAAATTGTAATTGAAACATTATCGAAGAAATTGAGGTTATAAAATAAACTTAAATTGTCAAATGAAAAAAAATTTTTTAGGTGATTTACATAATCAAATTAAAGCACTCAACTTGTAAGTAAAAAAAAGAAAAAAACAAAAAAAAACAGAAAATAGAAAAAGAGAAAAAAAACTATTTTTTTTTAGAAATAGTAAATAAACATATTTACATTTCTGTTAGTTATTTTAACTCCGACAGAATTCAGATAATGCACTAATCAGATCTCTGATCCAAATCTGAGCAATTCAAGTGCCATCTTTGGCATATCTACGTCATTCTATAGAACCGAACCTACTAGGTAGGTTCGGTTCTATAGAATGACGTAGATATGCCAAAGATGGCACTTGAATTGCTCAGATTTGGATCATTCTATTCGATTCTATAGAACCGAACCTACTAGGTAGGTTCGGTTCTATAGAATGACGTTATATAAGTAGGATAGGATATAGGTAGCAATAAAATTAGTTCCCTTGGCAATCTTGGAATATTATGGTCAGTGAATGGAAAGATTGGGGAAATTTACTTTTTCATGTGCCTCTTAAATAGGCAATGATTAAAGGATTATATATTACTTAGCTCTGGCAGCAGATATGCTATTATGAAAGATAGAAACATCCTTGTACATAATAATATTAATTAAAAACAGCCTACCCAACTATTTCTAGAAGATTTTAAGAATTTCAAGTATGTAAATCTTCTTCAGGAGTCCGATGTTGTTTTCAGCAACCCCTGGCAGACCTCCTGGTCTACTGTTCTAATGTTCGGCCGTTTCCTGACTATGGCTGAATATGGCTGACTACAGAGAAAAAAAAAAATAAAGACTGTCAACGTCAAAAATGTACTTTGAAGTCGGGTAAGGACTCAAAGTCAAAAAATAAAACTTTGGAAGCAAAGAAACGGTTGAACATTCGGCTGATACTTCGGATTATCGCTTCGGAGTAGACTCCCTTGTTTCTATGGGTATCTACATCTTATTAACTACCTTTTCACTTCGCCACCGCCCATACCGATTAACTGAACGATTACAACTTTTCCCATGATCACACTCAAACTCACAATCGCATTGCAACAAATTACAAAGTTACACGTTCTGTTTGTGCAGCAAATACATCTGCCGTGGTGTCGTATGCCCTGGTTCCCTGAACCCTTGCGTTGCCAATAGCACACGAGTGCGAATCCGCGGGCGGTCCACTCCAAACTGTTTGTATTGCTGGTGACGAGTGGCGCCCTCTGCGTGTTTGTCCAAGATGTTGACCGCCCTATATCGCGCTGATGCCCATGTCATGTCTTGTTTGACTTGGTCTATGTAAAAAAAAAACAAAAGTTATTGGTTTAGCAAAATTGGTTTAACAATAGTTATTTGTTATACAAGAGTGCAAAGTTGCTTTTTAACCGCGTGCTCAATTTTGATGACCGAGCAAGCGAAGGATTCTAAAATTGAATCACGAGCGCAGCGAGTGATTAAACAATTAGAATCCTGAGCAAATGAATCAAAAGAGCACGAGGTGAAAAATCTTTGCACTCGAGTGCAACACGTAACTTTTCATCCACCTCAGCGAGGAAATGACTAAATGCAAAAAAAACATTTACAATCACATGATACTTTTATTTCAGTTTAGGTATTAACTACTACATTATGACAGGTAAGTATTACAGAATAATCTTTAATATCTTTAATAATCTTCCATCTTTAATCTTTTATATCATAACAAATAATATTTTTTTTCGGATGATGACTATTGAGGCCCTTTTTAAAAATGCCACTAATTTAGGATAGGTATCGTATGTATGTCTTTTTCATCTTTATTGTTGCTTTTAGCATTGAATACGTACTCCATAGAGTGCTTGATTTCTAGGTCTCGGATAATTCAATACAATATGGCAGCAAAACGTTTTCTGAGAAAATTTTGGCTCCTTTAGCTAGTCGCCACGTGTTAAACATATCGTACTGTTTCAAATACTTCTCGCGTGATTGTTGAGGGAGAAAGCTCATTTGCGCATTATTAACAGTTTCAGTCAATTCTGTTGGCGTCAAATAAACTTCCTCGTCGTTAGAACATTTTAGGTTTTTCACTTGTTTTCAAGTTTCTTGTTTTTAACCTAAGGTTTTAGGTTTTAACAATATGACGTGATTAGAAATCGGCGCGCGCAAAGCTAATTAAAAAAAAAAGTATACCAAGAAGGTTCCGAGTCTGAGTTTTTAACAAATTAAAAAAGGTTGTATGATAAGTTCGGCGCCATGGAGGGAGAAGTAAATAGGTTTAATGATGTTTTGAATTCACAAACTCTTAGTGCACACGATGTTCTAAATTTAATTTACTTTATCCTCTAGCGGATAAAAACCGCTTTTGCACTCAGATAACGAAGAGACAAAATACTCTTTCCGAGATGGGGGGATGAAAAAGTTTTTGTTGACTTCTTGGCGGGAAAGTGAAGCGTCATGTTAGCAGTTTTGTTTTATTTTCTAAAATTTGTGTTTAGCCGAATATTAGTGTGTAATAATGGTGGATTATTAACCATTAAGTGTTCGTGAAAAATGTAGGCAAATTAAACAAAACAGTGCAACATCTCTTCAAGTTCTCTCAAGAAGTCCGCGCGAGGTTTCAGTAAAGTGCCACGTCGTTACTGAAACTCAAGGGGAGCGGGGCGGGATATCATCTATCATGCATTGAATGGAGTTCATTTCATAATTATTTAAACAACTTTGTACTTGTTACCTAATTTTACATAACACTGGGTAAATGTGCAAACCGCACGAGGCCAAAACATAAAAAAAAAAGTTTTTGATTGGTCATTGGTTTTTGGTGTAAGGAAATAGGTGCTTCTGGTGGGGAAGTTACCGAGAGGGCCTACATAATATGTCATTAAGGCAGCGAAAGAAAATATTCTACTTTGTCACCAACGCAACGGATTGAAAGATATCTAGGTAAGTAATTACGTAAGTACCTCTTGATCATCAGGTTTCTATAAGTTATTTCTTTAGTTTTTTCTGCCATACAATAAGTTGAAATTGGACGAGAGCTAAGTTCCTCAATATACTACATACAGGTCTTGTTAGTTTATCATCTGGAGTTGTTCTGAAGTTATTTCAATCAAAAGCAAGCAGCGTGGTTTAATCGAAGAAACATTTGTTAAAACTTTCTTTCAATTTGTCGACATTGTTATTTATAAAAGCGTTCATTCATTAAAAATCGAACACAAAACACAATGTTGTCAATCAACGACTCGATGATTTGTTATAAAAATAGTGTGAGTTCGCGGGGGGCACGGGGCCCGCCGGCGGCGCGGCGCAGGCGCACCCATTCACCTTGCTCAGCGAATCACACGCATTAACACCTATTAGGCCCGCGCCCTTTATGCCGGCGCACTGCCACGCAAAATACTACACTTTCCTTTTTACTGTTTATTGTTATCGTTTGTTTCGACTCGCAAACCGTCCGCGCACAATGTGCCCGCCGACACGGCTCGGTAAACGCTTTCAAGTGTCCAAAAGCGGTAATTTGCTTCATTCGCTCATTGTTGACGCTAAAAGTCGGCCTTTGTCGACACTTGACGGAATTGGGAGCGTTTAGATTCGAGCGGGCAATTCGCGGAGAGTGGACGCGTTTTATCGTCAGCCGAACATCCCGGTCACTCTACCCTCTCTCACCTCAATGGCTGCCTAATGGAAGCTTTCAGCTCGTGTTTGAAAAGGTTTTTTCTCTTTTAAATAACGTACCTATCTATATACGTACCTACTACAATGGTTGAGTGTGTTTTGGATAAAAGATAATAAAATTATAATATTAAATATTTCGACAAAACTAATTTAGGTAATTGCAGTAATCTCGACAGTAAATAATAGTAACTAGAGGTCGCCCACTGGTCGAAAGTCGACCCCCCCCCCCCTCCCTCTACTTGCGATATATAGTACCTACTAATTCCGTGCTCAAGCTGTCACTTCTGTCACCTATCTATCTTCAAGTCATGAGGCCCTGGTACTATGTGTGTGTGTCAAACGCATGGTGGTGTGTGTAATGTTTTTTTTATTAATTTAATTTATTTATAATGCATATTATAGTATAAAAATATTCGTTTTCTGCACTCCTCCTCCATATAAACTTTAACTGTGCCAATTTTCATTCTTTTTCGTCCGCGTAATTTTCATAAAAAGAGGTACACACGGTGTCGCTTCACGTATTAATATAATGATTATGACAAATTCTATGAATACTCATGTGCGTATTTTCATTTTTGTTCACGAGAAGAGAGTGAAAAGTACTAAGAATCATGATGTCATAAGGGTAAACCCTCAAGGGACTTCCACGCAGAAAGAATCGCGTTATCAATCAACTCCGTAATAGTTTGTCTCAGGTACTTACTTGATAAGTCGTCAAACTTATTCATTCCATGCAAAAGAGATAATTAAATTATTTGTTATTCTTTAAAAAGTTTTTATGTACTTAGTTAGGTATTTCTATTTCTAGGTATTGTGATATCAAGAAGAAACAAATTGAAAATATTAGCACCAGCCAGATGCAAAAACATGGCGTGCTATTTTGTAGTATGTTTAGGCATCACATCGTGCAAATATAAAACAATAAAGGCATCAGCACACGGTGGCACGTTCATTAGTGTGCCCGAACGCCGGGGCCCGACGCCCGCCGTGGGCCCCTACGCCCGACGCCCGGGGGCCATTACGTCCCATTTACATGCGTTTACCGGCTCCGACGGCCCCTCTCCCGCTCATTGGATTACTTGTATCGACGCTGCCCGATTAGACTTGATTAGTGGAAGAACGTTGTCAAACTATGCAGTTATTTGATGCTAAATGATAATTGATAACTGACGTAGCAATGCGAGAAATGCCTACGTTATTTGACGTTAGAATTAGTATTACTTCCGTTGGCTTCCATCTAAATATAGGTACCTTTTTATTTATCAGCCTTTTGTGTCCTACTGGGCAAAGGACTCCCTACCCTCCATCCACAGTTCCGCTGAAAATTTATTTTTGCTGGAGTGATCCGCAGTCTATCACAACTTATTGTTTAGTTAGCAAACACAATTCTTTTGCAGTCTTTTATAAATGACCATATAATATTCTGTAAATAACAATTCGGTCTTCAACCCATTTTAATCTTCACCTAAACGACCCAAAAATATACTTAAAAACGCCAGGAACGGTACTTCCGCCAATTGGTTATATTATAATTGAATTTATAAATATATAACACAACTATTCACAATTAAATGACTAACTAACTATACAAATAAAAAAAGAGGGAATAGAATCATAGGGCATCAAAAAATTCGACCGCATCGCTGTCAACAGGAAAAGCGCCCAAAAGGCTGGCAGCGTTGCCACGTTGTATGGCGATGCTGATTATTTGGCCAAAAAATACGCCACGTGAAGAGTCGACCAACCGGTTGGCGATATCTGGAAAAACCAAATGTGCACTCGGACCCCATGATCCTACTGTTTCAACCTCAAACGGCTTGAACATAGAACTCCCAATAAGATTGGAATATATTCGCTGTTTGAGGTTTTCGCACGTGCAGCAGCGTAAGGTAGGTATATGAATTAAATAAGTTAATTAGTAACTATTATTATCATAATATTGTATTTTAATTATGAAAGACTCATTTATAAAATAATACAACCAGCGTGCGTGTATGACCAGATGTATGAACGTAAACTAGGCAAAAGGGTTCATACATACGTAAGGGTTGTAGCAGGTGGCGTTCTATCGTTTCTGCCTTCCCCCATGGAAAGAAGGCGTGAGTTTGTGTAAAAGAATACTAAACTTGCCACGATTCTCGTAGCCACTCGGCATTAGTAAGGAAAAGGAATAACATTGCCATAATGGCACAACATTTTCCAAATACTTGTAAATATGTATGTAAATATCTATTCAGCTAAGCCAAGCTTTGATGCCTGTGTAAAGCAAATTAATGCAGAGTAGGTACGTTTAAAAGGTATATTATATACCTACCTAGGTATTTCTAATGTAATTGACAATTGAATCTGTTTTTCGACTTGTGTCCAAAATATTTTGCTGCCTGTATTCCCAAGAACCATCGGAATATACGCAATCCAAAAACTTGCTAAATAAAAAAAACCTCAAGACAATTCTCATTGTGTTAACACTAAAGGATTAAATATTAACATTGACAGTAACAATGCAAAGGAAAACATCGTCATAAAATTATTTATCAATGATTTTATCTATGGCTAATCCTAGCTTACAGCTCAACAATGGACTTAGAAGAAATTATTCAGGAAGTTGACGCATTGGTCTTTGGTCCCTTCCCGTGCACACCTACAACCTGTTGAGGCTCTAATGCTTTTGTTACCCAGATAACATGTGATAAGAATTTGTTTTTGAGGAAACAGAGTAACTTTGTAGTTACCTTAACCCAAAATATCTTAAGTCATTAGAGAATATTTCACGCAGTACAAGATTCATGAGTAGGTAGAAATAGGAACTGATTGGTTGTGTGATTGTGTTGAGTAAGAGATTGTAATTAGGTAAATGTAAAAGTGGAATGAAGGAAATGAACCACAATAGAACGCGTAACGTAACATCATCTAGATTCTAGATAAATCAGACTATATAGTCTCTATAGTTGGGCTTTTAATTAGCTGCATTAAAATTACACTTACTGTCATTTCGAAAAATGTTCTAAGTTATTAACGAAATGTCAGTAAGAAGTGTCATTTTATTGCTGCTAATTAAGAGTCATAGTGTAGGTTTCTACCTACACTATGACTTCTACTATGTATCGTTTAAAATTACGTTATACCTATCTAGGTTTAACGTAATTTCAAACGATACCATTAAAAGACACGTAGACTTATAAAAGCTATCGCACATGTTATAAAAATCACACGCTTTCAAAAAGGAAGCAATTTTAAATAAATTGAGACTGATTAACTTTGAGTCCAAAATAAAACACTAATATTACAATCACTTCCTTCTGATATTATCTATAACTATTTGTAATAAAATAAAAGAACAACATACATACATACAGCTACAACCAATTCTCATTTGCATAGCACACAGTTTGTTTGGCTAACCACAGAGCAGCAGAATCGCAAATTCGTTGTATGAGCGGGCGGCGCGGCGGTGTCAAGATATCGGCGGCAAATTACAGGCTGTGGCTGCACGTCCGTCCAGTTTGATTGACACCGAATCAGAACCGACGCTGCCTTAATTAAATAACTAAGTACCATTTACAGCGAGGAGCGAGTAGTAGCCGTGTGTTGGAGCATTGGAGCCTTATATTCTGTTTTTGTTTTAATGTAAGTTAGTTTGTCTGTTTCGATCGATTTTGAAGCTAAACTACTAAATTGTTGTTGTCGATGTATTCTAAAAATGTACATACTGTAAAGGTTGTCTGCAATATGCGACCTTACGTAGTTCAGGCTGGTAGAAAAACAATACTGGTTGCATTCGATCGAATTTGGAATTAGTTTCAAATTAGAGGATTTTGTCCAAGATAAGAATGATAGGAAACATGCTGGTCCAGCTCCATAGAAGAATCTAGGGTCTAGACGAAATCAAACTGGTTGCTATTTTTGAATAATTTACTAGCTGCGCCCCGCGGTTTCACCCACGTAAGTCTCGATCCCGTGGGAATATCGGGATAAAAATGTCTTAATCCAGGATGTCAGCTACCTCCATACAAAATTTTATCAAAATTGGTCCAGCCGTTTGAGCGTGAAGAAGTAACAAACATACACACACTCACAAACTTTCGCCGTTATAATATTAGTGTGATTATATTAATTCTCCACCTACCTACCCCCCCCCCCTTACCCCCCCTACCCCTACCCCCCCCTGGCCCTTTACCTATTACTTTAAAGTGTTTAGGAAAACGTATACTTTTACAATGTTTCTATAATCTATTTAATATCTGTGTATGTATCTATCACATAATTAATTTTTCATTGCTTCATTTTAATTAGGTATTTTCACCTATAGTGGTGCATCGTCTTCACATAAAATTATCTAATTAATGTATTTTGTATGTAGTACCTACATACAAAATATTGTAAAACATTTTAAAAGAGTAACGGTGCAGGAGTTTCTTGCCCATTCTTCTCCATACGAAACTACCTTTTAGAAAGGGGCGACTAGAATCAATTCTATTTTTTTTTAAAATTTTGATTGTTCAAAAGTGCCTTTTATGTGCCTATTTGAAATAAATAATGTAACTTTGACTTAATTATTGGGTTTTTGTATAAAGAACACAGTAATACTGGGTCAAATTAAATTAGCTAGTGAAACTCCACAGATGGGTGGCTATCGATATCTAAGCACAACAAAATAAAAACAAAACAGATTTGATTTTTTTTTGGTTCAATGACCGCTGATAATGTTGTTACTTACTTGAAGTTAGAGTTGATGAAATCTGTTTTATCGTGTTGAGATATCGATACCCATCGCGTCTGTGAAGTGTAAACGAAAAAAAACCAGATTTTTAAGCGACTACACTACCGGCAGTAACTGACCCCAAATTTATTTTATCATGTTTATATATCGATAACCATCACGTCTGCGGAGTTTCGCTAGCTAATTTAATTTGACCCTGTATAGTAGGCGCGTAGAAGTGTATACGTTTCCATGAATTAAACGGAATGAATAAAATTTTATTTATTTTTTATCGTAACCGTTAGCACTCCTCTAGTGCTGACAATACCTACAATAAGTTGGTATGTGGAAAAGAACGGTGCGAAAATATGTATACAATGGTGTAGGTTGATTGAAGATTGTAGATTTTATTGAATTTTATGAGTAGGTAAGTATACTCGTATAAAATTCAAGGTAAGCTACGCCTGCCGCGGTTGGTCCGTGGATGGGTGTCCATCTTTACATACCAAGACCCCCCGTGCCACGGAAAGCACGTTAAGCCGTTGGTCCCGGCTGTCATTTGTCGAGCTTTGGCAGTTGTTTTGGGTCGTCAGAAACCCGAAAGTCTTACCAAGGAGTATCGTATTAACCAGTAACTGGTTGTGGGCGTCAGATAGGCAGTCACTCCATGTAAAATACTGGTATTCCGCTGCATCCGGTTAGACTGGAAGCTGACCCCAACATAGTTGGGAAAAGCAGATTTCAAATGTATCATGTATGAGCAGATGTCATTGTGAGCGCAGTCATTGCCTCAGGCACGACTTTTTGGCAATTGAGGTGTTTATTTTTTAATTGACAAGTTGCAAGCAAAGGTTATCACGCTTGTCCTCCCGAGATGTCGCCTCCACCTCTATTTTTATGTAGGTAGTCTAGGTACTATGGTTTAGGTAAAAGTACAAGATATACAATGACTTTTTTTAATAGGTAGATGACTATGGAAACTTATCATTCGTTTTCAGTAACGAATAGAAGCTTTAAGACAGATAATAAATCACAAGCTAGCTTAGATTACAATATATTTATGGTGTATTTCAAGAACACAACTGCACATGAGGGAAATTGGTAGAAATAAACATAAGTAGTATCGCCCGCGTATTCTCCAGGTACAAGTTAGAGAAACTCCGAATGTGAAAACTCATTAACAGGTTGCTTGACATGGGAATCAAACCCACGTTCAGAAGTGGACGTGGACAAAAGTCCTTAGACTACTCATTAACAGGTTGCTCGACCTGGGAATCAAACCCATAATATAATAATAAATATAATGGACCACATTGGATACAAAAAGAGCTGTTTCTCCGAGACCTGCAAATAAAAGTCGGAAACAGATGAGTAACTAACACGTTTTTTCGTCATAAACACTGCTTTCAAAGTTTAATTTCACTAACTTTAAAATTCTTGCTACTAAATCAAAGTAGGATCTATTATCATGAAGGATCGTCGGCCATCGTGATTAAAGTGCTCTTACTATAGGTACTACCTAAATGTAGATAAAGCAAGTAGATAGGTATTAACAGGTAAACTGTCCTCAAAGGAAAACTCGTCTTTAAGGAATCGCGCCGAAGTTAAATGAAAATTAACCTCATAAAATATTCTTATGTAACATTTATTGAACATGTCAAATCCCGTGTTTTGATAAGTTCATTCTGGATTATGGTATTATTCTAATCTAAATATTTTAGTTGCGTATCAGCCAATCGAGGTAGGCTATATGGGTTAACCGTGAGAAAGCAGAAATAGGTAATTTTAACAAAACGTTTATGATAACATCAAGATGTTGAATCTAATCGCAACGGAATGTGACACCAAATATCACCCTTTTGAAATGTTACTTTTGTAATCCAAGCTACAATTCTTATCTTTAAATCTCTTTACTTCCTTATTTCGTGATAATCGCGATTACCTATTTAAACCAGCTAGGTATCATAGGCATTACAGTACATTGCATTACATTAACTTTTTTTTTTTTTAAACGTTGCCATTATAGGACCATTGTGCGTCAATGGTCCACATGAAGGACTCAGTGCGGAAACCAAATCCGCTAACATAGAACCAGCTAGGTAATAAATAATGCCAATGAATTACATAAGAACTTCATATTGTTTGTTTTACTCCTGAATTCATAATCTTTCAAAAATAACAATAATCACGTAGAAATTTTTTTTTAACTACGTAACATAACCTCACACCTGTAATCCCCGAGAGGTTAGACACAGGTGTACCTATAGTACACCCATATTTCGCCAGTTATGTTTAAGTCCCATGTAATAGGGGGCGCGCCATAAACCGGGTACAAATCCAGACTCCTACAGCGGCTGCTACTGAGAAATTCCTAATAGAAAATCCCAATAACACTGCGCGACCTGGGAATCGAACCCAGGACCTAAGCAGTAACGCTTGCGACCACTAGACCCACAAGGCAGTCTGAGTCAGGTTTTTTTTCAATGAAATGAAGATAATTGATATTTATTTATGTAAGTAGGTTTATACAAACACTTTCTCACGTCAATAATATTTAAAAAACTTGATTTGAAGATTCTTTTTTTTTTGTGTGGGAAGTTATCAAATAACTACTCCCGCTCTTGGCGGAGTGGGAGGGCGTGTCACACTTTTACTGACTAAAACCCACCCGTGTTCCTTCCATTGCCTGTGTGCCAGGGCCACGATATCCCTTTCGGACAAACTCGCAACCCTAGCAGGTATTGGTCCTAACGGACCCCGTCAGTTGGTGCTTACATCTCTTTGAGGCGCGCGTGGAACAACGCGCCGTCGACCCGGGCCTGGTCCTTATCGGACGGCGAGCTACCCATCGCTCGCCGTCTGCAGGCCCGCGCCTACGGTGGCCGGAAATCGGCATGCGACTCCCGACGCCCGGGCGTGTCCTGCGGCATGAGGACGCTGTTACCAATTCGACTACTCTGAGAAGAAACACCAAAACAAACTCAGATACCTAACTGTTATTTATAAACTTGCGTTTAATTATGATATTTATTTATTTATTTGTGCACAATTTATTACCTAAGTATAGGCTGTTGACATTACAATATTAAGGCCGCCAGTAAAAGTCACAATACCCCGCATTAATCCCATAATGTTTGAAGAACCATTTGTACCTATTTATTTTAAACAAATTTTCACGATGCTACATAATATTTCCAAATCTAATGCGAGTTTGTTTGTAAATTTGTTCAATCATAACGTCTACACGGCTAAACAGCAGATTTTTCCTAAAACTACGAATAATATTAATTTCAGTAAAGACCAGAAGAATGAAAGTACCTACCTACTACTTACCTATTTCTTTGTCAAAAATATTCCTTTCTGGTCGCTTGTGGCTAACTACAGGCGCACGGGTTGATCGATCAGGTTAAGATACTCTTGCCGCGGTTGGTCCGTGGATGGGTGACCACCTTTACATACCAAGACCCCTCCGTGCCTCGGAAAGCTCGTTAAGCCGTTGATCCCAGCTGGCATTCGTGGATCTTTGAGATTCCTTACGGGTCGTCAGAAACCCAAAAGTCTGACAACCAGTCTTACTAAGGGGCATCATATTACCCAGTAACTGGGTTGTGGAGGTCAGATAGGCAGTCGCTTCATGTAAAATAAAAATATTCAGCTGCATCCGGTTAGAACACCATGTATCTGTCTCATAATTAAATATTTGTCATTGCTTCATTTTTAGGGTTCCGTACCACAAAAGGAAAAAACGGAACCCTTATAGGATCACTTCGTTGTCCGTCTGTCTGTCAGTCTGTCAAGACCATTTTTCTCAGGAACGCGTAGAGGTATCAAGTTGAAATTAATATCAAATACGTAAGTCTATGGTCCCTTGAAGCTCTAAAAATATCAAGCTGCAAAAGTCAACGCAATAAAAAAATACGGCGATTTAAGCGACATATTTCGATACTCGCAAATAAATCAAAACCTATAGGGTACTTCCCGTTGACCTAGAATCATGAAATTTGGGCAGAAGCAAGGTCTCACAGCACAAATAAAGGAAAAAAACCGAAAATTGTTAATATGCAGTTTTATCACATAAAAAAACATTTTATGCGATCACAAACTTACATTTTCAGTTGGAAAATTGACCGTGGCATATATCGATGTATGGGAGAACATGTTTTTCAACTACAATGTTAAGTTTGTTTTAGGGGTAAATTCATCCTAACTACGGAACCCTTCATTGTGCGTGGTCCGACACGCACTTGGCCGGTTTTTTTAATTCTATTTACCTATTGTGGTATAGTAATTTTATTCTAGGTGCATCGTCTTCAACTCTTCACGTATAATCATATTTATTAATGTACTTAAACAAAATATTGTAAAACATTCTTAAAAGAGTAACGGTGGAGTTTCTTGCCCATTCTTCTCCATACGGAACTATCTTATGGAAGGGGCGACTAGAATCAATCCTAATTTTTTTTAAATTTGTTGTTCAAAGTGCCTCTTATGTGCCTATTTAAAATAAATAATTTGACTTTGATTTGAGACTGGAAGCCGATCCCAACATAGTTGGGAAAAGATAGTCAGATAATGATTCTTTTCTAGTTAAACTCGTTAGGTAGTTAGTTACTTATCCTCCAAATGCAAGTTCACACGAGAATATTAGTGTTAAAACCGTGAATCATCCTAATTCTTACTAGTGTTGGTAGACAAACAGCTTTAAATATTACCGACTAGCTGCTACACAATGGATACTGGTGTGGGAAACTAAGTCTATAGAAATTGTAAACAATTGGAATTTAAATATATCTACAAACTAGGCGATCTGGGAAGTTATGCATACCTGGGTTGTAAAGTAGGATCTTAATTAGTAAATCCTAAGTAATATTCAATCAAAAATCAAAATCATTTTTTTTTTTTCACATAAACCTACCTACATGGGCACTTATGAAACGTCAGAAGCTAGATGCACGGTTCCAATGGGTCGTTTCCTATGGAGAAGAGCCGGCAAGAAACTCCACGGTTACTCTTTTAAAAATGTGGGCTTTAACAATGTTATAAGTTACAGTGTTAATAGGTATGGGAGGACAGTGTAGGCCCGTCAACAAGTACCAAGTACTTAACAAAATAAAAGATAGTTTACAAAGCTACAGTCTATTAAGCCTACAACGTTCTCACATTCACAAATTCGACGGCACGGTTGGCGCAGTGGTTAAGCGATTGACTGCTGCGCTGCGTGTCGCGGATTCGATTCCCGCACGGAACAAATATTTGTATGACCTATAAGTACTTGTTCCGGGTCTGGCTGTTTGTGTATGTGAGTTTAAATGTTTGTAAACACACCCACAATACAGGAGAAATTCCTAGTGTGACGTGTGTAACGAAAAAAAAAAAAAAAAGAATCTATATAAAATATTACTAAAATAATAAAAATAAAAACCTACATATTTAAACCAAATGGCAACATTGTCATTACAACTGTAAAAAAAACTGAATAAATATTCTGTCCACAAGTCACTAATCAATATTTTAAATCAAAATTGTAGGTTATGTCAAAGTATGTAAAAAAAAGAAATAAAAATCGTAATTTAGGAGCAGTTAATAGACGTCCACATAGTTATGCCGTTAATGAGGTACCAGGGAAGCCACAGGTGCAGAAAGAATTATTGCCAAACTTCTTTGTCTTCAACGTAGTCCTTAATCTTATAGTCTGCTTTTTTGATTAGGACACGTTTGATGTGGGTTTTGAACTTTCCATCGCTAAGTTCTATAGCCGACTTTGGCAACTTGTTATAGAAGCGGATACTGTTTATAAGAAACGACTTGCTTGTTTTAGTTAATCTAAATTTGGGTATCACAATTTCATGTTTACTATTACTATGTGTATTTATATTATGGAAATCGCTTCTTATTTTGTAAAGTCCTAAGTTTTTGCGAACACATAAAATACTTTCTAAGATATAAAGGGAAGGCAGAGTTAGTACATCAATTTCTTTGAATTGGTTTCTATTATTACAAATTCGAATGTGAGTTTATAATGGCAATCATGTAATTTGGTTTAAATTGTTTTTTTAATATAGATTCTTTTATATTTTGTGAATGTGAGAACGTTGTAGGCATAATAGACTGTAGATTTGTAGACTATGTTGTTAAGTACCTGGTACTTGTTGACGGGCCTACACTGTTCTCCCATACCTATTAATACCGTAATTTGAAAACGTTGTAAAAGTCAATTATTTAAAAAAAAGTAACCGTGGAGTTTCTTGCCGGCTCTTCTCCATAGGAAACGAATAATTGGAGCCGTGCAACGTTTCATAAGTGCCCATGTAGGTTTATGTGAAATAAAATATTTTGATTTTATTTATTTGTTACGCTTTACTGTTAAAACGGCCGAACGGATTTGGATGAATCGGTAGTTCGTTCCTGTGGGATAGTTGCCAACTTCCGCGCGGGCGGAGCCACGGACAAAAGCTAGTACCTTTATAATAATATAACTAATTTAAAAAACAAAAAACCACGCTTCAACTTATTTTTGGGTACTAAACAGGTCATTAAGTCATCACAAATCTAATGCACCCAAGCTCAATATGTTTACTTGTAGGTACTCAAGCTGCCAGCTCTATCATAAGACCAGCTCATTGGTAAGTACCATATTATTGTATGGTCATCGAAATAACTGGGTGAAATTCAAATTCTTCTTACAAACGCACAATAACTTAGACCTAATCCGTGTAAAAAGGTTTAATCTTATCTTAACGTATCAACAACTTTATAGGCAAGTTACGAATTACCCTGAATTAAATAATCCAGAGGTTTATAATACCTAAGTATATTGTGAATTTCAAACGCAAGCAATGTAATAATTTTTATTGCCTATTAATAAACTTAATTTACTCACTAAATAGTGAGTAAATTAAGTTTCACATAAAGAGAAGGGGGGGGGGGGGTGTTGAAGCCTGCATATACCTTCTTCTGCTTCCAGTCTAACCGGATGCAGCTGAATACCAGTATTTTACATGGAGCAACTGCCTACTAGTAATGGGTAACACGATATCCCTTGGTACTGGTTGTCAGACTTTTAGGCTTCTGACGACCCGTAACAACTGTCAAAGATCTACAAATGACAGCCGGGAGCAACGGCTTAACGTGCTTTCCGAGGCACGGAGGAATCTTGGTATGAACAGATGGTCACCCATCCACGGACCAACCGTGGCAAGCGTAGCTACCTGATCGATCGACCCGTGCGGCAGTTATTATTTAGCCACAAGCTCCGCTCAATAGGGAATATGCACAAAATTCAAAACGTATCCATTGTTTTAATATACATTGTGTAGGAGTCAAGAAATAAATTCCAATATTTTTTACATTTTTTAATGCATTACTTATTTTACAATTAATTAATTTATGTTGCGTTTTTTTGGTGGAACGGAACGCAAACTCAAAACGCGTCCTCTTCGGAAATGCCGGAAGTGACGAAACAAAACATGTGAATAAAATCTATTCTTTGGTAAATGCTTGAAATCTCACTAAGGTAAATATGTAAGTGCGATTTCTACTTGAATAAAGCATAAACAATAATTTAATATATAAGATTTGGGGCTAAAAAACAGATGTAAACAAAGCAGTTTCGTGAACAATGACGTCACATCATGACCGCGACAGAAACGGACGTTTGAACTGTAGTAGAAAATTGTTGTAGTTTCATAATTTTTTTGAGCATCAATCAGTAGTTCCATTTAACTTTCAATACTTTTCTTAGGTTTATATTACTGTCTATTATTGATTTAGTGACAAAAAAAAAAATACATGCATATTCCCTATTGGGTATTGGGTATTTAGGTATTCAAGTCATACCTAAATTATTTCGATAAAATAATAGAAAATGATTTATGGTGATATTATGACGATTTTATTCGATGCTTTTCTATTACCCAATGAGTCTGTAGGTTCTATGACCTAGGTACTTAATGTGGAGAAGAATTGCCCCTATTATTTACTTATCAAAACACAATAAATGAGTGAGCACTATGTGGGACATTTTTTTTTTCTTTAAATATTTTCCTATTATTTGATGCTTTCTCAGTTTTAATGGTGGTCTGGATTTTGAGCACTTTAAGAGGCCTACCCAAATGTACTTTCTTTGGTATTGTTCGTCGAGTCGTTGAGCTCCTTAAGTCTTGAGTCGAGCTGCACGATTACGACAAATGCTTGCACTGATTGGACAGGTCCACTCAAAATTGTGTGGTTCTTTTCTCAAAAGACCATTTCAGACACAGATCTACATGGTCCTCACATGATCTGACCAAGATTATGTCTGCACTTTAAAAGAGACTTTGACCCCTGAGTTTGTTTCGCCGTTTCTTCTCACGGGTAGTCAGATAGGAAATGTCGACTACATCTAGCTTATTTTTTACTTTTTAATATGACGTGTAAAAGTGATTCCGATATCCTATTTACAGAATAAACGATTTCATTTAATTTCAAATACTTATGTATACACTACTACTATACTTATGTATGTTTATTTTTTTCTGATAAAATAGCAATTCTACTTAACTAACATACTGCTCAGTGGCGTTGGTCTAGTGGTCGCAAGCGAGCTGAGCGGTTAGGTCCTGGGTTCAATTCCCGGATCGGGTAGTGTTACTGGGTTTTTCCAACAGGTATTTCTCAGTAGCAGCCGTGCACAAATCCAGAGTCCGGGGACTCTGGATTTGTGTCCGGGTGATGGCAATAGGCTCGCCCCCTATTACCAAATCAAATCAAAAGTCATTTATTCAAACTAGGACTGAGAATCAGCACTTTTCGACCGTCAAAATTACATAAGACAGTCCCTCAAAAACACCCACCCTTCACCACTTCCTAGTGCTTTAGCTGCGAAGAAGAAGTGGCGCAACAAACTCCCCAGCAGCACAGCTGTCTGTTCAGATATAAAACTTGAATTGAATCTATACAATAAAATGTAAAATAATTTGCATTACGCAACACACATTTCACATTGCATTACCTACATGGGACTTAAACATAACTGGCGAAATGTGGGACTACTACAGGTACACCTCTGCCTAACTTTTCCTGCCGGTCTATTCTGTAACAATCTCACCGTGAAAGAGTAAGTGAAGTGAACTAGAAATGAGCTATCATTCCACTTGATGCTAGGGATTGACAGCTCACTTCACCTCAGTTTTCACGGTGATATTTTTACAGAATAGATCGGCAGGATTACAGGCCGCGTGATGTTATGTTATGTGTTATTCATCGTTTATTTCCTTCTGTATTTGTATCTTCATTATTGTATGTACTATCGAGGAATTTCATATCTAACCAGTTTCAAAACAAAATCCCGTGAACACGATGACCAGATCTGTTTTACGCCCCTTTTTGCATCGACCAATGAAACAAAAATACATAGTAATATTTTGTCGTTTCTGATTTTTTGTTGTTCATGCGTTTTTTGTAGGCTCTGTTACAATGATCACAGATGTCTGACTACGGATATGGTGACCCTTTCTCGACCACTAGGAATAGAACAAAATAAACAAAACTGAGAAAGTTTTTAATTTTAATGTTTTTATACTTTACATTTTGTTCTAACGCATTTCATGGGTTCAGTTGCAAATTTGCAGAGCTTTCGGCTTAGATGATTTATGATGTTATTATTAGGTCAATATAACAATAAACGATGTTCTTTATTTCAACTGGTGTTTTCGTCTATCCAAATTATTAAATAAGACTGTGTATTGCGATTTACTTAAGTTTAAAATAGAACTTACCCAACTGCAATACAGTTAGCCCATCACAACAGATTTTTTTGTTAAATCCCCGTTGTGTTGAAACGCACTTAAGATCCGACAAGCAACGACCAGCTGTATGGTCGATGCTAACAGCGCTTCTCTTTTGTCATCATTTTATGAACAAAGGAGATTCATTCGTTCAATAATTTTGTTTAAGTATTGTTTATAATATATTGGTCACGGATTAAATATCAAGAGTAATAGCGACTGTCGGCGTCTCTTTGTTGCGGCGTAGACTCAGAAAACGTCTTATTTCGTTACATGCACAGCAACAGCCAACAGCAAACATGGCGAATATTTTAGATGTGGAAAACTATTTTACATACAGTGATTACGCTGATATATTAATCAATCAGCTGTCTTGGCCCTGGCAAGAGGTTCATTTTATCCTAGTAGAATCATGTTTTTTATGTGATGAAATTCCGGAGGCTGGACGTCCATACCATTTTATTTTGGATATGAATGTCCAGCTAAATTTGGTGGAGTTTTTGGACAATGTTGACAATTGGTGTGAAGTGTGCCACGCGTTTTTTACTGTCTTTTTTTTTCATTTACAAAAACAAGGGTCTCATCAAAAATCTGATGGTGCGATGCTATTGGTTGATGAGATTTCTATAGCGGCCGAGCGCTGCAAGCAAAAATTGTCCTTAAGGTGTATAGATATGAAATTCCTCGATAGTACAAGGTTTTAATAAAACCTAAATGGGTGCCAATATGTTATCATTGTTTTGATTGATCGCTTTCTTTTGTTTTGTATATATGTCGGTATATTGATAAAACTTTTGTGTCTCATTGATTACTAGAAGTAAAACTATTGAATGTGGGTGAACGTAAAAAACATTGACGTTTGAATGAGTTGTGCGACTCGCTGTAGCTGTTTGATGGTTCATTTGTAAAATAAAACATGTAGTTAAATTATAATTTCTATTTATTCGGAGATTTCATAGAATTTTTATTATTAGTTTCAATTGATTAATGTCATCTAGTAAATAAACAACAGTATGTTTACATGTTATATTAACAACGAAGAGTAGACAACATCACTTTACGTATTTACAATAGAACTAGGAGACTATCTACATAGCTTGGTCGTTCTCAGACTTTATCAATAAATCGCTTAACATACCGACTATCACTGTTCTACGTATACAGTTTTAAGTAGAAATAATACTTATAAATTCAATTTTTACAATAATTTACACTTAAAGTACCTATCATTATAGATCATTGATCCATGATTATAGACGATAAACGAAGAACAAAAGGAAAGAATAGAAAGAATGGAGAAATTTGAAAGAAAAGAGTTCAACGCGCCTACACAGAGTAGATACAATACAGATCAACGAAGATTTACACGAGGATATCACTAGGCAACGATAACGTACCGACGGGATACTTAAAACTGGTTATTCACATATTTGTACAATACGCACAGTCGTTTAGGTGTCGGGCGGGCGCTGCTGGTCGGGACTGGGGGGTGCCGGCGCCAGTGCGGAGCGGCGCAGCTGCTGCAGCAGCGCGGGATCCAGCGCCGGCCACCAGCCACCCAGCAGCGGGTACTGCGCGGCCGGTGCGGGCAGCGCGCGCCCCCCCTCGCGCGCCTCCTCCTCACCACGCTCCTCCTGGTCGCTCGCCACCACATCAATGTCTTCTTCCGGCTCCTCCTCACAACTACTGTCACGTCGCTGACGTTTCTCAGGCGCGTCGTCCGGCGCCAGCAGTGACGCCACATCGAACTGCCTCTTGCGCGCCTGTGCTCCGCCGGGCAGCCGGCCCGCTCCCCAGAATGGCAGCGGCAGTGCCGTCGGCGGCGGCGATTGTGGCGGTGGAGACGGTGAGTCCTCGCCATCATCGTCAACAGCCAATCCCATGTGTTTTCTCACTTTCCTTTGGGCTTTGCGTCTTCTAAAGTCTCCTTTGCGGAAGTCTTCGATGTTGGCTGGATGAATAGCCCAATAGTGGCCTTTCCCATTGGCTGACCTTCCAGCTTTAACGAAGCAGTCGTTAAGGGACAAATTGTGTCGTATTGAGTTACGCCAGCCGGGTCCTCGGGAGCGAAAGTACGGATAGTTATCCAGGATGTGCTGGTAGATATCTGAGAGGACTAGTTTCCGATCTGGCGAGCTGAGGATCGCCATGGCGATGAGGCCGATGTAGCTGTGCTGCGGCTTCGGCTCCTCGGGCTGCAGGACTCGTTGCTGCAGCAGCGACATGGAGAGCGCGAGCCGGGGCCCATAGGGCGCGTAGCACGGTGCCACGGACGGCGGGTACAGGCGGAGTCGCTCGGCGACTGCATAGTTGTACAATTGCAAGCGATAGTGGTCGAGAGCCGCGGCGGTCACTGTTGGCGCGTCCTTCCCGAGCGGCCAGGGGCCTCCTTCGGCGCCGCTACACATGTTGCCGGGCGGAGAGCGTGGCGCGGAGTGCCGGCGGCGGCTGGCGGGCGCGGGCCCCGGCCGGCAGGGGGCGGGGAGCGAGGCGCGCTGGCCAATCAGCGAGTCGCCGCTACTTGTATACGTGTTTTTGTTTAGCGACGCCCCACTCCAGTGGCTTTGCAACTCCACGCGCCCTGCCTTGAGGTTACGAGTACTGTCTGCAACAAAATGCTTAGATGTGATTAACACGACTTATGAATTATCGCGTTAGTTTCTTGTTTCAAGAACAATAATTGAAACATATCATTATTCGTTAAAACTCAATATGCCATTTGGCCTACCTACTTACCTGTGATGAAATAGGCTACGTAGGCTGCCATTTCACCATCATGCACTACGAGCTCAATTAGGTAATCATGTCAATATAAGTAGTATTACTACTCATGTCGTTTTGAACGCCAGAAATGTGTTGGGCGTCTAAAAAGTCATGGTCGAGCCCCGCCTAAGAAACGTCTAGTAAGATGTTGACTATAAGACTGCCTTTATGTGACTGTATTTATATGTGATTTACAATTAATTTAATAGTAGCATTAATTCATCATAATTTATAAAATGCTTGGACTCGTTGATCAGCAGTGGTCGCAAGCGCCACTGCTGATCATTGATTTATGATCATTATACCAGCATTACATTATTTTATACATTTCCTTAATAAAGTATTAGGAACATTTACACAAAAATTCAGCTGAAGATTCGATACATTTGCTGTCGGTACGCAGCAAAACCGTTACAAATGACAACTTCGTAGCGAGTGCTTCCCTGTTATTTCAGAGATATCACAACACGCAACAACACATTACTTCTCAGGAGGCGAGCGAGAAAGAGATGCAGATATAAAAATACTCCACCCCTCCGCATCGGACAGGGACAGAGCATCGTGCAACAGTTTCACATGTCGCTGTGATGTGGACGCGGTGACTTCTGTTCATACGAACTTACAGCTGAAAACTTACCTTATTTCACTCCAATAAGGTCGAAGTTCTAGTGTTGGTGTTGGGTACATATGGCGTGGTTATAGTAGTGAATAGGCAATGAAAATAAAGAGGCTCGAAGAGCAAGCGTGGCGGTGAGTGCGAGTGGGGCAGCGAGCGATATCGGTGTAACGCAACGCTCCGACAATGCAGTTGCCGCCCATTTAAATACGCCATTTTGTTTACTGTCTCCACGGCTTGTGCTTTTGTGTCTTATACAGAAAGCAGTGTTTTGGGGAATAAATAAATTACAGGAAATATTTACTCGTTTCAGCGTAGACAATGGATACGGATGCTCCGCCGTAGACGCTGTCGATTTGCTAATCGATTTTGTTTGGTGCTGATAATATCTTTTACTTTCTGTTCATATTATCCTTGCTTTATTATATTATTTTTATATAGAAAAAAGTCTATTGGATGGTAAAATGGAAAATGTCAGGCGCTGTAAAGTCAAGACTTTCAATCAATTGCTTAAATGCTGTTGTTGTTTATCAATATTCAACAGGATAAAAACGATGTTAAATAAATAATAATATGTAATCTCCCTCGTCGATTTACGTTTTGGTAAGGCCATTCATCAATTTATTTGGAGTATTTTTCCTTATTGCAGCAAACTGGTTAAAAAAACGAAATATTTAAATTATGGGAACACCTATTTTCTTATAAAAAAACTTTGAAAGTACAGTTGGCAATTAATTTACAACGTATAGACAAGTAACCATCTATGTAGGTATTCCTTTTCATCCACAATAAAATATAACTGTTGTACAGTTGAAATAATACAAAGCAAAACTAAAACCATTTTATTTCGATTCCCATTCCATTCCAAACGTGTGTTGTATGTAGGGTAGATTTAATTTTAAATCCGCGTCACGTTCGGGGCAGTTTTAAACAAGCGATTGCCGCGAAAACAATTGGCGGCCATCCAGCACACAACAAACACGCATTTTAATTATTGTGAACGCGATTGTACTGTAAAGTACAATCAATTTCACTTTGTAATTACGACACAATGAATAAATATAGGTACTGTTTAACTTTAAATAAACAGGGTAAGAGAAATGGGGGCAAAATATAGGAGGAATTATTAGATCAGTCATCCATCAGAGATCTGACAAAGCTATTATGATTATTTGCTTAAGAAATTTTTAATAAAATATCTCAAAGTGCAGGCCTAGGTAAAGCAAACGTTTTGGTAAAACTAAAGCTCTAAAATCTTGATTGCATTCGTAAACTAATTGAGGAATACCTACTGCTATTCTAATCTTTCAAATATTGTAATTGCTATACAAACAATTCTCAGGAAAACTCACGATCTGAAAGCTACTTAAGATAGTTTGTGTAACAAAAAAAAAAACCTTTTTGTAACATTTCAGTAATTTATGCAGATTGATTTATTCATACCTATTTATTCATACCTGGCTGTTTCCTATTGTTGTTCTAATTGCCGACGACAACGGTCCGCGGGCAAGACGGAGGCGTGTCGCCCCGCCCACCGCTTCCAAAATTCTTTGTGCCCGACTGTACTTGTGTAAATTCATTTATTTTTCACGCTCATTGTACTTACGCCCTGCAGTTTATTTAAGTTTGCATTGTCTGTTTAACTGTACCCGGCTGAAGGCGTGTAAGTACTTAGTTTTTGTTTGTTTTATGTAGAGAAATTATTTATTTAATTTGAATTTGTATTGAAATGTATATACATAATTTCGTGACCCTTGTTCTCTATTGGGTTCGATCCCAGCTGTCTATTCTATTATTGAAAGATGCTTAAAAGCACATGACGAAATAGGAAATGAGTAACATTACTACCTACCGACTTATCAAACAGTATAGGACTCGTCGTGACATAATAAGAAAAAAAAGAGGAAATTTTAACTGAACTAGAGAAAGCACCAAAACAAAGAACTACCTATTCTCCGTTTGAAATAAGACTAAACATTTAAATAAACCTTTTTTACAGTCCGTTCAACCGATTTTGACTTCTATTGCGTTGGTGGCATGACAAATGGCAGCTGTAATAAACAGTTGGTGTTGTAACCATGTTTTTGCTTTTAATGCCATCCTTACGCCTACGGAATAGAAGTCAAAATCGGTGGAAAGGACTGTAAACAAGTTTATTTAAATTTCTAATCTTATTTCAAATGGAGTGGGTATAGCAACAGTTAAGTTATTGTTATACAAGCTTTTACCCGCAGAAACTATCCCACGGGAACGTACTACCGAAAAGTATTCTTTGTCCTAAACCAGTTCATCGTCTACCCATGTACCAAATTTCATCCAAATCCGTTCAGCCGTTTAAGCGTGAAAGCGTAACTAACAAACAAACAAACTCACTTTCGCATTTATAATATTAGTTAGGAAATAGGCAGATTCCTTCAGTTATTTAAAACAATCTGCCTCTTTCCATCTCTCTTTACGTTAACTGAAGCAATCTGCCTCTCTTTCCATCTCTCTTTACGTTAACTGAAGCAATCTGCCTCTCTTTCCATCTGGAGTTGGATATTTAAATATCCAACTGTATGAAATTCCACTACGTGCCTACCTGAGAGTTATGAAAATACACCAAACTAAACAAACATTTCCTACCAAAAAATTTCGGAAAACGTGAGCACATTCCTCCACACACACAACATAACAAAACCTGAGCACATTCTTCCACACACATAACATAACAAAAAATATTCCCAAAAAAAATTACATAAAACAAGAATCAAAGGGGCCGTTATGTTTACAGAGTTTCCATGTAAAATAACTTCGGTATTGAATTAGAGACTTTGTGTGGAAAACTGTTCACAAAATATTTTGGCTTCACAAAGGAGGTATTAGGCGACAAGGGGGGAATATAATTTTATGTAAATCGCCACCGCCACCGCCGCCGGCTGACTTTCGCGCTGGTACGGAATTTGTTTATATCTGCCGGGAAACAAGCCACGTACCTACTTGGCTTTTGTCGCCACGATCGATGTGACTGGTATACTAAAAAAATCCTATTGAATAAGTGTCTATATGCTGTAGAAGAACTGTAATTTATTGAATTGTAATTTTATTGAGATAATCATGGGTTGTTAGATTTTATTGGATATTGTTCATCATTTCAGCCGAAAGACGTCCACTGCCGGACGTAGGCCTCCCCTAAAGGGGGGGTTTGCCATAATCGCCACACTTGGCAGGCGGGTAGGCGATCGCAGTTTGGAGTTAAAATGCATAAAGAACGCAGCTGCCCACTCTCTAGTAAGTCCCTTAGTCGCCTTTAACGACACCCACGGGAAGAAATAGGATGGTGCTATTCTTTACGTCCGGCACCACACAGACAATATTATTCGATATTGTTCGTTCTGATAAAATTTTATTTTATTTTATTTAGGAAGACAAACAATCGTACATTGTATATTAAATTAGATCCACAGTATGCTATAAGTACCTAAATGTACAATCCACTACGTTAGTAATATGTTGGTAATTGACTTAGACATTTGAAATAATTTATTTTAATCTTTTTAAATTCTTTCGGTTATTATTGTTGCACGTTTTCGAATCATTATAAGTACTTATTAAAATTATATAACAAACTATTTATATACCAATTGCTTTGGTAGAACATATAGATCACACGCTAAAATGTATATTTTAAGACCTTTTATGTACCTATGTTCACAAATAAAGTTTGATTTCATTTGATTTATTGATCTAACTATAAATTGAATATTATTATTTTTGATTAATTCTATCAAACATTGCTAATTTATCTTTAACTAATTATTATTTTATTGTTTAAAATTTTAAGGTGTTCGCCATATTGTTTAATTTATACCTATGTCAAAATACTATTGAAGAAATGAGAATTTATTATTTTTAAATTGTTGATGTAATTTATGAAATTCAAATATAATTTATTTTAGTGTAGATATATACTGTAATTGTGTTATTTAGTGTGTAAATTCAGATACAAGTTACTTGTTTATTAATAAATGAATATGTCTATACGTAAGTATGCCGTCTAATGTATGTCTATAAAGGTACAGAGCAATGTAAAATTATCTGCCTAGCCTTTTCCCAACTATGTTGGGGTCGACTTCCAGTCTAACCAGATACAGCTGAATACCAGTATTTTACATGGAGCGACTGCCTATCTGACCTCCACAACCCAGTTACTGAGCAACACTATATCCCTTGGTAAGACTGGTTGTCAGACTTTTGGTCTTCTGACGACCCATAACAACTGTCAAAGATCTACAAATGGCAGCCGGGACCAACGGCATACCGTGCTTTTCGAGGCACGGAGGAATCTTGGTATGAACAGATGGTCACCCATCCACGAACCAACCGCGGCAAGCGTAGCTTAACCTGATCGATCGACTCGTGCGGCAGTTATTATTTAGCCACAAGCTCCTCAGAGCAATGTAAAAGTTACTGTGAAAAGAATTCATATCGTGATTATAGAGGTTTGCTATACACGAATCCATAGGCATACCATTCTTTTGAAATATCTCGTACGATATACGTAAATAATGTAGGAATTATGGATTTCAACATTTTTAACGGACTTAATTCTAGATACAGATGCAGTCCTCCTCTTTGTTTGTAGGGTCAGCAAGCCAAAAATGTCCTGTCGTAGTAGTTGTATCATCGCACGCCTGCCTACTTGTTAAATATTAAGTACCTATAAGTATACTTCCTCTTCGTGTTGCAATATTAACATCCTGCAGCAAAACACAGATGAAGAATACTTCTGAGACGACCAAGATAAAACCTACTAAAAACAAATCCAAAGTAATAAATTACACATTTTCTGTATTCTTTTACAAAAAGTGTTCCACATATTATTGTGGTAGCTCTCACAAACCTATTGAATGCCACCGTAATCCTAAATTATCGTACTCCACAAAATAAAACATATCACGAATCCTTAGTCATGTCTAAATCTGCAAATAAAGCCCTATCCTACCTCAGACTAGTCCCAAAGGGATTTTATTTGAGTCTTTTTGTACACATTCATAGATACCCATACTTATAGCCACAGACTACAATATTTGTGGGAAGAAAATGTTCTAAACATGTAGTGCGTGAAGATATTTTCGTAGACGTTCGGTGTTCTGTGGCAAAGCCGTACATATTTGGATCACAAAGCACGGACGCACGAGTCGATTTAATACGCTTATTTGAAGATAATCCCCGGCCCCTCGCAGAATACCTCGGCGATTTTGTAGACTGTACCGTTTACAGACATGTTTCATTAACCATCTAGTAATATCAATATTGCATTTTATTTTTAGCTTCTATTTATGTACAACTGTACAGATATTTGATTGAATTTTACATGATTTACTTTTAGAAGTAACAGAAAGGCAGACCATCAGCTCAAAACTACTTTGGGAAAAAATCGTAATTTTGCGTAATGTCGCCAATTCGCTACGTAGGCGTGCTACGACGGCTACGGCGTAGCCGGTTACGCAATTTTGATATTTTGTACTTTTGTACGCGTAAGTAAGCAAATATTTTTTTGAACAAGCGATTTACTGTGTTTTATTCTTCTTTTATTTACATTACCATTTTTATTTGAAGGTTGCTTAATCTTTGTTCAAACTCAAATCATTTATACCTACAATTAATCACGGGCACTTTTGAATTATCAAAGAACTCGGTCACTCAAAAAGATGAAGCTGTCCATTCCAAAGCAAAGTTGGTTAGTTCCTATGGACAAGAACGGGCAAGAAGCTTTATGGACATTATTTTAAATTATATTGTAAACACTATTATTGTTGAATTTATAATACACAACATAAAGACAAAGAGACTAAATACTGTGTCGATAAAGATAAAATAAAAATCGAATGACTATCATCCGAAAATACTAAGACGCTGACGTCATTAGGTAAAGCGTCCTGAAACAAAAAGTCCCCTTTTATAATACAATGAGCAAGCTTTTACATGCTATGAAACACTAGGTAGGTACCTTTTTTTCAAGTCTGGTTACACCTACACAAGTACGAAATAATACAAAAACGTTACTACATACAAATAGCTTGTTGTTTTCGGTTGTGTCTGTGTTTTGGGAGGAGGCATGCCGAAGTGCGGAGGATGAAGGGGGCTAATTACGAGCCATCCCCAGGGTGGGGGGCGAGGGAGGGGGACGCCTGACTCCCGTCTGCCTAGATACCCAGTGATATCTACGTAGGTATACGAACGTGTATATACTGTTGTAAATCTTTGCGAAGGCTTTCTTGAGTAGTTGGATATTATATTTCGAGTGACGTGTTTATTTGTCGAGTGACTTGGGAATGTTTTGACTAATAATTTGGAATTGTTGAACGTAAATTATTAACAGACTTTTACTTTTATTGATGTTTGATACTCGTACTACAATCACACAATCATAAGTATTACTACGTTATTAACGCTATTCTACCAGCTGGTATCACCAAGTTCGCATGTGGAGGCGTGAAAGAAGGGATTATTTATCATATCATTCAATATAATGTTGTAAATATGTTGGCTCGCAGGTTTACACGCTGTAGCAAGGCTGTCAAAATAAAGCTTTTTAAAGCTTATTGCCAAGTGTTTTACACGTGTAGCCTGTGGACCAACTATACTCAGCGGGCTATCAGCGCCCTACTGGTCCAATATAACAAACAGGTTCAGGATGTTGATGGGGCTGCCCCGTTTCTGCAGAGCATCAGGTATGTTTGTACAAGCACACGTCGATGGCTTCCATGCCATCGTCAGACAGAGATCTGCCTCTTTGCTTTGCAGAGTGCGGGAAGGCTCCAACTCCATCCTGAAGATCATAGAGGGGAGGAACGACTGTCTTTTGTTAGGTGATGTTGTTCGAAGATGCATTTTGAACAACAACCTTGTGTCAAAATAGAAAATAAATTTCGTCATTATCATCATCATTGGCCCATAGCAGTCCACTGCTGGACATAGGCCTCTCCAATTGCACGCCATTCAGATCGATTCTCGGCAACTCTCTTCCAGCTGCCACCAGTCACCCTGCGAAGATCTTCGCTCCACCTAGCCTGAGGGCGTCCTACCTTACGTTTGCCGATTTGCGGTCTCCACTCAAGAACACGTCTACCCCAACGGTTATCGAAAATAAGCTTATTAACATAGATATAAGTTATCATTTTATTTACTAACCGATATGGATGTTGCCTAAATGAAATAAAGATTATTTTATTTTATAAACTACCATATCAACAAAATTATGTGAAATCAAACAATAGCCTCTTGACAAACCCACTCAAGCTAATAATATTTTCTAAGAACCAACATCACAGCCTCTACAGATACAAACGTAATAAAAAAAAATGCATATCGAGACGCAACACTTGAATAATCACTTATTTTATTAGGGCGAGATATTATTCATATTTTTTGTTGTACCAATTGTGTAACCAAAAACGCGAAGCTCCTTTCAAGTGCCTACTGTAACTCTATACAAATTGGCACCTCCATTGAGGCCGGTTGACACTTTTATATAACCCCGATTAACAGTCAAACGAAATTAGAACCCAATAAAATTATTAAAAGTTTTTTTTAAACGACACAATATACGTTCCCCTTCCTTATGACTTGTGAATAGGTAATGGTAACTCGGATTACCACCTACGTATTTGTGTAAACACAATAAATATTTTTTGGGTTCTCCCTTTATCTGCTAAGTGCAGATCGAGAGATATTCGACAGTGTTTAAGATACATGCAAAGATAAAGGTCTCAGAACAATAATTTTGTTTAAAAGCAGGAAGAGGATATTTGAGTCATGATAAGCATAACTTTGCAATCTTTATACTAAACTGTTCGTGGCTTCACGCACGTAGAACTTCGGAGAAATTATAAATGTAGTAGATAGGTATTATGTTGCAACATGATTTAATCATATTTGACGGGGCTTACAGCCTTTCACTTGTGGAATTGAAATTGATAAACCTTCATGTAATTAAAATATAGTTTCCAGTTCCAGAAATTTGTTGTAAGCAAGTACCGATTTGAAATTTATAAATAAGTTAGGAATATAATAAAATTAACCGATATTGTAGAGGATATTAGGAATATACTAAGTAAATGTAAAATAAAAATAAAAATAAAATAAAATAAAATACTATGATTTCATGTTCCCATTATCTTTAATACCAATAGAATACAATGACAAAGTCACGCGGGCACAGTTAGTTTATAAATTAAGTAGGAATTTTTTACCTAATTTTATTCATCTATCGGTTATTACATTTTTATTGCCTAAAATAGAGATTTCAATAGAACTTGCCCTAATGAGCCAGACTTATATGGATAAATCGGACTATGTTACTACTAGTAACCATTTAGATACTACTTTTCCAAGTTTAATAAACTATAATAATAGGTACATATTTTCTTTTAAATTATCTATAGTCAATTATGGGGCGTTCCATTTTTAGCTCCAGCTAAATGATAAATGATAAATGATTTTTATTTCTGTAAGTAGGTTTGTACAAACACTTTTACACGTCAGTCATATTTTTAAAACTAGATGAGGTCGGCGTTTCCTATCTGACTACTCTGAGAAGAAAGGCCGAAACAAACTCAGAGGTCACAGTCTCTTTTAAAGTCCAGACATAATCTTGGTCAGATCATGTGAAGGCCATGTAGATTGGTGTCTGAAATGGTCTTTTGAGGAAAGAACCACGCAGATTGAGTGGACCTGACCAGTCAGTGCACGCATTTGTCAGTAATCGTGCAGCTCTACTCAGAACTTAAGGAGCTCAACGATGCGACGATCAATACCAAAGAAAGGACATTTGGGTAGGCCGCTTAAATGACTCAAACTGCCAGACCATGATTAACACTAACTGAGAATAAAAGACAAAGTGAAAATAAAAATAAAAGAGCAATAACTCACATAGTCTTCACATTCACAATAATTAAAATAATATAATACTTTACAAGTAAATAATCATGTCATTACGTATATATTACGTTACGTATATAAAATAATAAAAGTTAGCAAAAAAAACATCAAACAATAAAAATAAACCACTTCAATAAGTAAAAATTGGAGCATCTCAATCCCAAGCCTTTTTGTCCTCAATATAATCTTTAACGGTATAAAAAGCTTTCTGACACAACTTACGTTTAATGAATGATTTGAATTTATTAAGGCTTAGATCTTGAACGTGGCTTGGAAGTTTATTATAAAAGCGTATACATTGACATCGGAACGAGCCACCTATTTTCTTGAGCCTTGTTGTAGGTACAACAAATTTATGTTTGTTTCTAGTATTTATATTATGGATATCACTGTATTTTTTAAACAATTTTATATTTTTATGGGCATATAAAAGATTTTCAAAAATATACTGAGAAGGTACAGTCATTACATTAATCTCCTTAAATTTCTCTCGGAGAGAGTGTCTTGGACTTAATTTATAAACTGATTGTACAGCTCTTTTCTGCAAAACAAAGATATTCTGAATGTCGGCGGCATTTCCCCACAACAGAATACCGTACGACATTACACTATGGAAATAGGCAAAGTACACTAAACGGGCTGTCTCTATGTCAGTTAAATTACGAATTTTTCTAACAGCATATGCTGCGGAGCTTAGCTTTTTAGACAGTTTATCTATATGTGGGCCCCACTGAAGCTTAGCATCCAAAGTTAAGCCCAAGAATACTGTGCTTTCTTCAGGATTCAATTCTTCGCCCTTTATCAACACATCAGTTTTCACCTGCCTAACGTGAGGTAGCGTAAACTTAATGCATTTGGTTTTTTTTTCATTTAGAAGTAAATTATTAACATTGAACCAGTGAACTACTTTTGAGATCGCGCTATTTACATCGTCAGTAACCAGCTGCTGACGTTTAAGTTTAAACAAAAGTGAAGTGTCATCTGCAAACAACACTATATCATGATTATCCTTTATGAGGTAAGGCAAGTCATTAATATAAATAAGAAACAAGAAAGGACCAAGAATTGAGCCCTGTGGAACTCCCATTGTTACTATAGATCCGGGAGATCTTTTTCCATTGACGTCAACGCTCTGAATCCTATTACTCAAGTATGAAGTAAGAAGATCCAGAGCGGTGTTCCGGATCCCGTAGTGGCGGAGTTTCCTGATTAACGTTTCATGAAAAACGCAATCGAAAGCCTTGGACAAATCACAAAAAATGCCCAAGGCATCGCATTTATCTTCCCATGCATTATAAATATGTCGTAACAGTTCAACACCGGCATCAGTAGTCGAACGACCCCTTGTAAAACCAAACTGTTTGCTATGTAGTAATTTATGTTTATTAAAAAATCTTTGCAATTGGTCCAAAATTAATTTCTCAAAAATTTTACTAAAGGTAGGTAGTACTGAAATAGGTCTATAATTTGTGGGGTCTGATGTACTACCTGATTTAAACAACGGTATTATTTTACTATTCTTCATGAGGTCAGGAAACACCCCACAGTCAATACAATTATTAAAGATAAGAGCTAAAGTAGGTGCTACGATGTCTATAATAGACTTAGCAACTTCTACAGAATTACCCCACAGATCTGCAGTCTTTTTTACATTTAAAGTGTTAAAGGTTTTAATTATATCTCTACAGGTAATATGTTCAAAGTGAAATTCCGAATCGCAAACATTTACATTTTCCTTAAGCAAAGACTCAGCAACAGAAGGTGATGAGTTTAGGGATTTAGTAGTTGAAACGGGAATATCCGAAAAGAAATTTTCAAAGGCCACGGCGACTTGTGAGTCTGATTTTATTATGTTGTCATTAATTGAGAGGCTATAGTCAGTATTTCGGTTCCTAGACCTTCCCGTTTCACTATTAATAATATTCCAAGTCGTTTTAATTACATTACTACTGTTTTTAATCTTCGAACTCAAATAACGCGACTTGGCCATACAACAAACTTTTTTGAATAATTTTGAATAATTTCTAACATACAAATTAAATTCATCAGTGTTTACATAATACCTTTCATTGTACAGCTCATAAAGCCGTGTTCTACTTTTATGAATGCCAATGGTAGCCCAATCACTGAAAGATGCGTTACTATTAACCGAGATAGTCTTGGGAATAAATGTGGAATTAAATTGTTGACAGTAAATATTAAAAAAAACATTATAAAGATGATTAAGATCATCATTAATAGATGGAACTGGTAATTTATCAATGAGTTTACCTTTAAAAGCTTCCAAGCGACGTACTGTTTTGGGGTTAACAGTGATATCCTTTTTAGCCACTTTGTTGTTTCGGTTTTGGATAGTAATCCTTTGCCCACAATGATCAGAATCAAGTAAATTTATAATTTCTTTGTGGCTTGGTATAATATCTGTATAAATATTATCTAGACATGTGGCACTAGTAGAGGTTATTCTTGTGGGCTCCAAAAACAAGTTTACAAGATTGTATGACTGAAACAGACTTATTATTTTACTACAAGAACCTGAGTTCTCTAACAAATTAACATTAAAATCACCACAAGTGATAATGGACTTGTTTGAGTTACAAATCTTGTGCAACACTTCATCCATTACCTTTTCAAAGCAGTCGTACAATCCTGAAGGGGGTCTGTACACACTTAATACAATAAACTGCTCCAATTCTATACAGGCTATTTCAACAGTCCGCTCAACAGATAGGCTCACAATATCCTTACGGTCTTTAAACTTAAGCTGGTTACTTACTAAAATTAATGAGCCACCGTGTATAGCATTTACTCTGCTGAACGAACTACCAACCTGGTGATTATTAAAATTTAACAAGAACTGGTGGCTTTTAAGCCAATGTTCTGTTATACAAAGAATATCAATACTGTTAAAATTCATAAATAATTCTACTTCTAAATCTTTGTTCAGAAATCCTTGAATATTTTGATGCACCAGGTTGATACTATTGACTGATTTTAAACTTTTATTTGATTTATTTTTGCAATTCTGTACATTATTGCTAGAGGTTGACTCTATCGTCCTAATTTCTAATTTAAATTATTTTTAATGTCATATTTTGTTACCAAATTATTGGCTGAATTATTTAACATGTCATCGCATTGCTCAATAGAAGCAAATTGTTTAGCCAAATTCTTGGCTGTAATAGAAAAATAATAAGATAGCGACACAGCTATCTGTCTTTTACAGTATTTAGAAAGATAGTACCTATCCATAAAAAATCTATCCTTTGTCAAATAAAAATGATTACCAACATAATTGTTAGTGTCAATTAATTGAAATAAATTATTATTATAAGTCAAATTATGCAATGTCATATTAATTTCTGATCTAAGTTTGTTTTCTTCCTGTGGCAAACTTTGGCTATATGGGAATGTGAACAACACAATTTTTCTTAAACTTAGGTTGCACAATGATCTATAATATTGGAGTAATTCTCCTTTGTTCACATTACCCCTATTACCAACAAATATTAATATTATAGTATCCTGGTTAAAATTGCATTTTATAACATTTTTCATTATGTCAAATAAAGAACAACCAGGCATACAGTAGTTCATTATAGAGTGACCTGGATATTTATTTGTCAACAAGTGGCCTAGATCCTTTCCAATTTCATCACAAAATAATACTATTTCTTTATTGATACTGGCAAACTAGCACAAGACTGCGGTATGGTGGTATCACATATAGTCAATGAATGGTCTGGTGTGGGTTCAATAGATGGTGGTTGACAAAGTTCACATTTGTTTGTTTGTGAGCTTACCAGCTCATTCATTGCCAATACATATTCCCTCATTTGGTTTTCAGAGGCTGTATATTTAATGGTCATAGAAGTAAGTTTCTCCTGTAGTTGGTCAAGTTCATACCGCAAGTCTTCTGTGTCAATTTGGTATTTCCTAGTACTTTTTTCTAAGCTAATTGAATACATATCCAATTGTTTCAGTAGATGTAAACTTTCTCTATTGAGTTTAGCTATCTTCAGATTGTGATTTTGAGTTATAGGGCACTTTCCAACTGATCTCCATTATTATTCATGAATAGGTAAATCATTAGGTAGGTATGTTATATTAGTTAATTTTAAGCAAACTTGGTTAGATTAGAATTAGAAAATTAGATTTAAATAATAGCTTTCAAATCTCTTGTTCTGAATCCAAAGGTAAGAGGCACAATCCATAATCAATGTGCTACAACTGTTGTGATTGAATTAACTATGTTCGAGCGCACTTCCCGCGCGGACAATAGTGTGGCGGTAACTAAGCGAGGATTAACCGTCGTTAAGTGGATTAGCACATGGTGCGCCCGGCCCTTCCGACCACCACGCATTGTGGCAACACTCAAGCTTATGCTACCCAGAACTGATTCGCGAAATCGGGAATCTATTAATATGGTTCCTTGCCGCTTTTTTGCGTATTGGTTAGACAGGAAACGTTTACCCGTAATTGATATAATTTTTGGCTTGTCGAAATATCCGGTCAGGAACCCCAGCGTCTGTTGTCACTATGGTCAACTAGATGTTTTTTTAACCAGTGGTTTCATGATTTAGGCAAGTGAAGCATTATTTGCTACTGAGATCATTGATTTTCTTCGTTTGTGTAATGTCTTATTAACCCAGAGGACTTAAACTTCGGCTTCGATCTGTCAAAAGCACGGGGAAATACACCGATTTATCTAGACCGAAGCGTGTATGTAGGTACGCTAAGTTTCATCGCTATTACCTCTAGATCTCACTGGATGTTCAAAATATAAAATGTAGTACCTAAATACGATCAAGTTTACTTAACTCGCTATCAAATCTATTTACTTATGATACTATCAACATCCACAAAATTAAGCACACATTATACGAGCACCCCATGCTCTCACTTCGCCCTATAAAAGGCGGAAACCCTCGAGTGGTCAACAGAGCATACTCCACTCACACAATTGACAACATTAGCACACGGGAACAGTCGTGGCAATACCACCATTGTGACGCGCCACTGTTTTGACAATAACTAAATACTCTCATAAATATTTAAACGATTTGAATTGTGAATTGTAATGCTTGGTGCTAGTTTTTTCTGTAACTGCTGTTGCTATTTTGTTGCTTTCTTCGTATGTCAATCATTGCTCTCAGTGGTACGGACTACGGTTGATTTTGCATTTAATTTGTGGATTTCCAAACGTTTTAAGATTGAATTATTTATTGATCTTAAAAATCGAGTCAACAGTTTACATGAATGTTTAAGCTATATACAGCTTAATATCTCTGAAGTATGACTATTGTTTTTCTGAAGAAAATCTAAACTCCTTCTTTGAGACAGTAAATTACATTAAAAAATCTAGGTAATATATAAATAATAATAAATATATATATAAATAATATTTGTATTATACTACTGTATAATTATTTTGCTGTTTCACTATTGTAAGAAATATAAACTTTTCATTGTTATAATACTTTAAAGTTCACCCGTGGTTTTGGTCGTTTTCGTAACTGTGATTCAGTATTTTAGTACATGTTCAAAATCGCATCGTAATGAAGCTTTACAATGCAGATCATATAAAAAACTTTTTACAAAAAAAAATAACCGACTTCCAAAAAAACACTACAAAGTGAAAAATAACTTTAATTTCGGAAGTCGGTGTCTTTGGATCTATATTTTAGCTTTATGCCACCGACTTCCGAAATTAAAGTTATTTTTCACTTTGTAGTGTTTTTTTGGAAGTCGGTTTTTTTTTTGTAAAAAGTTTTTTATTTTTCACTTTTTAGTGCCGAAAAAGAATTTTCCAAATCGGTTCGTAAATGACGGAGTTATGCGCGAACAAACATAAAAAAAAAAATACAAACATCCGAATTGAGAACCTCCTCCTTTTTTAGAAGTCGGTTAAAAACTGTTTTTGTTGATAGCAATGTTTTGTTCTGTTTCTCTCTTTATATAAAATAACATACGATCAGTATCATGCATATAAACCTAGACACTACTACGAGTACGAGGACTTGATACTGATTGTGTATTTACAAATCTAACTAGTTCAGATTTACAAATAGGTACACAATCAATTTCACACATATCTAGGTGTACCTTAACTACCTACCTATAACATGTTAAATTAAAGTGACGTAGCGTATTTCTTTCTGATACATCATAAGTTGAACAGGTGAAGTAAGGCCATTAACACACGGCACCGCGCACCGCCGCGGTAGGCGGTGAAGCGGACCTCATGTCGCATTGGCCTCTAACAAATCCGTTGAAGCCTAACACACGTATACCGCCCGACCGCGCGGTCGAGCGATGCTCTAACCCTCTCTCACCGCGGCGGTGCGCGGTGCCGTGTGTTAATCGCCTAATAGGTATACATACCATGAGTCCACTTTAAATGTTCCAGATATGAGGCATACTTAGTAATTATTCTAAGTGGTACATATTAATTTAACTAGAAACTATACTGACGCAAAACGCAGTCTGGGCACTGATAAGTTTTCAGTATCTCAACTTGTCACCTATGTTAATGTAAAAGCATAAGCATAAACATTTTAATTTCCATAACCAAACTCATCTCAATATTGTACTGTAAGTTTCTAATATCCGTCCGAACCAGCTGCAAACCAAGTCCAAATATCACATTATATAAGTCACACATGTAGTTTCCGAGAATGTACACAACAACACGCCTTCAAGACCTTCTAATTCAATTATTGAGCCATTGTGCCAAAGTTTTTGCTCTCCAACATTTTACACATTAACAATAGAGTTATTTTGCCAACAATAACTGTATTCGGCGGACAATACTGTCGACACTCGGACACGATGACGGAACAGTAATGCAGTAATGACTGCAGAAGTTTAACTTGCTTCAAAATGTTTCTTGTTCAGAACGTGTGTTAGCTTTGCCAAATAAATCATATGAACTAAGCTTTTTATCTTAGTGACACTTGCCTTCTAGTTTACAGATACTACTCTGAATGTTTAATCTGAATGTTTATACAGCGATTGTTGCCCTAACTTCAAAACCCCCAAGATTCTCGTAGGTATGTTATACCTTGCATTCAGGTGACACATTTTGAAGCTGTTTTCAGGTATTTTGGTATTTATTAGGCTCCGTCGGCGTCCTGCTTTCTGAATAGTTAAAATTGACAAAAACTGAAAATATTTTTTCGTCCATCGACTTTTTCAACATTTTGTTTACAAAAAACTAAACAAATTTTTATCTCAAAGTTTTCTTCTATTACAACTCTGGTCTTAATGTCAATAGATTTTTACCTGCCTTACCTGTATTCTGGTGCGCGTTCCGCAAGCTCGAGTCCTGTTTGGTAGTCGTAATTCCAGGTTTTTAAGTTATTAGAACTACTTAAATTAAGGTAATTGATTTGGAAAAAATACCAAGAACTGATGCTTCCAGAAATTCTCGAATTCCTAAAACGGGACTGATGACCAAAATAAAAAACAAAAGAACGGTTAAAATCAGAACTATTGTCAAACAAGGTCTCTGATCATGTCAGAGGGACACTGAGTAAAGGCAGGAGTGTGTTGTAGCCGGTAAGAGTCCGGCACTGGCTCACCAGTGAGGCAGTCTGTGCGCCCATGAGGATTTCCCACTACGGACGAAAATAAAAACAAAACACGTATAATGGTAACACACATCTGATTTGCTTGGTTCTGACAGAACGAGACATCCGTCGTTCATCTCATCATGACCTGTTCTGTCGACTTGACGTGCTCTTTTAGACGGTCAATATCGTGACTAAGGTAATCAACAAAACTGTCACTTTTCATTACCTACATTCTATTGATCTGTAAGATCCTCACATAAATATTTATCTATGAATTTGACGCATTTAATGTTAAACTTCTATAATTCCTGCATAACGACAGTTGTCAATATTTTTTTAACACTCGAAACTAACTGTTCATGAAACATGAATTGTATTTATATGTGAAGTGTTTATCATGTCCTGTTCCAGATACGATCTTAATCTCGGATTAGTGAGGCGTTAGGACGTATTGTTAACGCCAGTTAAGTGATGGTGCCACCTATGGGGGACAATGGTGCCATTCAGTGGTCAAGATACTCCCACGAGTCATAATGACGACTAGTTTAATCTTTGCCATTCGTCGTGTATCCGGCCTTATTTGTTAATATTGGTATTTTATTATTAGTACCTACCTAAGTAATTTTTGTTTCTGTAACTGAATAAGTTGCGTGCTTCGCGAAATAAAGAATAGAATAGAATACTCTTTATTAAGCACACCATAAAATTACAGATATAAATGTAGAAGTTTTAGATTTTCCCTTAACTTGTTCTTTCGTGCTTGTGTTTTTATTTCTTTGCGTTATGTTTACCGCAAATAAACGTATTTTCTTTCTTTCTTTTTTTTTAGATAGGGTGACACAATGGGCGGTCTTATCGCTACAAGCGATCTTTAATAAAGCCAATAAGAACTGGGCTTAATGAGTAATTTGGCTGCATTATGTGACTATTTGGAGAAAAGTTTAAAATAAAAGTATTTCGGATTTCCTTATTCGTACTTCTTACAGATATAGGCAATGGTGTGAATTTTCCTTTACTTTCTGACATAAAACTGCAATAAAAACCAAAACTATTAATTGTCAGAGAATCAACATGACATTTTTAATTCAATCGTAGGTATCTATATTATAACACAACAATCAATGGCATTTTTTAAGAAATTTCTGTTTCGTAATAACCCTAGAACCTCTATAAAATATGGGGCCTACGCACTGTTGTTTCTGTATTTCTTTGCAGTTCTACAGATATTGTCGATTCGTTACGACCTAGGTTATACGTTGTTCTCTTATAGCGGTGCGAATTTATCAGACTCTGGGCAAAAATACATACTTGTGTGGGACAGTAATCATTATACGTTGAATGACAAAAAGGAACAGATATTCCCAAGTTTAAAATGTCAAATAAACAACTGTATATTCACCGAAGACAAGTATTTATTAGATGGAGACTACACGCGATTCAATGCTTTACTATTTACTGAACAAATTTTCAAGCGACGTGACATAGATCTGCCAGAGAAGAGATCGAATGCGCAGATGTATATTTTCACTACGTTAGAGTCTTCATACAACTATCCCGCTTGCGAAGTGAACTACGATAACTTCTTCAATTTGACGTTTACCTATAGACTAAATTCTGATGTGCAGTGGCCTTACTTCGTCGTTCGCAACGTATTGCGCCAAATCGTCGCTCCAAGTATACATGTGCAGTGGCAAGTATATGATGAAAGCGTATCTATCCCTGTGGAGATACAACACGTCTTACATGATAGAAAAAAAGCTGCCGCCTGGCTGGTGAGCAACTGCTGGGCCGACAGCTCAAGAGACGACTACTTGACGAGGCTGCAGGAGCATCTGTACCACTTCTCTTTACAGATTGACGTGTATGGTGGCTGTTCTAAATTAAAATGCACAAACGATAACTGTGAAGAAATGTTAAGGAAGGATTATTATTTCTATATGGCGTTTGAGAACTCTTTCTCAGAAGATTACGTCACGGAGAAGGTTCTCCACGGGTACAATAATTACGTGGTGCCCATTGTGTATGGTGGTGCTAATTACATCAGGTAAGACATATCTAGAGTCTGTAGAGGTTCCCACAGGTAATTATTGTTACACAAAGAGTTAGATTACACTTTTGTGTTCGATGTATGTTTACTATGTTCTACGTAATTCATTAGGAACACATTTCAAACGTTTAAAGCTCTGAGAACCTAGTTTGAATCAATATCAAAGGTAAAAGGAAATAGGTACGTTTACTATAATATTGCGCAAGAGTGTTTGATATTCAATCGAAAAATTAGGCACACTGGTTATCTCAGTTTATAAAAATAAAATAAAAAATTCAGGCAAAACCCATATAACATAAAATAAAATTTTACAATACTGCAACAGAATGGAATAAAATGTCAATGCAATGTTATGAGCGGTACGTATAGCTATATTGTTATGGTATAATTTGTAGAAGATAAATACGTTTATAAATTCCTAACTATAGCTAAGGTACGGTCTATCAGATTTACTGACAGAATGTGTCAGTATTCAACTTATATTTCCCCAGATTTCTTCCCCCCGGATCATACTTAAACGCTCGCGAAATACATCCATACAACTTAGCCTACATCATGTACCAGGCGATAAAGAACCCAGCAATATATTATAATTTTTTCGAATGGACCAACTACTACACCGTAGATGCTCTGCAAGACTTGCCAGAGTTCCACCCGCTTTGCAACCTCTGCGAAGCCTTGAACAGCAATATACAATCGTCACAGGCGTATAAGAAGTTTAGGTTCTGGTGGAACGGACGCAGAGGCCTGCAGTGGTGCATGCCGCAGGAATACTGGAATGAAACGTCACTTCTCCATGTGGACAGAATTCCCATTTTCGAAATGTATTAAGTTTTGTATACTTTACTTATAATTTTTGTTTAATTATACAAATTATACTTATATTCCCATGTTCTGTTACAAGTTCGTATCTTAACATAATTATAGTATTAAGATACAACTTCATTATAAATATTTATCTTCCATAACATTAAAACATAATTTCTATTTCAAAGAGTGTATTATTTTTCATTCTTGTATGACGTGTAGAAACGTTTAAAGCTAAGTAAGTAATCATTTATTTACCAAAAACTTTTATAGATTACATCAGTTTTGTTTCAATAAGGGTTGCGTATGGTTGAAACCCCTGCCCTTCAAACTAGGACAATCCTGTTTCTTGAAGGGCTGCTTAAGAGGGCCCTTCCCGATCCGTCTATCGTCAACGCGAGCATGGTCGAAAAGTTTGTTGTTTCATCCAGCGCAAGTGAAAACTATTAACAAACGAGTGAGAACACGATAACATTGAACGAAAAATAACGTGTTTTTGAGTAAGCCTTACCAGGTTGTGAAATATATGTTGGTCATTTAGAATCTCCATTACATTTGCAAGGCTTTTATCGTAATGTTATCTTAACATTTACAATTCATGAGTACATTATGAATGGCCAAAGTTCAGGTAAAATTTGTGCAAAAAAGCAGTTTTTTGCAGGCTTATACTGACTTTCTTTTTAAAAAAAAATTTTTTTTTGCTGTAATAGAAACCTAGATATAGTGCACAAGATACCTATTGGTTCAAAAATTTCAAAGAAAGATGTGTTACAACGTCATAATCACGTACGAGCGTTTGTATGGAAAGTATGTCGGGTTGGCCGCTCTTAAGGTGCTGCTGTTGCTGCTTTTAGGGTTACAAATAGCTATGAGATCTTCCACGCAGAGAGAGCTTAGCGAAACCTCATCAACTCCCAAGGCAGGCACCTATAAGACTTCATAGAAACCATCACCAATAGTTTTGTAATCCCAACACAATAACAGTCCATGATTAATTTCATATCGCTAACAAAAGAGCATGTTGCTACAAATATTACCACAAAAGACGGCGCAGTAATTAATGTTAGATTCGTATTGGTTGAATCCCGTCGTTAGTCCCGGGGGAGGCGCGGGCAAATCGTCCGGCGACACAATACGGTAGTTAGGGACGGGCACGGGGCGCGATCGGCGGACGTTTAACGAGCAAATTATTTAGTAAATGTTGCCAAATAATAACATTAATGCGTACGAGGGGCGCTGCCACGCAGTTATTAGGACCCGTTGGTCGCCACGCAGTTGAATGAACACGGGTAGCGTTTAGGTGGGTTAGTATGGATGGAGCTGGGAAGCTTTTAGTTCCTACCTATTGTGGATGTACTACATAGTAGTTAAAATAGGACACACGATATTACTTGCGCCAATTGGGTACCCAAAACCAAATGGGTACCAGTAGATACCAATGACCCAAAAAGTGGGATTTTCCTAGTATGGGTCACGCTTTGTCGGTTAAATTTGTTTGAACATACTCACGGTCTGAGTTTACATAACATACATAATCACCCTATACTATTATGTTTCCACTGCTAGCACATAGGCTTCCTCTTTCTGTGAGAGGCAGTGGGCCGTAATCCACCACGCAGGCCCAGTGCGGGTTGGTGGATGTCACACGTCTTCGCATTTTTAGTTCTAGGACATGCCGGTTTCCTCACGATGTTTTCCTTCACCGTTTTGAGAGCAGTGGTGATTTTCCCCCAACTTGGTATTTTTGTATTTATGTTCGTTCTTTAAGTCATGTATACCGCAAAAAAAAGTATTTTCTTTCTTTTTTTTCTTTCTAAATAATTTACACAAAGTAAAGCAAAAAAAAGCGCGTCTCTAGGCTCGAACCCGCGACCTTATTACTCGTAAGTGGAGGCCGTTAACAGAAGGCCACCACTGCGGTCTGAGTTTAATTGTAATTAATTCTGGGAATTTTATTTCCAGAGCTAAGTAATAGATATGTCTTCACCAAAAACTATAAATATAATAAAGCCATACCAACAAAACGTAAACTAATTTCATTTATCACCACCAATAACTCTCAAAAAAACACAAGTCCTTAAGAACTCATCGACAAAATCTCAACAATCCAAATATTGGTGGTGTTCACAAAGGCTGACTGTTGAGCGCTAGGGGTGGTCGGTCCCCTTGCTAGCCAATCAGAGGCCGCGGCTGCAAGTACCAGCGCAAACAGCAGCGATCCTGAATGCCACATAATTGAGTGGCTCCTCGACTTCGCTCGACTGATCTATTGTCAACGCCATTAAACGCAATTATGTGATAAATGCTCGCGAATTAATGATGGTTTTATAGATGTTACGCTTGGAAGCACGTCTTTTGAGTCGGTGCTAAGGACGGAGGAATTGTTTTAGAAAGTTTTATTTATTTAACCATTTATGTACACACATTATAAACATACAAGAAGAAAGGAACAGAAAAATACGTACAAAGGTGATGCTTATTTCTAAAGAAATCTCTTCCAGCATACCTGCGATAGGAAAGTCGATAAAGAGATGTAGACACCGTGTGTAAGAGTAGAAGAGAAAATAGAATACATATAATCAAAAACAATTTACTTAATAAAACGAAACAAATAATATACTAATATACATACATACATACACACAAATACATACTTCTAAAATAAATATCACTAGAACATTAATTAATTATTAGTTTTGTACAGATGGATAAGTACAAGATTTTGGTGGGGCTTGTGGCTAAGTAATAACAGCCGCACGGGTCGATCGATCAGGTTAAGCTACGCTTGCCGCTGTTGGTCCGGGGATTGGTGACCATCTTTATATACCAAGACCTCTTTGTGCCTCGGAAAGTACGTAAGTACTAAACCGTTGGTCCCGACTGTCATTTTTAGATCTTTGACAGTTGTTACGGGTCGTCAGAAGCCCGAAAGTCTGACAACCAGTCTTACCAAGGGGTAACGTGTTACCCAGTAACTGGGTTGTGGTCAGATAGTTAATATTACTCCATGTAAAATACTGGTATTCAGCTGAATCCGGTTAGACTGGAAGCTGACCCCAACATAGTTGGAAAAAGGCGAGGCAGATGATGTTGGATAAACTAAGTACATGATTTTGTTTCAGTGACATTTTAAACACGGAGAATGGTAAAAGGGGATCCTGCCGTTTTGCCGAAAAGATTTTGCCAAATTTTCATTACCCAAACAAATTTTAGCAACCTTTTTTTATACCATTGCAATATTTCGAATGATTTTAGTACGCATATTTTCATTTGGTCAAATTTTTAGTTGGCAAAATATTACCAAGTATAATGTCATTATGGCATTTGGTCTTTAATCAAATGATTTATTACAGCAAACAATCTTCAGACAATAAACGTTTTTGAGCGAGCGAAGCGAGCGGTGCCGCGGTAGCGGCCGGCGAGTGCCAGAAACGACTTGCATTAATAGAAAAAAAGATATTGTTTTTAGTAGGTTACCCGGATCAGAAATATTTAGATTAGGTTAATTACTTATTTATATTATTATTTGATTTTGCGTAAAAACTGTTATTCCAACTGAAATATTTGACTAAATAAAAAATGTTAAAAGTACTAGTTGGTAAACAAGTTATAGTTTAAACGTTCATTTGTCAAACATTAGGTTTGCGTTACAATTTTTTGTGAATAGATTTTTTGCTAAGTAATACTCGTAATTTGGCAAATGAAATTATGCGAGAAATTTTTTGGGAAGTGAAAATTTGTCAAATTCCTTTCGGTCAAACAAGGGAGACCCTAGTAAAAGGTATAGTCACAAACTCACGGTAAAAGGTTTTAAAAGGTACACTGTATTAATTGTAATCTTATGTTGTTACGAAAATTGTATTTAAGAACTCATACCATTATGAAATTAAGTAGTAATACAAAATACAAAGTCGCAATCGTTAAACCACGAGAAAATCTTTTTTGGATTTGGCTGTGTGTGTGTGTGTGTATTAGTGCTCGAGACTGTAGAGATAAACTAAGATAACATGGCGCGCTCCTCCAAAATTCAAAACGTTTGAAAGTATTTATGAGAGTATTTACAAAGCGCCACTAAGACTCACACCGCATTGTGTGCGTACTAAAACAGCCGTCAAACAAAAATAAATCAAATTATTTATTAATCATAAGGATTTGACTACATAAATATTGAAACAGTAATTAGGAGGGGCGCGCCATGTTATCGTAGTTTATATCTACCATAGGATGGAATATGTTATTGAAAAAGTGTCTTCAATGGTTTATTTATTAAAGTGTGATCCCTCTTTTTCCTCGATAGCAGTGTATCGAGGAAAAAGAGGGATCACACTTTAATAAATAAACCATTGAAGACACTTTTAACAAAGTGAACGTTGCTGCACTATAGTTCCTAACTTTAGGTACATTTACATTTTTTCGCTATTTACAAGTAGGTAAGTACCCCACCTATGAAATCAGCGTTTTGTATGGAGAATTTTAAAGAAGTTGCACTTTTCATACTAACATTTTCTTCATTTATATAACAACCATGAACACATGTTTTAAAACTTTTATGCACTAATGTTTCAAAACTAAGATAACGATATGCCACTTAGATTAAGCGCTAGCGCATGCGCTCTTGGCTAATTTAAAACAAATAGTGGTAATTTCTGAAAAAAAAATGAGGAGCCATTTTTATGGTATGTTTTATGTTTAGAAAACTACAAGTAATAAGGTTTTTTTTACTACTGGTAGTTGTCTATGATGGTCAGTATTCGATAGAATATCAAGCAATTGATGAATATTTTAAATCATAGAAGTGATGAGGTTCTTTATTTGTGAGAAAAAAAACGCCTATTTCACCCAATATATCGATTTAAAACAAGTTGTTCCAAACTTAGTGGATGTTTACCGCAGCGCTAATTGGCCACAGCGCGCGCTAAACATTTGCTCGTAAACTAAACACAATAACGTATTCACGGCGCGCGGTACGTTCGCCGACATTTTGCTGTGTGCCTTGCCGACAGCCCCTACTAATGTACGGGGAAAGTTACAGAATTGTAACCGCTGCAATTTATTTACTGTGACTTATTTTTATGTAATCCCGCACATACATACCCCATGTGAGTGTTCCTAAATTAACCTAGGCTGATAAATTTTTAGTTTTTCCTAATTAATGTTAATCGGCTTCCCCTTTCCCACTTAGGCCTTACCAAAGACGTTCAACAGAAGAGATTACGAAGCCTTCCTACAAGAATGATTTAATCTAAGCACTTTTTAGGGTTCCGTACCCAAAGGGTAAAACGGGAACCCTATTACTAAGGCTCCGCCGTCTGTCTGTCTGTCTGTCTGTCCGTCTGTCTGCCTGTCTGTCTGTCACCAGGCTGTATCTCATGAACCGTGATATTTAGACAGTTGAAATTTTCACAGATGATTTATTTCTGTTGCCGCTATAACAACAAATACTAAAAAACAGAATAAAATAAATATTTAAGGGGGCGCCGATACAACAAACGTGATTTTTTTGCCATTTTTATAGATAATGGTACGGAACCCTTCGTGCGCGAGTCCGACTTGCACTTAGCCGATTTTTTAACAAGTACCAGTGCTTGTTCTCAGGCCTACAGTGTCTTCTCATACACATCTGTTAACCCTGTAATTTAAAAACATAGTAAGTACATAAAAACTTATTACAAAAAAAAACAACCGACTTCCAAAAAAAACACTATAAAGTGAAAAATAACTTAAATTTCAGAATTCGGTGTCTTTGGATCTGTATTTGAGAATTCGGTGCAAATACATTAAAAAAAATCGGTTGTCTGTAAATTCGGTTTACTGACGATAGTTGAACGTGACAACGTCATAAGTCTTAAATGGAACGCCTCAGAGCGAGGTAACGCCGCATGAGAGGTAACACCGCATGAGAGGTAACGCCGCATGCGTCATGTTTTTTCGTGCGTGCAGCCGGCTCCATCGAATTATAAGACGTTGTCACGTCAAACAATCGGTTGTCTGTAAAGTCGGTTTACTGACGATAGTTGAACGTGACAACGTCATAAGCCTTAAATGGAACGCCTCGGAGCGAGGTAACGCCACATGAGAGGTAACGCCGCATGAGTCATGTTTTTTCGTGCGCGCAGCCGGCTCCATCGAAATATAAGACGTTGTCACGTCAAAAACATACACTCGAACATATAACCTCCTCCTTCTTGGAAGTCGGTTAAAACCCCAATCATTTTTAGAGTTTCTTGCCGGCTCTTCTCCATAGGAAACGACAAAATGGAACCTAGCTTCTGACGTTTCATAAATGCCCTTAAAGATGTATGTGAAATAAAATATTTATTGAGTGTGAACGACTGACACCATGTTTTTTAATAAATTGATGAAGTTTTTCTTTTATAAGAATGATTTTCTTCAATGGTTTCTGATGACAATTGAGAAAATTATTTGAATCATTGTTGGTAAGAAAATAATGAAGTACCTAATGATAAATGATTTATTTCTGTAAGTAGGTTTGTACAAACACTTTTACACGTCAATAAATAATAGATAATGTTTATATATATAAGATAATGTTTAATGCATGTTAATTTAGGATGATAAGGGCGGGCGAATGATAATTTCAATGATTGTAAAAGGCTGCTAAGTCAATATGTACTAACATAACATAACGCCAACATTGTACACTTAGTTCGCAATAAACGTTTTGAATTTGGTATCATAACATTCATTCAACAGTCATTCACCAAAAACATACCATTCAAAACTCAAAATACATCAAAGATCAACCGATTACGCAAGTCGTAGCGTAGTCCCCCGGGACCCGGGACTCAGCCCGGAGTCCGTACTCCCCGCAAACGGAATGGATAATTCAATAACCGACGGAACGCGCCACCTAATCCTCAAATTAGCAATACGATATGAATAAATAGATTTTGGTCGAACAAAGCAGGTGCCCTGGGAATACAGAGTAGGGGACAGTGGTGTTTAGCGAATCATTAGTTTTGCTAATGAAGGGCTGCGTCAAATATTCCTGTGTCATTTGAAATGGGGTAACATTGTACAGCCAGTACATCAAGCTACTACAATCTGTCATATTTCTTTAATAGATTTTCAACTTTATAAGGTTCAAAGTTGATTGGGAACATTTGACAGTTTCGGGTACCTTGACCTGCTGGCGTCTGTACAATGCAGTTTACTGTTATAAGTTATGTTTAAACATGTTAGATAAAGTAGCTTTTTTGATGTCTAACAACTTTCCTCTCGTTCTCTGTGGAAGTGATTTCGTGAAAAGGGACGGAAGTGTGTAACAGGAAGTGACAGCTTGAGCATGGAATAATTACTTTTTAATAGCATGTAATTAGTGTACCTACTTATGGAATTAGTAAGTGTGAGATGTCATGTTACACATCATAATTATGCGACTACTGTCGCTCATTTTTTTTAAAGAATAGATGTCTTTCCTGAAAAAGCAATATTGATTCCGCTTTGAAAGTGACACCGGCGACTGAAAAATTGAGTGAAAATCGGTTTTTGCGGGAAAAAATGTTGCGCTGGCTTCAAGTAAATCGGGACCACGCATGCAAAATAATGAATGATGATTTAACCTACCGCTCACTGAAATTTGGGAAAAATCATTTTAGCAGACGTCAATTAAAAACGAAAATGATAACAGGAGGGAGATAGTTTTTCATCCTGCTGAAAAGTTTACGAGGCAGTAAAAGTACGGCTGAGAAAATCATGACTCGATTGCGGGTATCAGACAGGGTAAAAACACCCATAACCGAAACAGCATTACGTCTTCCCAGCTATGGTATTGTATTGTATTGAGAAACACATGTAACCGTCACATATCACGTTCCCCAACCACATAATGATCGCTCCAACATTAATGGAGTAACTAAACATAAACAGATAGCAATCTAATCTCATTGTTGCAGCCACGTCAATTATAACAGAGATACATTGAGCGGCGCAGAGATACGCCAATTAGGCGAGGTTCAGGAAGCTCCCGCGCGTGCGCACACCCTAATTGTTTCCGACATAGTCTTGCCACCCACTTCCACCCTTACGTACGAGAAAATATGGTACAGAAGCCCCACTTTGAGTAGGCCAGAAGCAAAGACATTAAATTGTTTACTTAACTATAGACATGGCGAACGTGTGGTGCCGCACGTAAAGAATAGCACCACCCCATTTCTTCCCGTGGTTGTCGTAAAAGGCGACTAAGGGACTTACTAGAGAATGTGTTCTCTATGCATTTTAACACCATACTGCGATCGCCATTCCGGGGCAGTGGTCCAACTGCTCTGTACAACTAGTTGGACCATGGGTCTTTACTAGGGGCAGTTGTCAAACTTTGAAAAATAGTTGGACCACAGAACCTTTTGAGAGTCCCGTGGTCCAATTCGAAATAGAGGCTGCGATCGCCAACCCGCCTTTCCCGCGTGGTGATTATGTCAAACACCCCCCTTAGGATATGATACACACACGACATTCCGAAAGGAATATCGTGGCCCTGGCACACAGGCAAATGAAGGAACACGGATGGGTTTTAGTCAGTAAAAGTCTGACACCCTCCCGCCCCGCCCAGAGCGGGAGAAGTTATTTGATAATTTCCTACCCAATAAAAAAAAAAGGGGAGGCCTATGAAATGAAATGAAATGAAATCGTTTATTCTGTAGAAAATAAAAAGTAAAAAATAAGCTAGATGTAGTCGACATTTCCTATCTGACTACCCGTCTCTTTTAAAGTCCAGACATAATCTTGGTCAGATCATGTGAGGACCATGTAGATCTGTGTCTGAAATGGTCTTTTGAGGAAAGAACCACACAATTTTGAGTGGACCTGTCCAATCAGTGCAAGCATTTGTCGTAATCGTGCAGCTCGACTCAAGACTTAAGGAGCTCAACGACTCGACGAACAATACCAAAGAAAGTACATTTGGGTAGGCCTCATAAAGTGCTCAAAATGCCAGACCACCATTAAAACTGAGAAAAAGCATAAAATAATAGGAAAATATTTAAAGAAAAAAAAAATGACCCACATAGTGCTCACATTCACAATAAATTAAAGCAGTAAATGTAATACTTTTCAAAGTAAACATTAATGTAATATTGTATATAATATTCTGCAATGTCAATATTTATATAAAATCATGCATAATAACATTAAATGTCAAGTTTTCCAGTTTGATCACAAGGCTTGCAGAGCGAGCAACTCAATCCCAAGCTTTTTTGTCTTCTAAATAATCAGAAATTTTATAGTACCCTTTTTTACAAAGTTTGGTTTTAATACAGCTTTTAAATCGTTTAATGGGTAAGTTTCGAATGTCAGTAGGAAGTTTGTTGTAAAAGCGTATGCATTGACCCATGAACGAGTTGCCTACTCTGTGGAGGCGAGTGCGATGTACAGCAAGATTGTGTTTATTCCTGGTATTTAAACAATGAATATCGGACATTTTCTTAAAATTTGATATATTTTTGTGTACATACAATAGATTTTCAAATATATATTGAGAGGCTACAGCCAGAATATCTATTTCTTTGAATTTTTCACGAAGTGAACCTCTTGGACCTAGATTGTAAATGGCTCGAACAGCCCTTTTCTGTAAAACAAAGATAGTATTAATGTCCGCACACGTTCCCCAAAGAAGAATCCCATATGACATAAGCCTATGAAAATAACTAAAATAAACAATTCTGGCAGTATCTATATCAATTATCTGTCGAATTTTTTTAACAGCATAGGCGGCTGAACTAAGCCTTCCTGACAATTTTTCTACATGTGGGCCCCATTGTAATTTACCGTCAATAGTTATCCCAAGAAAAACTGTCGACTCAACAGGGTCCAACTCCACTAAGTTGAACATTGGTAGTTAGCTGCCTGACATTTGGCATTGAAAATTTAATGAGCTTAGTCTTTTTTTCGTTCAGGAGAAGATTATTTACATTAAACCAATGGACAACCTTAGAGAGTGCATCGTTAACATGTTCAAAATTGACTAGCTGACGTTTGATTTTAAAAATGAGGGAAGTATCATCTGCGAATAATACAATCTTGTGATTATCCCTTATGTGATAAGGTAAGTCATTTATATAAATTAGAAACAAGAAAGGACCTAGAATTGAACCCTGCGGAACTCCCATAGTGACCGCAGATCCTGCAGATCTCTTGCCATTAACATCAACCCTCTGAATTCTGTTGTTCAGATAAGAAGTCAGAAGGTCGAGAGCACTGTCCCTCATACCATAGTGGTGCAGTTTTCGGATGAGTGTATCATGATGAACGCAATCGAAGGCCTTAGACAAGTCACAGAAAATGCCAAGAGCATTCTGCGACTCCTCCCAGGCCTCGAATATGCTCTTCAGTAATTCCACGCCCGCGTCTGTAGTTGAACGCCCCTTTGTAAAACCAAACTGTTTCAGATGAAGTAAATTATTTGTATTGAAATGTCCTAACATTTGCTTTAAAATTAACTTTTCAAAGATTTTGCTCAATGTAGGTAATATCGAAATTGGCCGAAAATTCGTGGGATCAGTTGTGCTGCCAGATTTGAACTGTGGAATCACTTTACTAAGTTTCATCAGATCAGGAAATACACCAGATGCAATACAAGAATTAAAAACAATTGCTAAAAACGGTGAAATAACATCGATTATTGAAGACATGGTATGTACTGATAATCCCCAAAAGTCAGCAGTTTTTTTTACATCAAGATCTTTAAATGATTCTATAATATCCTTAGCGGTAACAACCGTGAATTTAAAGTGTTTATCACATTCTGTCCAGCAGTGGACGTCTTTTGGCTGAAATGATGACTGATGATGGCGAACAAAATCGTAACCCGATACAATTGTCCTAGTGGGCAAAAGTCGCTCAGTCTAGTGTGGTACGCCTGCATGTCAAGTCGCAATTCGCATTCGTGTCCACCAAAAGAAAATTATTTTCGAAATATAATGCCCTAATTGTGCAATAATGGTATTGCAAATCTCGTAGTGATAAAACGACTAGACGACTTAACCACGGTCTATTTTCACTGAGACATGGATCACAATTTTTCTATGACATTACTTCTAATAGCCTCTCTAGAGTATCTTTTTTTTTTTTTCCAAAAAACTTAGTACTACATTACAATGGAAATGTGGCAACAATTTCAATTAACCTAAAGAGATTAGCATCTGTAGCCGCATAGCCTGTATTTCGGCTATCAGCACCGTTCCCCTCGAGTATTATGATACAAGAATAGGTGCCAAGCTATAGTGGCATATACATTAGTACTACAGATATATAGAATATACGAGTAGTTGATACGTAAACTAGTTAAATAATTTGAAAATGGGTAAGTACAAAAGTTTGAAGTTTTCTGTGCTCTTAGCCGTATTCTTAGAGTGCTAAGGATATTAGTTGTTCCGTCTGCTCATAGTTTAATTCCTGCAAATATTGGCTTACTTTTAGTTTGCATTGTATTCTAGTCAAGGTGTATATATTTATTGATTTGTTAATCTTATTATAAAGGTAAGGGCCTAGGAAACTTACAAATCTTTTACCAAAGGTAGTTTTAAATGTGGCTAGATAGTCACATACATGATGTTTACGTCGTCTCTGTAGTAACATTGGGTTGTAGGGCTGTTTTTTATGTTCTTGCAGGATAATTTTGAGTATGAATAACTGTCTTACTGTCAAAACCTCGCACAACTGGAACAGTGTAGTGGTAGGAAAGCGCATCGGTTTAAACGTGCAAACCTTCAGTATAGCTCTCTGGGCGACTTCAACTGCCTTTAGCGTAGATTTGCAGATACCTCCCCAGGATGAAAGGCAGTAAGTAAGAAGCGACTGACACAGGGCCTGATATATTCGCTTCAGCAGTGCGGGGTCCGCGACATGACGTAGGTTTTTAAAAACATAAATTAATTTTCGCACGCTACCGCAAAGAATTTTGACATGTTCTTTAAAGTTGAGCTTATTGTCTAAAGCAGCCATACTCAAAGTGTGTTCCGCGGAACCCAGGGAAGGGTTCTCAAAGCCTCTGTGGGGGTTCCGCAAAAATACTGGTCAGAATAAAAAAATAATACTAAAGGAGTGTCTACCTACTATATTTTATTTTACTCTGGTACCTGAGTAACATAATAACAATCTTAATATTTCAACAAAAGTAAAAAAATATGTAAATTTTAATGTCAAGTAATATGATTATTAATGAAGAATACACATAAAACCATTTTTAATTACTTTAGGGCTCCGTCAAATATTTCGTTTTCGAAAAGGGTTCAGTCTCCAAAAAAGTTTGAGAACCACTGGTCTAAAGTAATACCAAGGTACTTTAGAGTATGAACGCGTTCCAGGGGTGAACATGCGCAACTATCCGCAGAATTGCACTCATGTGAAACAATTTGAAGGTCGCCGCGAATACCCACCGCCTGTCTTATGCTGAAACAAATATATTTCGTTTTATCTACGTTTAGAGTAAGTATGTTTCTCTGCAGGGGCTAGGGGTCTACGAGTACTCTGAAGCGATAATCTGAAGTATCGGCCTTATGCAGTTTCTTGACTTCCAAAGTTTCTTATTTTGACTTTGAGTCTTTACCCGTCTTGAAGTCACATTTTTGGCTTTGAATTAAGTAATTACTTCTGAATGATGGGAGGAGCTACCTCGGGAGCGTGGTAAAATTATTTACTTAAATTGGAATCTAGGGGCAAGGTTCGCGCCTTCGCGTCTTTAGTCGCCTCTCGCCCCGGGCGTCGGGAGTCGCAAGCCGATTTCCGGCCATCGTAGGTCCGGTCGTCGATAAGGACCAGGCCGACGGCGCGTTGTGTTCCACACGCGCCTCAAAGAGATGTCAGCACCAACTGACGGGGTCCGTTAGGACCAATGCCTGCCAGGGTTGCGAGTTTGTCCGAAAGGGATATCGTGGCCCTGGCACACAGGCAACAGAAGGAACACGGGTGGGTTTTAGTCAGTAAAAGTCTGACACGCCCCCCCCTTAAAGTTATTTGATAATTTCCCACCCAAAAAAAAAGGGGTCTACTCTGAAGCGATAATCTGAAGTATAAGAAGTATCGGCCGAATATTCGGCCGTTTCTTGACTTCCAAAGTTTCCTATTTTTACTTTGAGTCCTTACCCGTCTTGAAGTCACATTTTTGAGTTTGACTTATCTTTTTGACTGTCGTCGATCGTTGAACATTCTGCCGATACTTCAGATATCTTCGGAGTAGATCCCCTGATCGCTACTATCGGCAAATGGTGAATGTTTTCATGAAAGAAGCAAGATATTTATACTGAATTGAATCTCTTTACTATTTGGGTACTGCTTTACATAAAGAACAGACATTACATTACATTTACTTTTAAAGTTGTTTTTCTCCAGCGTGTCTGTATCATCGGCCCGTCGCCCCCACCCACCTTCCGTAGCTCCGGGCGATAACAAGGAAAGGAATATCAGAGCGTAAAGCTGGAACTGCACAGTGTTTTGACAGTACGCTTTAAGTACAACTGTGGGTACAACTACTACTGCACCGCCCGCCATCGCCATCGGATTTGCTCTGTCATACCGACCAATTGAATTTCTGAGAATTGAAATCTGTTCTTTCTTTGTACCTAGTTTAGTTTCTGTTCATGTAAAACGACTTTTAAAGTCAGATTTTCATACTAGTATACGAGTACCTACCTAGTATAAGGTACGGTGAATGATGATGGAACACATATGGAGTATCGAATTTAAAGTAATATACGGAGGTTTAGGTACTGATTGAACATCATTTTATAATGCTACGTCCACATTGTCGCGATGACGCGAACTACACTTCGCGCGCTTTCTGTTGTACAGCCAGTCGTCGAGCGGTATGCGAGAGAGAGCGCGCGAAGTATAGTTCGCGTTATCGCGATAATGTAGCCGTAGCACAATAAAGTACTTGACTAGGTACACTAGCTAAAGCCGAAACCATTTTCAAGTGCAGAAACATTTTTAATAATTGAAAATTTTTTTGAAGAAACATTTTTTTAGTAATTGCACAGAATTGGCAGCTCTGGACAGTGAGGTGTAAAGAGAGTAGGAATAACCGCCGTATGATGATGTACCTACGTTGACATCATGGTGGGGCTTGCGCTCTTCTGAACTCTAAGTCTGTGCCGGTAGAGTTTACTTTGCCGAATCAGGTCTAGTGTGAGGAGCCAGGCCACCAAGAGAGATACATAAACCCGCAGGGCATATCTCTACTTCTCTACGTTGACGTCATGATGGGGTTTGCACGCTCCTGAACTCTAGGTCTGCGCCGGTAGAGTTTACTTTGCCGAAAAAAGTCTACGGTGAGGAGCCAGACCTGTGTATTTTATATAAAACATTGGTCAGACTGGGACCATAATCTTTCCATAATCATTAGCCACCCAAACACATAATCCAATATATTTGTTTGCATATCCTGCAATAGTCCTACATAACCGGGAGTTGTCCTTGGGTGCACTTGTATAGTGGGAACAGAGATAATCGTCGGTTGGCGCCATTTAATTAAAAATGTCTAACAGTCCTCTGTGAGTTGGCACCGGCCACGCCTTTCAAATGTCCGGGACTCCAGGGGCCCGAGATAATTATGTCAAAGATATTTAAAAAAATAATATTAATTGCACAGAATCATATACTTACCTAATTTTCTTTTACGATACTAATCGTATGGGTATGATTTTCATATTACAAATACCTACTGCGTACCCACTATGTTGAATGACGACCTGCAGTGCTATTCTGTAACCATCCTCACCGGAAAACTTATCTCACCTCCTACTCATCCCACCTGATGCTAGGGATGGACAAAGGATTACATTTACAATCATAATCGAGATTTTGAACAGAGACTCAATTTTGTTTTTACATTAAATTGAGTTTGACTAAATTTCTGTTTTGCTATTTTATTTAAAAGCCCCTTAAATATTGATATTAAGACACATAAATACTAGCTTTGAAATAATATAAAATGATCATTAGAATTAGCATAAAAAAATATTATTAAAATCTCGATTATGATTGTAAATGTAATCCTTGGTTCATCCTTAGTAGCAGTGGAATGACAATGACAGCTCACTCCACGCAAGAATTCACGGTGAGATTTTTACAGAATCGACATGCTGATGAGGGTTTTCTGGCAGAACTGAGACGTCAGGTCAGGATCTGTCAAAGGTGTCAAAGCGCCTTTATTTTCTTTAGTCGTGACTGAATGATGAACGAATGAATGAAACGAATGATGAACGTCTCATCATACAGTTTTATATTCATTTTCTAAATGGAAGACCTCTCGCCAAAGTGACGGCAACTGGTGGCGTGAATTTTCATGAAAACCCTCATTTAAGTAACATAGCAAACTTAGAGGCATTAGAGTGGTAAACAAGCCAAAGCCAAGCCCTTTATGGGCTTAATTATTAAATTTTGCTTAAGTTTTTTGCAATTTGCAGGTCTGTGTCAGGTTGTATGTTGATCTAAATATGATTTGCGGACGTAACTAATATGGCTTTACAGATTATAATCATTAAAATCAGCATATTTTTGTTACAACCTGTTACTGACCTGCAAACTGCATAGGTAATACGTAAGAAAATTTTAATTGCGCAGGCTACCCTGACGCTTTCGCCATAACAAAATATTAATAAAGCCTTTCATTATAATTTAAAACCCAACTGAAAAAACGTACGAATTCAAAGAAGATTATTTTTTTACGAAACCCTACACAAAGTTCAACTAAAACTAATTTCACTCAAAATTATTATAAAATACACTTCCATTATTACATATACGTTCAGCTACATTGTTTCCTAAAAGTGCGCTTCACCATATCAGTGTACACTGGAAGCCACACAAAATATCAACATTTTTCGACGATGCAACTTGACACTCGGGTCATCCGGAAGCAATTGCGCACAAAGCTCTAAATGCACGCAATTGTACGCGGCACGTGCGGCCTCGTGTCCGCGATTTGTACCATAGAGAACTACAAATGCGTGCAGAATTAGTGACGTCTACGTCTCTATTATAGTTGTCTGTTGATGATTTACGCTTGTTAGGCCTCAATTAATTATGTTCTGAGTAATGGGTACTTGTAATCTTTGTGTGTATTTGTGTAGTCAAATAATCCCTGCTTGTCTAATGAATTACTGATGGTAAATAGTTTGGATTCAATATTTGCTAGATATGTATTTAGATGTTAAATCCTCTTTGCCATTTCTCCTTTGACAATAGAGCAAAGAAGTTCGAGAACTGATGATTAATTAAAGCATAGACTTCATTGTATTTTTGGCTCTTTATGATTGCTGAGGATGAAGTGGATGGCAATCAGCCCTCGTTCGAAATACGAAACATTGTCATCAAAAACACGAAAGACGTAAAGTGATGTTTTATAACGAATGTACTACCTATAGTCTGTTCCAACACTATCTGATAAGAGTGTACACAAACCTTGTTCAGGTTAAATTCTTATGTAATCACTCACTAAAGGAAATTTGAAACACATTCATCTGTATTTAGAAGATTTCAACTTTATATCTCATCAGTTTTTCCAACAATAATTTCACATTTGTTTACATTTTAATCAGATACTTTTGGAACAGTATGGTCTGTTCCAAGTACCGATATGTAAGGTAATTCAGGCATGGAAGGCCCGGCTGGAAACAAGACCCAGTATTTAAAAAAACCGGCCAAGTGCGAGTCGGACTCGCGCACGAAGGGTTCCGTACCATTATCTATAAAAATGGCAAAAAAAATCACGTTTGTTGTATGGGAGCCCCCCTTAAACATTTGTTTTATTTTATATTTAATTATTTATATTTAAAGTGAATATATAACTAAATATTCTGTGAATATTTCAAGCGTCTACCTGTTGCCGTTATCAATATCGAGCAAAAACGAGCAAAAAAATCACGTTTGTTGTATGGGAGCCCCTTAAACATAAATTTTATAGCGGCAACAGAAATGCATCATCTGTGAAAATTTCAACTGTCTAACTATCACGGTTCATGAGATACAGCCTGGTGACAGACGGACAGACAGACAGACAGACAGACGGACAGACAGACAGACAGACGGCGGAGCCTTAGTAATAGGGTTCCCGTTTTACCCTTTGGGTACGGAACCCTAATTACAGTTGGAACGGTGTTATGATATACAATGATATTATAAGTAAAAACAAACATACAGCCGAACATATAACCTCCTCCTTTTTGGAAGTCGGTTAAAAGTGTTAGATAAGACGCGCTCCGCAAGTAACACGTTAAAATTTGGCTAATTAGCCCAATTTTCTTCGTCTTGTCTCTTCTCGCTCCCGGTAATTACGACATGCCGTCCTACTTCCACGTGTCCTCTAATAATGTGACATTGTGCCGTTTTTGATGATCGAATGTTGGGTAGGTAACCTATTTACCTCTTTTTAACCGACTTCCAAAAAGGAGGAGGTACCAATTACTCCGTCAATTGTGGACCGATTTTGAAAATTCTTTTTTTGTTTCAAACTCAAACTCAAAGCATTTATTTCAAATAAACCAATTACATGCACTTTTGAATTGCCAAGGGGTCGGTCAGTCAGAGAGATGAAGCTAGTTGCCCATTCCAAAGCGTAGTAGGTTCCTATGGAGAAGAACGGGCAAGAAACTCCACGGATACTCTTTTTAATCAAAATATTGTGACAAAGTATTGGTTACATCATTTATGTTGAAATTATACATGTGAGGACAATGTAGAAAGACATGCACGTTAAAAGCGTCTGCAATAAAAAGATAAAACCATTAAAAAAAAACAATTAAAATTAGTTAAAATAAGCCGTGTGTTTGGAAGGGTATGCTCCCGAGGTGATTTACAAGTGCTTCCTCTCTCCTAACTCACTTATTTGCTGTGCCCGACAGGGTCCATGTGATCTAATTTTAAGTTTTACCACCTAAGTACTACATGTGGAATGCAATAAAGTATTGAGTATTGAGTATTGAGGTGGTCCCATTGCCACCTAATCAGAATCTGATGAGGGGATCCCATGGAAATCGAAGGAAATCCTCAAATTTTATGGGCATACCTACAGCGATTGGAGTATTTTTATAGTAACTCGACCATTTGCACTCGAAAAGCACCATTTGGTGAAGTGGAACTGATGATGAAGACCACAGATGACCACCGGAACTACTTAATAATAAGTATTTCACCGTTGCGATTCGATTAGGTACTTTAATATGATTGCTAAGCAATTTATGCTCGTCAAAATGCATATGGTGAAGTCACCATCAGTTCTACTGGTTCTTACCAGGAGTACTCCTAAACAATTAACGCCCCTGCATCGCGAAAAGCAATATTTTGTAAAAGGTGATGAGAATTTGACATTAGGTTATTGTAAATTACAAACAGACCCACTAAAAAGTGAAAAATAAAAAAGTCTGACACAGGGCTCCCGCTCCGCCCAGAGCGGGAGAAGTTATTTGATAATTTCCCACCCACAAGAATAAATAAAAGAAGGCTATTGTAAATGAGATAAATTACAAACTAACCCACTAAAAAGTGAAAAATAAAAAACTTTTTACAAAAAAAAAAAACAACCGACTTCCAAAAAAAACACTACGAAGTGAAAAATAACTTTAATTTCGGAAGTCGGTGGCAAAAAACTAAAATACAGATCCAAAGACACCGACTTCCAAAATTAAAGTTATTTTTCACTTCGTAGTGTTTTTTTGGAAGTCGGTTGTTTTTTTTTTTGTAAAAAGTTTTTTATTACATATCATATCATTGTATGTATGTATGTTAAAGCACTATATATGCTTTACAAAAAACAACAAAACAAGGTTCAAATGGCGCTCTGTCAGTAGCATCGTGATAGTGATTAAAAGCAAAAACACAATGGTTGTCTAATTCAACGGCTGTTGAAATAGTAATTAATAATGCTCTTTGATTGCATTGTAAGTTGCTCAATGTGGCCGCCTCTTTTGATTACAGCGATAGCTCCACCGAATTATTTATTAAAGTTTATGAAGTTTTGTGTGTCCCTGTTTATGATCAAAATATTAACATGTAAAGATAAATATAAGATGTACTATGTCATGATGTGTGGCACAGTGACCATAAATTAATATTTGGCAAGGGTAATTCATTTTAAAATAGTAACCACACAGTAAAATACAGAAACTACATTTACTGTGTACAACAACAAATTGTAACAGTTGCCCCATCAAGTAGAAAACCGCGTGTCAGTGGATTATGAGTGAAATTCAACTATTTACACGTATAGTACGGGGAGAGGAGGGAGAAGGGAGACGTAAAAAAACTGAGATAAAACCGAAATAATAGTTACACTTTACCCTGTGATTATCGCCAAAACATTTTTTATAAAACACACAACCCTTTCATAATTATCCTATATCGAATCTCCAGAGATTGCTTAATATCAGGAACATTCGGTGTAATATCACCGTAATACAAACTATGAGCGAGCAAGGGAGGCCTCCGGGCGTGAGAGGGGTCAGGCAAGGGGGTGAGGAGAGTGGGGTAATAGTTCATCATCCGATAATAGAGGGATTATCGCGATCCAACCCTTTGTGGGCGGCTTGTAAAACTTCATCAAAACATTTGTCCGCACTGATTATAAATTATTTATTCGTTCTACATTAAATATTCGCACAGTGAATACGTTAATGCCGCTCTTTATCGACAAAATGTGTGATTTTAACATTTAAATGTGGAATATGATATTTGAGCTTTGCTTTTGAATATTGTTGATTCGTGTTTACTTTGTTTTGTTTCAATTTATTTGTTGGTTTGTTCTATGTTTATATATTATAGATATTTTTTAAATACCTAATAAAAGCTCTGACCTACCTTCCAGACAAAGTTTTGATCCACAGTGACATTTCCTACGTCTAAAGTTACCCAGATAACCTCCTAAATAACCAGTTCCAATATTGCATGGATATTTCGAGGGCCTTTCGTTCACATATCTTATTACAAATGTATTATTCTGAAGAAGAAGAGCTGGCAGATAAATTCCCTTTTTCAGACCGGCTTCTTTCGCCACACTATAAAAATGTTTGCTTACAAAACAACCCCTTACAAAATTTTGTAATAGCACCCAAGAGTAACATAATATAATATTCACGTCACACATCTGAAGCCCCTCTGGTTCGTCCTAACAACTACTTTTACTATCAACTCTGTCAATTTATATTTGCCTGCAATCATTAATGTAGGCGTCGACGCGTTCCGCTGTTTTTGCGAAGCGTGCGCTAAACATGTCCATACATAAAACTCGCAGACACACCCTGCCCCCCGCAGTTGTATGTGTGGCAGGCCACGGAGGGGGAATGTTCCCAGTCCTAAAAGTGCGTTGTTGGTCGTAGAGTAAACTAGCCGAATGAATAGGTGTCAGAAGCAATGCGTCAGAGCGTCCCGCCGGGGACGCGGACGTGCCGCGTAACCGGACCCACTCGCATCATAATGCTACATAATTCAATTGATTCCCCGACACTACCCGCACGCTTCCTTCTAACTTCGTTTAGAACGTTTTGATATCGGATACGCCGCTTTCACGTCTCCTTGTACAATTCTTTCCCACTGACCCTCGGTAAAAAATAAAAGCTGCGAAATAAGATTGACTATCTTGTATTTAACAAAATAAATAAATTTAACAACAATGGTTCTTATGACTTAGTGGTGGTAAGAGACGGCGGGGGAGGAGAAGGTGACGTGGCCAAGGTTTTGTGCGTAGGCTACCTTAGTGACGGGAGCAGCGGCGTACGCGACCTTAGCGACGGGAGCTGAGGCGTAGGCGACGGGGGCGTGTTGGTAGGAGACCTGGGCCGGAGCTTGGGAGTATTGGATCTGGGCTGGGGCGTGGGAGTATTGGACCTGAGCAGGGGCGTGGGAGTAGGAGACCTGAGCTGGTGCGTAGGCGACCTTGGCCACGGGGGCGGCGTAGGCGATCTTGGCAACGGGGGCGGCGTACGTGATCTTGGCTACGGGAGCGGCGTAGGCGATCTTGGCAGGAGCTTGCTGGACGGGGGTACCCTCGTACCTGACCACAGCGTTGAAGCCGTGTTCCTCGTCAGCGGTGTAGTCGACGATGCGGTGCACGCCGTCGGGCTGCACGAGGGAGTAGGATCCCTGCACGTTGTCGCCGGAGCGCGCTTCCTGGTGCTGCTTTATGTCACCGCTCTGGTCGTCATGGACGGAGTAGGAAAACTCGTAGTGAGCAGGTGCTTCGGGCTGGGCGTGTGCGTACGCTAGCTTTGCGACGGGCACGACTGGGATGGCCACGGCGGTGGCGGCTGCCACCAGGGCGGAGAAAGTCAGGAACTGTAAAGAAAAAGCTTGGTAAGTAACAATCGGAATAATAAAGTGCGTCTCATTTGGGACAACACAGACAATTGTGGTGGAAATACTATCCGGCCTGTGATTCTAAAGGATTAAGGTACTGGTGAACGTACTTCATGTTATTTCAAGTCTAAAGTTGACCGTAGTTCTGAAGAAATAACGACTATCCAATTCAATAATAATATTAATCTAAATAAATAAAACTTTGCAATCGATCTAGCTACTCAATCTTCATAGAAACATGATCAACAACTTACTCTGGCCACCATGTTCACTGGTTTGCTTATTGTAAACGAATGTGCTTCTGTTCTGTAGCTCGGAGCTTTTATACTAGACACAAGTATTGCGTATGCACATACCAGCATACATGTATTACACATATTAACATGTATTGTGTACTTGTGCCTACTGGATGCCCGCGGCGGAGTCACAAACTGGATCGATGGCAGCGACAAGATAAACAATTATGTAACGCGTTTCAAGTTCAATTAGTTTGTTTACATACGATTAAATATTGATATTGCTTTTGATTGTTATCAATCGAACCTACACCTGCTTTTAAGTTGGTGTTGCGAGAAAAAATTTACTTTCTTCCGATTGTTTTGAAGATCGAAACGCAAGCACGAGGTTGGTGCACATTTCTAAACATGGCAACGTTTGTTATAGGTTCTTGATTATTTTGATGAAGCTAACAAGTAGGTATGTTGTATAGGTGTAGTATTTTTCTTATTGCTTGAACTTTATGATGAAGATACTGGATAGCATGCTCGCCATCACCTTCACAAGAGCTTATCTTGTGACTAAGAGCTTTCGTACCAAAACCAATTAGGTATAGCAAATTTTGATAGCTTAGGTATCTCTTTATCCTCTTGGCATGAATAATGCACTGTTTTGTCATCCCTAATGGACCGTTTACATGAAGCCAATTGCCGAGCCATTCCACTAAGCCAAGCCACTACCGAATTTTTTTTAATCTTTCCAATTTTATGGATTATCTTTATCAATGGCCAGAAGACACTCCATATTGTAATGGATTGTCTCTATTTACACGACGCCAATAATGGCTTGGCTTAGTGTAATGGCTCGTCACGGCCTCATGTAATTGGTCTATAAGGAAATAGGCAACTTACATAATCAGCTTATATTGTTAACACTGCTGGATCACAAGCCTTTTCTTTCTGAGAGAGGGAGTGGGCCGTAATCTAACACGCGGGTCCAGTGCTGGTTGGTGGATGTCACATGTCTTCAAATTTTTAGTTCTAGGACATGCCGGTTTCCTCACGATGATTTCCTTCACCATTTTGAGAGCAGTGGTGATGAAATAATTTACACAGAGTAGAGCGCCTGTTTGGGTTCGAACCTACGACCTCGAACGCCACCACTGCTGTTGAGAGGCAGCTTAATATCTACTAATATCAGCCGGTAACAACATGGTTTGTAAAGACTAGGTCAAGGCATATTAAACTCAGTTCTTTATCCGGATATAAATCAGTTAAATGGAACATATCAGTATCAATAAAACAACAATGTAACAGGAGTCACGAACCAAATTCTATTCGTTTATCTTTCACCATCTCTTTATAGGAGTGAATTATTAACACTGCGTAACCAGTTTTGATACTTGCAATTTTATCATAAATACAAATCATTTGTATGATAAAATTCTTTTAAAGTAAACATTTTACTGAGAAGTGGTGATGAGCGATTGTGTGCTCTTTACGGAACAATTATTTTTACATGGTAAATTTACCTATGTGTGGGCACCAACCTATACATTTTTTTTAAATATATTTCTCTTTAAAAATCTACGAATATGAATATGGTTATTGTACACCGATTGCTACAGTTGAGTACCTACCGTTATATCTTTCATATTTTTTTTCGAAAATGAATAATTGTTGTATTCTATACTTCATTAAAATAACATCAAAGTACTTCCGGTTACAAAGGAGGTGACCTTGAAGAATAAATGCTGTGGATAACGGTGTGAGTTTCACATTTATATAATATCTTTGTTTATATTATTTGCGCAGATATAATGTGTTACTGTTTGTTTGTCCCAAATAAATAAATAAAATATAATCAGAAATAAAATTTAAGTATTCAAATTATCAAGATTACTACATGTAGTCATCATGTAGCTAATTAGGATTATCTACAGTGAATACAGTGATATTATTATGATATTATCTAACGGCTACTGAGTACTCTACAATAGTGCATATTAATCAAATAGTTTGCTAGCTCCCACAATTGGAGCAGTTTCGGCACTCTTGTTATAAATAGCTATCTATTACAGTTTTGTTTATGTAACACTAGCGACCCGCCCCGGCTTTGCACGGGTGCAATGCTGATACTAAATATACTACAGAATGTCTTTATATACAACGTTCACGGCTTTTTTGTCATTAGACAATACAAACATGTTTTCTTTAGAGGTTATTCTTGAAAGAGCGATTGGATAAGAATTAATGCTGTATTGCTTAAAAGCGCTTCGTAAATAAGCCATTATTTCTCGTAAAAAGTAAAGGATAAAACATGGTTATTGTGGGTTATCCCTAAGAGATAGACATTTATACCATCGCGGACTTTTTTGTAGACCTTTTAAGGTGTACAATACTGTAGTATTCAGCCAGCATTTGCAATGTAAGCGCAAAAAATGTGTTTATTTACGACATCACATTAGAAACCTCTAAAATGATCAGTGTTTCTCTCCTATATTATGCATGTATTATACATATAAACCTTCCTCTTGAATCACTCTATTTATTAAAAAAAACGCATCAAAATCCGTTGCGCAGTTTTAAAGATCTGAGCATACATAGGGACAGACAGACAGCGGGAAGCGACTTTGTTTTGTTCTATGTTTTCTACATTTATATCTGTAACTTTTATGGTGTACATAATAAAGAGTATTCTATTCTATTCTATGTAGTGATAGTGATTGTGAGTAAAAGCTCGTGCAGACCGCCGCGATATCGCGGGCGTGACAAGGGTCAAGTTGCTTGTTGCGTCAGTCTGCACGAGCCTTAATCAGCCATCACATACTAATGACACCACAATAAATATAAGTCAATGAAATATTTTGGTTAGGTATCGATTTTAGATAATGTGCGAGTTTTCTGAAATTGTCACAAGTTTAGCTATGGCAAAAAAAAACCTTGGTAAAAGGAGGACAATGTAACGTTTACCATGGGATCAACTCTGAAATATGAACAAACATAAACAGCTGTTCCTTAAAAAAAAACCGGCCAAGTGCGAGTCGGACTCGCGCACGAAGGGTTCCATACCATTATCTATAAAAATGGCGAAAAAAATCACGATTGTTGTATGGGAGCCCCCTAAAATATTTATTTTATTTTAAATAATTATTTATTTTTAAAGTGAATATATAACAAAATATTCTGTTGATATTTCAAGCGTCTACCCGTTGCCGTTATCAATATCGAGCAAAAACGAACAAAAAAATAATCATGGTTGTTGTATGGGGCCCCCATATTTATTTTATTCTGTTTTTTAGTATTTGTTGTTATAGCGGCAACAGAAATACATCATCTGTGAAATTTTCAACTGTCTACCTATCACGGTTCATGAGATACAGCCTGGTGACAGACAGACGGCGGAGCCTTAGTAATAGGGTTCCCGTTTTACCCTTTGGGTACGGAACCCTAAAAAGTAATAATTTCGGTTTACCGATTTTACGCTACTGTAAGTGAAATAAGTACCGGACTCTGACCTTGCCGTAAATGACATTTAATTTTTTAGGCTTTTAAATGCCATCGAATTTACGTAAATTATCAATGTACTTGTGATTTTTCCTATGATTAAATTAATTAATGACACTTACGATTGAGAATAAGTTAAAATAATTTGTGATGAGTTCAGTATAATTTAAAAAAAAAAAAAATGGGTTTTGGGCTAGTCCTCTCTGACATCGTGAAGATCGCATTAACGAAGTGATAAAAGTTTATTGGATGACTGTGCTTCGTCGTTTAGTAGCCTGGGGGTCTACTCCGAAGCGCTAAACCGAAGTATCGGCCGAATGTTCGGTCGTTTCTTTACTACGGCTAACTATCGCTGAATACGGAGAAAAAAAAAAACAGTCGAGGAGGTAAGCCAAAGTCAAAACTGTGACTTGAAGTCGGGTAAGGACTCTAAGTCAAAAAAGGAAACTGTGGCCAAAAAAGGTCGATACTTCGGTTTAGCGCTTCGGAGAGACCCAGCCTCTGGTGACCTATTTTGGCTGACGGATAAAATGCATCAGTGTACATACGTAACTGTTGTAGATATGGTCTAGTTCTAAACACTCAGTACCTAAACGATGTAGCGTAAAATACACAATTAAAACGTTCAACTTGAATACATAAAACTACACTTGATAAAATTAATATCTTTCTTACGGAACTCTAAACCGTAAGCGCAACAGTTAACACTAGAACAGGTTAAACAGCGTCATTACCAATTGATATTACTTAGAAGCGATCGCTCCAATTTTTCTCAATTGCTAAACTATATATTTACGTAACATACGCAGGTACCTACTTGGGTAACAAAATCTTTGTTACAAATGGCTTGGCTAAATGTGTTTTATTGTCCCTCGGGGGCATGCCAAACGAAGGCAAAACTACTGACTTATTCATTTATCAATGCAATTAAGATTTGTTTCTTCCTTAATTTGGATATTATGTTTAATTCATGGAAATAATATGAATTACCTTTATCATTAATCATGATCTTAGGAAACGTTTTTTAAATCCTGATGTTAGTAGATCTTATTAAAGAGGTTTCGCTAATAAACCAGAGGAAAAAGCTGGCCAGTTCAGATGAAAAACTAGTTAGACAAGCCATATTTATTAAAAAAAGATAAATAATAAGAAAGACCTAATGGTTTTCCAAACTTATTTTATTTTGAAAAGGCCAGTCAGAGTCAGTTCGGTCAGTCAAAAGTCAAACCCTCGAAAAAAAGAGCGGGAAACCTAACTTTGAGGACGTGTCCTTTTTTACTTAAATTGAAAATAATTAATTAACTTGTATTATAGGATCAGTAGTAGTAGTTTTAGTGTTTTATCTTCTTTCACATTTATTTTAATTATAGTTCTGTATATTTTCTTCAGTAGGGTAAGTTTTTTTTACTAATATTTCATAGCGGGAAAATGAAAGACCCGCCTGACCCGGGGGACTTTGTTCCCCCGGCAGGCAATTTTGTAACTATAATTTCAAATGAATCGGGCATGGATACCGATGGGTCGTCGTCGGCTCGCCATTTAAAAAGAAGCCGCATACATGTGTGCAAGAATTGCAATAAACGCCGTCGTATCCGAAAAAATCAAGGTTCAGAGTCTTTGGGTTGTGGTTGCTTGGACTCTACACCTCCCTCTCTAACTCCATCGGAGCCTAAAAGCTCTGAAATAATTTATAAAGATATTCCAGATATTCCTGCTCCGCCTCCAGTTATTCCCACTCAGATTGGTCGAAAAACATATGATAAAACTGACAGCGCGCCATACGTTGTTCATGTACAAAAAATTTTAGTATCACCAGATGATGGAACGTCATTGCACCCTATTACATTTGGCAAGTTCCTAAAACACAACGCTTTCCAAAATATTATTAACGGTAGCGTCAAAAAAATCGGGCGTAATAAAATATCTATTTCTTTTTCCAATTTCCTGGACGCAAATTCTTTTATTACACATAATAGCCTTGAAACATATAATTATAAAGCTTTTATACCTACTTTTAATGTTACTAGAATGGGTTTAGTACGTGGTGTTCCTGCGGAATGGTCTCCAGAGGAAGTTATTGATAATATAACTGTACCAATTGGTTGCGGTCCAATTTTAAAAGTCAGACGCCTCAATTTTAAAACTGTTGTTGATGGTACAACCATTTGGAAACCATCCCAATCAATAGTTATTACTTTTGATGGGCAGATTCTGCCTAAAAGAATTTTTATGTGCTATAATGCATTACCTGTAGATTTATATATTTTCCCTACTGTACAGTGTTTCAATTGCTGTCGTTTTGGTCACACAAAAATTCAGTGCAGGTCCAAACCTCGTTGTTATAAATGTGGCCAAGGCCATACTGGGGACAGTTGTGAAAGAGAACAAGAAAGTGCATCTTGCTGCCTTTGCTCTGGTTTTCACTATGCTACTAATAAATCTTGCCCAGAAATGTCTAGACAAAAATTAATTAAAACATACATGGCACAAAGTTCAGTATCTTATGCTGAAGCGGCAAAAATGTATCCCCCAGTTACTAAATCGTATGCCGATACACTTTTGTCTTCTCCTTCCAAAAACTTTGCAGATACTCCATCTTTCCCTTCTTCTAATAGAATGCCTGTTTCAAGTAGCTATAAAAAAACTGTCTTCCTTAAACCACGCTCACCTCCCAAATCTGTACAAGGATATAATAAAGAGGCTCACAACGCCATTATTAAAGATTACGACATTCCTCAACCAGCAAATGGTTGTGCTTTTTCTAATCATAACAATGGACAAATTGATGCCAGTTTTTCCATAAACGATTTTCTTTCTGCATTACACAATCTTCTGTCTCAGTTCAACATTTCACCGTCCAACGTTGCCCCATCTTTCAATGTATCACAATCCATCCTTAATGGACAACACATCCAAAATAATCCAGTGGAACTGCCGCAGTCTAGTAAACAAAAAGAGTGATGTTATACATCTTTTAAACAAATATGAGCCATTTGCCTTTGCTTTAGCAGAGACTTGGCTCAAACCTAATCATATTTTTAAAATGAATGGTTATTTAACCATTAGAGAGGATAGATCTGATGGGTATGGTGGAGTAGCTATACTTATCAAGAATTCTATCCCTTTTTCTACCATTACATTACCTCTTCATAGTGAGGAAATTTCAATTGTAGCTATTAAAGTGCATCATACTTGTCTTGTTTCTATTTACATTCCTCACCCTTCTTTTTCTGTTCTTCAAGAGATGAATAATCTCGTTTCTTTTCTTCCAAAGCCATTATTAATACTGGGGGATTTTAATTGCCATCACCAATCATGGGGTTGTTCAACTTCGAACTGTTATGGTGATGAGTTAATAGATATAATAGACTTACACAACTTATGTATTTTAAATTCTGGAGCTGCCACTCGTCGTTCAGATCCCAATCAGAACCAAAGCGCAATTGACCTTTCTATCTGTTCTCCAAACTTAGCCTCTTCATTAACTTGGCATACTTTAACCTCTACTTATGGTAGTGACCATTTTCCAATAGTTATTTCTTATCCTCTTCCCAAACCAAATGCACAATTAAGGAAATCAAACTTAAAATATAAACTGCCTAATAGAAATAATACTGACTGGGGCAAATTTAGGAACATTGTTGACAGTAAGCTTAGCTCCTTGCCCGTAATTTCTGGTGGCAATGAAAATAGTTGTGCTGAAGCTTTAGCACACATATTAATTGCAGCGGCTGATGAAGTTTTTCCTGTAAAAAATAACAATATTAGTACAATTCCCTCGCCTCCGTGGTGGGACTCTGAGTGCACTGAATTGATTAAAAAACGTAAAGAGGCTGAATATAATTATAACGTTGATATGTCTGATACGAATTTTGATATCATTACTAAGTTAAATAATGAAACTTATAAACTTTTTAAAAAGAAAAAATTTGAATCTTGGCGTAACTTTTGCTTATCAATTTCACCGAATACTCACCCTACGATTGTTTGGCGCAACATTCGTAGATTTAGGTCCATATATAACAACCCTTCTCCTATTCCTGATTCTTTAGCCAGTGATTTTTTTGATATATTAGCTCCGCCTTGGGTTCCTGAGGCTAAGGCTATTTGTACTAACCATAACCTGTCTCTCGTTTCCAATATCCGAGACACTCATACGACGCTAGATCTTGCATTCACTCTCACTGAATTAAAGGTTGTTATCCATAAAACTAATGATTCTGCACCAGGCATTGATGGCATCCCGTATTCCTTTTTTGCTAATTTAAATGATGAAGTCCTCAGTTATTATTTAGAACTTATTAATTCTATTTTTTATACAGGAAACATCCCTGTTGAATGGAAACGTCAAATGGTGTTGCCATTCCTTAAACCAAACAAACCTCCTTCTGATGCTTCTTCATACCGTCCTATAGTTTTGTCTTCAATTATGATGAAATTAGCGGAACACTTAATTAAAAATCGCCTAGAATGGTATGTTGAAAGTAAGGGTCTCTTGGCAGAATCACAATATGGCTTTAGAAAAGGTAAAAGTACAACTGACTGTTTAAGCATATTAACATACGATATTCGGTTATCCTTCTCTAATAACCAATCCACCGTTGCAGTTTTCCTTGATATTAATGCAGCTTATGATAATGTTGTATTATCGGTTTTACAAAATAAATTAGAAGCCTTACAAGTTCCATTGAATTTGTTAAATTTCATTATTAATATCTTGACTGAACGCTCTGTTAACATGTTAATAGGAGACCATGAGGTATCTCATCTTGTATGGAGGGGTCTCCCACAGGGTTCTGTGCTCAGTCCCCTTCTATACAATATCTACACTTATGATTTAGAGTTATCCTTAACTAGTCATGTTAAGGTTCTTCAATATGCCGATGATTTATTATTATATTCTTCAAGTCCATCTGTTGAGCAAGCTAGCTCTGCCATCAATTCTGCTTTATCTATTTTGGCGTCATGGTTACATCTAAACGGTTTGGATTTATCCACGTCTAAAAGCGCGGCTGTTTTATTCACCCGGAAGAGAAATATTCCCATAGTAAATCTCCATTATAAGGAAATACCTATCCCATTTAAAGATAAATTCAGATATCTAGGTATAATACTTGACTGTAAATTAAGTAGTGTCCCTCATTGTGAATATATTGTTAACAAATGTGAAAAACACCTAAACATGCTTAGATGCCTCTCTGGTGTGTGGTGGGGTGCACATCCCTTTTCTTTGAAACTCATTTACAACGCAATCATCAGAAGCACTCTGGATTATGGATTGTTCGTTCTAGAGCCAGGTAATGTCATGGCTTTTAAAAAATTGGATCGCATCCAGTCTAAAGCATTACGCATTATTTCAGGTGCAATGAAGTCTAGTCCCATTAATGCACTCCAAGTTGAATGCGGGGATGCTCCTTTATATCTTAGAAGACAATTCCTATCTGACAAATATTTGTTCCGGATTCTTCAATTCTCAACTCATCCTCTCATTCCTAAACTGGACACATTAGTGTTGCAGATTGAATCATCAGATTACTGGTCCCATAGACGTGATCCTTGTTTAGTTGTAAGTTATAAAAAATTCCTTTCACTTTCTTCTCCTATTCACCGTTCCAATAAACTTCCCATATTTAGCAATAGTTATGAGAGTTTACAATTCAGTCCCATTATAAAATATAACTGTGTAAGTAAATCAGATCCCGATTGCCATTTAAGTTTTAATCATTTTCTGGCTGAACACGTAGAGTACCACCATATTTATACGGATGCTGCCAAGCCTTCTCCGACGGGTTGTGTTGGAATAGGTACTTACCATTCTCAATACAACATCGAACAAAAAATAAAACTGCCTCCGGAGACTTCTGTTTTTACCGGGGAATGTTTCGGCATTTTTAAAGCCTTAGAATATATCCGTATTTTAAAGCTCAAAAAATCTATAATTTTTTCTGATTCTCAAAGTGCTCTTCTAGCCATCAATAAATCCGCTTTCGAACACAAATCGCAGTTACCTATCATTTATTTAATAAGAGAATTAGCGTTCAGGACCATTTCTGAGGGTAATACACTACAATTTGTATGGATTCCGGCCCATGCTGGAATCCATGGCAATGAAGCGGCTGATAAACTTGCCGGTGATGCGGTGCAGTGTGGGGACTTAGTTCCTTATACAAATTTTAGTTATGACCTCGTATCGTTACCAAAGACTTTTCTTCGGGAAACCTGGAAGGTGGCTTGGGATATCGGAAGTAAATCGAAGGGACGTTATTTTTCGTATATTCAACCCGACGTTCCAGAAAAACCGTGGTTTGGCAGGGCCAAGTTTGGCAAGATGGAGACCTCCATTCTAATACGGATGAGACTGGGTCATGTTTGTTCTCCAGCTCATCTTGCCAAACTTCATATCATCGACGATCCCATATGCTTGTGTGGCACAGATGTAAGCGACTTGGATCACATTTTTTTCTCCTGTCCCTTATATGACCGTTCTTCCTTTCTTAGTAACCTCTTATCCCTCCATACTCCTTTTCCTACCTCAATACTTTCTTTACTTTGTACAAATAGCTCTCTTGTTTATAAATGTATAGTTTCATTCATTACTCTAAATAATATTAAGTTGTAATTTATTTTTTATTTTTTTATAGTGTAATTAACGTAATACTGATCCTATCCCGTATATCCTAAATCCCGTTAAAATTTATATTTATATTAATTTTGTTTCCCTACCTTTTTATAAAACTAAAACGTGACATTGGCTAAATGCACAAACCGTGCGAAGCCAGAAGAAAAAAAAAAAAAAAAAAAAAAAAAAAAGGCCAGTCACTCTTGCATTTTAAAGTAGAAACTCCATGATTTTATTTTCTTAACCATAAGTAGAATAGAAAACTGTATTTATAGCTCTAGTTGGTGCGACCGTGGAAATAGTATCCACTACCTACCTACATCGTTCAACGGTGCCTACTACAGAATGGCTAATGATGGCGAATGAAAGTCATTGACGAATTTTAGAACGAATGCAGCATGATCGTTACCATGCATTTCCTTAGAGCACAGGTTAAATGCTCTAAGTACATTTCGTTTCTCTAATCATATCTAGAGGGTTATAAAGACAAAAGAAAAACCAAAAAAAAGCCAAGTGCGTGTCGGACCACGCACTACGAAAGGTTCCGTAGTTGGGATGAATTTATCCCAAAAGCAAACTTATCATTGTATTTGAAAAACATGTTCTCCCATATCGATATACGCCACGGTCAATTTTCCAACACTAAAATAATATAAGTTTGTAATCGCAAAAAAATATTTTTTAAGTGAAAAAACTACAAATTAACTATTTTCGGAGTTTTTCCTTTACTTGTGCTGTGAGACCTTGCTTCTTGCCAAAATTCATGATTCTAGGTGAACGGGAAGTACCCTAGTGTTGATTTATTTGCGAGTATCATTATATATTTATTACGTTGTTTTAGAAGCTTGATTTTTTATAGAGCTCCAAGGGACCGTAGACCTAAGTATTTGATATTAAATTCAACTTGATACCTCTACGCATTCCTGAGAAAAAGGGTAGATATTGACAGCCTGACGTACAGACAGACAGACAGACTGACAGACGGACAACGAAGTGATCCTACAATTCCGTTTTTTCCTTTTGAGGTACGGAACCCTAAAAAGGGCTATTATAATCGATCTTTTTCACGTTAGGTATAATTTTAGTAGCTATAGGTACATAAAGGTATAAATAGTTCAAAACCGACTTTGTTGTTAATTGCAAACAAAAAACTTTAAAACCATATAAAGAAATGCCTTCTGTAACAAAATTGGAAGAATCATCGTTAATCTTGACATCAAATCAGAACACAGTACCGGTATCAGTATCAGGTTTTTCGAAAATCGACAACGATTAATAAACGGAAGTTTATTATTTTCATTGACGAATGTAGCTGTCCTTTGTTGACTGACTGCGTAAGGTTTACTTATTTTTGGAAATAATCGTTTTACCGTGAGGTGAAATTTTAACTTAACTATTACATAACTTCTTGCTTTTGGCAACTTTACTTCTGATTATATTATTTTAGTGAACTTTATCCATGGGAAGTATCCCATAAATGACTCCAAGAACTCTTATCCTAACTAATATTATAAATTCGAAAGTAAGTTTGTTTGTTTGTTACGCTTTCACGCTAAAACGGCTGAACGGATTTGAGTGAAATTTGGCACATGGACACAGACCTTGACCTGGAGAAGGACATAGGCAACTTTTCATCCTGTATCTCAGACGAAGACGCGGCAACAACTAGTTAACTAATATTGTTACTACAATCCTGCAATGCCCCACTGCAAGGGCTAAGGCCGCGCTACTCTCCTTCTACTTCTCTCTGTCTAGGGCTACTAAGACCAGTCCTTATGATAGCCATAGCCTTAACTAATGAATATACTTTAATCAACGCTAATTTGCATACCTACACAATCATAATAGGTCCTTACTTACTTCGATTGATGGACAACAAAGACTAATCAGTGCCTTGTCAAAACCCACTGAACCATCATATTGAAAATTAGAAGTGACAGGCTGACCCTTAAACCATACAACACTGAGATATACATCTACCACTTATGATATCAGCAAATATGGTCACGTTCCTGGGTACGTAGGTACTAAGCAATTTCATATGCTTGACGCCCGATCAATCAGAAACGAGTACTTAGAACGGAACGTTACACATATTATAATATTACCATTGGACCACACCCAAAACAATTCGGTCAAGGCCTTGGTCAACAGTCACCAAACTACTTTTAATTTCTCTATTGGACCCACCAGTTTATTCGGACCTACAGAGCTGCCTTTATGGTTCATTCGCACTAAGGCATGTAGAAAGCGACAGGTCATCTTAAAATGGTGACCACTTGTTTCTTCAAATATTTTAATGCATGGCTTAAATTTATTGTTGCAATTTTTTTTATAAACTGATTAAGTGTCGTATTTAATTTGTAACATACGATTTATCTGAGCATGATATTATGTTAATGGATTTACAGCCTCCGTATGATTAAATAGTCTAAGCGCAATGTTGCATTTAAGTGATTAGAAATAGAGTATTTGTGACATAGTAATAGATCAAGCCGACCTCTAGTTTTTTTAATGTTATTGACGTGTAAAAGTGTGTGAGTGTATACATGAATAAAATCATTTATCATGACAAAGTCAAAGATTATTTATTTAGTTATTAGGTAGGTACCTATTTTGTCATGTTAATTGTCATCAGGTCAGCTGTGTTGAACCTTGATGGCTGTCGCATCATAACAGGGCCTCAAGTCTGCTATTACAATAGTGACAGAATGGTCGATCATTGATTTCATAATTGTTGATTTTGACTAGTTTGGTAATCTACTATTATAATGGCGTCATTATGACTTTGCAATGGTCGGCCACTGACACTACATTGAAAGAAATTGCAAAGAAAATGATCGACCATTATGAATTTACCAGATTACGAACTTTTAGCAAAATGACAATGGGATCGTGTTGGAATGACTGAATTTATAAAAATAGCAGACTTGGGCCCCTGCTTGCTTGCTATCAGAGTAGGAACACTAATAATATACGTAAAGAAACATTACATAACTCTAATCATGGAAAAATTATGTGTTACTGTTTGTGATCCGGGATCTTATGACATCATAAGTGAGTTTAGAAAACTGTTATAACAATTAGTTTGTGTAGCAATAAAACAAAATAATTAATTCAATTCACAATAATTTAATAGCACCTATTCATTTCAATAAATACAACAGATTGTCTAACTATGGAACAACAGTATCTAGTGGTGGTAGGAGATGGCGGGAGAGGAGTAAGTGACGTGCGCTACGGGAGCGGCGTAGGCGAGCTTGGCGACGGGGGCGGCGTAGGCGACTGGAGCGTGGGAGTAGGAGACCGGGGCGTGAGCGTAGGAGACGGGGGCAGAAGCGTAGGCTACTTTGGCAACGGGAGCGGCGTAGGCGAGCTTGGCTACGGGAGCAGCGTATGCGATCTTCGCAGGTGCGGAGTGTACGGGGGTGCCCTCGTAGCGCACGTTAGCGTTGAATCCGTGCACCTTGTCGGCGGTGTATTCGACGATGCGGTGCACACCATCGGGCTGCACAAGCGAGTACGAGCCGTGCACGGCGTCACCTTCGCGAGACTCCTGCTGCTGCTTCACGTCGCCGTTGTGTTCATCATGGACGGAGTACGAGAAGTCGTAGTGAGCGGGTGCTTCGGGCTCGGCGTACACCACTTTGGAGACGGGGACCAGACCAGCGTAAGCCGCCACAGCCAGGGACAGGACGATGACGAACTAGAAACAAAACATATTTTATTAGATAAATCAAATATTCTCTGTCAATCAATGATAAATCAAAATTTGTTTAGTTGTTTTTAAATAATGTTGAATTAATGTTCTATAAATATCGTTATTTTTTTTTCAAGATTGTTATGCTTACTTTGGCGACCATTTTTAAGTTTTGTGTTGCTGATTTGGATATCAGTACTTAACTGTGACAATGTGTGATCTGGTGCACTTTTTATACTTAAATTATCGCCTTCAGTGTACCGACGGTGACAAGCCTCGGGGCGTTGTATAATAATTTAGAGGTGAAGGTTGCGCACGCGGCCGATCTACACGATCCCACACCTGTGAGGTATGTAAATACATTCTCCTAATAGAAGCGGTCTTTAGATTAATACTGAAAAAGTAATTTGAACTTATAATTTTCTCATTAAGTTCATATAATTTTATAAGTATAGGTATCGTGTATTATCCATCCATATTCCATAGGTACAAATATTATAAATGCGAAAGTAAATCTGTCTGTCTGTTACCTTAGGAAAGGTATACATGCAGACCATGACCTGGGTTAGGTTAGGACATAGAATATTTCTCCGGTAGTACAGGTTAGTACGTTCCCGTGGGATAATTTCTGATCTCCTCGTCTGTGAAGCCACCAGAAAAAGCTAGTATTTGCATAAAAGGGCTATAAAAGAACCTACCAGTGGCGAAAGGACCATATAACACGATTCCTACCGGCTTCCCTTCGGAGGTTTGCATCAACAACTCTACCGCTATTGAAAAATGGCACAGACAATAATGTCTACTATTGCCATAAAATATAGTTACACTACGGGTATTTAATCCACTATAACATTCAAACAATAAAAATGCCTATTTTTATTAGCTTTGAATAGAAATAACAAACAAAAAAGTTGTGTTTGTGTAGTGATGCGTCTTTTTGGTTCTGCTAGACTTATTTTTAAGTTAATTCATTAATTTTTACTTTATTGATAAAAGTACTTAAGTAATTTAAACCGGCTTCGCTTCGGCTTCTCTCATACAAAAATTGACACCTCGCCGCTGGAACCTATAATAATAATCTAATCTAGATTTGCTCACTACGATTTGACTTCGATCACGGTATTTATTTCTGTTTTTATCATTGATCGATAAATATGTAACTCAGTATCTTGTTATTAAATAAAAAATCGATCGTGTGTCGGACCACGCACAGTGAAGGGTTTCGCAGTTGGAATTAATATTTACGTATGCATATTTATTTTATAGACCGTAAAAATAAGTTTGTACTTCATAATGTTTCTCGAAAAAAACTATGAAAATCAAAATTCATGTCTGCGGTTGTGACCAAAATATCCATCTCAAAAACTATTAACTTAAATAGCAAAGTTACTTAGAAAAATCATCTTTTAAATTATAGAATACAAAATACCCCACATGATTTTTTTTTTTTTTTTGAATAAAATAAGTTTATTGACAGAAAATACCCTTTTAAACAATTCCAATACATTTCACAATAGGTACATTTGATTTTGGGAAAAGGCTGCACAAATAGTGAAAAACCCTGCCTCCTAAACAAGGGGAACCCTGTGACCTAGGAGTCAGTGTTCTACTGTAACTTCGTGTACAAAAGAAACCTTTATTTATGTGTGTTATTAAACCCATTATGACCTGATTTAACTTATATGAATATGAATGTGTGAGTATGTGTGTGTGATGGGGTGGGTGTGTTGTATGAGAGGGGAGGGGGTGTTTTGTGGGTGTGTGTGTGTGGGGGTGTGTGTAGTCTTGTAAGGTGTGTTCGTGTGATGTTGCATGTGTTTCTGTATCCGTTTTTGTAGAATAATAATTATTATTAATTATTATGTGCCTATATTATTTTAGAAATAAGGTCTTCTGTACGGGAATAGTCGTGATTATACAGCCAGTTTTGTAATTTGGTTTTGACTTCATGTTTGTTTACGTTACTTATTTGGATATGTTTGTTGACCCTTCTGTAAATGAGTGAGGTCATGACATAAAGCTGGCGGTTAGCGAGAGCTGTTTTGTGAGAAACAGGTGGCCATGCAGATTTGGCTTTACGAGTGGTTGGATATAATGGAGGAACCTGACTATGCTTCCTGAGGGTGGCCTTGAGCACAAAGAGTTGTGTGTGTTGTGTTGTTGTCAAATTTTGTTGCTTATGTGCATTGAGTTTTTTTTTGGCCCCTCAGTTACATGTATGGGGAGTGTCATTTTATGTATTGTTTAGCGGTGCACAGAATACATCTTTACTATTCCGATTTTCATCGATCATCATCACGGCTATTTCATTCAAAGACTATTTGCACGATGCAAATGCAAATAGTCTTTGATAAAAATGACTGTGTTGCGGACATGAAGAAATTATAAGGTAGAAGAAGTTTTTGCTACTTGCCTACGGAACCCTTAAAAGGTAGCGCGACTTTTTCCGCAAAAAAAATTCAAGTTTTGAGTCATGATCACGGTCGTCATCTATTGGTATTTTTAATATAGAATCATACAACAAAAAGTAAAAGTTATTTATGTTTCAATAAATAAAAGAAAAAAAAAAAATTATAGTTTTATGATAAGTTTATTTACATATATTTAAATTCAATATACAATCTAACACTAAAATATTTATATTTTGTACAAGTATATGAAGGGTAAAAGGGGAACAGCTCATTGGGCATCACAAATTTCGTCCGCATCGCTGTCAGTGGGAAAAGTGCCCAAAACGCTGGCAGGGTTGACACATTGTATGGATATGCTGATTGTTTGGCCTAAAAATAGGTCAGCCCTCTGGTCACGTGAAGAGTCGACCAACCGCTTGGCTATGTCCCGAAATACTCGATCAGCACTCGGATCCCATGGTCCTAGTGTTTCAACCCCAAACGGCTTAAACATATATAGCTCCCAATAAGGTTGTTATATTTGCTCCGTTTGTGGTTTCAGCACCTGCAGCAGCCACCCCAGCACACCTCGCCGTGCTAGGAAGATGGGATGGCGCGAGGGTGTTGACACAGGTTGCATTCTAAACCAAAGGCCTACCCAACTTCCAAGGCATTATCGTCAATCCGTCTGGCCTCTTCCCATCGTCGCGTGCCAAGCAATTGGGTTCTAAAAGCTGACACCCGGCGGTGAAAAGAGCCCGACGGACGATGTCATTCATGCTAGCGTGCCTTGCCAACCGTCCAGCACTCTTGCTTCAGGATAGATCATGGTGTCCGAGACGGAGCAGAAGGAGAGGGAGATTTCGAGTGCTCTCCCGGCCCGCAGCAGGCCAGGGACGACGGACTCGGGGACGTCCGCCGCCCTCTATCATATAAGACCCGAGGTGGTGGCGCGCAATGTACCACGCACGCCTCTCTTAGTCGTCGCGGGGGGAGTCAAACACCTCACTCTTGACCATACCGAGCCCGCAGAGGCCAGTCGGAAATGGTGTCCAAGGCAGTCGACTGCTTCTCCGCACTGACAGCGATGTGGACCGGGGGCAAGGAGCGCCCAGACGCAGACTTGTAGCGAGCCGGAAAGCGGTGCTTATGTTGGAAGACGGTAGCGCTTGAAGCCAAGCTCCCATTCTCCCACAGCTAGCAGGCAGTGGCGTGCAGTGGTTCTCCACGGAGGGTAGGCCACGAAATAATTATAGTAAAAAAAAAAAAAAGTCACAACGTCGCTCTACATAGTTATGATGACCCTCAAATTAGTCACATTTATTGATTTAATATTTGAAAATAAGCCTGTAAAAGTTATACATACAAGAACTCACGCTCACTCCACTTACTGGAAGTATTAAACAAAATCATTTATTTGTGTCTAAATCCACAGAGCCAAATAAATGTTGCATAATTTTGAGTATTCAAACTCAAACTCAAAGCATTTATTTCAATTAAACCATTTACAGGCACTTTTGAATTGACAACAAGTCGGTCAGTTACAAATATGAAGCTAGTTGCCCATTCCAAATAGTAAAATATTATAAAAATAAAATATTTGATACAAAGTATTGGTTACATCATTCTTATTGAAAATATATTATATGTGAGAACGATGCAAAACGTCAGAAGCGTCCGTGATGTAAAAAAAAAACACATTGAAATGACGAGTACGAGATGACTTACCATATTTTTGGATTAATTCTCGTAATTCGGGTACACATCTACCTTTAGACACAACTTGGATCTTATCATTATACGATAATTAAGAAAACTTATTGCATTTAACTTCTAAGTCTAACAATAACAAACACACATTTTCGGCGCACACTTCACAACTGAATACTATTTTTAAGTGATAAAAACACCAACAAACAGTACACAAGACCCATTTACTGTACTTTTCTGTTTCAAAACAAATTATATATAATTTAATAGGTTAAAACATTTAGGACATTTTAGGAAGTAAGAACGCGTTATAATTTGCTTATCACGATGAAACAAGGCGTATTTACGAAAAATATAATTTTGAAAATGTCGATGGTAAAATACTGGCAGATAAAATTGTGACATTTTCATATCGAGTTGCTTTACAAAAGCGGGCAACGGGTTATTGGCGTCATCCAGACTGCATTCCGAATTAGAACATAATCGCTGACAGCGGTCGGTTTTAACGCTGAAACTATTTACGGTGAGTATTTTGGCGCGTTCAAATCGACTACAGTCTAAATCGGAACACACCGCAACTGTGTAGCAGCCATGAGCCAATCACAGCCCAGCTCCACTCAAAGGAGTTACGCCCATAATCTAGAAATATGTGCCATTCATAGACACAAAATATGCATCAGTGTGCTTTAATTTATCAATGAAAAAGTCGCAAAATGAGGCAATTCACCGTTACGTTACACGGGCGCGAGAAGTTGCTATAAGTGTTCTAACAAGAGTTTTAACTTTTTTTAATATTTTGTATTATTTTATAACATAGTTAAATAAATGAATTTGGGCCAGGGTAGGCTAGGCCTAATTGCCTCTATGAACGGCTCGCCCCTGCTAGCAGGCGGTCAAGCGGGTGGACGTAAATGAGGTTATTCCGTACCAACTTGCAGAGCGGTTCATCCCACTGTCTCTGGGATGATGGGTTTTCGGGCTAAACCGTATCCGGACAAGCCAGTTTCCAGGCATTCACGATCAGCAGTGAACACAACTAACTAACTAAAGTGACAAGAACTAAGCTTAAGCGTAAGCTTATACTTGAAATTCTGCGGACGTAAAGCCCACCAAACCGAATGGGTCATGGGGTAGTGTGGCTTGCAGCCACGTGCAATCGTCCAATATTTATTTATGTTGGATTGAAGCAGTGTTTTTTGTGTCTGAACAGAATCAAGAGCTCGGTCCAACGCATCGAGGCAATTATGAAAGCATGAGGACAAAGAACCAGCGTCCTACGTTTTAACATCTTAGTTGGAAAAGTACCTAATATAAAAAAAAAACTCAGTAGGTACAATTTGTAATTTCTGTAGAATGTAGTCACTGGTACCTACATAACGAGCAGTTAGGATTAGGCAACGCAGTGCACCGACCTTCACCTCTCAATCATTGTATCTTACGCAGTTGGCGGCGCCCCGGGCTTACTGTATGTCGCCAAAGATACTTACCGGCTGTAGGCGAAAACATAGTATAAAAAGTGTCGCAGGTCACACATTGTCACAGTTCAGTCTTGATAGTCATATCAGCTACATCAATTCAAAAATGGTCGCCAAGGTAGGTTTTTTTTCTGATAATGAGGTTAATCTGGTTGACATTCCATTTTTTTTTCGCCTAGTGCGATATTACAAAACATGAAATTAATTCATGTTCAATAACATAACACAACATTACGCCTGTAATCCCCGAAGGGTTAGACAGAGGTGAACTTATAGGACAACCCTATTACACCAGTTATGGTTAAGTCCCGTGTAATAGGGGGCGAGCCTATTGCCATCATCTGGGCTGCTACTGAGAAATTCCACATGGAAAAGCCCAATCAATACCAATCTATCTCCATTTTCTTCTATTTTCTATCTTCCCAATTTAGATTTTTCTTATTAACAATACCAATTTTGTTCTAGTTTGTCATCGTCTTGTCCCTCGCTGCGGCGGCTTACGCTGGCCTGCTCCCCGTCTCCAAAGTGGCGTACGCCGAGCACGAAGCACCCGCTCACTACGACTTTTCATACTCCGTCCATGACGACCACAGCGGCGACGTGAAGCAGCAGCAAGAGTCTCGCCAAGGCGATGCCGTGCACGGCTCGTACTCGCTTGTGCAGCCCGACGGCGTGCACCGCATCGTCGAATACACCGCTGATGAGGAACACGGATTCAACGCTAACGTGCGCTACGAGGGCACCCCCGTGCACTCCGCACCGGCCAAGATCGCCTACGCCGCTCCCGTTGCCAAGCTCGCCTACGCCGCTCCCGTTGCCAAAGTAGCCTACGCGTCTGCCCCCGTATCCTACGCTCACGCCCCCGTCTCCTACTCTCACGCCCCCGTCGCCAAGCTCGCCTACGCCGCTCCCGTAGCACATGTCACATACTCCTCTCCTGCCATCTCCTACCACCACTAGATACTATTGTTACATACTTAGGCAAGCTGTTGTATATTAAAATAAATAGGTGCTATTAAATTATTATCAATTTATGTACAAGTTTGTAATTATCTCCTTAACTTACCCCATTTACAGCTACAGAATCCCCAAATCGAATAACATATCAGCCTATAATGTTCTCCACTGCTGGGACTGTGTTTCAGCATTTTATATAATATCATAAAGTTAATATTCTTTTAATTTAACTGTTCTGTTCATATTGTAATTAAATGAAGAATCAAGAACACTCAAGAATTAAGATTTAAAAAACTGAACTGTTAATCAACTTCTGTCGCTGACTGCACCTATAGTGGCTGACGGTGTTAAAAACACAGCCAAAAATATTAACAGAAATGCAAAAAAAAATATGAACAATCGATTATTACAAAGTTGCCCGAGCGACTAAAAAGTTTATTATAAATCGACCGTCACGCAAATTCACCCGTTATTGGAATGTGCGAAGTATCTTACGAACTTGAAACTTATGACAAATAAAAAAATAGGGCTATAGCACACCCACTTCATGACGTTTTCCAAACCTCTTATGGTGTGATATCTGGCTTGACGTAGACTGACTATTACAAGTGACTAATAATCATTTGAGATATGATTGTTTGTGATATGATATCACAAATGAACAGTCTCTTAAAAAAACAGAAGCAGAAAACGGACAAACTACTTTAAGTACCTATGCCTGTCATTTTCCAGAGGCATCTATATATACCTTCCAAACGGAACACAGCAATCCTGTGGCTGACTCTGCTTTTCGTGTACACGTCATAAGCGAAAAATAACAAGGCTTTGACTACTCCCGAGTCGCAAAATTAAAGGAGAATTCCGTCTAATATAGGGCACCCTGTACCAAAGTCCACTGTCGCAACCAACCCTAGTGTATTTGGAGGATAATTCAATGCTCTTTCTATATTGCGAGCTAAAATTTCCGCGGATTAGTATTTATTTGTCATTTACCTACTTAAAATTTTGAGGTTAGGTTCGGGATGAAGGCCGAGAATCGCGCCGTGTGGCGCGATTTTTTCTCCTCGTGGAATGTCATGGCTTATGGAATTTCAAAAATGAAATACGTTGATATAATAACCTACAAATTACTTTTACTCATATTTAATTACGTGTGTACAATAATCTATAGGTAATCCATATGGAACGCTCCTATGGAAGCATAGGAGCGTTGGCTTGCGTTGGGTGCGTAAGACGCATCATCATTTCAGCCGAAAGACGTCCACTGCTGGACATAGGCCTCGCATTCACCAGCTTACTCCCCAACTCAAACGTGCGTAAATAAGTTTTACTTCAAAAAGGGCGAAAAACTACATAGTTTGTGTAACATTGCTGGCTGGTTGTTAATTCGTTTAATTTTAGAAATAATTATTTCTAATGAGGATACAATTGAGCGTCACCGTTTATGCGATAGTTTTAATTTTATTCGTACTTTTACATGATTTCAAGCGAATTTCCGTTTTGGTTTTTAAATTTCCTAAAATCTTCATTAAAAACCAGTTTCATATGTTTTTTTTTTTTACTTTTCAATGTTTTTAAAGTCAAGGACTTCATTATGCCCGACTTGAGCGGAACTGAGATTGCCAGGGCACTTGAGATGGGATGATCGTTTCATTCAGCTTCGCGTACTTATGAACCCACGTCTTACGGCCGGCCAAGCCAGAAATGAGTTTGAGGAAGTTCATGGTGTCTGTGAGCGTACGGTACGATAAAGATACAATGAAGCTGGTTTTGGTTCGTTGTGCCCGCCAAGGCTCCAAAACTTGAGATACAACATCGTAGAAACAAACTAATTTTTGCTCGGGAACATCGACTTTGGACCACGGACCAATGCAATGGGGTAAAATATTGTTTATTCATGAGTGCAGAATTATTTTAAATTAAGTTGACGGAAGGCAAAGAATATATGTATAGACGCAAAGGAAACGATAATATAATCAGACAAATTTTAAAACTACAGTGGCATATGGTGGAAGATCAATAATGGTTTGGGGGGGGGGATATGTTTGGGAGCTCGAACGGACCTGCTGCTTTTTTTTTTGGGTTCCATATAATTTTGATCATATTTAACTTAACTTTTTTATAGTTTCTTATTCGATTCTTTTTGAAATATCATTAAATTATTATACGTGTTAGTGGTGAATTGTCATTTTTATTTCATTACTAATCTAAACAATCCAAAATAAATCGTCGTTCTGTCAGCAGTCTGTCACGTCACCACAGAAAAGGGAAACAATAAATGGGTCATCGACAATATTCTGGAAAATGAATTGCTGCTACACTCCATTTGAAATAAGATTAGACATTTAAATAAACCTTTTTACAGTGCGTTCAACCGATTTTGACTTCTATTGCGTTGGTGTCATGACAAATGGCAGCTGTAATAAACAGTTAGTATTGTAACCACGTTTTTTCTTTTAATGCTACCCTACGCTACCTTAAGCTAGCCTACGGAATAAAAGTCAAAATCGGTAGAACGGACTGCATAAAAAGTTTATTTAAATTTCTAATCTTATTTCAAATAGAGTATAGTAACAAACTCTTTTCGTAAAAAAGCGTAAACGTATTTCATGAAATGTTTTTATTTTTATCACAATACTCAAACGTGATTTTATTTTCACGTACCAACATTTGTAAATGAACTGAAATCTATAGAAATGGCGGATGGTACTTACTAGTCAAGAGTACTTCAAGATACTGATACTAGTCTCCGCTAGGAGTATTAGTGTTATGTGGTACTATAGTACTCTGTCTACGGGACAACGTGTCAGTGGGAAATAATGATACAAAACCACTTTTTTTGTGATGTCAAAAACCCGGGATCTTTTTTCATAACAAAAACGTAAATCAGATTTTTTTTTTCAGATTTTATGAACTACATTTCGTTGCGGCCCGGTCGGCGCACCACCGAAAGTTGGTACGGGCCATAAACATTCTCCTTTAAATTCTGACTGCATCTGGCACTTGCAAAAAACCCCAATGGTATTGCAACAGACTATAGGAGAACACCTGAAATCATAGCTACTTATAAGTTATAACATATCACCTTAGGTATCACACATGTACTTACATAGCTATACTAAACACTTATCAGATAAAATTTCTGAGTATTTTAGAACTGTTTCCATCAGTTATCGACATTTTTCCCACACTTTCCTCTGGGCCTATTTAGTTACATTATGGTGTTCACGTAGCATTTTGCATTTTTGCATTGATTGAGAAGCCGATAAGTAATCCCGCGAAAACTTTTGTATCTATACAGTTTTCTATGCAAGTTTAACTATTACTTAGCGTAGAACTTCCTCGTTATGGAACATGGATGTTTGAACGTTGAAAAACTGTGAAAAAGGAGGTTTTCGAGCGTTTATTAAGTCTGTAAAATGGGGTTTTTAGTCCCCAGTAAATTGGATTGGGGAAGCCAAATATACGTAAAACATGATTTATTAATAACAAAGGTCATAAACGTGGCTCGTTACAAGTTTTTTGCGGAACCACTAAGTTGAACTAAGTCAAGGAGAAAACCTTGCCCCTTTCAGATTAGCATACATGAAATCTGATGCTCAAAAGTACTAAGGCGAAAGACAGAGTCGGCTCGCAAAATCGAGTCAAATCAAATCGAAATTAGTAAAATAAATATGTTTTAAAACAATACGAACTGAAGCACCCATTCTTAAAATATAAAAGAACTCATACCTACATGCTGCTTTTTAAGGAATCTGTCGACAGGTTGTAAATCTGCAGAATCGTGAGTCGGTTCGACAATGTAGCAGTCGACCTTCAACTCTCCATCATTGTGAAGTTTAATGAACGACGCCGCGGGCGCGCCGTGTGTCACCGACGAGACATGCAGGCGGGCGACACCGGCAGCCCTGTATAAAAACTGTTGCAAGTCATATACTATTACAGTTACCTACTGATACCCAAATCAGCAACAACTTGCAAAAATGGTTGCCAAAGTGAGTCATTAATTTAACCCAATTGAAGACAGTCGTATTACAATTTTAACAATTTCAATCCGGCTTTGCAAATAATTATATTATAACATGGATTAAATCTTAACTTTAAAAAAAATATTCATAATTACCTACATAATTAAAAAAAACTTTATTATTGCAGTTCGTCATCGTCTTGTCCCTCGCTGCGGCGGCTTACGCTGGCCTGGTCCCCGTCTCCAAAGTGGTGTATGCCGAGCACGAAGCACCCGCTCACTACGACTTCTCGTACTCCGTCCATGACGACCTCAGCGGCGACGTGAAGCAGCAGCAAGAGACTCGCGAAGGCAACGCCGTGCACGGCTCGTACTCGCTGGTGCAACCCGATGGCGTCCACCGCATTGTAGAATACACCGCCGATAAGGAGCACGGATTCAACGCTAACGTGCGCTACGAGGGCACCCCCGTACACTCCGCACCCGCCAAGATCGCATACGCCGCTCCCGTAGCCAAGCTTGCCTACGCCGCTCCCGTTGCCAAAGTAGCCTACGCGCCTGCCCCCGTCTCCTACGCTCACACCCCGGTCTCCTACTCTCACGCCCCAGTCGCCTACGCCGCCCCCGTCGCCAAGCTCGCCTACGCCGCTCCCGTAGCGCACGTCACTTACTCCTCTCCCGCCATCTCCTACCACCACTAGATTCTATTGTTGAATAGTTAAGCAAGCTGTTATATATTTAAATAAATAGGTGCTAATAAATTATTAAGAATTGAATGTTCTTCTTTATTATTATTCGCATAAACTTAAACCATTTATAGTTTGGTGTGACCGCGGCCTAAATATCAAAAACAAATGCCCAACTCAAAGCAAATACATACGAAATACAAAAATTTAGAAAAAATACCCCAGCCACTAAGAGGTAGGTTAGTTATACATCGACTGTGCACTACCACATATTTTTTTAATTATTATCGAATTAAATATTTCATTAAAAAAATGACATAAGGACCTAATCTGTAATCTAGTAGTAGGTACCTACTCCGTTCATTCTCCGTGACAACACCGCTGCGCCGGTGCAGTGTCACGCATGGGGAATGACAGGAATCACTATTCCTAGATTCTCACAGTCTATTCCCCGTGACGCCATCGAAGTTATGTTCCTGTTCAACTGCTATTTACGAGTATGTACCTAGTACAACATCATTTGACGAATATAGCTCTTTAAGTTATTTATTTATAGGTTTTGAGCAGTTAATTCATCATGAATTTAAAATGAGTGTTAATTTTTAAGTAACCGACTGTTTTTTTTAGTTAGTTAGATACTTATTGTTTTTTTTTATTTGAGCAAAGTTGCTTAGGTTAGGTTAAAACCGTGAAAACCGCGCGTGAGCCGAGCGGTGGTGACACTGTAATGGCCGGTAAGCGCTATACATCCAAGTTGGCCGCAGTTACGTGGCTATTTCGTAGTTTTAGGACCCCAAATAGGAATTACGACGGTGCGGCTAGAAATATAAATAATTAATTCGTAAGTCATGTATTATTTATTTATATTATGGGTCCTCTAAAGACTTACAGGGTAAACCAGACAATTATTAGTATAGTAAAAGGGTTGGATCTAGTATCGTTTGGCAGGAGGTGGGGGGTAAAAGGGGTTAAAACTAGTAGGGGTTGAGTCCCCGATTATAACGCTACCACTCTTATTAAAAGGTAATGCATATTTTTCGAGAAATTAATAAAAAATGTTTCTAACCTCAGATTAGATAAAAAGCGAAAACGAAACGTTAAAGTGGGCGAATGACAACTAAATCTGTCTCAGTTTATTGTTCGTGGTGTAAAATGACTTGCAACGGAACGTAAAAAAAACAGTATGAGCATTTTACATTATAATCTACAAAATGACAATAACAATAATCGTGTTAATAATAATGATTTAATTTATGAATATCTGTGGAGAAGAGATGTAGAAAGAAATAAAAGTGATCCTTTTGAGGAACTAATTACAGTTGTAAATTATGGATGAAATGAAAAATGTATGAATGTTTTGTTGTTTTGTTTTCGTAACAACTTATAAATCTTGCTCAAAAGAAAGTTAGTGTATGTACCTCCACTGATATGTGTACCTATGTGTACAAAAGGCAATGTTACTAGGTACTGTTATTAGGAGAACTTAGGATGCAAGAGCGAGCGTAGCGAGCTCGGGACTTGGGGCACCCCGACTCGGACAGGTTAGGTTCGAAGGGGATGGCGGGGTCGAGTGAGCGAATAGACCCCGTGTTTAGGTTTTTTTTTTTTAACCATTCAGAAATAGGGACCCTTTCAGGTTATTTTTTTTAAACCATTGAGTCCGATTACGCCTTTTAGCAACTTTAAAGTGTTTGAGGTTAGGTTACAAATTATTTGTTTTTCTCAAGAACGGTGCGTTACCTTTTCATGGGAGTAGTGCCAGGGGAAAGGGGGAACACCCCCCTTCCCTCTCCCCCCACTCCCACCCCCCTCCTCCTGCCAAACGATACTAAATTTTTACCTAGTAAAATAAGGTATTTTCATTAGAATACATTTTATATGTATTCATCAAATTTAAGTTAATTGGAAACTCAAATAAAAGGATAAAATTAGTAAGCAGTAAAATTTAAAAATCTACTGATTATTCACGTTTTTAGGGTTCCGTACCACAAAAGGAAAAAACGGAACCCTTATAGGATCATTCGTGTGTCTGTCTGTCTGTGTGTCCGTCTGTCACAGCTGATTTGCTCCGAACCTACTGGACCGATTAAGTTGAAATTTGGTACAAATATGGAGTTCTGTGACCCAAACACGGACGTGTTACGTAAAGAAATTAAGTTTTTAATATGGAGGTTGAACATTTTTGGGGGGCAAATTAGAAAATGATAAAAAAAGTTTTGCTGACTGTACTGTGTGACATATCAAATGAAAGAACTTGTTTTAAGGATTTCATATATAATATATTTTTTTTATATTTAAAAAATAAATACTACTGAAATTATTTAAGAAAATTTATCTCCCCCCCTTATCTCCGAAACTACGGAGCCTAAAATTTTGAAAAAAATACAGAAAATAGTTTTTTACTTATAGATTACATGAAAACCTATAAGAAGTCTGTGATCTTAAAATAACATGGTAAATCTCCCAATATTGTGCGTACAAGCTTACATTTGCAGTTGGAATATATGGGAGAACAGGTTTTTCAACAACAGTGTTCGAGTTTATTCTTGGGATAAGTTCATTTCAACTACGCCCCCCTTAATTGTGGCGTTGGCGGGATTTCATAATACATTTAAAAAAAATACTTGTATTTAGATATTCCAAGGACATGGATACAGCAATTGCAAAACATATGAAGTAGGTAAGTAGATTTCTATTCTCACTGAGCTTTTTGTGATGATTACATTAGAATAACGGGTATTGCAATAAACAGGTATTCTAATAAAATGAGCGATATTTTCTCCTTGTTAGTTAGTTCACAATTTGTTTCCGATTAAAAAAAAACTTGTTCTGAATTAATTAAAACAGTTCACCTTTGTTATTATTTATATGTTTACATAGTATTAAGCTTCCCACATCGTAGTCTCCTTGCCATGTATTTAGGAACCCTAAGCATGGGGATGCTAGATCGGCTACGCCTTTTCTTTTCTAAAAATAGGAATGTTGTAATTTGTGTGTTTTTCTTGTAGGCTTGTATGAACCGTATGATGGAGGATCTTGAAGATAAATTGCTGATCTTACAGGAGGGGTCCTATAAGCTTAATTAATTATTATGTGCTTTTCAAGTTGCTAGGTATGTAAAGGATCTCTGTATTGTATGATCTGCGAACTTAGACTCTTTCTAGGTTTCCCAGTAATTTATAAGTATAAAACTATTTTCTGTATTTTTATAAATTTTGGGTTCAGTAGTTTCGGAGATAATAGGGGATGGTCAATTTTCATCAATTTTTTTGAATAACTTAAAAAGTATTTATTTTAAAACTAATAAAAAAATATACTTGTGATTAGTAAAACTTTTCATTTGATACGCCACACGTATGCAAAACTTTTTTTATTTTTTTCTTATTTGTCTCCCAAGAGTGACCTCCATAATCAAAATTCATTTATTTGCGTAATTGGGGCACAGGAATTGATTTTAGTACCAAATTTTACCTTAATCGGTCTGTTAGATTCAGAGCAAATTGGCTGTGACAGACGGACAGACAGACACACCAGTGATCCTAAAAGTGTTCCGTATTTTCATTAGGACATACCTACGGAATCCTAACAAGATGGCGGCGATAGTTCCGATTTTAGCCACGTGCCAGAAGATCCTTGTACAACTGTACTCTCACATTTCATAAAGTCAATCTAATAATTAATGTACACGACGCCGCGGGCGTGTGTCACCAACGAAACCTTCAGGCCAGCAGCTTGTATAAAAACTGTAGCAGGTCACACATTATCATAGTCCACTACAGACGCTCAAATCAGCAACAACATATCAAACAATCAGCAATAATGGTTGCCAAAGTGAGTTATTTAAATTAACTAGGTATTTAACTCACTAATTTTTAATCCATCTTGATCATTATGCATTTATCCCAGCTATAAGCTTAAGTTCTTAGTTTATTCTAAACCATATTTATTTTTATTGCAGTTCGTCATCGTCCTGTCCCTCGCAGCGGCGACTTACGCTGGCCTGGTCCCCGTCTCCAAAGTGGTTTACGCCGAGCACGAAGCACCCGCTCACTACGACTTCTCGTACTCCGTCCATGACGACCACAGCGGCGACGTGAAGCAGCAGCAGGAGTCTCGCCAAGGCGACGCCGTGCACGGCTCTTACTCGCTTGTGCAACCTGATGGCGTGCACCGCATTGTCGACTACACCGCTGATGAGGAGCACGGCTTCAACGCTGTGGTGAGGTACGAGGGTACCCCCGTCCAGCAAGCTCCTGCCAAGATCGCCTACGCCGCTCCCGTAGCCAAGATCGCCTACGCCGCTCCCGTAGCCAAGCTCGCCTACGCCGCTCCCGTTGCCAAAGTAGCCTACGCCCCTGCCCCCGTCTCTTACGCTCACGCCCCGGTCTCCTACTCGCACGCTCCAGTCGCCTACACTGCTCCCGTCGCCAAGCTCGCCTACACCGCTCCCGTAGCGCACGTCACTTACTCCTCTCCCGCCATCTCCTACCACCACTAGATTTTATTATTGAATAGTTAGGCAAGCTGTTATATATTGAAATAAATAGGTGCTAATAAATTATTATGAATTGAATGTTCTTCTTTATTATTATTCGCATAAACTAAAACCATAGTACGGCTGCTTAATGTCTAAGCTCGCCTTCACACCAAACGTAACATAACTCGACAGCCGACTTTGAATCGTCTAGTACAAAATGTGTGAATAAACAACCTCAGCAGTTACTTAATTACTTACTTACAGAAATAAAAATCATTTATCATTTAATTGGAAACTCAAAAGAATCAAATAGTTGGTAAGCAGTAAAATTTAAAAATCTACTGATTATTCACGTTTTTTTTTTAATGTTTCGCTTTCGACGAAAGAATCCTGCTTTTTTTATTCAAAAGGTTTTAAACTCAAAGCATTTATTTCAAATAAACCAATTACAGGCACTTTTGAATTATCAAGGGGTCGGCAGTCAGAGTGATGAAGCTAGTTGCCTATGGATGAGGAACTCCTATATTAAAATACCTGTTTGCCTGAAAAAATACTGTGTTGATGTGGGCAACCCACATCTTACGCCGCGCCGTATGCAAATCCAAAACAACGTTACGACGACACTTCCTGAAAACACGATTTTTAAAATGATTTTCATCATAAGACACACAAACTATGATTTTGAGCACAGTATGGTACTAACCTCAGGGTCAAGAAGCATGAAATTTTGCGCAAGAGTTTCTTAAATTGCGAAAGTGAGCAGAGTAAAGAAGCATAAGCATAATAGTCTATACCTAATGATTCCACTGCTGGGAGTGGGACACAGGCCTCCTCTCTGTGAGAGGGAGTAGGCTGTAATCCACCACGCGGGCTGCGGGTTGGCATATGTCACATGTCTTCGAATTGTTGATTCTAGGCCATACCGGTTTCCTCACGATGTTTTCCTTCAAATTCAAATTCAATTTTATTCAGGAACAATTTACATTGTGTTTGAAATCATAAATAACACATTAAATAACAAAAAAAAAACACGTTCATTAAAATTGTAAAACTAACACATTCATAATACAATAAAATATAGTAAATTAAACATTCAACACAATTAAAAATTCAATAAGTTTACAAGCATATTATTATTATTTATTGGACTTGATTGATTTGAAGAATATGTATAACTTTTTTAGGGTTACGTAGTAAAATTGTGTCAAATTCAAGTGTTTTGTTTTATGTAGGTAAAATAAAGTTTATTTATTTATTTATAACAATCTTACCTACACTATCATTACAGATCTATGATCCAATGCGACAGAGTGGCCTTACTTACTAAATCGTAAATCTACACCTTATACCTAGTTAAAAAAGATCTTAATCTACCTAATCTTTAACTTATTACATATAGTGTCACTTTTGCGAATTCACTCAAGTTGCACCACAATACATCAACCCTCCCGTGAACCTCATTCACCACGCGCATGGCTCTAGTGAGAGGAGTTCTCGCCAGTAGGTTGGTCCTAGCCGCAGGCACAGCGAGCAGGGGCGGGCGTCGCCGCCTCCACACGTACCGGTCGGGCACGTACATCTGTAGGTGCCGCAGCACTCCCGGGTTATGCGCCACGCCACGTAGTAGTTTCACTATATATATATATACATATTAATATTAACCAGTCTCAAAAAACAAAAAAAAAAAAAAAATTAAAACGTGGATATGTTATCGTCTATCGAATACAGACATTTTTCCAATAGGAACGCTTTGAGTCTTGACTTAAATGAGCTCTTGTAAATTATAGTTTTTAAGTCCAATGGCAACCTATTAAAAATCCGCACTGCTTGATATTGAGGACTATGTTGAACAATCTTAAGTTGGGGAATTATTTTGCTTTTAAAACCTTTCCTGCGCGTACTTTCCCTCAACTGTCTCTGCTCATCTGTTTCATGGTTATACAGATATTTTTTTTAAATTCACCAACAATACTAAAACATAGAGGCTGGGCACAGTAAGAATTTTTAAATTTATAAAGTGTGGCCGACAGCTCTCTATTTGTGATATCCGGACCATGGTTCGTATGGCTCTCTTTTGGAGTACAAAGGCTCTCTGGCAGTTATATTTAAAACTATTCCCCCAAAACTGAACACTATATCTCAACCTTGATTCTATTAGGGCATAGTATACCATTTTAACGTATTTGATGTCTATCTCATTCCTAAGACTGCGTAAGGCATAACACGCTGAGGAAATATACGAATCAATGGCTTGCAATTCCCTTTTCCAATTTAAATATTCGTCAATGTATACCCCTTGAAACTTTACCTCATTAACTATGTAAATTTTAACTTCATTAAGTGCGATCGTCATGTTGTCTTTATTACGAGCTGTTGTACTAAATAACATTATTTTGGTTTTTTCAGTGTTAATTATAAGCTTGATAATTTCAAACCAAGAATTAAAAACTGTTAACACTGCATTAACCTTAGCGGAAAGCTCCTGTATGTCCTTAGCTTCAACTATTGCGTTGGTGTCATCTGCAAAGACTGTCAGCAGTGAGTCGGGAAATATTGAATGAATGTAATTAATTAAATCATTTGTAAATAATATAAACAAAATAGGCCCAAAATCGATCCTTGAGGTACGCCCGCTACTATATCTTGCATATAAGATTTATTGCAATTGCTGTTACCATTAGCCTGCATATTACTAATATCCACATACATTTTCCTGTTTCTTAAATATGATGAGAAAAGTTGTAAAGTTTTGCCTCTCACACCATAATGCTCCAATTTTGCAATGAGTAATCTGTGGTCAATTGTATCAAAGGCTGAGCTTAAATCAAGGAAAATACCAGCTACCCTCTTTTTCCTATTCAATTTACTAGTAATATCTTCCACTAATGTATATATAGCGTCCCCTGTTCCGACATTTTTTTGGTATCCAAATTGTCTCAAGTGCAAAACCTTGTTTAAATTTAGATGAACTACAAGTCTAATCTTAATAATATTTTCAAAAACTTTGGAAAGAATAGGAAGCAAAGAGATAGGTCTATAGTTTTTTGGATTTGTTTTGGAGCCCTTTTTGTGGAGTGGGATAATTTTTGCTATTCTGCGGCTTCACCGTTTTGAGAGACGAAATAATTTTCAAAAAGTAAAGCACCTGTCAGGGTTCGAACCTACGATCTACAACTCGTAAGCCGCGGTCATGGCCACCACTACTCTCGAAAATAAGGATTTTCAAAAACTCATCACCTCTTTGGCTTAATCAGGGGATGGAAATTCGTATTTTTTGCTGATGATGAATCCCATCGTGCACACAGGTTATAGTCATTTATGATCGCGACGTCTGAGAAACCGATTGGTGATAGCTTTACATATGTTCTCATTCGCGCATATCTGTCGGGTGACCATTCTCTATTGGCTCTTTTTAAAAAAAATATCTAGAAAATAAAACCACATAAGTAGATACAGTGACTCGGAACCAAACGATGAAAAGAAATCATTTTATTTATTCGCAAATCATAAACTTCAAAGATCATTTAGAGACCTATAGGAACTTGAAAAGCACATAATAATTAATTAAGCTTATAGGACCCCTCCTGTAAGATCAGCAATTTATCTCTAAGATCCTCCATCATACGGTTCTTACCGGCCTACAAGAAACACACACAAATGTCAACCATTCCTATCTTGCTCAGACAAGAAAAGGCGTAGCCGATCTAACACCCCCATGCTTAGGGTTCCTAAATTCACGGGAAGGAGGACGCGATGTGGGAAGTTAATACTATTTAAAAATATAAATAATAACAAAGGTGAACGTTTCGTGATCTTGATTCAGAACATGTTTTTTTTTTATCGGAAACAAATATTGAACTAAGTCAAGGAGAAAATATCGCCCATTTCATTAGAGTATCTGTCTTTATTGCAATACCTGTTATTCTGATGTAATCATCACAAAAAGCACAGTGACAATATAAATCTACTTACCAACTCCATATTTTTTACAATTACTGTATCGTTGTCTTTGCAATATCTAAATCTAATGAATTACTAAACAAATTAAGAAATATAGTAATTCATTTCAACATTCATAAGTTTAGTAATTCATTCATTCAACTTTTTAAATTAAATGCAGCACCCATTCCTTCATTTGTTTATTTATTCCAAAATTTGACTAATTTATTTCAAGACTACACTGCTGCAAGGATGGTTTGGCGCTCGAAAAACGTTGTCAGGGGGGCGCAATAGGTAAAAATTTAAATGTATAAAAAAAACTCGCGAAGTGCTTGTCGGACCACCCACAAAGAAGGGTTCCGTAGTTGAGATGAATTTATCCCAAGAACAAACTTAATATTGTAGTTGAAAAACATGTTCTCCCGTACATTCCAACTGCAAATGTAAGCTTATACGCACAATATTGGGAGATTTACCATGTTATTTTAAGACCGTAGACTCTTTTTAGGTTTTCCTGTAATTTATAAGTATAAAACTATTTACTGTATTTAAAAAAAAATTGGATTCAGTAGTTTCGGAGATAAATTCTAATTCAAATATTTTATTTTAGATAAACATCCTTAAAATGTTAGTAGTAGTATAACTTAGCCTAATGATAGTATTAAATTAAATTAGTAAAAATAAAATAAATAATAATAATTAAATTAATATAACGACTGGTCAATATTCATCTATTTTCATAAATAACTTAAAAACTATTTTAAAATTATAAAAAATATATATCTACTTGATATCATTACAGTAAGCCCTTTCATTGACCCCTACCCCCCCCTACCCCCCCTACCCCCCCCCCTACCCCCCCCCCCCCTACTTGAACTTGAACTTTCATTTGATATGCCACACGGTACAGTATACAAAACTTATTTGTCTCGTAAAAGTGACCCCATATTCAAAATGCATTTATTTACGTTACACGATCGTGTTTGGGTCACAGAAATTAATATGTGTACCAAATTTTAACTTAATCGGTCCTTTAGATTCGAAGCAAATTGGCTGCGATAGACGGACAGACAGACACGAGTGATCCTAGAAGTGTTCCGTTTTTTCATTAGGACATACGGAACCCTAACAAGTAGAATAAGTAAAAAAAAATATAGCAAACCCTTACAATTAATTCCGCTTTTAGCCACGCGCCAAAATATCCTTGTACATCTGTACTGTCACATTTCATAAAGTCATTAATCTATTAAGGAATGTACAAACAGGTGTAAATCAGTTTGTAATATTTTGAAGTTCGGCTCAGCAATATAGCATGTCGGCCTTCACCTCCCAATTATAGTGCACGATGCCGCGGGCGTGTGTCACCAACGAAACCTATAGGCGAGCAGCCTGTATAAAAACTGTAGCAGGTCACACATTATCATAGTCCACTACAGACGCTCAAATCAGCAACAACATATCAAACAATCAGCAATAATGGTTGCCAAAGTGAGTTATTTATATTAACTAGGTATTTAATGGTGTCTGATAAATTTTTAATCCATCTTGGTTTTTAGATATGCATTTATCCCAGTTTGTAGTTTATTCTAAAACATATTTATTTTCATTGCAGTTCGTCATCGTCCTGTCCCTCGCTGTGGCGGCTTACGCTGGCCTGGTCCCCGTCTCCAAAGTGGTGTACGCCGAGCACGAAGCACCCGCTCACTACGACTTCTCGTACTCCGTCCATGACGACCACAATGGCGACGTGAAGCAGCAGCAGGAGTCTCGCCAAGGCGACGCCGTGCACGGCTCGTACTCGCTTGTGCAACCCGATGGTGTGCACCGCATCGTCGAATACACCGCCGACAAGGTGCACGGATTCAACGCTAACGTGCGCTACGAGGGCACCCCTGTACACTCCGCACCCACCAAGATCGCCTACGCCGCTCCCGTAGCCAAGCTCGCCTACGCCGCTCCCGTTGCCAAAGTAGCCTACGCACCTGCCCCCGTCTCCTACGCTCACGCCCCGGTCTCCTACTCTCACGCACCAGTCGCCTACGCCGCCCCCGTCGCCAAGCTCGCCTACGCCGCTCCCGTAGCGCACGTCACTTACTCTTCTCCCGCCATCTCCTACCACCACTAGATATTATAGTTACATCGTAGGCAAGCTGGTTGGTACTGAAATAAATAGGTAATATTAAATTATTATGAATTGAATGTCCCATTTTATTATTATCTCATAAACTTACCCCATTTACAACTACAGAAACCCAAAAGCCTAATAAATTACAGTATAGAGGTCTGTGGTAGTCAAAAAATACTGAATAATCGATTATTGCAAAGTTACCTTAACGACTTAAAAGTAATTTATAAATTCACCGTAAGAAGGTAATACAAATATGGATAAATGCGAAATTGGAATGTGCGAATTGAATTGTCAAAGACTCGGTCAGTTAGTCAGAAAGTGGAAGCTATTTGCCCATTCCAAAAAGTAGATCTCTATGGAGAAGAACAGGCAAGAAACTCCACTCTTTTAAATCAAGATATTACAATCCCTGGGTACATTATTCTTGGCGCTTCTATGTGTGAGAACAATGTAAAAAACAAAAAAAAATATTAAAAAAAACATTTCAAAATATAAGATTAAAAGAAAATAAAGACTAATCTAAAAACATAATTATCACTCATCAAAATCGGTTCAGCCGTTTAGTAGTTACGAGGGAACATAGGGAGATACCTACATACATACAGGTCAAACACATAACCTTCCTTTTTTGGCTTCGCCGGAGTCGGGGAAAAAATAAAATATATAAAAGCTTTATTATCAGACAAATAGTCCATAAGTTACAAAAAATTACAATAGAAAAACACAATACAGATCAAATAAAATAACATGCACGTTAAATAAAATAAATACAAATATTTCAACAATTATTTAAGGCATTTGCATTGGAATGACGCTCTGTGAGTCGTCATCCTATGCCACATTATGGGGCTGTCTATCGTGCTGGCCACAGTAGCCATAAGACTGTTGGGACTATCGCGCACTCGCCGCATCAAGGACGCTATACGCAAACGCATCTGCGCGTAAAAATCCGGCACGCCGGTTTCCGCGAACATCCCCGCCGCACTGCAAAAGCGCGGTAGTCCCAACATCACCCTGAAGTCATTGTTATATTGGACTCGCAGAGCACCGTACGAGTTTTTAAAATGACCGAAACCATTGGTTTTCGGAAACTATCTTTTTAATGGAACGGAGAGTGTTGAACTTTGTGTGCTAGTTAATTATATAATTTTATTATAGCTGTTGCCCACGACTTCGTCTGCGTAGAATTTAATGTTATCATGCACCACATAGAAATGTAAAAATAGTAATCTAACAGTTGATAGAGTTGTAGTAGTTTTCTTATGTTCACAAATGACTGCCCACCTCTATTTCAATCTTTGAAATAATAACTGCTGGTTACTGCCTACATTTTGGGCGAATAAGCTGACTTCTACTCTACTACTTTTCTATCAAATGTAATATAGGGAAGACACATCATAGAATTACTTTGTAAACCACATTGACTGTTTTCCCGTCTTGAGCTAGTATGAAAAGATTGTCTGCATTACTGACCCGCGAGCAAGCCACATACAGTTGGCCGTAAGAAAAACAATCAGACCTTACGTCGCTGCGTCGACACCAGCAGCCTTAAGGGTCTGACCCTGGGACTTGTTTATTATCATCGCGAAGCAAACGCCAGCTACCGGAAACTGTATGCGGTTGAACCCGAACGGGAAGTTATTGGCGATAAGCGATACCGCGATTTTTAAACCGCGTTTACACGCGGTATCACGACGGGACGTTCAAAAGTGCCTCTTATGTGCCTATTTGAAATAAATGGTTTGACTTTGACTTTGACTTTGTATAAAAATAGTTTCACCTAAACCACATGCAGTAAGAATCTCAGCTTAAATAAAATTCGTTCCTTCCTTCTTAAAATAATAGATTCGATAAATTATATATCTAGCAGTAGGTAGGTTGTTTCCGAAAACTAATGGTTGCGATCTTTTTATTTATTAGCTACTAGCTTCTGCCCGCGACTTCGTTCGTGTGGACGTCGTAAGACACCACAATATAAAAAAACCTCATCAAGAGTGAGTCGGACTCGCGCACCGATTGTTCCGTACGTATATATGATGTTGATGATTTCTGAAAAACTGTGCTATTTAGAGACATCGTTTTATTTTTCCTATAATCTTTACATAAACGTCTATCACATAGAATAATTTCAGATTTTTCTCGACTCTAACAAAAATTGCATTTTAAAGCTTAATATCACGCAAACTGATCCCTGATTCGAAAAACAGTTTCCACAAACCTGAAATATTTTTGAACGGCCTATCCAACGATACCCCACACCATGGTATAGACGAGAAACAAAAATAACATCCCTACTTCACGTTTTTTCCCCTAAAAACGTGAAGTGGGGATGTTTATTTTTGTTTCTCCCCAAGAATTTTTTTTTTCACTACTATTTTTCCAATTATCTTCATTCGATCTCTCTAAATACATCCCATGCTACTCACTGATAATGTAACTTTCTATACATGAAATAATGTTTAAAATCTGTTAACTATAGTAAGTAGTCTTTGAGTTTATCCATTACAAACAAACACACAAAAATCTAATCTTTTCTCTTTATAATATTAGTAAAGATGTATACAAAATATTGAGGGGCTTGTGGCTAAGTAATAACCGCCGCACGGGTCGATCGATCAGGTTAAGCTACGCTTGCCGCGGTTGGTCCGTGGATGGGTCCATCTTTTCATACCAAGACCCCTGCGTGTCTCGGAAAGCACGTTAGGCCATTGGTCCGGCTGTCATTTGTAGATCTTTGACAGTTATTACGGGTTGTCAGAAGCCTGAAAGTATGACAACCAGTCTTACCAAGGGGTACCGTGTTACCCAGAAACTGTCAGATAAGCAGTCGCGCCATGTAAAATACTGGTATTTAGCTGCATCCGGGTAGACTGGAAGCCGACCCTAACAAAGTTGGGAAAAGGCTAGACAGGTGATGATGTATACAAAATATTTTAAAAGAGTAACGGTGGAGTTTCTTGCCCATTCTTCTCTATACGAAACTACCTTTTAGAAGGGACAACTAGAATCAGTTCTATTTTTCTGTAAATTTCTTTGAAAAATTGTGAACATGTTCTTATTTAAAATAAATATTTTGACTTTGACAATTTAGCATTTGTGCATACTTGTATTACCATCTTACGGTGGATTTATAAATTACTTTTAAGTCGTTAAGGTAACTTTGCAATAATCGAATATTCAGTTTTTTTTACAACCATTAACACCTATAGGTATCTGTAATTTATTAGGTTTTTGGATTTCTGTAGCTGTAAATAGGGTAAGTTTATGAGATAATAATAAAATGGGACATTCAATTCATAATAATTTAATATTACCTATTTATTTCAGTACATAACAGCTTGCCTACGATGTAACTATAATATCTAGTGGTGGTAGGAGATGGCGGGAGAAGAGTAAGTGACGTGCGCTACGGGAGCGGCGTAGGCGAGCTTGGCGACGGGGGCGGCGTAGGCGACTGGAGCGTGAGAGTAGGAGACCGGGGCGTGAGCGTAAGAGATGGGGACAGGGGCGTAGGCAACTTTGGCAACGGGAGCGGCGTAGGCGAGCTTGGCAACGGGAGCGGCGTGGGCGATCTTGGCTACGGGAGCGGCGTAGGCGATCTTGGCAGGAGCTTGCTGGACGGGGGTACCCTCGTACCTTACCACAGCGTTGAAGCCGTGCTCCTCATCAGCGGTGTAGTCGACGATGCGGTGCACGCCGTCTGGTTGCACAAGCGAGTACGAGCCGTGCACAGCGTCGCCTTGGCGAGACTCTTGCTGCTGCTTCACGTCGCCATTGTGGTCGTCATGAACGGAGTACGAGAAGTCGTAGTGAGCGGGTGCTTCGTGCTCGGCGTACACCACTTTGGAGACGGGGACCAGGCCAGCGTAAGCCGCCGCAGCGAGGGACAGGACGATGACGAACTGCAATGAAAATAAATATGTTTTAGAATAAACTATAAACTGGGATAAATGCATAGTGATCAATAAGGATTCAAAATTTATCAGACACCATTAAATACCTAGTTAATTAAATAACTCACTTTGGCAACCATTATTGCTAATTGTTTGATATGTTGTTGCTGATTTGAGCGTCTGTAGTGGACTATGATAATGTGTGACCTGCTACAGTTTTTATACAGGCTGCTCGCCTTTAGGTTTCTTGGGTGACACACGCCCGCGGCATCGTGCGAGGTGAAGGCTGACATGCTATATTGCTGAGCCGAACTTCAAAATATTACAAACTGTTTTACACCTGTTTGTACATTCCTTACAAGTATTAGATTAATGACTTTATGAAATGTGAGAGTACAGTTGTACAAGGGTCTTTTGGCGCGTGGCTAAAATCGGAACTAACGCCGCCATCTTGTTAGGGTTCCGTATGTCGGAATGAAAAATGGAACACTTCTAGGATAACTCGTGTGTCTGCCTGTCCGTCTGTCTGTCACAGCCAATTTGCTCCGAATGTAATAGACCGATTAAGTTGAAATTTGGTACACATACCTATAAATTTTTGTGCCCCAAATAAGTAAATAAATGAATTTTGAATATGGAGGTCACTTTTGGGAGACAAATAAGAAAATTAAAAAACAGTTTGCATACAGTACCGTGTGGCGTATCAAATGAAAGGGCTTACTCTGAGGTTCACAAGTATATTATTTTTGTAATTTTAAAATAAATATTTTTAAATTTATTCAAGAAAATAGATGAAAATTGACCACCCGCCCTTATCTACGAAACTACTGAACCCAAAACTTTGAGAAATACAGAAAATATTTTTATACTTATAAATTACAGGAAAACCTAGAAAGAGTCTACGGTCTTAAAATAACATGGTAAATCTCCCAATATTGTGCGTACAAGCTTACATTTGCAGTTGGAATGTACGGGAGAACATGTTTTTCAACTACAATATTAAGTTTGTTCTTGGGATAAATTCATCTCAACTACGGAACCCTTCATTGTGGGTGGTCCGACAAGCACTTCGCGAGTTTTTTTTTTATACATTTAAATTTTTTACCTATTGCGCCCCCCTGACAACGTTTTTCGAGCGCCAAACCATCCTTGCAGCAGTGTAGTCTTGAAATACCTTAGTAAAATTTTGGAATGTGTGCTGCAGTTAGTTTAAAAAGTTGTTTGTAGTCTTGTTTAGTCATTCATTCTATTTAGATATTGCAAGGACAACGTTTCAGTAATTGCAAAAAATCTGAAGTAGCTAATCAGATTTATATTCTCCTTGAGCTTTTTGGGATGACTGCTTCAGAATTAGGGTTTTGCAATAAAGATAGATACTCAAATGAAATGGGCGAGATTTTTTCATTGACTTATTACAATATTTGTTACCGATAAAAAAAACTTGTTCTGAATCAAGTTCACGAGCAGTTCACCTCTGTTATGATTTATATTTTTTAATAGCATTAAGCTTTCCACATCGCAGTCTCCTTCCCATGAATTTAGGAACCCTAAGCATGGGGAAGCTAATTCGGCTACGCCTTATGTTTTCTGAGAAAAAACAAATCGGTTTATAAACGACGGAGTTTTAAGGTAACAAAAAAAAAACTCAGAACCCCCTCTTTTTGTGAAGTCATATAGACACCAGCAGCCTTAAAGGGTCTGACCCTGGGACTTGTTTATTATCATCGCAAAGCAAACGCCGGCTACCGGAAACTGTATGCGGTAGAACTCGAACGGGAAGTTATTGGGGATAAGCGATACCGCGATTTTTAAACCGCGTATACACGCGGTATAAAAATAGTTTCACCTGAACCACATGCAGTAAGAATCTCAGCTTAAATAAAATTCCTTCCTTCCTTCCTAAAATAATAGATTCGATAAATTATATATCTAGCAGTAGGTAGTTTCCGAAAACTAATGGTTGCGATCTTTTTATTTATTAGCTACTAGCTTCTGCCCGCGACTTCGTTCGCGTGGGCGTCGTAAGACACCACAATATACAGATAACAGCCACATTTTTATTTAAATAAACTGGAAAAGTGCGTGCCAGACCACGCACAATGGAGGGTTCCGTAGATGAATTTATCTCAAAAACAAACTTAATATTTTAGTTGAAAAACATGTTCTCCCATACATCGATATACGTCACGGTCCATTCTCCAACTGCAATTAATGTAAGTTGGTCGACTATTACTCGTGAACTTGTAGGTAAAGCCTACTTAGCTGTGATAGTTTTACTTTTAATTTCATTATATAGACTACTACCATGAATGTTTTCACATATGTAAAAACAACCAATTAGCTGGCAGGGGAAGGGGCGCTCGACTCTAACAAAAAATTGCACTTTAAAGTTTAATATCACGCAAACTGATCCCTGAATCGAAAAATGGTTTCCACGAACCCGCAATATTTTTGAACGGCCAATCCAACGATATCCCATAGCATGGTATAGACGAGAAAAAAAAACATTTTTAGGGGAGGTTCCCAAAATTTTTTTTTTTTTTACGACTATTTTTCCAATTATCTTCATTCGATCTCTCTAAATACATCCCATGCTACTCACTGATAATGTAACTTTCTATACATGAAATAATGTTTAAAATCTGTTAACTATAGTAAGTAGTGTTTGAGTTTATCCATTACAAACAAACACACAAAAATCTAATCTTTTCTCTTTATAATATTAGTAAAGATGTATACAAAATATTGAGGGGCTTGTGGCTAAGTAATAACAGCCGCACGGGTCGATCGATCAGTTAATAATTAATTAAGCTACGCTTGCCGCGGTTGGTCCGTGGATGGGTGACCAGCTTTTCATACCAAGACCCCTGCGTGTCTCGGAAAGCACGTTAGGATAGGCAGTCGCGCCATGTAAAATACTGGTATTTAGCTGCATCCGGGTAGACTGGAAGCTGACCCTAACAAAGTTGGGAAAAGGCTAGGCAGGTGATGATGTAAACAATTTATTTTAAAAGAGTAACGGTGGAGTTTCTTGCCCATTCTTCTCTATACGAAACTACCTTTTGGAAGGGGCAACTAGAATCAGTTCTATTTTTCTGTAAATTTCTCTGTAAATTGTGAAAATGTGCCTATTTAAAAATATTTTGACTTTGACTTTATGCGGCGGCAACTTTGCACATTCCAATTTCGCATTTGTGCATAACTGTATTACCTTCTTACGGTGGATTTATAAATTACTTTTAAGTCGTTAAGGTAACTTTGCAATAATCGAATATTCAGTATTTTTTTTACTACCATTGACACCTATAGGTATCTGTAATTTATTAGGTTTTTGGATTTCTGTAGCTGTAAATAGGGTAAGTTTATGAGATAATAATAAAATGGGACATTCAATTCATAATAATTTAATATTACCTATTTATTTCAGTACATAACAGCTTGCCTACGATGTAACTATAATATCTAGTGGTGGTAGGAGATGGCGGGAGAAGAGTAAGTGACGTGCGCTACGGGAGCGGCGTAGGCGAGCTTGGCGACGGGGGCGGCGTAGGCGACTGGAGCGTGAGAGTAGGAGACCGGGGCGTGAGCGTAAGAGACGGGGACAGGGGCGTAGGCAACTTTGGCAACGGGAGCGGCGTAGGCGAGCTTGGCTACGGGAGCGGCGTGGGCGATCTTGGCTTCGGGAGCGGCGTAGGCGATCTTGGCAGGAGCTTGCTGGACGGGGGTACCCTCGTACCTTACCACAGCGTTGAAGCCGTGCTCCTCATCAGCGGTGTAGTCGACGATGCGGTGCACGCCGTCGGGTTGCACAAGCGAGTACGAGCCGTGCACAGCGTCGCCTTGGCGAGACTCCTGCTGCTGCTTCACGTCGCCATTGTGGTCGTCATGGACGGAGTACGAGAAGTCGTAGTGAGCGGGTGCTTCGTGCTCGGCGTACACCACTTTGGAGACGGGGACCAGGCCAGCGTAAGCCGCCGCAGCGAGGGACAGGACGATGACGAACTGCAATGAAAATAAATATGTTTTAGAATAAACTATAAACTGGGATAAATGCATAGTAATAAATAAGGATTAAAAATGTATCAGACACCATTAAATACCTAGTTAATATAAATAACTCACTTTGGCAACCATTATTGCTAATTGTTTGATATGTTGTTGCTGATTTGAGCGTCTGTAGTGGACTATGATAATGTGTGACCTGCTACAGTTTTTATACAGGCTGCTCGCCTATAGGTTTCTTTGGTGACACACGCCCGCGGCATCATGCACAATAGTTGAGAGGTGAAGGCTGACATGCTATATTGCTGAGCCGAACTTCAAAATATTACAAACTGTTTTACACCTGTTTGTACATTCCTTACCTACAAGTATTAGATTAATGACTTTATGAAATGTGAGAGTACAGTTGTACAAAGGTCTTTTGGCGCGTGGCTAAAATCGGAACTAACGCCGCCATCTTGTTAAGGTTCCGTATATCGGAATGAAAAATGGAACACTTCTAGGATAACTCGTGTGTCTGCCTGTCCGTCTGTCTGTCACAGCCAATTTGCTCCGAATGTAATAGACCGATTAAGTTGAAATTTGGTACACATACCTATAAATTTTTGTGCCCCAAATACGTAAATAAATGAATTTTGAATATGAAGGTCACTTTTGGGAGACAAATAAGAAAATTAGAAAACAGTTTGCATACAGTACCGTGTGGCGTATCAAATGAAAGGGCTTACTCTGAGGTTCACAAGTATATTATTTTTGTAATTTTAAAATAAATATTTTTAAATTTATTCAAGAAAATAGATGAAAATTGACCACCCGTCCTTATCTACGAAACTACTGAACCCAACATTTTGAGAAATACGGAAAATATTTTTATACTTATAAATTACAGGAAAACCTAGAAGAAGTCTATGGTCTTAAAATAACTTGGTAAATCTCCCATATTGTGTGTACAAGCTTACATTTGCAGTTGGAATGTATTGAGAGAACATGTTTTTCAACTACAGTGTTAAGTTTGTTGTTGGGATAAATTCATCTCAATTACAGAACCCTTCATTGTGGGTGGTCCGACAATCACTTCGCGGGTTTTTTTTAATACATCAAAAAATTTTACCTATTGCGCCCCCATGACAACGTTTTTCGAGCGCCAAACCATCCTTGCAGCAGTGTAGTCTTGAAATACCTTAGTCAAATTTTGGAATGTGTGCTGCATTTAGTTTAAAAAGTTGTTTGTAGTCATGTTTAGTCATTCATTCTATTTAGATATTGCAAGGACAACGTTTCAGTAATTGCAAAAAATCTGAAGTAGCTAATCAGATTTATATTCTCCTTGAGCTTTTTGGGATGACTGCTTCAGAATTAGGGTTTTGCAATAAAGAGCATACTCAAATGAAATATACATGATGAATGATACAAAATGGGCGAGATTTTTTCATTGACTTATTACAATATGTGTTACCGATAAAAAAAACTTGTTCTGAATCAGGTTCACGAGCAGTTCACCTCTGTTATGATTTATATTTTTTAATAGCATTAAGCTTTCCACATCGCAGTCTCCTTCCCATGAATTTAGGAACCCTAAGCATGGGGAAGCTAATTCGGCTACGCCTTATCTTTTCTGAGAAAAAACAAATCGGTTTATAAACGACGGCGTTCTAAGGTAACAAAAAAAAAACTCAGAACCCCCTCTTTTTGTGAAGTCATATAGACACCAGCAGCCTTAAAGGGTCTGACCCTGGGACTTGTTTATTATCATCGCAAAGCAAACGCCGGCTACCGGAAACTGTATGCGGTAGAACTCGAACGGGAAGTTATTGGGGATAAGCGATACCGCGATTTTTAAACCGCGTATACACGCGGTATAAAAATAGTTTCACCTGAACCACATGCAGTAAGAATCTCAGCTTAAATAAAATTCCTTCCTTCCTTCCTAAAATAATAGATTCGATAAATTATATATCTAGCAGTAGGTAGTTTCCAAAAAACTAATGGTTGCGATCTTTTTATTTATTAGCTACTAGCTTCTGCCCGCGACTTCGTTCGCGTGGACGTCGTAAGACATCACAATATACAGATAACAGCCACATTTTTATTAAAAAAAACTGGAAAAGTGCGTGTCAGACCACGCACAATGGAGGGTTCCGCAGATGAATTTATCTCAAAAACAAACTTAATATTTTAGTTGAAAAACATGTTCTCCCATACATCGATATACGTCACGGTCCATTCTCCAACTGCAATTAATGTAAGTTGGTCGACTATTACTCGTGAACTAGTAGGTAAAGCCTACTTAGCTGTGATAGTTTTACTTTTAATTTCATTATATAGACTACTACCATGAATGTTTTCACATATCTAAAAACAACCAATTAGCAGGCAGGGGAAGGGGCGCTCGACTCTAACAAAAAATTGCACTTTAAAGTTTAATATCACGCAAACTGATCCCTGAATCGAAAAATGGTTTCCACGAACCCGCAATATTTTTGAACGGCCAATCCAACGATATCCCACAGCATGGTATAGACGAGAAAAATAAACGTTTTTAGGGGAGGTTCCCAAAATTTTTTTTTTTTTTACGACTATTTTTCCAATTATCTTCATTCGATATCTCTAAATACATCCCAGGCTACTCACTGATAATGTAACTTTCTATACATGAAATAATGTTTAAAATCTGTTAACTATAGTAAGTAGTGTTTGAGTTTATCCATTACAAACAAACACACAAAAATCTAATCTTTTCTCTTTATAATATTAGTAAAGATGTATACAAAATATTGAGGGGCTTGTGGCTAAGTAATAACAGCCGCACGGGTCGATCGATCAGTTAATAATTAATTAAGCTACGCTTGCCGCGGTTGGTCCGTGGATGGGTGACCATCTTATCATACCAAGACCCCTGCGTGTCTCGGAAAGCACGTTACGCCATCCGGCTGTCATTTGTAGATCTTTGACAGTTATTACGGGTTGTCAGAAGCCTGAAAGTATGACAACCAGTCTTACCAAGGGGTATCGTGTTACCCAGAAACTGTCAGATAGGCAGTCGCGCCATGTAAAATACTGGTATTTAGCTGCATCCGGGTAGACTGGAAGCTGACCCTAACAAAGTTGGGAAAAGGCTAGGCAGGTGATGATGTAAACAATTTATTTTAAAAGAGTAACGGTGGAGTTTCTTGCCCATTCTTCTCTATACGAAACTACCTTTTGGAAGGGGCAACTAGAATCAGTTCTATTTTTCTGTAAATTTCTCTGTAAATTGTGAAAATGTGCCTATTTAAAAATATTTTGACTTTGACTTTATGCGGCGGCAACTTTGCACATTCCAATTTCGCATTTGTGCATAACTGTATTACCTTCTTACGGTGGATTTATAAATTACTTTTAAGTCGTTAAGGTAACTTTGCAATAATCGAATATTCAGTATTTTTTTTACTACCATTGACACCTATAGGTATCTGTAATTTATTAGGTTTTTGGATTTCTGTAGCTGTAAATAGGGTAAGTTTATGAGATAATAATAAAATGGGACATTCAATTCATAATAATTTAATATTACCTATTTATTTCAGTACATAACAGCTTGCCTACGATGTAACTATAATATCTAGTGGTGGTAGGAGATGGCGGGAGAAGAGTAAGTGACGTGCGCTACGGGAGCGGCGTAGGCGAGCTTGGCGACGGGGGCGGCGTAGGCCACTGGAGCGTGAGCGTAGGAGACGGGGGCAGAAGCGTAGGCAACTTTGGCAACGGGAGCGGCGTAGGCGAGCTTGGCTACGGGAGCGGAGTAGGCGATCTTGGCGGGTGCGGAGTGTACGGGGGTGCCCTCGTAGCGCACGTTAGCGTTGAAGCCGTGCTCCTCATCAGCGGTGTAGTCGACGATGCGGTGCACGCCGTCGGGTTGCACAAGCGAGTACGAGCCGTGCACAGCGTCGCCTTGGCGAGACTCCTGCTGCTGCTTCACGTCGCCATTGTGGTCGTCATGGACGGAGTACGAGAAGTCGTAGTGAGCGGGTGCTTCGTGCTCGGCGTACACCACTTTGGAGACGGGGACCAGGCCAGCGTAAGCCGCCGCAGCGAGGGACAGGACGATGACGAACTGCAAAAAATTTATAAATATGTTTTAGAATAAACTATAAACTGGGATAAATGCATAATAATCAAGATGGATTAAAAATTTATCAGACACCATTAAATACCTAGTTAATATAAATAACTCACTTTGGCAACCATTATTGCTGATTGTTTGATATGTTGTTGCTAATTTGAGCGTCTGTAGTGGACTATGATAATGTGTGACCTGCTACAGTTTTTATACAGGCTGCTCGCCTGTAGGTTTCGTTGGTGACACACGCCCGCGGCATCGTGTGTATTGGGAGGTGAAGGCCGACGTAACAAACATAAAAAAAAAAATACAACCGACTTGAGAACCTCCTCTTTTTGTGAAGTCGGTTAAAAATAGAATGGTTGTCGTTTGTGTTTTTTCTTGTAGGCCGGTATGAACCGTATGATGGGAGGATCTTGGAGATAAATTGCTGATCTTACAAGAGGTGTCATAGGAGCTTAATTAATTATACGTGCTTTTCACGTTGCTTGGTATCTGCGTAATGGATCTCTGAATTTTATGATCTGCGGATAATCAAAATGATTTTCTTTCATTGTATGGTTTCAGTCATTGCATCTACTTATGTGGTTTTATTTTCATGATAAAAAGATTCAAAAGAGAATGATCACTAGGCAGATATGCGCCAATGAGGACATAGGTACGTAAAGCTATCACCAATCGGTTTACCAGACGTGGAGATCATAAATTACTATAACCTGTGTGCCCGATGGGATTTACCACCACCGAAAATGACGAACTTCCACCCCCTAATAAAACCCTAGAGGGGGTGAATTTTCGAAAATCATTCTTTACTGAGAGCAGTGGTGGCCCAGTGATAACGACCGCGACTTACGTCTTAGGTTTAAACTAGGGTTCGAACCTAAGACACATAAGTAAAGCGCCTGTCAGGACAGGGGCTTTTAGGAAAACTTCTTTTTTTTTTTTACAATTTTTGTAAATATGTGAGCACCATGTATCTATCACATAATTAATTTATCTCATTGCTTCATTATTAATTCTTTTTACCTATTGTGGTATAGTAATTTTATTCTAGGTGCATCGCATCGTCTTCACATATAATTATATAATTGATGTACCAATACCAAATATTGTAAAACATTTTAAAAGAGTAACGGTGGAGTTTCTTGCCCATTCTTTTCCATACGAAGCTACTTTTTGGTAGGGGCGACTAGAATCAATTCTATTTTATTTGTAAATTTTGACGTTCAAAAGTGCCATCTATGTGCCTATTTGAAATAAATAATTTGACTTTTACTTTTGACTTTGACTTTGCTTTACTTATCATATCATAGTTTGTGTGACTTAAGATGAAAAGCGTTTTAAAAAATTGTGCCGTCACGGGACTACTGGCAGATGTGAAACATCGCACTACACACTCATTTACGCACTACTACATACATACTGTATAAGTGTACAGTGGCCGATCGCCACGCGGCATGTGTCGCCCCGCCAGCAATTGGTTTTACGTGCTCATATAGATGTTTTACATCAAAATCGTGTTTTCAGGAAGAGTCGTCGGAACGTTGTTTCGGCGTAAGATGTGGGTAGGTATACGTACGTGTTGGTAGATTGTTTTTCGGGCAAACCGGTATTTTGAAACCTTTTGAATAAAAAAGCGGGATTCTTTCGTCCAAAGCGGAACATAATAAAAACGTGAATAATCTATAGAATTTTAAATTTTACTGCTGACTGTTAAATTGTAGCACTTGACAATAAAGCACGGCAATTGTTCCTTCATATGTACCTAGCTGTCAATATTTACGAATCTTCATGAACGGTGGCAAACATCAAAAACAAAATGATATGGTTACAGTATATATGCGAAACAGTAAGACATTTTTAGTCCATTTTACTTAATTAAAATCATAAATTCAGGATTTTTGATAATTCAGCCACTAAAGGGATTAAATAGGGGTCAAATTCAAGATTGTATGGAAATTTTGTCATGCAAATTGAAAATACATTTCGTTGTAGAGCAGTTACTTTAAGTCGAGTTCCATTTCTCAATTTTGGGGGCGTAAGGTTGTTCAGAAGCATTATTGGAACACCGATTTTAAGAATAAGTTTGTGAGCAGCAACACCACTCACAGTGAGTGAACTCAAAAACTCAACTGGATAATTGGCGTTGTCCTGAGTAAGGACGCTGTTATACGATGTGTAAACCACTTCATTCCCAATAACTTCAGTTACAATTTTTTGATTGATTGCAGCGGCTTGATCTATGACCAACTTTTAACAGAACACCGGAAAATTCTTAGGCATAAGAATTTCCATGCAGCTGTGCTTTCATGTCAATTGTAGCTTTTTTATTTGAGGCCAGAGGTAAGAACGCTTCAGTGAAGCTTTGATTTCATCGGCTCTACTTACAACCGGTCCCTTGACTTACAACCGGCAAAGAATGTCCCGTTGTGTTCTATCCACCGCTTCGACAGCTGTTTTGTTTGCCATCGTGCATTCAACCCAAACGATTGGACAGCAATCTTGTAATTAATACTATTATAATATATTGAATACGTATCTTCATTGCAATGCCTGTTAATCTAATAGAATTATCTCAAAAGCTCACTGTGAATATAAATCTGCTTGATCAATCACTGTAGGTTTCATTGTCCTTGCAATATATTAATCGAATGAATTACTAAACTAGCCCACAGATTTTTAAATTTTAGTCAGCACCCATTCCAAAATATGATTTAGGCATTTCAAGACTACTCTCACATTTCATAAAATCGTTAATCTACTAAGGAATGCTCTGAGGAGCTAATGAGTTTGTAATATTTTGAAGTTCGGTTCAGCAATGCAGCCTGTCGGCCTTCGCCTCTCAATAATTATTGTAAAAGACGCCGCGGGCGCGCCGTGTGTCACCAGCGAGACCTACAGGCGACTAAACTGTATAAAAACTGTAGCAGGTCAGACAGTAACATAGTCTACTACTGACGCTCAAATCAGCAACAACCTAACAAACAATCTGCAATAATGGTGGCTAAAGTGAGTTATTTAAATTAACTAGGCATCTAATGGTGTCTGATGAATTTTTAATCCGTCTTGATTATTACGCATGTATCCCAGTTTGGTTAGTTCTTGGTTAATTCTAAAACATATTTATTTTTATTGCAGTTCGTTATCGTCCTGTCCCTCGCTGCGGCGGCTTACGCTGGCCTGGTCCCCGTCTCCAAAGTGGTGTATGCCGAGCACGAAGCACCCGCTCACTACGACTTCTCGTACTCCGTCCATGACGACCACAGCGGCGACGTGAAGCAGCAGCAGGAGTCTCGCCAAGGCGACGCCGTGCACGGCTCGTACTCGCTTGTGCAGCCCGATGGCGTGCACCGCATCGTCGACTACACCGCTGATGAGGAGCACGGCTTCAACGCTGTGGTGAGGTACGAGGGTACCCCCGTCCAGCAAGCTCCTGCCAAGATCGCCTACGCCGCTCCCGTAGCCAAGATCGCCTACGCCGCTCCCGTAGCCAAGATCGCCCACGCCGCTCCCGTAGCCAAGCTCGCCTACGCCTCTCCCGTTGCCAAAGTTGCCTACGCCCCTGTCCCCGTCTCTTACGCTCACGCCCCGGTGTCCTACTCTCACGCTCCAGTCGCCTACGCCGCCCCCGTCGCCAAGCTCACCTACTCCGCTCCCGTAGCGCACGTCACTTACTCCTCTCCCGCCATCTCCTACCACCACTAGAATCATTGTTGAATAGTTAGGCCAGCTGTTATATTGAAATAAATAGGTGCTATTAAATTATTATGAATTGAATGTCCTTCTTTATTTTTATTCTACCTTCTTACGGCTGTAGAAAGTCTAAACATTAAAACCAAAAAATGATCTAACCTAATACATAAAAGTTATCTATAGTTGTGAAGAAAAGAAAAAAAACAATTAAATTGAGAAAGAAATACCATAGCCACTGAAAGTTGAGGTTAATGGTTATGTGCGTTCGACTATCGGACCACAAACGCATCAAACTCTGTATGTCCCAGATATCCTACAAACTGGACATTACAGCATGATAGAGAACGAGATGGTCTGGCTTGATTTCATCAGGTTACTAAGAAAGATAATGATATTGTTAAAAACCATGAGATAATTTAAGTGGCACACTACAGTTATTAAAACATCGTGTTAGTATTGCATCACTTCACCATCATGGAGTCGTTATGAAATAAATAGTAAAACCGGGCAAGTGCGAGTCGGGCTCGCGCACTAAGGCAAGGGTTCCGTACCATTATCTATAAAATAGTAAAAAAATCACGTTTGTTGTATGGGGGCCCCCTTAAATATTTGTTTTATTTTAATTTCATTATTTATTTTTAAAGTGAATATATAACTAAATATTCTGTGAACATTTCAAGAGTCTACCTGTTACCGTTAACAATATCGAGCAAAAACGAGCAAACAAATCACGTTTGTTGTATGGGAGCCCCCTTAAATATTTATTTTATTCGGTTTTTTAGTATTTGTTGTTATAGCGGCAACAGAAATTCACCATCTGTGAAAATTTGAACTGTCTAACTATCACGGTTCATGAGATACAGCCTGGTGACAGACGGCGGAGCCTTAGTAATAGGGTTCCCGTTTTACCCTTTGGGTACGGAACCCTAAAAAATGGTGTAAGAAACAAAGTTTATCAATTTATGCGTGACTGTAACTTTTTATTCGTATCGGTGCCTTTTAAATCAAATAATACAACAATGCATTTAATGATGTATCCTCCTATATGAGAAATGACGAGACCTTAATCAACTACTCCCCGAACCCTTACTTAACCTTCTGATGTTGATTGCATAATTAGCACATTGCAAAAACCTTGCACTAGCAGGAACGAAGCCTGGGGAGGAACCTGAGGATCAAACAAACGGTAGTCCAAGCACAACTTGTAAAACAACACTTACACGAAGGTTTTGTGATATTAAAACAACACTTACACGAAGGTTTTGTGATATTCACTGACTAAAGTTTAAATATGGCCATTTGAACATTCCATTGTGACGTGAATATCAGCAATAGTTCTGAATATCTACAGGTATGAAAGCTTCTTACGTTGCACCAGTTGCAAAATAATATGTTATGTTATGAAAAATTTATAACGTAGATATTTTGTCATTCAATGAAACGCAAATGCTTTATTTTTCATCACGGTATTATCATCAAAGACTTAGGCAGAGGTGTACTTATAGTACATACATCCACATTCGCCAGTTATGTTTAAGTCTTATGTAATAGAGAGCCACCAACCGGGGACAAATCCTGATTTCGGGCAGCTACTGAGAAATGATTGATGGAAAAACCCGATAAAACTTTGCCCTATCTAGGAATGTAACCCAGGCCCTCATGCTCAGCAGTAGGGCTTGCGACCAGTAGACCAAAGATGCAGTCTCTAAAAAAATGTTATATTCGTTTCATCTGTATAAATAAATAAAAAATGGCCAAAGAAGCAGTCTTTTTTTTTAAATTTTATATTTGTTTCATCTACATAACTAAAAAAAAATGGCCAAATGTGTTGCTGAGCGCAAAACTCGAGAACGGCTGAACCGATTTGGCTAATACTTTTTTTTTATGTAGACAGTAGTCCAAAATAGGTTCATATGGAAAGAAAAGAAAAAAGGCGAAAAATACAATTTCCTGAAACTCGCACGGGAACGGGATAGCCGCGGGAAAAACCGCGGGACGTCAGCTAGTTATTCATAAAATTTATTTTATACTTGTTAATAATACTTAGATAGCACCGCAGCTAAAGGATGTTGTCAGATTAAGAAGCTAATTAATACGCATTAACCAACCCCAATCCTTATATTGGGCTTTGTTCAGCGTAGGACGTTATCACAATGATATGAACAACTACGAAAGGTTGGCGACTTGTGAAAACAGAGTTTTTCCAGTATTTGCAAACCCTGAAAAATAAACTTATAAATCCTGAGCAAATTGACACATGTTTACGGATTAAGCTGAATTTAACCTAATGTAGGATATGAGTAATAATAAATAACCCTCCTTTTTAGGATGCCGTAGTCAACAAGTAAGACAGTCTGTCTGTCCCCGGCTTAGCTCAGAGACTATTAGTACTAGAAAGCTGTAATTTGGCATCGGCATATTAATAACGCCGAGAAACTGTTAAAGTAAGTTTGCACGTAAAGTGTCTTTTTCTAGTCTATTCCATGGTGGTATCGATTGATAGGCCGTTCAAATATTACGGTTTTGTGAAAACAATTTTTCGATTCAGGAATCCCTTTGCGTAATATTAAGCTGTAAAGTGCTAATTCTTGCTAGAGTCGATTAGTGTCCCGCCCCCTGCCAGGTACCTAAATGGTTGTTTTTGGATATGCGAAAAAAATTTCTCACAAAATTAAATCAACGAATTTAAAAAGAAATCTATCACAGCTAAGTAGGCATGACAAGTTAACGAGTAATAGTCGACAAACTTAAATTGACAGTTGGAGAATTGACCGCGATGTATGGGAGAACATGTTTTTCAAATACAATATTAAGTTTTCTTTTAGGATAAATTCATTCCAACTACGGAACCCTTCATTGTGCGTGGTCCGACACAAGTGCGTGTCGGACCACGGGTAATAAAGAAGGTCGTGAACTTGACTCGGTACAAGTTTGATGCGGAAACATTAAGTTGAACTAAGTCAAGGAGACAATCTCGACCATTTCATATTGGCATATGGCATGCGTGAAATCTGATGCAACTATCGATCAAAAGCCCTAATGGTAGAGATGTTGTCTACCAATGTGTCATAGCGAGATGAAAATTTAAGAAAAAGCACCCATTCAGAAACGTTTAGAAAACATTTGGGATAGATTACCTACCTACTATACCTACTACTTTTTTTATGTATGTAAACCGGATTATAATGACAACAAAAATAGTTTTTAAAATTAAACAGTAGGTATACCACAATGGGCATTGGGTGGCCTATTGTTTTATCAAGGAATGTCTCGACAGGTTTTGAATCTGTGCTATCGTGAAGTTCAGCTCAGCAATGTCAATAGTCGGCCTTCGAGTTGAAGGCCGACTGCATTGCTGAGCAATAATTGAGAGCTGGTTTCAACTGTCAATTATTGCGAAGTCTAATTAACGACCCTGAGGGCGGTGTCACCGGCGAAACATGCACGCGAGCGACAATCATGTATAAAAAGTGTAGCAAGTAATGCATTATTACAGTCACCTACTGATACTCAAACCAGCAACAACATACCATCAGTAATAATGGTTGCCAAAGTGAGTTATTAAAATCAATATTTAAGTGTATCTGATATTTTGTAATCCATCTTGATTATCCCGCATTCAGATCTATCTATGCAGTTATTATATATATATTATTAATATTAATATTATATATTATATTCCGCATTGATCCCAGTTAAAGGGAATCCGGTTGGTTAGAAACTAACCGGTCCGTTAGTTCTTATTAAAAATGTTTATTTTAATTGCAGTTCGTCATCGTCCTGTCCCTCGCTGCGGCGGCTTACGCTGGCCTGGTCCCCGTCTCAAAAGTGGTATACGCCGAGCACGAAGTACCCGCTCACTACGACTTCTCGTACTCCGTCCATGACGACCACAGCGGCGACGTGAAGCAGCAGCAGGAATCTCGCCAAGGCGACGCCGTGCACGGCTCGTACTCGCTTGTGCAGCCCGACGGCATGCACCGCATCGTCGACTACACCGCTGATGAGGAGCACGGCTTCAACGCTGTGGTGAGGTACGAGGGTACCCCCGTCCAGCAAGCTCCTGCCAAGATCGCCTACGCCGCTCCCGTAGCCAAGATCGCCTACGCCGCTCCTGTAGCCAAGCTCGCCTACGCCGCTCCCGTTGCCAAAGTAGCATACGCGCCTGCCCCCGTCTCCTACGCTCACGCCCCGGTCTCCTACTCTCACGCTCCAGTCGCCTACGCCGCCCCCGTCGCCAAGCTCGCCTACGCCGCTCCCGTAGCGCACGTCACTTACTCCTCTCCCGCCATCTCCTACCATCACTAGTTTATTGTTACATAGTTAGACAATACTGTTGTATTTTTTTAGAAATGAATAGATACTAATAAATTATTATTGAATTGAATATTCTACTTCATGTTTTACCTAATTACAAAACCCATTTCTTATAACACTACACAAGTAACAAGCGTCTCACGCCGATAAAACACAAAAAATGACATTAAAAACATTTTATACCTATAAGCAGTGTGCCGGTCAACGCGCCCATACGTTACACGCAAATACCAAAATTTATAGACCCGACAGAGCATAGCCATGTGTCAGAGAGAGGAAAATATTTAAGTGGATAGAATTATATAAAGTGTTGTTTGACATTTCTTATTCCAAATTATTACCTTTTTGTGGAAAGTTGTATCAACTTTAACTAATTTAATATAGCAATACCAATAACACATTTTCTAAACCAAATAGAAGATATTAGTACGAAATTACTTCTTACCAACTGCTGTTAAAAGTAGTGATTGTGACATAGTATGAGAAACTTTTCAATTCGTCGAATAAAACTATTTTCTTGGGGATCACGCTCGACGCAAGGCTGCAATGGGGTCTTCATTTAACATCTCTTGCAAGACTGCTAAGTTCAGCAGCATGTGCTGTGAGAAAAATCCGTCAATTCGCTAATGTAGATACCACGAGGCTAGTCTATTTAAGTTACTTTCATAGTATCATGTCTTACTGTATTTTACTATGGGGGCAGGCTGCAGACATCGAGTCTATTTTTATTCTGCAGAAAAGAGCCATCAGAGCAATATATGGCCTCCGCACGCCGCGATTCTCTAAGGTATCTGTTTAAAGATATTAACATCATGACGGTACCTTGTCAATATATCTATGAAAACATCATGTACGTAAAGAAAAATCTAAATCTATTCAGTAAAAGAGGTGAAAGACACAATTATAGGACTAGAAATAGGGACCAATTAGTTCAACCAGGTTTCAGACTGGCTAAAGAAAACTCATCCTTCATGGGGCACTGTTCAAAATGTTACAATAAACAGCTCCCCACATACTCCAACAAAATGAAAAGAAATTTAGATCTTGTATAAAACGCACACTATGCAGCCAAGCATAATATTATAAGTTGGGGGATTACATCGCTGACAAAAATGCTTGGCTTAACGCTCCACTAGAACGCAAAAACTATTGATCATTCGAAATATTGTTGGAGCTGCTGAAGATTGTACATACTATCTCTAGATTGTATAAATTCAATCTCTTAGTTACACTATATATCACATCACACTAATATTATAAAGGCGAAAGTTTGTGAGTGTGTTTGTTACTTCTTCACGCTCAAACGGCTGGACTAATTTTCATAAAATCTGACACCCTGGATTAAACTATAGGCTACTTTTTATCCCCATATTCCCACGGGATAGAGACTTATACGGGTGAAACCGCAGCTAGTATTGTATAATTGAATAGCACATGTGTGAGCACTAGGTACCTACCATTTACTGAGTGCGTCTTTCATTGACTTGAATATGCCGTGGCGGCTGAGAGTGTGTTATGCTCACTCAAATGTTTCGCTGATGGTGGCGTGTGTGTTGGATCATTAAGTTCCCTTCAAAATGGTTGAGCTGAATGGTGCTGATCCATGCGTCACGTGAACGGACGCCGCCGTCAGTAGAGACTGGTCATTTCTTATTCATTCTTAGTCACGGCTTATTTTTTTTTTTAATGTTTTTATCACGGACGCTTTTGACGTTTTGCATCGTTCTCACATGTATAATTTCAACATGAATGATGTAACCAATAATTTGTAACAATATTTTAATTTAAAAGAGTGTCCGTGGAGTTTCTTGTACGTTCTTCTCCATAGGAATGTATTACGCTTTGGAATGGGCTACTAGCTTCATCTTTCTGACTGACTGATCCCTTGACAATTCAAAAGTGCCTGTAATTGGTTTATTTGAAAAAAATACTTTGGGTTTGAGTTTTTATTCTTAAATATCTAGTTACTAATATCAGCTTGTGATTGATTGAAAAGTGATTAAAAATGAACAAGTTTTGACCACCAAACTTGTTTACGATTACTGACAACTGTAAGTTCAATATTTCTTCACGAGCTTTTGCGTCAAAGTTCAGTGATCTAGGTAATAACATAACTATGTTCATAGAAAAGGATTCCTGGAAGGTTTTGGGGTTTGGCTTTGCTCAGCAGTAGGACAGTGTAGTACTAAAACTAAACTAAAAAAAAAAAACTTTAAAACACGCCTGCCTTATCAAAAAGTGAACTAAAAAAATAAAAACAAGTTGCATGATTTTAGTGTTGAATGGCCACAAGGTAGGTAATCAATAGATAATAATATTTACTGTGCAATTAAAACACCGTTGTGCCCAAAAGTGGAAAACTGAAAATCAATCTTTTCATTGCAATCGGGGGACGGATCCTTGGAATAGTTCTTTACAGGTCCCCCGACTGCAATGAAAAGATTGATTTTCAGTGTTTTACATTAAATCACGTTTTAATAGGGAAACTGATTGGTGATACCTAGCCGTAGTCAAGCTGTAGGTATGTGTGTCCTCAGTAAATCTCGTGATCATTCCCTTAGCAGCCTTCTTAACTGCCGACTTTTTTGGGAACCTAATGGCTAAACCTATAGTTTTTGAAAATAATAAAACTAAATTATATCAACTTAGAACTGAATAATCGACCAAAATGTATTGACGAGTAGAGTAAATGATTGAATTGGATAATGTGGAATAATAAACGACTACTTAGCAGACACAACTGGCGAAATTTGGGCTTATACTAGGTAGATACACACTTACGTCATGCTTCTGTCTAACCCTTCGGGAAATACAGGCGTCATGTTGTATTACGTTATGTTATCACCTAGAGTGTCTAGACAAACAGACAGAATTCAGAAACTTATGCAGACACGAAAAAAGGCACTATAAGCTCATAGGACGCCTTTTGACTGTAAGATCAGCATTGTATAAAAAAAAACCGGCCAAGTGCGTGTCGGACCACCCACAATGAATGGTTCCGTAGTTAGGATGAATTTATCCCTAAAACAAACTTAACATTGTAGTTGAAAGCATAATCCTCCATACATTCCAACTGCAAATGTAAGTTTGTACGCACAATATTGAGTGATTTACCATGTTATTTTAAGATCAAAGACTTCTTATAGGTTTTCCTGTAATCTATAAGTAAAGAACTATTTTCTGTATTTTTTTCAAAATTTTAAGCTCAGTAGTTTCGGAGATAAGATTACAATAGATAATATTTTCTAAAATAAGTGTTTATTTTAAAATTATAAAATATATATATTTGAAATCCTTAAAACAAGCCCTTTCATTTGCTAGATCACACGGTATAGTCAGCACAACTATTTTTTAAATGTTTTTTTTGTATGTGATAAAACTACAAATTAACAATTTTCAGACTTTTTCCTTTACTTGTGCTGTGAGGCCTTGCTTCTGCCCAAATTTCATGATTCTAGGTCAACGGGAAGTACCCTATAGGTTATGATTTATGTGTGAGATATTCGCAATTTTTTTTATGTGGTAAAACTACAAGTTTACAATTTTCGGACTTTTTCCTTTACTTGCGCTGTGAGACCTTGCTTCTGCCCAAATTTCATGATTCTAGGTCAACGGGAAGTACCCTATAGGTTTTGATTTATGTGCGAGATATTCGCAATTTCTTTTTATGTGGTAGGTAAAACTACAAATTTACAATTTTCAGACATTTTCCTTTACTTGTGCTGTGAGACCTTGCTTCTTGTCAAATTTCATGATTCTAGGTCAACGGGAAGTACCCTATAGGTTTTGATTTATTTGCGAGTATCGAAATATGTCGCAATAATGTCGCTTATATCACCGTATTTTTTTATTGCGTTGACTTGGAATCTTGATTTTTTAGAGCTTCAAGGGACCATATACTTACGTATTTGATATTAATTTCAACTTGATACCTCTACGCTTTCCTGAGAAAAATGGTATTGACAGACTGACAGACAGACAGACAGACGGACAACGAAGTGATCCTATAAGGGTTCCGTTTTTTCCTTTTGAGGTACGGAACCCTAAAAACACAATAGAAGCAGAAAATGTCCATGGTTTAATCTGTCTGACCATGTCCTCCGTAACACGGTAATTGCATGGAAATCATCATCATTATCATGATGATTTTGATGAAATATTAGGTATATTATATTACTTTACAAAGTAATGTGAAGCTACCTGTACAATAATAATGTTATTTGGAGCTTTGTATGATTAAAAGAGATTAATAAAAGACAACCGCGAAATTGAGTCGTAACAATTTTTTTTGCGTATGTTTAATTATTCTAAGTCAAGGAGAAAATATCGTCCATGTCTTAAAAAAATATAAAGTATATGTACTTAATATTCCTACTGAAACCTAACCCATTACTTTGTTAATCTGAAGCAATGAAGTGCAAATAAAGTCAAACAAAAATCTCAATAAGAATGAGTACCTACATTTTGATACAAGTGCGGAGAATGATTCTCGGCTGAAAAATAACCTCGCCTGCGGCTCGGGTGTTAATTCCGCCTCGAATGCAATAACAAATGTCCACGTGTATCAAACGACGTTTTTCAATACACTTTTGAAGAAATAAAATAAAATAAGGAAAAATATTTTTGTCATGAAAACTATGATTTAATTTTCTTTTTTTTCCGCGCTTTGCTTTCGCCAGGTTGAATGAGAAGCAAAGGTACAGCCGATAAACAGCCTAATATGAAAAATAGAAAATTCAGATATTTTTGAGTTTAGAACACAAATAAATGTTAATTTGTTCTTATACGTTTTTATTATTGTAATAATCATGGTATTATTCTATTTATAAACATTATTTAAATATTCCAAAAATAATAACGCCGTAAAGACGCATCTTTGCCGAGATTAAAAAAAAATGACTTCCGAATAGAGAGGACCGTCTCTGGCGCGAGACGGTGTGAATAGAGGCATTGAACCAATTTGGACTAAGTATAGGTATAAGTTATCTGTGGCAATTTTTATTCCCGCACATGTGTTGGAAAATAAAAAATCGCACGCGTGTGAAATACTTACAATTGCATTGTGAACCTAATCGTAGTGCGATATGAACCAGGTTTCGAGGAAGTGTATTGAAAAATATTTTTTGCTCAATCATGGCCCTTGCAACATCTAAAGTCTAAACCGAATGAATTACTACTAGCCAAGGACTAGCCCAAAACTGTTGTAACTTAAGCAGCACCTGGCTACCCAATTCAAAATATGATTTAGGCATTTCAAAATTACTCTCACATTTCATAAAATCGTTAATCTACTAAAGAGTGCACAAACAGGTGCTAATCAGTTTAAAATATTTTGAGGTTCAGCAATGCAGCATGTCGGCCTTCGCCTCTCAAACATTGTAAACGGCGCCGCGGGCCGCGCGGCGAGACCTACAGGCGACTAACCTGTATAAAAACTGTAGCAGGTCAGACATTATCATAGTCTACTACTGACGCTCAAATCAGCAACAACATACCATCAGCAATAATGGCTGCCAAAGTGAGTTATTAAAATTAATATTTAAGTGTATCTGATATTTTGTAATCCATCTTGATTATTCCGCATTCAGATCTATTTATCTAGCTACTATTCCGCATTGATCCCATTTAAAGGGATTCCGGTTGGTTAGAAACAAACCAGTCCGTTAGTTCTTATTAAAAATATTTATTTGAATTGCAGTTCGTCATCATCCTGTCCCTCGCTGCGGCGGCTTACGCTGGCCTGGTCCCCGTCTCCAAAGTGGTGTACGCCGAGCCCGAAGCACCCGCTCACTACGACTTCTCGTACTCCGTCCATGACGACCACAGCGGCGACGTGAAGCAGCAGCAGGAGTCTCGCCAAGGCGACGCCGTGCACGGCTCGTACTCGCTTGTGCAGCCCGATGGCGTGCACCGCATCGTCGACTACACCGCTGATGAGGAGCACGGCTTCAACGCTGTGGTGAGGTACGAGGGTACCCCCGTCCAGCAAGCTCCTGCCAAGATCGCCTACGCCGCCCCCGTAGCCAAGCTCGCCTACGCCGCTCCCGTAGCCAAGCTCGCCTACGCCGCTCCCGTTGCCAAAGTAGCATACGCGCCTGCCCCTGTATCCTACACTCACGCCCCGGTCTCCTACTCTCACGCTCCAGTCGCCTACGCCGCCCCCGTCGCCAAGATCGCCTACGCCGCCCCCGTCGCCAAGCTCGCCTACGCCGCTCCCGTAGCGCACGTCACATACTCTTCTCCCGCCATCTCCTACCACCACTAGATACCTACTATTGTAATTGTTAAATAGACAATAATGTTGTATTTTTTTAGAAATGAATAGATACTAATAAATTATTACTTAATTAAATATCCTGATTTTTTTTTACCTAATTACATAACCTATTTCTTACGAGCTACACTACATTTGCAAAAACATTATACTTACCATTTTCTCTTTATATGGTGTACCTACATAATAAAGAATGTAAAACCATAAAGCCGTGCACGAAATCGGCTAATTTTGATCAATTTTGTTCATTGATTGTGAGAAAGAGAAAAATAATTTGTGATTTACAAATTCGAGTTCTTTGTTTTACATGCGGGTTAAAGGGATTTTTCAAATAAATTAAGAATTCATGGAAAATCACTAATATTCGCAACAAGTTTTCCGAATAATGACGCGCGACTGCCGTTTGATCATCTTTTTAAAAGAAACTACTTTTGATAATGAGCATTAAAAAATATCATCAACATCATTGTATGGTCTACTTGCATGTGGATTAAGCACTTTTTTCAACTTCGATAGAAAATACCTATAGCAGAAAAATAATGTTGAAAAAACCTATATTTTTTTAAAAACCTAGTCGGTAATGTATTATTTCCTATTATTTAACAAATCATATTAAGAAATTTAAAAATAACACACTGGGCGGCTTCTGCTATCCTTGTGATAAAATCATTATTTTTTATGATCTTCATTAAGTAAATCAACGGCGAAATAAACTACATTTTCGAGAGCGGAAAAGTGATGAAACTATTAACAGGTGCTGAGACTGACACGAAAGGTTTAGCACCACGAAAACTGTACTTTTATAGTTACACAAACTTAATGTTTCAATTATTTCAAGCTTTCTCACAATTAGATAAGAAATTGACGAAAAGCGGTTTTTTTCGTGCACCTAGCCTTAAGGACAAATTGCACCGAAAACACGATTGCTTAAATCCTTTTCATTATAAGACAGTAATAAGATTTGACGCACAGTAGTGATAAAAAAAAAAATACTACCACTAATCGCTCAGAATGCAAGTCAAATTTATTACATACATACTAAAGCGTTATTGACGTTTTACTGCTGAGGGATAATCCTTCAAGTACCTAATTTATTTCAAAAAGGTATGTACTAACCCTACATTCTCACTGCACTAGAGGCAGCTAAGTGACCCCTTACCAAAACATGATTAAAAGTCGTCTGCAAAAAACCTGCTATATCAAATTAGTGTTTCTATTTAGAGGATCCGGACATCTTTATTCTTAAATATCTAGGTACTACTTAATATCAGCTTGTGATTGATTGAAAAGTGATTAAAAATTAACAAGCTTTGACCACCACACTTTTAAACGATTACTGGCAACTGTAAGTTCAGGATTTCATCACGAGCTTTTGCATCAACGTTCAGTGATAGGTAATAACATAATTAAGTTCATAGAATAGGATGCCTGGAAGGATTTGGGGTAGGGCTTTGCTCAGATATGGGACAGTAGGCTAACTAAAAAAAAGAAAAAGTTCATAGATACTTTATACGTACGCATACGTAATAACGAGCGGTAGAGATGCGTAAGTATTATATATATTATCTTCAGACCCAGGTTTAAAACATGGAGCCATTATGGAATTTCAAACTTTATTCCGACTATGGTAAAGTTCCTAAACACAAAACTGACAACTTAGTACCGAACTAAGTTTTCAGTTTTGTATAAAGAACGGTATTTCAATCACTGTTACGTTCTTATTACAAAAACTGGCTGCATGGTTTAAGCCATGTCAAAATATAAATCTTGTTTTGTAATAAGGCGGATATTGTAGAAAATAAAACTAAATCTGATGGCCGAACTAAATCTGAACTGATGGCCGATGGGGCGAAAGGTTCTGGAGTGGCGACCGCGTACCGGAAGACGTAGCGTTGGAAGGCCTCCTACAAGGTGGACCGATGACCTTGTGAAGGTTGCAAGTATCCGCTGGATGCGGGAAGCACAGAACCGGTCGAAGTGGCGGTGCTTGGGGAAGGCCTATGTCCAGCAGTGGACGTCTTTCGGCTGAAATGATGATGATGATGATGAAAACTAAATCATATCAACTCGGAACTGAATTATCGACAAAAATATGTTGATGACTAGAGTAAAATTAAATTATTGGATTGGAAAATATGGAATAATATAAATTACTACTTAGCACACACAACTGGCGTAATTTGGGTGTATTAGGTACACACTCATGTCATGCTTCTGTCTAACCCTTCTTGAAATACAAGCGTGATGTTTTATTACGTTATGTTATCACCTAGAGTATACAGTGCAGCGTGATCTCTGCGGAAACAACTGCAATGTGAAGCTTTGTATGATTAAAAAATATCAATTAAAAGAAGCCGCGAACTTGATTCGTAAGTTTCTTTTAACACGCTTTTATTCAAAGTCGAAGTCAAAGTCAAAACATTTATTTCAAATAGGCACATGAGGCACTTTTGAACGTCAAAATTTACAAAAAAAAATAGAATTGATTCTAGTTCCCCTTCCAAAAGGTAGTTTCGTATGGAGAAGAATGGGCAAGAAACTCCACCGGTACTCTTTTAAAAATGTTTTACAATATTTTGTTTCATTACATTAATTATATGATTATATGTGAAGACGATGCACCTAGAATAAAATTACTATACCATAATAGATAAAACAAATTAAAAACTAAGCAATGAAAAATAACTTAATTATTAGATAGATACATGGTGTTCACATATTTACAAACATCATAAAGGTATGGTTTTCTAAAAAAAAAAAAAAATAAGTCAGTGTGTGAGTATAGGTTATCAGTGATAACCTATACTCACACACTGACTTATTTTCTTTTTTTTTTAACTTATCACAGAATGTAAAATCAATATCATAAAAATAACAGATTTTACCATAAAAATAGCAACCAGTTTGATTTTGTCTAGACACTAGATTGTCCTATGGAGCTGGACCAGCATGTTTCCAAGCATTCCTGTCCTGGATATAATCCTCTAACTTGTAATATGCTTGTTTACAAAGTGTACTTTTAATATGTGTTTTAAATTTTCTCTCATTTAATTTCAATATATCACAAGGTATTTTGTTGTAACATTTAACACAGTACCCCATAAAAGATGTATGTACTTTAGATAATCTGAAAAATGGTTGATCTATTTTATCTTTATTTCTAGTATTAAAATTATGTCTATCGCTTATCTTGTTAAAAATATGTAGATTTTTCCTTACATACATAATATTTTCATAATTGAATTGGCAAAGTACCGTCATAATATTAATCCTTTTAAATAGTTCCCTAAGAGATTCGCGGCGACGGAGATTATAAATTGCTCTGACAGCTCTCTTTTGCAAAATAAAGATGGACTCAATGTCAGCAGCCCGACCCCACAGTAAAATGGCATACGACATAATGCTGTGGAAGTAACTAAAATAAACCAAACGCGCGGTTTCTATTACGAGGCTTAACCTGTATCTACTCGTATAACAGAACCTTGCAACGTAATTTTCACCAACTTCTAATTGTCATATCGAAATGAAACTTTGTATGTGGTATATGTAGGTAGTTTGGATGACAATACTATAATTTGGTATCTTGGAGCTGATCTGACGATGGAGCTAGGAAGTGCACAATGGCACTCTTCAGTGGCTACTAGTAAACACCTCGAGTTTGGGGTCATACGAGTATGATTCGTTCTGACGAGTCCAATAGATGGGGCTTGGTAACGAGGTTCTGATGATGGAGCTTCAAGGTGGATAGTGGCACTCTTCAGTGCCTACTAGTTAACCCTTTAAATTTGGGCTCATGATTCATTTTGACGAGTCCAATAGATTAGGCTTGGTGTCGACGGTGCTATGATGGAGCGAGGAGGTGGATAGTGGAACTCTTCAGTGGCTACTAGTAAACCGGTCAAGGCATAACTTCGTTTATTTTTTTTTTTACTAAATGAAGAATATACTAGACTTAAAAGTAAAAAATAAAAATAGGTAGTTTAAAAAAAATTGAAACGCGCTTTAACACACACATAAAATTATAAAATAATTAAATTGATTTGTATTAGTAACGATTACGATATACGATACGATACTTATGTAGCTTGTAACTTTCTCTATCCAATGATTAATTCAAAAAGCGTATGCCGCTTTTTGGTTGTGTAGGTACTTTTAATTATTAATTTAAAGAAAGCGCTCCACACTTTATGAGTTAATCATTCGATAGATATTATATAAAAGAAGTGACATGCTGCATAGGTACTTATATCGTAACTAATACAAGTCAATTTAATTATTATTTAACAATTTTTAGTGCGTGATAAAACCGTGTCTTTTTTTTGTTTTTTTGAACTACTTATTTTTATTTGCAGATACATTAATTGAACTAAGTCAAGGAGAAAATCTTGTCCATTTCATATAAATATAAAGTACATGTAATATACTGAGCCCTAACCCATAGGTACCTACGTTAATCTGAAGCAATAAAGTCCAAATAAAGTCAGTCAAAAAACTCAGTAAGAATAATATGTTTTGCTCAATCATGGTCCTTACAACATTAAAGCAAATGATACTAGCCCACAACTTATTTTATTTAATACACCACCCTGCCGCCCATTTCAAAATATGACTTAGGCATTTCAAGACTACTTTCATATTTAATAAAGTCGGTAATCTAATTAGAAATGTACACACAGGTGCTAATCGGTTTGTAATATTTTGAAGTTTGGCTCAGCAATGCGGTATGTCGGCCTTCGCCTTTCAATAATTGTGCACGATGCCGCAGGCGCGCCGTGTGTCACCAACGAGGTCTCGTTATTTAAATAACTCATCGCCTCTACGTCTACAGGAGACTAGCCTGTATAAAAACTGTAGCAGGTCACACATTGTCATAGTCCACTACTGACGCTCAATTCAGCAACAACTAATCAAGAATCATCAATAATGGTTGCCAAAGTGAGTTATTTAAATGTACTATGGGTTTTTGATTATTCTGCGTTTATCCCAGTTTATAGTTCATAGTTTATTCTAAAAATATTATCCTATTTTACTTGCAGTTCGTCATCATCCTGTCCATCGCTGCAGCGGCTTACGCTGGCCTGGTCCCCGTCTCCAAAGTCGTGTACGCCGAGCACGAAGCACCCGCTCACTACGACTTCTCGTACTCCGTCCATGACGACCACAGCGGCGACGTGAAGCAGCAGCAGGAGTCTCGCCAAGGCGACGCCGTGCACGGCTCGTACTCGCTTGTGCAGCCCGACGGCGTGCACCGCATCGTCGACTACACCGCTGATGAGGAGCACGGCTTCAACGCTGTGGTGAGGTACGAGGGTACCCCAGTCCAGCAAGCTCCTGCCAAGATCGCCTACGCCGCTCCCGTAGCCAAGCTCGCCTACGCCGCTCCCGTAGCCAAGATCGCCTACGCCGCTCCCGTTGCCAAAGTAGCATACGCGCCTGCCCCTGTATCCTACACTCACGCCCCGGTCTCCTACTCTCACGCTCCAGTCGCCTACGCCGCCCCCGTCGCCAAGCTCGCCTACGCCGCCCCCGTCGCCAAGCTCGCCTACGCTGCTCCCGTAGCGCACGTCACTTACTCCTCTCCCGCCATCTCTTACCACCACTAGATACCTACTGTTGTGACATAGTTAGACAAGCTGTAGTATTTATTGAAATGTGCTATTAAATTATTAAATTGAATGGAAACTGATTTTATATTACCGACATTTTTACCGACCTGAAAACGATTGGACCAATAAAGCTGTGAATTCAAGCCAAAGTGAAGTCTGAAATCGAATCTGTAGATGCATTTGCGAGAAATGAATCTTTTGCAATTGCTAAGGACAAACTGCAAGCACACATCGTCGTTAAATTACAGAAATCGACCTTAGGTACGGTATTGAACATACATATTCTGTCAACTTTATATCAATATCGATAGTGGGGGGGTGCAAAGGGAGGGGTGCGGCGACGGACCGCACCTGAATTATTCATAGCGCCGCATAGTGATTTCATCTCATTGAATGGCGCTGCCGGCGGCGCGGCCGTGATTACGACATCGATACGTCCGCTGCTGGCCACCACCGACTCGTATGTGGACTGTACAATACCTTGTCAACCGCCTATTAATATCACTGTGGAATTGCTAAAGCTCTAAATATTATCTACCTTTCAATCCTAACTATCAGCAAAAACGCTACCTTCTAGATACTGTAGAACGTAGGTACACGTCTAAACAAAACAGGATACTTATAACTTTCTTTATGTAGGTGATTATGATTTGGTTATAAACGGTTGCAGAAGAAATATGCAGAGCAAGAATGGGACAGATTGGAAAGATTTATAAGAAGCGCTGTGAAAATTACCTACCTAAAGTTGAAATAGGTCACAGAATATGTATTACAGCTAAACCATTCTAGTTTTCTTGGAATTTTACAAATGAGCCATTTTCCTGACCTGTCTCGCAGCAAGCTTGTTAGATTTCAGATAAAATTACAATTCAAGATTCAATTTAAACTAAACTATAATTAGTCAATGTCGGCAGGACTTCAGGCGGATAGAAAAGGCAAAAGCTGGCTTAGGTACCAACTTAGTGTAGGCTTTTGCTTCTCATATCATACCTAAGAGGCAAAACAATAGAACATTTTCCCTAGATAATATAATAGAACTTACAAGCTTTACAAAACACTTAAATTAATTTTCTACCACCTCATAATAACGGGTAGATATCTAATGAAACAACAATACAATACATAGCCATGAGTCGAGAAGAAATGCTTTAAAGTTTCAAACTTCTTTAAAAATATTCATGAACGTCGAAGAGGGTTTATTCTCTCGCCGCGACAGGTAAAAATGAAGAGATTGGTTTTTATCTGTGCACGGCGGCAAATTGAATGTAAAGTTGATTTCCCGGCGGGCCGCACCGCATAATTCCCCACAAATTAAGCCGAAACCAATTGACTTGCTACCAATGTAAATATTTTTGATAAATGCCTCCCCTTTATGTATTTAGCTTGACAACAGCTCAATAATGTGTTGATACTTAAATATAACAAAAAGCCGTATAATTTCAATATGCTTTTGTATCTGTGAAATTATTTTTGTCGGGTTTCGGGTGGGATGAAGAAAGGGTTACTTTTGCTGGCCAAAATAAACACATTAATACACATAGGTTTAGGTACTCTAGGCTTTGATGTCGGTGCACTTGTCAGGTACAGAACGTAGCGTAGATAAGTAGGTAACTTCAATTCAACTACGAAGAAGACACGGGTGTTGTCCATGCAGAATTATCTTCCATGCCCGACCACATTATTATTGAATGATCCCAAACATAGCTATAAGAGGGACAGTCGGTGACCAGCATTACCTGACCACTCTTCCATTAATCTTCTTTGTAAGAGAGGTCAGGTAATGCTGGTCACCAACTGTACCAAGTAATGATAATTTCTTCGTTAAAATTGTACCCACAAAATCCCTGACGACCAAACTGAAAATCCCTGATACTCGGACAGCCAGTGTGGGCATATTAATAATTCTGAAAAGGGTATTTTTTTACTGGTCTTACCTAGTTATGAGAGTGTAAATCCTAGGCAAAGAACGGCTGTAATATCGCGGTGCGGAGGGCCAAATCCTCTTACTGCCGAAAATTAATCAAGCCGCGCCAGACTCCCCTTCTTAGTGTAGGGGACTGCGCACCCTAACTGCCATATTCAGTATTTACCTCTATTAGGATACATATTAATCTGTAGATACTTATGCATTGAAGACTTAATAATGTTGGTTTATTAGAAACGATTGGGTTGGTTTTAAAATTAAACATGAACTTTGTTTTAGAAATAGTTATTTTACATTTTTATAATATTTTTGTAAAAATGGAGTTTCCAAATACGACAATTTTTTTTTTAATACGAAACTGTGGTTTGACGAAAAGATTGAAATTGCAAATTGGTTCAGTGTCTAGGGATAATTAAAAAAATAAGGCGTTTATTAATTAGGTAAATAAACGCATTATATTTTTTATTAATTAAATTAGTAATTAATTAGGTTAATAAAGGTAATGAAACTAATTTTATTTAAAATGTATTTATGTCTTTTACAATTTTGGACAGCTTACAAAACGTGGTTATACATGGATTCTATATTCTTTGAAATACATTTAAGTTTGGCAAAAACATACTCGTTTTAATTCGTACTGACAGCAAAAACAATATTATTTTATTAAATATTTTAAAATATAATATAATAGAACAAATATTATTATAACTATACATTATAGGTACTCACATCATAGTTTCATTTAACCATAGTAGCTTCCTTTTTGTCAGTCTTCGGCGGCAGTGGCGGGCATTCGTAAATATTAATACATCTGTCTTTAGACACTGATAGTATTTTTTTATTATTATTGTTGAAGTTTACGCCCCAGACCTGTGAAATAATAATCCCATTACCTACTTACTTCTTGGGTTTGGAAATATGGTCTAAAATTAGAATTGTAGTTTAGAACAAGTCAATGTAATTACAGGGTGAAACTAAATTATCTGAGGAAATTTGAATGACGGTACGATACTTCGATGTCGTGTATACTCCATTTGAAATAAGATTAGAAATTGAAATAAACCTTTTTTACAGTGCTTCCAACCGATTTTGAGGTCCATTCAGTAGGCGTATGGATGGCGTTAAAAGCAAAAACGTGGTTACAATACCAACTCTTTATTACAGCTGCCATTTGTCATGCCACCAACGCAATAGAAGTCAAAATCGATGGAACGCACTGTAAAAAAAAATTTCATTTAAATTTCTAATCTTATTTTCAAATGGAGTATAGGTACAGACGGCTACACATCAAACTATACATTTCCAGTATAAGCTGATCTCGCATTATATATGATTTCCGTACAATGACAGGTACGCTGACCTGTATACTGGATGTGATCGTGTGTACGTATAGTAATATTTTTCGTCTTGATTATTTGTTAAATAAAAAGATTATATTTTGACCCGTAATTAACCGCCTCGGTGGTCTAGTCATAAGACCACCTGTCTCAGATCCAGAGATCCCAGGTTCGATTCCCAGCGGGGCTAAAGTATCTGCTCGGTTTCGTTGGTGGCAGGGCTTGTTTTAAGTCACCATCTTATCAAAGTCTCTCGCCATAACAACAATGTTAACAGCATTGTTCTGTTTCGGCAGTTAGAGGTAAGAGGATTCCGGGAGAAGCTCGCTTCCACCTGCGGCCTGATCATCACTTACCATCAGGTGAGATGAAGGACAAGAGAATCCCAGTGGTGGTAATAAAAAAAGTATGAAGACAAAAGTTTTGAATAGAAGTTTTTCCAGTAACAACACTTACCAGCGCGCTGGTAGTGTTGTCACTGGAAGTATGAGTTGATAAAATCATTTATTTTTATTTTATCGCGTTTAGTTATCAATACCCATAACGTCTGTGAAGTTTACAATAAAAAAACAGATTTTTTTAAAATTGATATTTTACTAGACTAACTATGCGCGGTTGATGACGCCAAAAACTCTTCAAAATAATTTAATTTTGTTTTATCATGTTTAGTTATCCGTGCCGTGCCGTGTGGTGCCGGACGTAAAGAATAGCATCATCCTATTTCTTCCCGTGGGTATCGTAAAAGGCGACTATACTTGTCAAAAAATAATAGGCCCGTTTTGAAATTTAACTTGAATCGATTTATCGTGAGTATCGAGTACCGAGTCGTATGGTTACTTCACGATAAATCGATTCAAGTTAAATGTCAAAACGGGTCTATTATTTTTTGACAACTTTAAGGGACTTACTAGAGAATGGGAAGCAGCGTTCTCTATGCATTTTAACACCATACTGCGATCGCCAACACGCCTGTCAAGCGTGGCGTATTTTCGATTATGGCAATCCCACTGCTTCCCCTAAATGTTGGGGGAGGCCTATGTCCAGCGGTGGACGTCTTTCGGCTGAAATGATGACGATGATGTTTAGATATCGACACCCGACAGGTCTGCGGAGTTTCGCTAGCTAATTTAATTTAACCCTTTAGAATAATAATTACATCTATGTATAAGCCTAAATATATTACTATGGACAGCTCGGAAATAATATCTAATTTCATGATTCATCCATTAATATCTGTCGTCTCGCCGGATTGTTTTCCTTCGACGTAACATATTTGTGCTGCCTCTTGTAAATGCTTTCCACAAATGATCACATTTATTTGCCGTCATCTTGACGACAGATATTAATGGATGAATCATGAAATCAGGTATTTTTGCCGAGCAGTTCATAGTAACATATTTATGCTCGTGACTATACTTACACCCATATTTTCGAAAAAATAATTTGATTTTGAATACCCATCAGGTCTGTGAAGTTACGCTAGTTTTTTTTTGTATTGCATCATGATTTGTAGTCGTTAACTTTTTGGTCTGATTTTCTCCGTAAACGACATCGTTCTTTGCTAATTTATAGTGGCGTCGACGGGCGTGGCCTATAACGATGGTACTTACCACATCACTATGTTCTTGAAAAGTGTTCAGTACAGTCAGCCCGTCAGTCATTGCTACTCGCACAGTTCCGTCAGCGGCTGCCGTCGCTACGCGCGACCCTTCAGTAGTAAAACATACGCTGACCGCCCAACATTTGTGGTTTAACGAGTGTTGGACACCTGCGCTAGCCCTGTGAGAGAAAATAGTAGTGTTAGTGGATGACAGAATCATGGTAAAGAACTAAATTCCTTACGGGTCTCGCTTAGGAATTTGGTTTTTAATATTTGAAAAAAAAATACCTTCTTACAAAATAATTAAATAGCGAAAAATCTCAAAGGAATCAAAATAGATGAATAGTAAAAAAAAACAAACGACCATTTACGACTCTATTATGATCGTATTTGAACTGAAAGGTTTTAAAGTACCTCGAGCTAGGAAACAAAATTCTATGCATTACTGTATTATTATTCTGATCTGAATAAGTGAGTCCATACCTTTCGGCCGGCAAAATGTTTTTAACTTCATTATTTAGATGCACACTGCGAGTAGTACAGTCACGAGCACTAGTAACGATTGACACTGATTCACGTGTAAAAGTGTTTGTACAAACCTACTTACAGAAATAAATCATTTAATATGTAATCATGGATCTAAAAAAAAAGTCGGACGGAACTCCCGCTAAGACAAAACTGTGTCCCGTAATGGCAGCGACTGTCTTAGGTGTGAGTGAATTTAGGGTTGTCATGATAGCCAAAATTACCCACTTAATATTGTTTTATTTTAAGAAAAATATCGTGTCGTTTTCGTAATTTCAAAATAAATACCATGTTACTAACATGTTAGCTTAGATTGTTAATTTACCTTTTGAGGTACTGCATATATGCAGTACCTCAAAAGGTAAATTAACTCCGGCGTGTTGTTACATATATGTAACAACACGCCGGAGTCCTCCTTTAGTTGTATAAAAGTCATTCGTTTCAAAATGTAAACTGCAAATGACTCTGTATTTGTTTGGAATCCAGTCATTTTGACAGTTACAATTTCGAATTTTTTCAATCCAATCATTTCGCCAAACTTCATTTACTTTAGGAAATCTAGTAGAAAGAATATAAAACAACTAGTAATAATTAACCTAAATAAATTGAATTGATAAAAAAATATATTAATTTCCCATATATTTAGGGTAATTTGCACACGTGAATATTGGCAACACTGGCCTTGTGCTGAATTATTTTGTTCTGGTGAATAAATATTGATTGTAATCTATAAAATCGGTAACTAAGTTGTTGAATTATTCATTTACCTATGAAACGTGATTCCTGTATTTGTTTTCTTCCGATCGCTACGGTTTTTGCAACATTTCACCACACAAGACATGCTGTATTTCAATACTTTTTTTGCCGCGTAAACGTGTCGACTGTGTTTGCACGCGTAATGGGTGAGTATGCTGTGAATGTGTGCGTGGGGGCCTGTACGTACAGCGAGCTGGCTGACTCTGAGTGACACAGTTTTCTGTTAGCGAGAATCCGTCCGAGTTTTTTTATACGTCCATGTATGTAATACTTAGCAACTTTTAAAAATGATTTCCTTCAACTATATTGACTGTAATTTTATTTTACTACGAAAATAGTATTTTGGAACCCAAACTATTATGAAATAGATCTTTACTCAAAGGAACTATTGTAACTTTTGCAGATGCCAAAGTCGGGTTCCTTCATCTTTTAGTTCAGTGTATTTGCACAGTTTTTCTGCTATTGTTGTTTGCAAGTTATGTGTATTTGGTATAGCAATATCTATTAAATATCCAATTTTCTTTATCATCACATCACACTAATATTATAAAGGCGAAAGTTTGTGAGTGTGTGTATGTTTGTTACTTCTTCACGCTGAAACGGCTGGACCAATTTTGATAAAATTTTGTATGGAGGTAGCTGACACCCTGGATTAAGACATAGGCTACTTTTTATCCCGATATTCCCACGGGATCGAGACTTACGCGGGTGAAACCGCGGGGCATAGCTAGTCTTGTTTATAAATGTAATATCTGGTCTATTGAATTGGATTGTTCGATCGGTAAGAAAGGCGCGGTCAAAATATAGTTTTATTGAGGGGTTTTCTAATACAGTTACTGGATGGTATTTGTAGTATGGAGTAACGGAATCAATACTGGTGTGCTAATTTTTGGTGTATGATGTTGGCTACTTGATCGTGTCTGTGTTTGTAGTCTGTTTGACTTGCACGCGCCTGTGATACGAGGGCTGCACTAAAAGTATCGGGAATGGAATATTTCCACTGTTCCTGTCATATTAAAATCTTTTTAATTGAAACCTCCTTGGTTTTAAAAATCGAATACCATTTATTTATTTAAAAAAAGATTCTCGGTCTTGTCACAAGGTTTTGTCAAACTTGTTTAGTCGTTGAGAAAATGGAATTGACTCGAGAAAATTCAAGAGCGATGATTTATTATGACTTTCGAACTGGTTTAACACAAAAACAGTGTTTTGACCGGATGATTTCTGCATTTGGTGATGAAGCCCCATCCAAAACCACAATTTATCGCTGGTTTGCTGAATTTCAACGTGGACGTGTCAAGCTCAGTGATGATCCCCGTCAAGGTCGTCCAAAAACTGCAGTCACCCAAGAAAACGTTGATGCTGTGCGTAAGCTGATTGAGGAAGATCGACATGTGACATACCGCGAAATTCAGGCAACTTTAGACATTGGCATGAGTCAAATACAAATAATCTTGCATGAATAATTAGGTGTAAAAAAGTTGTTTTCCCGATGGATACCGCATTCGCTCTGTGAAGAGCAAAAAGCGGCTCGCGTTACTTGGTGCGTCAGAACTCTCGAAAGATTCCACGCAGGATCCTCAAATGCTGTATACAACATTGTATCAGGTGACGAATCCTGGATATACGCGTACGAACCCGAAACAAAAAACCAGTCACGAGTTTGGGTGTTCGAAAATGAGTTAAAGCCAACAAAAATTGTTCGTTTACGGAGTGTTGCAAAAAAAATGGTGGCCACGTTTGTCTCAAAAACCGGCCATGTTACGACTATTCCTCTTGAGGGACAAAGCACGGTTAATGCAGAATGGTATGCTAGCATTTGTTTGCCACAGGTCGTTTCTGAACTCCGTAAAGAGAACTGCAACCGCCGCATCATCCTCCATCACGACAATGCGAGTTCTCACACCGCGCACAGAACAAAAGAGTTTTTAGAGCAAGAAAACATAGAATTATTAGACCATCCGCCGTACAGCCCCGACCTAAGCCCTAATGATTTCTATACTTTCCCTAAAATAAAGAATAAATTGCGTGGACAGAGATTTTCATCACCTGAAGAAGCTGTGGACGCCTACAAAACGGCCATTTTGGAGACCCCAACTTCCGAATGGAATGGTTGCTTCAATGATTGGTTCCATCGTATGGAAAAATGTGTCAAATTTCGCGGAGAATACTTCGAAAAGCAATAAATACATTTTTAAATAGTAATGATGTCACTTCCTTGATTCCCGAAATTTTCAGTGCCGCCCTCGTATGCTGAATTGTTTCTGGAGAACTATTGCATTTCCTACATGTGTCATTATTTAAATTCTTTATGAGGAACTTTCTATAATTTTTGGTTTAAATTACCTGGTCCATAAACCCATCTGTCTCCGGGAAGAGTTCGCCTCGATTTAACCACGCGTTCGACGCCTTTTTGTCGACATTTATGTGGCATAAGTCTTGGCGATGTATTCCATTTAGAGATTTCTGGGTCCATTCTAAAAGCTTAAATTTGTCATCGATTACTTTCTATTTCTCTGTTCAGATGTATCTTTTAAATTTAGGGGTGTTAAGTGTGTGTTATGATTTTGTAAAGAATAGAAGTTTCGGTTTTGAAATAAAGAATTATCTAAGTGCTTTTATCTGTCTGTTGTGTAGGTTTAGAATGTCAATTAGTCCTCTACCTCCTTTCCGCGGCAGTGTTAATCTCTGCTGACAGGATCGTGGATGTCTTTGCGGAATTTGGTAATTGTGGTATTAATTTTTCGTTGAAGGTTCAGATCGGTTTTGGTCCAATTGATTATCCCAAAAGAATATGTGAGAACTGGTATAGCGAAAGTGTTAATCGCTTTGATGGTATTTCGAGAATATAGTTGCGTTTTCAGAATTGTATTTAGTCTGTGTTGAATTTGTAGCGATAATTTTTGTTTAGTTTCTTTATATTTTATCTGTCGTGATTGTGAGTAGCCTAGGTATTTACAACTATCTTGTTCCTCTAATGGTTCTATCTGTTCTCCTGTTCCTAAAGTGTATTGGTGTTGGTAAGTCTGTCCTTGCTCTAATTGAATTTATTTTACATTTATCTATGCCGAATTCCATTTTAATATTGTTTGAGAATTGTTCTGTTAAGTTTGCTAATTCATAGAGTTGAGTCTCACTTTTGGAGTATAGTTTAATATCATCAATGTACAACAGATGATTTAATTATCTTTGTTGAACCTATTATTATAAGCGTATGTTGTCACACCGCAGGGCAAAGGCCTTCCTTCCTCTCTCCACTTTTCACGATCTAATCTTGTATTTAACTCTGTGGGCTAATCCTTGTAACTCTGTGGGGTGATCCTTGTAACTCTGTGGGCCAAACCTTGTAACTCACACATCATAAATTTTGACAAGTCCGTCATTCGAGGCGGTGGCTAGCCGGCGGCTGCACGGCGAGAACGCGACGCTCCTGACCGGTCCCGCATGTGCCTCCACTGTGTGCACCACCTTGCCTTGAGCCACGTCCACTATGCAAAGGATACCGTCCTCTGAGCCCGTCGCTACGTATCTGCCGTTGGGACTCTGGGAAAGTAAGATTTTGTTAAGGGGTATGCCTTAAAGTACCCCGCGAAGTTTAATGTTTCTTAAGTTTTTTGCAATTAGCTGGCCGATATGTTTATTAAAATATGATTCAGGACTTGTAACAAATATGTATTTCCAAAATTATAATGTCTTAAGTTAGAATTGGCCTTTTAAATGTCATGATTTCATGAAATAGTCATTCAAAAGGGTAATTTGAACATAGAGAGTTGTGTTGATGATTTTATCGATTATAATTCGGTAAACACATATATGTTACGGTCGCGAATCTTAACTTGATCAACATACAACTTAGTACTGAACTGCAAATTGCAAAAAACGGGTTAAGGGGGATGCACTAAGGTAGCCCGCGTAATTCAAATTTTATTACGTTTTTTGCAATTTGCAGGTCAGTAACAGGTTGTATGTTGATCTAAATATGATTCGCGGCCGTAACAAATATGGCTTTACAGAATTATAATCATTAGAATCAGCATTACAACTCTCTAAGTTCATAAAATCCTACTGAATGATTTTTTCAGAAATAGTCATTCAATAGGATTTTACGAAGAGATTTAGTTAAACCCAACTGACCTTGGCAACGTATAACGGACGCACGCTACGGCTCGATGACCACCTAGTGCAGCTAGAAGAAGAGCTCGGAAAAATAAGGTGGCACATTCTTGGGTTGAGTGAAGTCCGAAGAGAGGGGGAGGACACAATAACCCTTGAATCGGGCCATCTTATGTATTTTCGAGAGGAAGACCAGCTATCCCAAGGCGGAGTCGGGTTCCTGGTAAACAAATCCCTTTGTGGCAACGTTGTAGAAGTTTCGAGTGTCTCGAGCAGGGTAGCGTACCTCGTAGTGAAACTGACTGAGAGGTATAGCCTCAAGGTTGTTCAGGTTTACGCACCGACCTCGGCACACTCGGATGACGAAGTGGAGCAAATGTTCGAGGACATCTCCAAGGCCTTGCATTGCACTACTAGGGCCCACTACAACGTTCTCATGGGGGATTTTAACGCTAAAGTGGGAGTACAGAATTGCAGCGGATCGGTAGTAGGATCCTACGGGTTTGGAAGCAGAAATCATAGGGGGCAAATGCTTGTCAACTTCCTTGAGAAGGAGGGGCTTTTCTTGATGAACTCCTTCTTTAAGAAACAGTTCAACACCGGCAGTGACCACAGACTTGTCCGAGGCTCTCTGAATATTGACTTCAAGCTCGAGCGAACTCGGTTGATGAAGTCTAGGCTCCGTCCAAACATGCTGCAAACTATGTTAGGATCTGAAGCGTTCCAGTTAGTCCTGGAGAACCGATTTGCTGCCGTGGAAACTACAAATGACGTTGACCAGGCGCTTGACCAAATGGCGATGTTGTATTTGATTTTTTAAAATGCGGCGTACGGGCAAGAGGTCCAAACTTTCGGAAGAGACTCTAGAGCTCATGACGGAACGACGTCAAAACCCACCTATCACTTCGTCGGAGCAACGGCCACTCAACAAAAAAATTTGAACACTGGTACGACGCGACCTCCGACGCGCCAATACGCGCTCTATAGAGAAAGCTATTGAGCAAAATCGGGGATCGAAAGTGTTCGTCCAGTCACTTGGGAGCAGCCACCTGACGAAGTTGACCAACTCTAGTGGGGATGTCGTCGTTTCGAAGCCGGAGATCCTTTCGGAAGTAGAAAACTTTTACGGCCAATTATACGAATCGCACGCATCTCGACCTGATCCCGAAAATGGGGATTCCAGAGCCACTCTAACCCGCCATTTTACGGAAGACCTGCCAGAAATCAGCCAAGACAAAATCGAAGCGGCTCTTAAACAGCTTAAAAATGGAAAAGCCCCCGGTGAGGATGGGATTACGACCGAGCTCCTGAAAGCGGGAGGAAGTCCTGTACTGAAAGAGCTTCGGGAGCTCTTCAGCTCTGTTCTGTTCTCTGGGAGAACTCCAGAAGCGTGGCGAAGGAGTGTGGTTATACTGTTCTTTAAAAAGGGTGATAAGACCCTTTTAAAGAACTACAGACCCATTTCACTCCATAGCCACGTATATAAGTTGTTTTCAAGAGTCGTTACGAATCGTCTAGCGCGAAGACTCGACGAGTTTCAGTCATCGGAGCAGGCTGGGTTTCTAGGAGGATACAGTACCATAGACCACATCCACACAGTGCGACTAATTATACAAAAGTCTAAAGAGTATAATCGGCCCCTATGTCTTACATTTGTGGACTATGAGAAGGCTTTTGACTCTATCGAGAGCTGGTCTGTTTTGGAGTCTCTGCAGCGATGCCAAGTTGACTGGCGATACATCCAAGTGTTGAGATATCTTTATGAGAACGCGACTATAACCGTCCAAACTCAGGATCGGCGAACTGAGCATATCCCCCTGCGTCGAGGGGTGAGACAAGGGGACGTTATCTCCCCGAAATTGTTCTCTAACGCATTGGAGGATGTGTTTAAGACGCTGAACTGGGATGGACGTGGCATCAACATCAACGGCGAGTACATCTCACACTTGAGATTTTCAGATGACATCGTCATACTGGCTGAATCGCTGCATGACTTGCAGCAAATGCTGGACGGCCTAGTTGATTCTTCTGTACGCATTGGTCTCCGGATGAATGATGAATGATTATAATTTTGTAAAGCCATATTTGTTAAGGCCGCTAATCATATTTAGATCAACATACAACCTGTTACTGACCTGCAAATTGCAAAAAACTTCTGAAATTTTGAATTTTGCGGGCTACCTTAGCGCATCCCCCGGGGGGATGCGCTAAGGTAGCTCGCAGCAGCAGCTCTCTAAGTTCATAAAATCCCACTGAATGATTATTTCAGAAATAGTCATTCAATTGGATTTTACGAAGAGAGTTAGTTGTATTGCCGATTCTAATGATTATAATTCTGTAAAGCCATATCTGTTACGGCTGCGAATTATATTTACATCAACATACAACCTGTTACTGACCAGAGCTGCTGCTGCGGGCTACCTTAGCGAATCCCCCGGGGGGATGCGCTAAGGTAGCTCGCAGCAGCAGCTCTCTAAGTTCATAAAATCCCACTGAATGATTATTTCAGAAATAGTCATTCAATTGGATTTTACGAAGAGAGTTAGTTGTATTGCCGATTCTAATGATTATAATTCTGTAAAGCCATATCTGTTACGGCTGCGAATTATATTTAGATCAACATACAACCTGTTACTGACCTACAAATTGCATAAAACGTAATAAAATTTGAATTTCGCGGGCGACCTTAGCGCATCCCCCTTGAGGCAGATGTCATTCGAAGCAATGAGATGCCCTAGCTAGATTCTTAGGTCAACAAAGATGGAAGGAATATCTAGGGATATATATATCATACCATGTGTCTACAATCTGTAATCTCTATGCTTACTTCCATAGGAAAAAGAAGTACCAAAGCGTGTGTGATACAATATTAATAAATTGTAATAAAAAAAACTTACATAAGAAATACTAAGTATGAACTTTCCTCTGGTATCCAAAACTTTTGCAATCAATCCACTCTGGACTTGGTACACATTTATCTTGCCTGTGTGACCTCCAGTAGCAATATACTCTCCGTCTGGAGAAAATGCTATTTTCCACACATCGGTGACACCGGTTGGTATCTCCGCTAGCTTCTTCCCGGAACATAGATCCCAGAATATTAGGGTGGAGTCTAGTGATGAGCTTACAATGACTAGAAAATAACAAAGAATAATATACTTAGTTTTTTTTTATATATTAACTTAATGTGAAATTACCTAGATGAGTTCACTGTTTTACGAGTAATGGATTAAACTATTATCTTATTCCGGTTCAAAATTTTGGGTTAAAATAAAACTAGAGCTTTTAGGTAGCAAAATCAAGTTATCTTGAATGAGAGAAATATATTTTTAAATCTGGTGAATTACACACAGATTAAAAGAATCTTATTTAATTTACATCATTTCAGTCACATTGACACATAGCCACGCCTTTGGGGATCCATAACACAGTGTTCCAGGCCGAATGCATGGGCATTTCTCTGGCCGCCTCGGCCATCATGGCCAGACAAGTTAAGGACCACTCGATTCATATACTATCGGACAGCATGTCTGTCCTGCAAGCGCTAAGCAGTCACACTGTTGACTCTGGGCTAATATACGAGTGTCACCAGCGCCTCAACCAGGTGGGTAGCCTCAACAACATAACCATTCAATGGATCAAAGGACACAGCGGTTCGCTAGGCAACGACGCAGCCGATGAACTTGCCAGAAGGGGGTCGAGCATGGCACTGGTGGGACCTGTGCCCATCGTGCCACTCCCCTTCGGGTACTTACGTACTCTGGTAAGGAAACGCACCAGGGATCAACATCACAAACTATGGTCGGACCAAGGTGAGTGCAGGCAGGCCAAGGAAGCACTCCCTACAATTGATGGCCGCCTCACGAAACAGGTTCTCCGACTAACTAAGCAACAGCTGCGTACAATGACAGCAGCTTTAACTGGCCACGGGTCATTTAATAAACACCTCTTTGTCATAGGAGTCACAGACAGTCCGCTGTGCAGGGCCTGCATGGAGGATGATGAGACAGCAGCGCACCTGCTACTATACTGCCCAGTGGTCGCCACATACAGGGCAAAGTACTTCGGTAACCCAGGTACCCTTTGTGAGATTGTCAGTAACACCAAGGCGTTGCTGGCCTTCCTTGAGGAGCTGGGGTGGATCGAATAATTGATGTTCCCACCCGTACGCAAAATACGCGCATATTGACGTGGAGTTGCGGAAACCAGCCCGTTTTACCTATACCTATACCTATACCTATCATTTCAGTCATCATCATCATCTGCCTTTTCCCAAGTATGTTGGGGTCGGCATCCAGTCTAACAGGATGCAGCAGAATACCAGTATTTGACATGTAGCGACTGCCTATCTGACCTCGACAACCTAGTTACCGTGTAAAACTGGTATTACAGTAAGATGCATGAAACCTACTTGGAGCAGATGGGCTTACAGCTACAGAGACCACAGCCATTGAGTGCCCCTCAAGAGTGTGAAGTAACTCCAGTCTGTTATTCTCCAAGATCCATACTTTTACCAAACAGTCCAGACCTCCAGTCACTATGAAATCTTTTGATACATTCCTAAAACAAATAATAATGAGAAAGAATGTTAACTAATTCAATTTAGTTATGGGTTTTGTTATTTAATACTTTAAGCACACAAATGTACAGAGGTGGACTTAATGCCATCCAGCTTAATGTTATCCAGCATCGGAAAGCTTGATGTAGGGTACCAAACATGATGGGAAGGTACCTACTCGAAAAATTATGCCTATAAGGACCCTTGTTTACTTTGTGTAATGGTTGCATATTAAGGTATACCTAATTTCTTTGGTTATGTATGAAGTTAACTTACGCCGAATCTCCTGAAGTGTTTATTTTGGCCCACGCACAGCAGTAAATTGGATCATTGTGTGCATTTTCTTTTTTTATCAATATGGAAAACTGAAACGAAAAACTACACTTTAGATCATATACTTCCAAAGAAATGACTGAGGAGTAAATTTGCTTTAGAAGTCCAGGTACAGGGGGTCCAGGACTTACTATGGTACTAGCCGGCATTTTTGCAGGACGTAAGCTTTTCATAAATTACTGTTTTTAGCTAACTAAATCGGGGAAGGGGGAACTTCAAAATCGCCGTGTTTTACTCTCTAAGATTTTTGTAAACATTCGATTAACGAAGGAGACAAAATATAGGTACAAATGGATCCAAGTAAGAGCAAGCAAGAACAATAATAAAATGCTCAAAATATCGGACCAGATTGGTATCTGGAACACCTACGTCAAGTGACATTGAGTTGTCAGCTTTTTCTTCGTTCAGAAATTATTTTACTTCTATGAATAAATTGCTAGTCTCTATTTGGGTCTTTTTGCCATGATCTAGCTGTAGGTCATGCTAGGGGATTCCCTATTCTATACCGAATTGAAACAATTAGCTACTGATTAAATCGCCAGTATGCCGATAGTATCGCCTAAACAACTTGCATTAGCTAGGCTATTCATATATTTCGCACAGTCTCGTCTCCGTTCATAACGATAAAGACAGTCAATAAAACAAAAACCTTACAAGATGGTATGGTATATTAAAAATAACAATATTGTACATTATAATGGGCAGTCATAAATATTTAAACTTTTATCTTCTGATACTGACATTATTTTATTACTTTCTGCGTTAAACTTCACACCCCAGACCTGGAAAACAAGAAAGAAATAAATAACAAAGCAATCATTCTATTACACACTGCTTGCATGTGGGGTTAAAGTTATCAAATAAGATTTTCCAGTCCAGTAATAATTCCTAACCCTTGCGGCGGCACCGGAACTGTGTGGGAGTCTTAAACCGACGGACTATTATTTTTCCCATATAACTGATACGTCGCGAGTGTAATGCGACGCCGTCCTTCGGTCGTGCGCACGCAGTACCAGACGCGGCGTCGCACTACGGTCGCATGACATTCAATTGAAAGAGTCCTTATTCTTTTAATTTTGTCTGACCTGCTGCTGCAAGTCTTGATTTACCTGATCAGTGTGTTCCTTAAATACATGTTGGCATTGCATACTATCTAAATCCCAGACTCGCACTGTTCTGTCAGCACTGCCAGAAGCAAATCGCTTGCCATCAGGGGAGAATGCAACTGAGAGAACCCATGATGCATGTCCTGATAATGTTCCAGCTAAGTTCGCGTGAACTCTGAAACATTAAAATGAATTGGTTGAAAGACATTGAACAAGACACAATAGAGGTTTTATTGTTATTACGCCTGTTGCGTTTAGTGTCCATCAATGCTTTAATTATATCATTTATTCAAAGTGGACTAAAGTCAATGAGCATTTTCTGAACGTCGACTATGAAAATGGAGTCTCTAAAAGAGCTCCACCCCTTTCTAGCTTGTGTTAAGGTGAGATGAAGATGTGGTATATAAAAGTTGGAACATGTGGAGCATTTAGGGAATGATAATGGAAAACTTACACATCATAGAGTTTCATATGCCCATCATCTGACGCTGTGAGCAGCAGCTGTGAATCTGGTGAGAAGCACAGACTTCTGATAGGCATAGCATGACCTTCTAACGTGTGGACTAGCTTCCCTTGAGCCACATCAAAGATGTTGATGATACCATCCAGAGCCCCACTTGCTATGTATTTGCCGTCTGGACTCTGGAATGAAAAGACAACTATGTAAATCAGAATGTTTTATAACTACAAATTAATGGTGCCACAATGAAGAATATTTATTTTGCTATTTGGTAAGCTTGAAAGTTTTACAAAAATTTAGGAACTGGGTATACAGTAACAGCTTTTGTATAGACTAAGTTTCTGAGGCTTCTGTGTACTCTGGGTGTCTATGTCAGCCACATGAGATCAACCATTTCATAGTAAAATTGCATGCAATCTGCAGTGGCAGCAAGCATGCTATCATAATATGAGTATTATTACATTTACAATATGAAATTCTTACATATGCAACACTCAATGTGAATTTCCCTCTTGTGTCTAATGTCTGCTCTTGCTTTCCACTTTCAACTTCAAATATGAGAATCTTGCCAGAGTTGCTTCCAGATATGATATGTTTGCCATCAGGAGAGAAGTCCAAAGTCCACACGTCAGTGGGACCAGTCTCCATTGTCTTTATTTTCTCACCATTTGTCAAGTCCCAAAGTATTAAGGAGGAGTCTTGAGAACTGCTGGCTAGTGCTGTAATGAGGAAAATTCTTTATGTAATACAAAATCAGTTTATTTACCTTTTTTGTCACTTAAAAAAAAAAAACTTTTCGTTTGTGTGGCATCAGCAAAATATTAGAAAGAAAAGAAAGAAAGAAAAATAATTTTTCTGTGACTGTCTTACTAATTTTTTTTACAATTTAGCTTTTGTTTTTGTATTTATTTCGTAAGTTAGTTAATCATTTAATTTAGTACCCAGTGGAAATAGTCAAGTTGTATAATAATTAAGCATTACCTGTTAATAAATAAAATTATACATTTTATAAATGAGTAGTGCATAATAATTAAATTAGTTAATTAAATTGTGTCATAGGCTGATGTTCAGACAACCTTATAACATAAGAATGGCTGAGAAATTGTGATGTTGGTATGGAGAAAATAGTGTCAGAAGGAAGGAACTAATGATACAGCGGTCTATGTAGACAGGAGCTGATAATGAATAAAAACACAGTACTTATAACTTGCAACTTACTCTTTCCATCAGGGCTGACAGCCACTGAGATGACTCCCAGTGAGTGTCCCTCCAACTGATGTTTCTCCTCCAGTTTACCATTCTCAAGCTGCCACACTTTGATCAAGTCATCAATTCCTCCAGTAATCAAGTAGTTTTCAGAACTGACTTCATGGTTTGAATCTCTGCAATAAAAGTGAATATCTCAGAATTTTTATTTTTTTTCATTTATTTTGTATACTAATATTGCTGCTTTATATAGCTGCATACTATGCTCCTACTTGTGATAGAAAAAACAAGTTATGTTACAAACACAAATCAAAGTTGATATTATTTAAGAATGTACCTGCACCTTCTTAAAAAAAATCTACATTGATTGTAATTGAAGTCATCTGGGTGGATATCCAGACAACTTATAAGGATGCAACTGTGATGTAAATTAAAATTAGAAGCTTTGATAATTGAAATGTTAGTTGTTAAGGTTATGCTTACTGTGAAGGTTCAATATTCTCGCCTTCAGGTTCTTTAGGTTTCTCACTGTCTATTTTACTCCAACCACAACACCAAATGGAATCCTCATGAGCATTTTCTCTTTTCAATTGCATATAATACTGAAAATAACAGAAATAGCATCATTGAGCCGATCAAATAAACTGCATTTCTTACTGAACTGCAATACGTACCAATGTTGTTATTGACATAATTAAGCTCTTTTGTAATTTATTAAGTCTCCAGCATCAAATAGACTGCTTTATTTTTATTATTTCACACAATAAAAATAATTCTAAACAATGGGATACAGGTAGACAACTGCAACTGACAAATCTATCATTGACAAGACTGGACAAGAAAGACAGTTTTTCAAGACATTCGATAACATTTTTTTTTTTAAATAATAGTTTATTGGCCTGGTTTCTGGGACCTTTTAGCCAAGTCTTTATTTAGTTACAAACTTTGTATATGTAATGATGAAATGAATTTTTATACAATGCATGATAGATGATATCCCCGCCCGTACGCTCCGCTTGAGTTTCAGTAAAGATGCGGCACTTTACTGAAACATCACGCGGACTTTTTGAGAGAACGAAGAAGTGATATGTTGCGCTGTTTTGTTTTATTTGCCTACACTAATGCACGTTCACGAACACTAGATGGTTAATAATCCACCATTATTCGGCTAAACACAAGTTTTAGAAAATAAAACAAAACTGCTAATCATGACGCTTCACTTTCCCGCCAAGAACTCCGACAACATAACAACAATAATCGACATGACCACAGAATAGAAATCACAGAGTACATTCTAATGATAGAAATTATACTCTAGCTGAGTACTAGGGAGACATATGATGACAGACATGCAATGACAGTATGACACTTGGCAGCGAGATATCTCTGGCTCGCTGCACTTTAGATAGAGCTTTTGTAATCCCGGGATATTTGATGTGAAACATATAAGCGCACGTAAACCCGATTGCTGGCGGGGCGACCGACGACGCATGCCGCGTGGCGATCGGCCACTATAAACAGTCTATATGTAATAGTGTGTAAATGTTGTATAAAGCGATGTTTCACAACTGCCTGATGGCTCAATTTTTTTACGGTAGTTAATGAATGTCATTCGAGGATGTCAGTTACGGATTAAAAGATCTGGTGCTAAACTACGATACAAGCAGGTTCGTCTCATCAAAAAAAAAACTAAAATGGCGTCACGTTGAATGACTTCGTTTCCTGATGGCGTTGTTGATTATTTTTTAGTCAGTTTTTGTTAACTTTAATAGTTATATGAAATAATAATTGTGTGATAAATTAATTTGCTATCATAGCATCTTTAGCTATTAATAAGTTGGTTTGCACTCTAAATCTTGTTGATTTGCAATGGCTGTTTCAAAATCAACAAACACGTACAATCGCCAAAATTGGGAAGATTCGGTGAGAGCAGTTGCTGAACCATATTTAACAAAATTGTTGTTCATCTCTTATAATATTTAGTTTCTTTTCTTTTTCAGGACTTTCCAATTTTGTGTCAAACATGTCTGGGTGATAACCCCTACATTCGAATGGTATGTAAGATATTTTAGTCATTTAGTAATGTGTTACGACATGCTACTGATTCCGGTCTCAGTTGCAGTTGCTAATAAAGATCTCTTCTTAAATTTCAGACCAAAGAGAAATATGGCAAGGAGTGCAAAATTTGTGCAAGGCCCTTTACCGTATTCCGTTGGTGTCCTGGCGCCAGAATGCGTTTCAAGAAGACAGAAATATGTCAGACATGCTCTAAACTGAAGAACGTATGTCAAACGTGCCTTTTGGATCTCGAATATGGGTTACCAATCCAAGTTAGAGATGCTGCACTCAAAATACAAGATGATCTACCTCGTAACGAAGTTAATAAAGAATATTATATCCAGAATTTAGATAGTCAAATGTCCAAGTTTGATGCAACACAACCTAGTAACTCTGCTTTAAAATCTAAAGGTGCTTCTGACTTGTTGTTACGTTTGGCCAGAACAGCACCATACTATAAACGAAATAGACCCCATGTGTGCTCATTCTGGGTGAAAGGGGAATGTAGACGTGGTGAAGAGTGTCCTTATCGCCACGAGAAGCCAACTGACCCTGATGATCCCCTTGCTGACCAAAACATCAAGGACAGGTAAGAGTGCTATTGTTTTTTTGTCTAGAAATAGATATCTTTATGAATTCTGTTTGTGTAGAACCAAAATACACAAGATTAGTCATTAACTATGCAATTAATAGTTAATTCTACAATGCTGTCTAATTAAGGTCATTTTATAGTTTGTGATAATGTGTCCATGTGCTAAACATCTTTATTTTTTCTTATTCCCAGATATTATGGTGTGAATGACCCAGTAGCTGAGAAGTTGATGCGTCGTGCGGCTGCCATGCCGGCCCTGCCTCCGCCTGAGGACAAAACTGTCACTACATTGTACATTGGCAATCTACCTGATAACATTACTGAAGATGAACTAAGAGGTCATTTCTACCAGTATGGTGAAATAAGGTGGGTTTACTTCAAGAAGTAGAAGATTTCTTTTTTAGGGTTCTGTAGTCAACAAGGAACCCTTATAGTTTCACCATGTCCGTCTGTCTATCTGTCCCCAGCTTAGCTCAGAGTCTCGTAGTACTAGAAAGCTGTAATTTGGCATGGGTGTTCATATTAATCATGCCGACAAAGTGGTAAAAAAAAATATGAGAGTAAAAAATCTGGATACATCTATTGTGATGTTTTTTTTCAACTATAATGTTAAATTTGTTTTTGGGATAATTTCATCCCAACTACTAAACCCTTCATTGCGCGTCGTCTGACACGCACTTGGCCGGTTTTATTACTGTAGATCTATCTATCTCAACCTAGTTGGCTACGTATTATATTATTCGATTTTCCATTCTATGATACCCGTGTACCATGATCTACCATGCAAGTCCAGTGAGGGTTGGTAATCCAGTATCCTTGTCCGGTTGTACTTGGGGAGGGTAATAAATTTTCTTTCTTATTGCAGATCATTGACTCTAGTGCCGAGAGCACAATGTGCCTTTGTACAGTATACAACGAGAAGTGCTTCTGAACATGCTGCTGAGAAGACATTCAACAGACTGGTTATAGGTGGCAAGAGACTCACTATCAAGTGGGGCAAGTCTCAAGGTTAGTATTGTTACTAATTTGTATTTTTGTTAAACTTTAGTCATAAAACAAATTAATAAAATATAACATAACATCATGCCTGTAGTCCCCAAAGGTAATGTACCTATATAACACACATGAATAAAATACGATTAAATTATATTTAATTGTCTTACCCAAGCTATTCTTTATTTGCGCCATTCTCCCAAACTTGAGACTAGAGATGCATTCCATCAGCCTTTATGACAAGTCATTTACAGTTCAAGCAGTATGGTTATGGTATGCCTTACCCGTGTCAATAAAGCGTGCTCAATCATTGTCCACTTTAAAAATTCTGGTAAACAAACATTTCCTCTCTCCTTAAACATCATCATTACATAATAATTTTATAAAAAGAGACTGTAACCTCTGAGTTTGTTTCGGCCTTTCTTCTCAGAGTAGTCGGATACGAAACGCCGACCTCATCTAGTTTTTTTTAATATGATTGACGTGTAAAAGTGTTTGTACAAACCTACTTACAGAAATAAATGATTTATCATTTATTTATTTAATACAGTTCCTTGCTCTTGTTTCATGTTTATTATTGTATATAAAATAGGTATATATTTATAGATAAGTGTATGCTTTATGTATGTATGTATTTATTGTATATGTGTGTCTATTGTATGTGTGTGGTACACCACTGACCACCTGCAGTATTGTCTCCTCTTCTCCCTTTAATCCATCCAAAGGTTGTCTGTAAAAGATCGCTTTTAGCGATAAGACTGCCCATTGTGTGGCTTATTCCACTATTCCCCCCTGAGGGAATCCCCCTCAGGGGGGAAAACTGGACCCTAATGTATAAAATATCCAGAAAGTCCCTTTTCATTTTGAGTTATTCCACTATTCCCCCTGAGAGAATCTCGATCAGGGGGGAAAACTGAACCCTAATGTAAAAAAAGTCCAGAAATTCCCGTTTTCATTTTGGATTATTCCACTTTTCCCCTTTATTTTCAGTTTAGATTTCTACGCTCTATAAGTAAATAAAAAAAAAATTGTGATTAGATAAAATGTAATAAACAAAAAACGACAATATAATAATATAATCAGTCTTTTATTTTTCACAGAATTTTGTTATAATAAAATGTGATGAAGAGTAAAAACTATCACAAACAGACAGCGATGAGGGAAATCGGTTGTTTTTAGTAAAAATAATAATTAAAACAGTTTAAACAAGGTATCTAACCAGAAAAACTAAATTATTTAACATTATCCTCCCTGAAAGTTTCCCTTAAGAACATCACTTACTTAAATATAAAACAATTAGGTATCAAGTTTTTAGATAATTTGCAGAAAGTAAAAATGAAGTACAAAGATAAAGAGAAAATATAATATTAAACAATTATACAGTTTACGAAAAACATTATTATACGTAAAACATTAAAAAAGAAACAATGTAAGTAATGACAAAAGTTGTAGCAATCAAAAATACTAACAATTCAAAGTAAAAATAAATCCTAAGGTTAGGTAATGCACCGAGAGTAGAACAATCAAACGTCCAAGAGTAAAAAAAACATGCGGGGCAGTCTTTGGGGACTGCCGATAGAAGTGAAAACTAAGTAACTTGTGATATACATATAACTCATGGGAAGCGTGCGGTATAATTGTGGTTGCCATTCTGGAATCTGCCATCGAGCGCCGGTAGCAGGCACTCCTTAATTTTTAAGGACCTCAGTGGGGATTTCTGCACATTCGTTTTTTCAGATCCCAGTTTTCCCCCCTAAGGGGGATAATCAGGGGGGAATTCCAGACTTTTTTTTTAAGAATCCAATTTCCCCCTCAGTGAGCACTTTCAGGGGGGATCTGTGGAATAAATATTTTTTTCAACTCCAATTTTCTAAAGTCTAGAATTAAAAAAAAGTCTAGACTTTTTTTATGGATTCCACTTTTTCCCCTAGGGGGCTTTGTGGAATAAGCCCATTGTCTCCCTATGAAAATTTCAACATTTATATCTATAATTTTGATGATCTACCTACATAATAAGAGTATATTCTATTCACCTAGATCGAAACCATCAAGATTTACATTTTTTATTGATAGTAAAAAATGTTTTACCAGGTCGCCAGGGTGCTAACGAGAAGAACGAAGCGACGCCTGTGTTGGAACCAGTACCTGGCCTCCCAGGAACATTGCCTCCGCCACCTGCTTACTTGCACCCGTTCCCACCACAGGTATGTAACTTCACATATCTTACTATTCAAACATTTTCAAAGGTAGGTTACCTTTGAAAATGTTTGAATAGTAAGATATGTGTATGATAAAAGTTTATAGTCTGACCGAATGTCGGTTTTCGGCAATTTTCGGTAAAAATATAAATTTTCGGAAAAATATTTATTTAAAATAAAATGAAGATCTTAATTTCTAATTTCATAATAGTACGCAAAATACGCGTTTGGACGTAAAGTTAAATCCAATTCAAATCTTTAGTGCGTATCTCATGTCGGATTTCCGTACAATGAGAGGTCACCGTATACTGGAAATGTATAGCTTGATGTGTAGCCGTGTGTACAAGATCTTATTATTAGGTACAGAGTTCACATAATTTTTTTGCCGACAGGGGCACAAAAAATTATTACATTATGTAAAGTAGCATGCTTTAAAATCATTAAGTAAATAGAAATTTATTGTACATATATATCATAATTTCATCATGTTAAATAAATAATATCACATTTTATTAATAAAATAAAAATACTTTAATTCGGACCTTGATCCATAATATTAGTAACACACAATACTAATTATTCTATGGTAACAAATATGATTGATATAGTATTGATCATTAAAAATTAGTTCACCAACCCGATAACACTATGTAAAGTAGTATATAAAAAATGTTTATAAAGTAAATTGATTTAAGCTTAAATATTCTACGATCATAAGATTACTCTGTATTCCCGAAAGGGATATCGGAGCCCTGGGACACAGTCACCTGAAGGAACACGGGTGGGTTTTAGTCAGTAAAAGTCTGACACGCACTCAGCCCAGAGCGGGAGAAGTTGTTTGATAATTTCCCAACCAAAAATAAAAAAAAACCCTGTATTTATTTTACTTTTACCAGTAGCAAATCAGGCCGAATTGTTTTCGTTTTTGGTCGAATAAGAATATATTTTCGGTTGATAGGATCACTTCTTATGTTCACTATAGTTTAAAACTAGTCCTGGTGACAAAAAAAGCTGAGTAGTAACTGATTATCCTAGTTTAAAGACATATGATGCAGAGAATTAATGTTCATCAATTCATGGATTAATGTCGGATATCCGTCTGAATAAAGATTATTATTTTAGTTAATTTAAAATGTGGATGGATGGCTAGATTGGCTAGCAAGGAAGTGAAGACTCAAACGCGAATGTGTAACGGAAATAAATGAATTTTGAATATCACTTCACGGTCTTCACTTTAGGGGGGCAATTAGAAAAAAAAAAAGTTTTGCAAACTGTGTCAACTTTGTTACTTTTTTGTGTTACTTATCAAATGAAATGATTAGCTATGAGGATTTAAAATATTTTTTTTTTTAATTTCAAATTTTTCTTTTTAAACTTTCATAGTTAGAAAATAGATGAGAATTGACCATTCCCCCCTTATCTCCGAAACCGCGGAGCCTATTTTTTTCCAAAATACAGAGAATAGTTTTATACTTAGTATAGATTACAGGAAAACCTATATGAAGTCTATGGTCTTAAAATAATTGTGTGTACATATTTACATTAAATTTGCAGTTGAATGTATGGGGGAAAGTTAAGTATGTTCTTGGGATAAATTCATCCCAACAACGGAACCCTTCACTTGGCCGGTTTTTTTTCATTACTTGCGCCGTCCCCATAAACATTGCGATACATAGTATATTAATTACTTGTCTTTGTTTCCAGATGCCGCCGCCACCGAACCGGCCAAATGACTTCTTCAACCTGCACCACTACGGCGGCGGCGGCTGGCCGGCGTGGGGCAGCGGCGTGCCGGGGGTGCCCGGGGTCCCGGGCGTGCCCCCGCCCCCCGCGCCGCTGGCGCTGCACTACCCGAGCCAGGACCCCGCGCGGCTGGGCGCTCACGCACACGCCAATCAACCTCAAACCTAGTCTCTGCCTAGCTAACAGCACGCCTCGCTCGTCACCAGCCGACTGGGAGGGTTTGACGTTCACAGTAGACTGCTAAGTTGAGTAGTCATGACTCGCGGTATCCAATGATTGTTAACTGCGGACGATTTGCGTGAATGTTTTAATTGCGATCGAAAGCACATTATTTACCTGATACCATGCAACACACAAATGTGGTTGTGCAAGGTTAAATGCTGCACCACTCCTAACGTAGGGTAGTGTGAGAGTTGCGTGCATTTAATTATATGAATAGATCATTATTAACGGGTAGGTAATAGTTGAAGCTAGATTAGGATAAATTGTGAAATTTTCTTATTAAAATAAGTTATGTACAGAACAGTTTTTCCTTTGCCTTTATTGTGTAACTGAAAGTTCAACAAATGTAAAGTCAATTGATTTGCACATAAATAAAAGATTAATGTCTGAAACTATATTTATTATTAATCATAAGTTTATAACATGACTTAATCGTTACAAAACAGTTTAAACATTTAGATAAATCTACACGCCTTTGCTTACCATTTATCTGGGGTAAGGACGGTCTGGTAAATAATTTACATTATGCTAGGCCCAGATTATACATAACATACCTAAGTATTGTTTACGCCCCGATAATGGGCGCCTCACGTAATAGTTTAGATACAATTTCGTAAGCGGTCTATGTATTTGTTTGTCAGTTTCCAAAGCTGTTTAGTCCATTGACTAGTTAATGTTTGCTTAAATGTTATCAACTTACACTATTTTATTTATACAATGATAAATACTAAAATCGAAGTCTTGTGCATCTAATAGATAGTCTCAACGCAGGGCAAGAGGGAGTCATACACTTGGAAACACTAACGATTAAGTAAATGGTCCAAATACATACATTTATTAGCGACGGTAACATGAAATTTTAATTATTCATCAAATTTTATACAGATATTCAAATTTTAATACACATTTATTTAGCTTTCAATTTATTTCGAACATTTAAAGGATATTTACACTTATTTTTGGAATGTTAATAAAAGATAATAAATTTATAACTATAAAAAAAAATAAACAACAGTTTATTTGCAACCAAACGATAATTTTGGTGATCACCTGATGTCGAGATTAGTAGGATTTATTAATTTATCGACACTAAGATACAAGAACGTTTTCTCTACGCAAAAATTTGTTGAAAGTTGAAAAATAAACAAAATCGTGAATCAAAACCTGTTTTATAAAAATATAAACCGCTTCATAAGTTATAAAATATTTAGTGCAATAATAAAATACAATTTGTTTATATGAAGACTCCCACAATTTTTTAGTAGGTACGTAGATCTTAAAGCGTTTGTAAGCTCATGTCGATTAAAAATAATCGTTACAGCTAGCAACATAACTAAGTCGTGGCGTAATTTAGCTTAATTTCATAAATATCGTAATCATTATTATAATAAAATACTCAAATGCTGTTTTATAAGTACAGTGCGACAGAGAATAGAGATGAAGAACAGTCTTACTACTGATATTAATAAGTTTTATGATTAGAATTAGAAATGATGACAACTGAAAATCGGCTGGAATGCCATCATGAAATTATATAAAACTGATTAGACTATTATGTGTTGCACTATACATTTTAATTTATCAATTGAAACGCCAAGACTTGCATAAATAAGTTCAATTAATTGTTAAATAACATTTCATACACAGCCATATGACATTTTGGCTGTTACAACAGCTACCTATTCACTTTAACGCGAGGGTGTCCAACAGCATTAGGCAGCGCTTTGTTCAGCGTCACGTTAAAGTGATCAAATATAGGATATTATGATGAATGGATCAAGCTACAACACAATCACATCATATTTGATATATGTTCTATGTTAAGTAATTGATAATGCGAGTAGTCATTAGATAAGTAACAAAAACATTTTTTATTCCCCAAGCTATCATTTAATTTGATCATACTCGAGGTAATAAGAAGAATACATGTTTATGTATAAAAACGCGATCGACATAACAATAATTCGTGATAAAATGTGTCCGAGAAAAATGTTAACATATCCATTTTAATATCAGAAAGCCTTTTCGGTATCTTGATTGATGAACTTATTGCGTACTTTCCCAATAAGCACACTGAGCTACTCATTTATTCCACGTCACACCTGTAAACAAAATAATAAAATGTAAATAAACAGTATAGTTTTATTAATCTGTATTTATCATTATTTATACTGCTAATTAAATAGTAGATATCTGTAATTATAGATAGCTTATCAATATGATTGGCGATCGAGTTTTTCTACTGGAAAAATTAATTTCATAATGTTCGGAAAAATCTCCAATTCATATTCTTAAGAATCGGTTTCTCTCTCTGATATTAGTAGTCCGGCGGGCTAAACACTATCAGTAGGAAAATGTTTCAATTTCACAGTTGAAACAACATTCATTGCGTTGTTTACGTTGTTGAGGAGACAAATTGTTTGACTTTGTTCATGTGATGTGAATACTGTCATAGTTTTGTTTTACGTCAGTAGTGACTTGATGACCTGGAGGCTGGTACAGACTGGATGCGGAAGGCGAAGGACTGAGTATTGTCGCACAACCTGGATGAGGTATATGTCCAGCAGTGGACATATACAACAATGCCAATTGCAATGATAAGGCTCCTCCACTCACAACTTTTACCTATAACAACTACTAAATAATAAAAAACTAGTATTTATTTCCTCTCACTCTTTTTCTTACAGAACAAGTTCTTAATACTAATAACATTTTTAATAATATTGTCTTCTGATTTTTATCCCTATATTAGCAACTATCAGGCTGTCTTGCGATATAGGCCTTCTCTGTTTCCCGCCACTTATTCCTGTCCAAAGCTGGTCTTTGCCAACCTTTTGACAGATTGTCTAATACCGGTTAGCGTTGGCGATCTGCGCGTTGACCGCGGCGGCGGCGCTCGAGGCAGCGAGCAGTCTGAACGTGCTGGTTATGAAGGATCTCCGTAGTGAACTAATAAGTGTGTTACTCACATGATGTACGTTGTTTAATACCGGTTAGCGTTGGCGATCTGCGTGATGACAGCGGTGGCGGCGGCGCTCGAGGCAGCGGTCTGAACGTGCTGGCTGTGAAGCTCCGCCGTGAACTAATAAGTATCTTACTCACATGCTGTACGTTGTCTAATACCGGTTAGCGTTGGCGATCTGCGCATTGACTGCGGCGGCGGCGGCGCTGGACGCAGCGGTCTGTACGTGTTGGTTGCGAAGGATTTCCGTCGTGAACTCAGCCTGCGCCTTCGCCATAGACGCGCCCGTTGATCGATAGATACGGTGGACCTATAGGGAGTAGGGACATAATTATTAGTTACTGTTGAGTGATGGTAAATAAGGTTATGACAAACAAAAACGCAAAAGTTTTGTGAGAAGTGGTTCAAATACCTATTTTGCCCAAAAGTCTTTCAAGTTTGGAAAATATCAAGATATTATGATGAATATCTCTCATACAAAGAAAGCAATTGCTGATTTTTATACTTTTTTTAAATATCACTTGATTATAAAAAAAGAAATTTAAAACTGTGTTCATTATCAGATAGCACTAAATGACAAAGTAAATTTTCTGTCTTCTTGCTTTTTGCTAGTTGCACCGAATCTACTAAATAAAATTCTTGAATTCATTCATTGACAATGCACAGCCTGAACGCTAGATCTAGCATAATCAGCCCATAATTCTCGCACTGCTGGGACTCGGCTTCCTCTCGATGAGAGGGAAAGCAAGAGTTCCTTATATAACTAAAGTGAGCCCTTTTTTTTTTTTTTTGGGTGGGAAATTATCAAATAACTTCTCCCGCTCTGGGTGGAGCGGGAGGGAGTGTCAGACTTTTACTGACTTAAATCCACCGTGTTCCTTCAGATGCCTGTGTGCCAGGGCCACGATATCCCTTTCGGACAGGCTCGTAAGTGAGCCCTAAGGAAGGATTTATTTTAAAGGGATTATATAGGGGATGAACTTTAGAGAACCCATCGGGCACACGGCTTGTAGATAAGACCGTATATGCGTCGACATCGCAGCTTAGAATTCATAATTATCAATTAGTATGGAATATTCTGTTAACAGAATTTATTAAAATGAAAAAACTTTACTAATGAAGAAACTAATACTTAAAATTTAATAAAACTACAGTGTATCATTTAGTTACCCATTCAGAGGCTTTAAAAATAAACATTAATTATTGTTTTATGTTTTCTTATCACTAACATTTATTCATTATCGTCAAATCCACCGGTCAATTGCTTTAATTTATACTGTGACCTTTCATTAATGCACTTTACATTTTGACACTTATTTAAAATGTAAATAACATAAACATCAATAAATCTTATGGCGGTTTTGTTACTAAACCTGTTTGTTATGTTGGTTTGTTGTGTTTGTTATGTTTGACTTGAATATTTTGATTTTGCGTACATCCCTGGCAGACTGCCTCCCAAATATGGCAGGATAACGGTCAGAATAAAATAGCGTATTTTTGTTTGATCGTCGTCCAAGCAGAGGCACGATGCGTTAAGCTTTGTACATTTTATCTTATCCGTGAAGCGTTCAATGAAAGTAGCGTGTAGCGTAAATTATATTACACTGTACTAATTTATTCAAAAACTAGCACGATGCCCGCAAATTCGTGTGCATATCGGACTTCCCCATTCAAAGATTCGGCTGCATTTAATTGAAAACTCTTTGAAACTCATGAAAGGCATGGTCTTGGTCTTATGTAGGTAGGCACTCAATCTGTTTTATCAACACTCAATATACCACCATAGGTTCTGTTAAAAAAAAAAAAAACTCATCTTCAAGAATTCAAGATACCCAAACATCCAAACTGATTCAGAGGTTAAGCGTCAGATGTATAAACGTAACTAACAGAGAGTGACACTTTCGAATCTATAATGTTGGTCGACACGGCTCAAACTCGAATTGGCCTTGAGCACCCATTTGTATTAAAACCAGTTTTATAATAATAACAAGCTGCGCCCCGCGGTTTCACCCGCGTAATTCTCGATCCCGTGGGAATATCGGGATAAAAAGTAGCCTATGTCTTAATCCTGGATGTCAGCTACCTCCATACAAAATTTTATCCAAATTGGTCCAGCCGTTTGAGCGTGAAGAAGTAACAAACATACACACACTCACAAACTTTCGCCGTTATAATATTTAGTGTGATAATGTTCTCACCTTAGCCATTAACATGACATCAACCACAACACACATGATGAATCCAATGGTGACCATCAAAGTGATGATCCCAACTGCAATGTTCGTCTTGAATGCACCAATGCTGGTGATCAGTCCGCTGTAATGACAAACAGATTAAGTACCTAATTATTAACTGTTTAAACCAATACAATTAATTATTGCCCTAATGGTTATAGTCATTTATTAAAAGGTGTCACAGATAAGAGTACACACATACAGTATCGTTGTATTTTGTGCATTCCTGTTATCTTTTCTTTGTTGCAAATAAATTTATAAAGTAAAAGTGATCCTGACTTTTTTAGAGTTCCGTAGTCAACAAGGAACCCTTATAGTTTCGCCATGTCCGTCTGTCTGTCCGTACGTCTGTCTGTCCCCGGCTTAGCTCAGAGACTCTTAGTACTAGCAAACTGTAATTTGGCATGGATAATTGGATATACATATTAATCACGCCAACGAAGTGGGAAAAAATATCTTAAAAAAAAATTTGTTGGGTACCTCCCTTGTACGTAAAGTGAGGATGATATTTTATTTCTCGACTATCCTATGGTAGGCCGTTCAAAAAAATTGCGGGTCTGTGAAACCCATTTTTCGATTCAGCGATCTGTTTGCGTAATATTAAGCTTTAATGTGCTAATTTTTGTTAAAATGAAATCTCCCCCCCCCCCCCCTGCCAACTGAATGGTTGTTTTTGGATATGTGAACCAATTCATGGAACACGAAGTTAAAAGGAAAACTATCACAGCTAAGTAGGCTTTACGCGTTATCGAATAATAGTCGACCAACTTACATTTACAGTTGGAGAATTGGTTCAGTTGGTTGTTGTTGTATAGGTAACATATTTTTCAACTACAATGTTAAGTATATTTTTGGGATAAATTTATCCCAACTACGGAACCCTTCATTGTGCGTGGTCCGACACGCACTTGTTTTACGTTCATTAATAAATTCATACAGTAAGAGTGACCACAACTTTTTAATTATTTTTATCATCATAATAAAATTCTCTTGCCCTAATCCCAATTTATTTGGGGTCGGCGCAAGATGTCTTTTTTTTTCATATTTCTCTATTAGTCATCTCAGTAGTGTACCCCCTTTCTAGCCAAATCGTATTTCGTTCAGACAATCCATCCATCGTTTCTTTGGTTTTTCCCTACTGTTATAGCCCCACACCGTCACATTAATAAAACTATTTTATTGTTGGAAATAACTCACCAGGAACCTCCACCGCTGAATCCAATCGACTGCACGACAGTTATGATAATTTGGAATAAAAATATGAAGAAGAACACCATAAAGTTGAAGGAAGAATCGCTTCTAAACGCCTTGTAGATAGGCCGGTACCAGCAGACAAAGCTGAAGGGCGTCAGCAATATGAAGTACAGGATTGATAGGCCAAAAGTCGTGAATCCGTTGCCGGCGAACATCAGCGACATCGCGCCGATTATGTTGAGGGAAAGTACCAGGGCATGGACTGGAAATAAACAGATTTTTTTTTTTAAACAAGTCATAGATTGTGTGATGATTTACCGTTAATATTGATCTTTAAAGAAGTTTTTAGTAATATATATTATGTATAGGTATTATTTATGTAGTTTTTAACATTAATTAAGACAAGGATGTGAAAAGAAATGACATAATCACGCGTACTTACACATCCACAAGTGGTAAAGGTGACGAACGATCCTCTGGAACTCTAGTGGTATATCAACATTAATGTCTTGATAGAAACACGGCTGTATAGGACAGAAGCCCGGCAGCGGGGGCCAGTTGTTCCGCCGCCCGGCAGAGCCAGCCCGTAACTCTGCTTCCCTTCGCGCTAATTCCTCCGCCTTACGTTCCAACTCCTCCTGTCTTCTCTGCAGATCATGCATACTTATAACGTTAGTATTACGCACAAGGCTCAAACAACAGTTCAAACTGATCTGAGTTTACATTTAATCTAAAGCGGAAAGTTACGCCTACACATGTAATTTAGAGTTGACAAAGATTGTGTGGGTGTTTCAATCGCGTTTAGTGTGAGTTGTTGTTGCTGGTCAGTTAATTGAGCAATTTTAAAATGTGCATAAGTTGCACAACTGTGGCTATTTTTAAATGAGATAAGCGTATTATATTTTTGTTACTACAGTTTGAATACAATTGACTAGTCTAATCTACATGTATAAAACCATACATATTTTCAAGTGCAATTTGTGTTTTTCGTAAAGAAACCGGTTATGGTTTTTACATTGAGATGTCTCTACTTCTATACCTGCTTAGTCTGTTATGTCTTAGTTTATTATTCTTCTTATTAGTCTAAGTACTATTGATGTATTGCATTTAAGCCCTTCCAGAAAAGACATTAACTGCCACATTACAGAGCCAGTCTTTCTACATAAGTGACGCTTTCTAAATAAGATGCAATATGTAATTATGATTCAGCTATCAAGGCGAGTGACTCTTTGATCTGTACAAACTATGCAGAAACATTTTTTTACACCTATTTTGTACCAATATCATGAAACAAATTAAGTACTTATATAAAATGGTATTAGTGACTCATACTGATAAAATGATTACAGATAATATTACTAAAATAATTCATAATGTTAACCAGTGTTTACCTTCAACTCCTTTTGTGCGTTTTGAAAAAAGCAAAGTGCGTATTAGTCGACATGCATAAACACTTAATATACATGTGCAGGTGTTTTCTACACTATCGGTCGAATTCTCAAGCACAAGTCAATTTTAAGTTGCTAATGACAACAATTGAGAGTTAGTCCGCGTCCTAACCAAAAGCGATCGTCGCATTCATGTTACTTTATGTTCGGCGAACCCGAACGCATGGTCGCGCAGCCGATCATTTTGGTTGGTGGGTTATGCTGTCCCTTTAAATAGAGCGTTTCGTAGCAAGAGAAGGGCTGGTAAATAGCGTCTTAAAATTAAGTATTGCTTGAGAATTTGCGAGTTCATAAGATTTTTTTGAAAAGCCTTGTAATACTTTTTTTATCAACAAAGTAGGTAATGCATTGAATTAACAGTTGTACTTATTGCTTTTTATTTTTTTCTCGATTATACTAGAAATATAATCAGTTAGAATGAGATAGTTGAGATTCTATTTATTTCTTTCTTTTCTTAGTTATTCGTATGAGAGTAAAAAACTTAATTCAAACTTGTAATTAATACAGATAGTTAATGAAAAAGGAAGAACTGTCTGACTGACAAGGAAATATTATACCAAAATTTACTTGGATAGGCTACATTATTATTCTGTGATGTAGTGGCACATTAATATTGTTAATAGTAATTATTATATAAATATATTCACAAAATAATATAATAATGTTCAGCTTATAAAAGTTCCACCAAATTTGAATTTCGCGGGCTACAGCTGCGGATCCACCAATGGCAGAAAATATTATCCTACAATTTTTTGGCTTATTCCACTTTTCCCCGTTGGATGATCCCCATTGATGGGGATTAGTGAACTTTTTGTTCACTATTCCCCGTTGACCCAAAATTTTTATTTAATGGGGATAAGTGAACTAAAAAGTTCAATAATCCCCATTAGGTAGGTACGTTAAAAAAATAAAATATATGAATCATGTTACATTTATTAATTAAAAATATAACTTTCTTATACCTAATAAAATCACAGATTGTACAATTATTAATTTAAAATAAAAAATATAACTTTCTTATACCTAGTAAAATCACAGATTGTACAATTATTAATTTAAAATAAAAAATATAACTTTCTTATACCTAATAAAGTCACAGATTGTTACAATCATTAATTTAAAATTGTAGCATGAAAATATTTCTTTCTTATACCTTGTAAAATCAAAGATTACACTCACTTAAGTTTTTCTAAACAGTGCCCAATCGTAATTTCATTATTAATGAGTTCCATTTGGACCTCCTGTATATAATTATCGCGATTGATGCTTTTTTTTGTTTTTTCCGCTATACCTTTATTTTCAGAAACCCCCAATGCAAGAACTTCGTAATACGATGCATCTTCAGCCAACGCTGTGAGGAGCTTCATAATGTTGGGTTTCTTTATTTTCACACGCTTTTTTATTTTATTATTCCATGCTTCGACTAAATTCGTAGTGCGATGAGTCTGTCCAAATACACACCACGTTTTAATAAAATCATCTTGTAGCCATTGTCTGAGCATGTAATTTCTAAACTCCTTGCTATTATCATCATCAGGGATTTGAGAGGCAACATAAAACCAACCCGCAATGATTTTATCTGATGGTAACAAAGCCAAAGCAGTGCTAAGTGCAACTTGTCTTCTGGTTAATTTATCTTTTGTTAGTTTGAGTTGTTTTCCTTTCTTCCATATTGCCTGGGTGAAATGGAAATAACAGCCGCTAATAGATATATTTACAAAAACATTTCGCATTGCGTTCATCGGAGCCACTTCATAGTCACATTTAAATATTTCTGGATTCCAATCAGGTAATGCAGATTTTAGCATACTAAATAAAATTTCATATGTTTGTTGATTTTTATGGCTCATGAGGGCATAAACAAGTGGCACAATGTTTATGTGTTTTTCTGTACTGCCCAAATCCCCATGAATGGTGTAGAGTTGGTAAAAGGGAGATGGACAGATCCAAAACGTTCCATCACCCAAGAACATCTTCAAATTTTTCATTTGATGTCGGGCAAATTCAGAGCAAAAAGCTATTACACGGATACCACTGTCATTGTAGTCTGCTAAAATAAATTCCTGATGAGCTGGAGGTACTTTAACTTCTTCAACATTTTTGAACTCAATTTTACTTACTTCAAATGCTGCATTTCTGTGTTTATATAATGTTGTTTTGATAGACTTCAGGGCAGGGAATTCTTTTATTTTGTCAATTCCGGTATCTTTTAGTGAGCTCACAGCCGCGTTGTAAGCAGTGGGAATAGCAGGTGCTTCTGGATCCGCAAGTGTAGTTTTTAGTTTGAATAACCTCAAGGTAACTTCATTCCGCGCAAAATCAGGTTCACAAACATTGTGTCGTTTCTCAGCTACAACTTGATTGTCCTGTAAAATTAAGTAATAATAATTAATTACTTTACATTATTTTTTAAGTAAACAATATTGCACTTACATAGAATACAAAATTAAATAGGCTATTTAACAACCTTTAAAACTTATAACAAATTGTTGTTATCCTATCAGAATAGTTCAAAAAAACATATTTCACTTTATGCTTAACTAAAATATGTAATAATAATTAAATATATACAATTCACTTCAGCTACACTCTTTTACTACACTAGGTGTAATAGACTTGTTTGACAAAAGAATGACGTCACACGTGCCGCCATGACAGAAACAGTGTTTAAACTTTAACGTTGATTTTTAAATTTTGATATTGATAAACGTGATATTGATAACACACATAACCTGAGTTATTATTGTCATTATTAATCACAAAATATAATAAGTAACTTACCATGACAGTGATGGATCCGGCACATTTACTTTGTTTTCTTGTGGTACACTCCCACAAAACTCCACCATTTTTATATTTGCATTTTTTACTGTATTGATGTCCGGCCCGGAGAAGTATGGTAGCTTTACCTTTTTTAACGTACTCTAAACAAACGTCAGTTGAACTACCAGCCATTTCCTTTATTTATTCCTATATTAAACTAATAACTGCGAACTGATAAGAACTGCACGCTTGAACTACATTACACACTACTAACCCTTAACGACTACGAAACAAAAACAAAAGATGGGTCGACCAATCACATACGAGCTAACTCGCACCCCGCTCCGCCACCGCCTTGCGCGCGCGCCTCTAGAAAATGAGCATCTTTTACAGTATTGTGTATCTTATTAGATAGATAGATATAAGGTCTTATTCCCAAACATCGTTAGAACAATTTCGTTGGGGCAACAATCTGTTTTTCGTTCTAATAAAATCGTAAAGTAGGTATGTAGGTAATTTAAAATTTTGTTCTTACCTTATAAAAATAAAAGTACATGACTCATATATTTTATTTTTATATTGTTTTTATTTAACGTACCTAATTAGAAAAACTTAAGTGATTGTAATCTTTGATTTTACAAGGTATAAGAAAGAAATATTTTCATGCTACAATTTTAAATTAATGATTGTAACAATCTGTGACTTTATTAGGTATAAGAAAGTTATATTTTTAATTAATAAATGTAACATGATTCATATATTTTATTTTTTTAACGTACCTACCTAATGGGGATTATTGAACTTTTTAGTTCACTTATCCCCATTAAATAAAAATTTTGGGTCAACGGGGAATAGTGAACAAAAAGTTCACTAATCCCCATCAATGGGGATCATCCAACGGGGAAAGGTGGAATAAGCCAATTTTTTTTTTATAAGTATTTAAATATGAATTATTATTTCCTTTATTTAATTAAATAAATAATACTTTATAACATAAAAAAAAAACGAAATATTAAAAATAGTAGCCCACCGGTATCGGGAACAGGGTCCAAGCTACTACTGGTGGTCAAGGCTCCCGAGAGAGGAACCTCCTAACAATACGCGCCGGATACGGAAGTGCCGCTCTCTGGATTTAGCCCATGATCCAGCTGCCTAATGAAAACCTCTTCAGATGTTGGTAGATCAGCTCTTGGTTATTATGCCATTGGCCGTCACGACTACCTCGAGAGCGCGAGCCAGATCAAGATACTTAATCTGCTTATCTTTTTCAACTTTCACGAGGTTATCATCATGCGGACCCAATATCAAAAATCATTATTATTATAAACTGTAATATTTTGCTTTGAACATGCTAGTTCCTTCACTGCTTTTTCCCTGCAGTAGAACAATTGCTGGTAAAATTGGCAATTGTAAATGTATTACTTTTAATTGAAATACAATAGTATAAAAATATGAAAACTTAGTTTTCCCTGTTTATAATAAAATTACCAAATTAAGTTAATTTGGAATAACTAGTTGGAATTGTTAGTATGAGAACATAGTTATTTGAAAAATTTCCTTAATAATGATAATAATTACATTTTTAAATGTTTTTATATATTTTTTTTATATTCTAATATTTAAAAATGTAATTTATATGTATATGATGATGAAATAAAGGATAATAATATATTTATTTATATTCTAATATTTAAAAATGTAATTTATATGTATGAATAATTAAATAAAGAATAATAATAAAATTATGATAAGAAAGTGTGTGTTACCAAGTATACTTGTTTATTACAATATGGCTTTAGACATGTACCTGAAAGTCAGCCGTGGTGAAGTTTTGTGGTGGCTGGGCCTGCGCCTGAGGTTGAGCAGGCCGCGTGTACTGCCCGCTCACCGGGGGAGACACAGCCTGCATGATTGCTGGCTGCGATGGCTGCTGGGGAGAAGGCTGTGCCTATAAACAAATAATTTGTTCATTTCCATTGTTTCCAGTTTTGTAATCTGAAGATTTAGTGTTGTTTGATATTATATGTCATTAAAATGTGTATGATCGAGTTTAAAAACAAGTCGTCTTTATTTGAAATAGTCTGTTGTGGCTGGAACTCTAAAAAAGCATAGCAATACACAGCAAAGATAAAAGCAAAGACGAAACAAAAGCCATTAATTAAAGCAAGTTCGTTACGCTACACCGATATCTATCAAAGATACCGTTGGTCGTATCGACACCTACAAAAATCCCACTAATGACTAATATGAACATGTTACCGTAGCTTGATTTGCATTTTGTTGCCCATCGAAGGGATTATAGTCGTCGAGCCCTCGTGTGGCATTATTAGTACTTCTGGCAACTTGCTGGACTGCAGGATCCTGGAACAAATCCACATAATATCATCAAAAGTATAAAAACAATATATTTTTCGTATCAGCGAAGGGCTACATACTGCGAATGGGTTGTCTATGGTTGGATCACTAAACGGATTATCCTCGAATTTGGACATTGTAGTAAACTTATTCACGCCACCTTAGAATTTGTTATGTACTGTAAACACAAAGGAAAGTTTTTCACACTCCTATTATATATTTTTACCACAAAAATAGAGATATCAGTCAACCGAAATGACAGATTGCTGATGACGACGAAAATGACAGCTGATGTGACAGGGTTGCCAAACAGTTGCCCACAGACTAAGTAGTATGAAGTAGTACTCAGCGGCCAGTCGACAACATCGGAATGTGAATATGGCAGGTGAATCAGGGTGAACAGTAAGAAAAATCGACCTCATATTTCACAACAAGAAACATGTTCTAATATGATTAGTATTCTTCACGATTAGTGTCTCTTTGTACCCAACTGTGATTAGCGATTTTTTTTTCAGTTTCATCATTCTCCCTCCCTTATCCCAATTGATTTGGGGTCGGCGCAACATGTCCCTTTCTTCCATACTTCTCTATTAGTCGTCATCTCGGTAGTCACTCCCTTTCTAGCCATATCATCTTTCACACAGTCCATCCATCGTTTCTTTGGTCTTCCCCTACTCTTATAGCCATCGACATGCATTTTTTTTCATTTATAGAAGTCTATTTTCTTCAATAACATAGCGATTCGATTTACAAGGCTTAGTACATTTCAAACTCCATTATTTTTATAGGCTGAGATGTTCTTGTTTGATTGAGTTATTGATGTGGTTACTTCTTGTACTCTCGTCTAGACGTAAATGAACACTTTCTAAATAGTAATATAAACTTCTTGCATAACCTTGTAACATAAAGTAAAGAAAAATAATTTTTGCATATTTATGTCTGAATGTTGGTAACTTCGCATTTGTAGAAGGCGAAAGTGGTTTTGCAGTTGGCAACTGAGAAACAAGTGTCAGTTTATTGGATGATTCTGTCAAAGTAGGAGCTGTTTACGTTTTGTATCGGTTATTTTGCGATCGTTTTGCACAACTTTTGTTATAACTTATTGTTTTTATGATAACGCTTTATCCCTACGTGTTTATGGTGAAATATAAATGTGATATTTCTTTGCGTTTTATGAACAATGTCAGATGTCAAGAGGTGAATAGTCTGTTTTGTGTTCTAACGTGTGAGTGACAGTTTTTATATTGTTTGGGATTTGGAGCGATAAACATATCGGTGAGTATTTCCTCTTTTATTCATGTGCAAGGTACTCGTAAACAGAGAAATGTTTCAGGTGTTACGTGTACAGTGGTGTCGGAGCGTAGGCTGGTTTGAATGATTGACCGGGTTCTGGTAGTGTTAGGCTTGCGTAATGTTGTAGTAGGTGTAATTGGCTTGTTGGTGGTACATTTGGGAAGCAGTTAGATTGGTGAGGTACGCAAGTAAGCGCATGCGCCAGCTGGAGCAGGCGGGCGGCGCGCGCGCAGCCGAACTCAGCGAAAGTTGTTTGCTCTTGGTATCAAGGAAGTAATGCCAGAGTAACAGAATACCGGTCTTACAACACCATACATAATATGATTTCTTTTATTAATAAGAAATAACAGACAACAGGTGGGGACTTTGACTGCTAATTAGCTATTTTTGAATAACATCATTTATGCAATCGTATGAATGAAACTGATACTACACAATTAAATTTTTATTCTATCTTGTTTTCTACCTACTACCTACCGTTATTATTAATTAATCACTTGATTATTTCCTGTTAACGCTAGAAGTATAAAATAATAAAGCTTATCATAATAATATATTATTTCATTCCCCTGAATGAGGATATAATAGCAACGCTAGCTACTGATAATAATGTCAGAGGCCAATATAGCACATCTAATTATCATTGTTTTACTTGACCCTGGTTTTCTTAGAATATTAAGTATTAGTTAATTATACAGATATTAAGTATACTGTATTTATAAATTAACCCAATGCCATTGCACTTATAATATAGAATAAACAAATTTTTAAATATTATTTTGTTGATATAAGGGCTGTAGAAAAACAAACTAAGAATATAAATGAGCTCAAAATTGTTATGATCTGAACAAAATTATCTCATACAGTTGATGTAGGTATTCATTTTAAATCTTTATTTTTAAGGACACACTCATAAAAATACAATGTGGTTTCGAAGGGGAATGGCTTCTGACTTACTTAATTAATTGCTCAATAAACTAAATGAAGGTCTATGAATAAATGAAAAGATTGCTCCTTTATGTAAAATTATTAAAACAAATATGAGCAGTTAAATAAATTAGAGTCTTTTAATTCATAAGTAATCTAAGTAGTCATTATAATACTTGTCATGTTAAAATTTCAAGGAAATAAACCAATTATTCATTTGATATCTACTATAAACTTATCAATTGCTAAGTAGGCTAATGAGAGAAATTAATTCAATGGATGCTGTGAACTTCACATCAATGAAACAATGTGTGTGCATTTGTTCAATGCTAGAATACTATCTGCAAGTATTCAACAGTTCATATGCTAATCAAAACACAGGCATGTGTGGAAAAACAAAACATGTAGTGCACCATCCTAGTTTCTATGTGACACTCGATTTTGACCTTTACTGCTCAGAGATAAGACTTGTATTATGGTTTTAATTAAATGGATATTAAATAGTCTGACGTTCTGCACTGAGTATAGAATCTCTATAATCAAACTCTAAGCTTGGATGATGGCTTGGTTTGATTATCTTAAAAAGTACTATTAAAGTAAGCTGTTATCTGTAATATAATTTAAAAAAATAATGTAACCATACTGAGTAAATTCCTGCAGATGTTATTTTATTTTATACTGTGAATGACTATATGTTAATTACCGTAAGTACTAGCTTCTGCCCGCGACTTCGCGTGAATTTTCTTATTCCCCCGACCCTCCCCGTCGCATCGCATCGCCTGCTCGCGCTATTACTTAAAAAGAAAGAAAATACGTTTATTTTCGGTAAACATGATGCAAAGAAAGAAAGAACAAATTGGGGAAAATATGCGTCACATCCACGCAAAGCCGGCACTGCTCAGCATAATGCTACGACGCTATGCGAGACAGAGCCCCAGCGCTGGTTTTCAGCGATAGCCGCTACCTCCACTACACTACTGCTACTTCGTTTTCTCTTAGCATTCATCTTACTTTTTTTTTATTTGCGCGGCTCTTATGGCTTCTAACGTGATGTCCAAGAATTGGGCTATCAAATGTAAACATATTTTTCAAATTCATCGGGTAGGTAGTTCTAGAAATTAGCGCGTTCAAACAAACTCTTCAGCTTTATAATATTAGTATGGGGGTTTATTATTTGAAAAGATTCGGCAATGACGGTACCGAATTTAAGAGCGTATTTTTGGTTGATAGAACCATTAGGCCCGGCGCCCATTATCGGCATCGGCAAGGAAAAGGATCCTTCGGCATCCTACGTGCAAGCGCACACTATCGGCAATTATGCTTTGGCATGCTGCAACGTTCTTAGGGATGACGAAGCGTCCTTAAGGATGACGCCCCCGCGCCCCCAGGCGCCCGCAGGGCAAACTATCCCCCGAGTGTTGCCTCGGCGCCGGCGGCGTACCGAAGGTTGCCGAAGGATGCCGAAGCATCCCGAAGCATTCTCAAGGCTGCCGATACACCAGCCTCAAGCATACCGAAGCGGTATTTTTGTTATTACGACCACATATCACGGAAATTTCTACTTTATTGCCATTATGTTATAGTATATTGCTATTTGCCACCAAAATCCTCAGTCGTACCGATGCCGATAATGGGCGCCGGGCCTTACTTAGTGGCTAAATTAAAGATAGTAATTAATTAATTCTGTGATTTCTTTTATACTAGAAATTCTAAGTTAGTACGCATTCGCCGGTGACACGGCGATTTTCGTTTTTCACTTATTATTCCCAGAGCACAAACAGCGTTGTCGAATGTCCGAATTCCACAAAGACTAGTCGATTTTTTTTACTACAGCACGGAAAGGTTATTGTTTTTTTACATAAAAAGGAAGGTAGACTAGGACTAAAGTTTTTTGTTTTTTGTCCTGTGGAACGTATCGAAGATTTGGCATTTTAAAAATATGATCGTCACGACTAGACTGACTACTGACCTGACCTTTCATCGTACGTCCGTTTTAAAATTGTGTGTATTTACGTACCTTGAACATTTTTGCGGCCAGATAAGGATGTCCTCTAACGAACATGAAAATTTTCGTTAAACATTTTTCTTTGTGTAATTCGGAGATTGTTTCATTATTGGGTCGCGTTACGTACACACGGCTACACATCAACATTTCCAATATAATCTGACCTCTCTTTGTACGGAAATCCTATACAATGCGAGATCAGCTTAAACTGGAAATGTATAGCTTGATGTGTAGCCGTCTGTATAAAGGAAAAACAATATTTCTTGATATTTACTTTCGTAGTGAGACCCCACGAGTAAATGTTTTCGTAACAAGTTTATCGGTGGAGTTATCAGTGAACGGCGATGTACGGTCATTCAACATGTTGTGTCTACATGCCCTAACTTTTGTTAGGGTCGGGTTTTTTGCTTTTTGTTAAAGCACGATACAAAGAACGTGGTATTGCGTAAAATGATTAATGAGACGTACCTACGTATGTTTTATTAGCAATAACATAGCCTAGGTACCTACGAACAAACATACTTAGTGCTCTACTAACGTATTGTTTGAGAAATGTACCTAGTGCACCTACCCAGTTTCTTGTTAATTAAGGATACAAAGACGCGTTATCTTGTGCTTCTTTTTCTCCCTATTCTGTCTGACTGGACAAGTTAGTTTTTTTATTACTCTCGTATTCTTAACAAATTATCAACTTAGTAGGTACTTAATTAGTTTTTTCTTTGATATACAAAAAACAAAGTAGGTACCTAAGTACCTACTAAATCAAAGCAAAGTACCTACCTATCTACTTTCGGCTGAAAATCCTTAATTATATTGAACGAGAAACCAAGTGGGTGGTGCGGACTCGTGCGTAGGTTCATACATTACGTTCAATAAAAAATACAAGTAAAATATTTCTATCACTACGAAATCACCTCGTGGAAGACGGTCACAATTTGGAAGACGTCAGTTTTACGGTCGGCAAAAATGCGTTATGTGGGCCACATTACGTAAAAGAAGCTCAAACTTTCTAGGCGGGTGCACTTGTATAGCCAAACTTTGTCGATAAACGGTCTGGTCCGGCGTCATCCTGACGCTGTCGAATGTCCAATCACGATGTGAATAACATTTCTCAAACGTGTGAAAACGTGACGTTTTAAGTGTAATCTTTTTAGGGAGACTGCTCCAAAAATTCTCAGATTGTGAGTTCGTCCGCGTTTGGTACGTTGGAAATATCCCGATTAAACCCCGATTACGTACATATAACGTGTATTACCTGTTTTTATATTTCTATGGGTATTACACAGCATTTTCTCTGATTGTGTTGGCTTGTAGAGAACTAAAAGGCGGAAATTAAAATATCGACGTGCTTAATAAATAAATAGTGAACGGTTGACCTTACCTCGTCAGCAACTCACTTACAATTAGAATATAATATAATAGGTACATGTAATTCATGTTTTTTTCCGTGTCTATTTATACAAGCCGATTTTGTCCTTATAGTTTAGACCTCGAAATTAAATACGTCTTGATATCAGGCAGGAAATCTGAAAGTCGTTGAAACTAAGTAAATAAGTAGGAACCTAAGTTTTAGACAGTATGAAATAGGTATTTATGTGTCAGGTAACCTTTACGAAAATGTTACACAATCATGACCAACAGTTTTTGAAAGTCTGATCAAGTCTCTGCTTTCAAATGTCATATTGTTGTTGGTTGACCAAAATCATTATCTGCCTAGCTTTTTCCCAACTATGTTGGGGTCGGCTTCTAGTCTAACCGGATGCAGCTGAATACCAGTTGTTTGTCAGACTTTTTGGGCTTCTGACGACCCGTAACAACTGTCAAAGATCTAGAAATGACAGCCAGGACCAACGGCTTAGCGTGCTTTTCGAGGCACGGAGGAATCTTGGTATGAAAAGGTGGTCACCCATCTACGGACCAACCGCGGCAAGCGTAGCTTAACCTGATCGATCGACCCATGCGGCAGTTATTACTTAGCCACAAGCTCCTCCTCAAGACCAAAATATGAAACAGTATTATTTTAAGACCTAATACAGTGGAATAGTAGCATAGCAATGAGCCCATGAGCCCACACATGAACTAATACAGAATTATCATTTACGCCTCTTTCGCCTGGCACGATACAAACGGACACGTGATCTTATAGTGGACAGGATTACTATAATAACCGGTCTGTCTGAAGAGAACAGACCGGTTTTTGGGATGATTAGCGATATTGTGTCACTGATGTCAACTTGGTAGCCTTTTGGAATTCGGCATGGGGCACACAGGCATCATCATCGTCATCAGCCTACAGCAGTCCACTGCTGGACATAGGCCTCGCCAATTGCACGCCATTCAGGTCGATTCTCGGCAACTCTCACCCAGTTGCTACCAGAAACCCTGCGAAGATTGTCGCTCCATCTAGCCTGAAGGCGTCCTACCTTACGTTTGCAGATTCACGGTCTCCACTCAAGAATATAATAGAATACTCTTCATTATGTACACCATAAAAGTTACAGATCATATAAATGTTGAAATTTTACATAGGGTGACACAATGGGCGGGGTCTTATCGCTAAGAGCGATCTTTTACAGACAAAAACAAGCTCAAGAGCATATTTATCCCAACGGTTATCCTCATAACATACCACAATCGTCAAATCCTGCTATTTAAAAAAATCTTAATTTCAAACTTATCTAAGACTGGGTTTTTGGGCGATTAATTTGGTGGTTATTATCAAATATTTGACTGACAAACGAGGTTATTCACCGAAACTTGTTCTTGCCTTATCTACTGGGGTTTTCGTTAGTATTTAACTACTTAACTGCAGAAAACTCTTGATTCTAGAAGAGTATGTATTATGGGTACATAAATCCCACACAGATAAAATTTTTGTCACTGCTTACTCCAACATACATTCAAATGAGGCAATTAAAATTTAAAAGCAGTAATGGTCAAATACTTTATAGTATGGTTGGATAACCTTTGTAGGTGGTTGACCTTACGAACCAATATATAATTTGAACATGGTAAGTAGTTTTCCAGGTATATGTCTATAAAACTAATATTAGATAAGTAGCTATAGATTGACTAATACAAAATCATCTCTATCCTATAACTTCATAGTTAAAATTAAACTTACGTTGTAAAAAATTCTACAAAGAGTTCGCTGTTCAAATCATTTCATTGAAAGATCCTATCTTTGAAGTCGGTGGACAAAGAGCTTGTTATTATCAGAATAGAGCCTTGACATTGAGTAATATCTGCTTCCGCAAATCGTCTCAGCTCTTCAACGGATAATAAATTCTCTGCTGAAGTAAGTATTACATCGTAATGGTGATAAATTGTCAGCTGTCATATTTTGGTTTTATTGTCTCTGTAGATGTCTACCGGCCGGTAATCGCTGGCCGTTTACGTTTCTCTCACCGATTTATGGAGTTTTCTGATGACATAACTTCGTTGCAAATTGCCCAATAAAAGTTATTTGTGTGGCCGCTATTTTGGTAGTTTATTCTACTTTTGACAATAAAAATCACCTGCGTGATATTTGATAATGAAGCGTTACATACATAATAATAAAACCTAATCTGTTTTTTCGAAATATAATCTAATTAACCTACTCATATCCATAAATTAAGTCAACAAGACACTGATTAATGTGTCCGTTCGTTATTCCGTGGAGAGAAATTTAATTCCTCCCTTTAATAGTAAAAATGTAGGTAAGTAATTGATGTATCCAGCGTGCATCCTTCATCAATTAGTCGGAAGCTATGTTATGTCTGTGTATTTTCGGTTTGCACTTATCTCACGGAACTGACTAATCTACGCTAAACTATGCTAAACCCGCAATTTGGACGCGTGTCACGGAGGTCGTTGCATGCTAAACGCAACCTTCCTGTGAGATCAGGATAAAAAATCTCCTAACAAATCACAAAGCCTACTTTTAACAGCCATATTTCCTCATGTCTGGGATTTTAATTTGCCCATTGCTTTATAAAATTTAAAAGAAGCTTTACTTACTGAACGTTAAATAACTTATTTTGAACATGAACCATTGCATGAATGAAACTAGAACAGTACGGAAGAGTCAACTCTTGTAAACTCGAGATCTCATGAAGACAATGAAAAGACCGTAGAGAAACAAACTTAGCCGAAGTTATCTGTAAATAAATAGTTCTGTTACAAAGGATAGCTGTTTAATGCTGACTCACAGCTGCACTATTACACAAGTTACAATCTTTCCTGTTTGTATTTGTTTCACGAAAGTTCAACGCTTGATGGTAAACTCGTTTTTAGAAAACACTGATCTTTAACTGTTAGTTGTGGTCAGTCATAAATATAGACGGTGAGCACGCGAACCGATGTTTAGCATTAGCGTGGAAGTGTTCGTCATTATGTTGTTTTTAGGATATCAATTTGCTTTAACTTAGAGTTGCTTGGTCTCAGTCGAAGCTGATTCACCGCCACGGCCTAAGTTAACTACGTCCTTTACGCCTGCAGTGATCTTTAAGTTAAGTGTAATCTAATTTGAATGTCTGCTTTGATTCAACTAACCCTAGTTGCCATGAAACCGTCCTTAATGCTAATGAATACACAACTGTGTGCTCGCGGGCCGCGGCTTACCGCTCCCGACTCAGATTAATTAAGTCTTTATTCAGCTTGTTTGTAATGATAGTGGGCTTTTATTCAAATGTACTTTATGTTTAGTGCTTCTCAATTAGTAATGTGATGCTTTATGGACTTCGGATTCGCTGTAATTGGAAGGTTAACGCCAGTAGCACACCTCCGCCGCGAAACCATCACAGCGAAACCGCAGTAGTTAAATTGTACTGGTTCGCGTCATGTTCCGCTACTCGAATCGGATGCGAGTAGCAGAACATGACGCGAACCAGTACAATTTAAGTACTGCGGTTTCGCAGCTATGTTTTCGCGGCGGAGATGTGCTACCAGCGTAAGTAGATGACTTCTGTTGAGCCCAAATGATGTAGGTTTATTAGAAGTCTGGTTTCTAACTACCAAACACCATAAGAACAAAAAATTTTTTACAAAAAAAAATTAACCGACTTCCAAAATTGAATGATTTTTTTTGTAAAAAGTTTTTATTTTTCACTTTTTAGTGGGTCAGTTTGTAATTTATCTAATTAACAATAGCCTAATGTCAAATGCTCATCACCTTTTACAAAATATTGGTATTCCCGATGCAGGGGCGGTAATTGTTGAGGAGTTCTCCTGGTAAGAACCAGGAGAACTTATGGTGACTTTACCATATGCATTTTGACGAGCATAAATTGATTATCAACCATATTAAAGTGCCTAAGCGAATCGCAACGGTGAAATGCTTATTATAAGTAGTTCCGGTGGCCATCTGTGGTCTTCATCATCAGTTCCACTTCACCAAATGATGCTTTCCGAGAGCAAATGGACGAGTTACTATAAAAAATACTCAAATCGCTATAGGTATGCCTATACAATTTGAGGATTTCCCTCGATTTCCATGGGATCCCATCATCAGATTCTGATTTGGTGGCAATGGGACCACCTCGGAAGCATACCCTTCCAAACAAAAAAAGAATTTTCAAAATCCGTCCACAATTGACGGAGTAATCGGTGAACATACATAAAAAAAAAAAAAAAACAAACGAACATATAACCTCCTCCTTTTTGGAAGTCGGTTAAAAAGAAACGTAAGATGGCCAATGCTTTGCAACTGAATTAGCTTTTTGAAATAGTCTGACCTTAACATTATAAGAACTGGTTTAATCTTTAGAAAAACGAAAATAACTAAGTGCCTTTTAATGATTGGAACTAAGTATGCGACGTAGTATGTGAAAACAAAAATGCCGCAGCAAACCACAACCTTGCGTTTTAGCAGTGAAAACAAACACTCATTGGTTTACTTAATTAAACAAATACATTATAACATTTCTGGAGGAATAATTACGAAGGAAAAATAATTAAGATCTGTTAAATGAAATACGCCATCAGAGAAGTCTTTGAGGACTAGTGTCTAATGAGTGACGCTGATGAACATTTTCCATTAGAAGTCATTTCCGCCCAAAAAATATTTCAAAAAGCATAAAAAATGCATGCTCCCATTCCAAAAGCCCCTGGAATTGCAAATTTGCAAGGCACCTTCATTACACCTATATAAGGTTGCCAGATCCAGATTACCTTTGACGGCTACGGGAACATTAATCATACGAGGCCCAACTCACGCTTAGCCGGATTTTTGCATGGTGTTGTTGCGTAGAAAATCAATTATGGATGTGTACTGAATGCAATGCATGTTCGTAAATAGAATACCTATACTGAGGCCAAATCTAGTTTAAAGGCTCTTACACACTCACGCGATATCGGGGGCGCGACAGGCACCGACAAAGACAATTCCTTTGTCGGTGCATGTCGCGCCCGCGATATCGCGTGTGTTTGAAAGAGCCTTAAATCGGGATATATTGCTTTTTGGTTGGGTTCGTTTTAATGTGTAAAGTACTAAACTAATTTTGGGATTTGGCAGAGTTGAGTATTAGGAGAAGCACAAAAGTTCATCGCCATCCTCCTGCCCTTATCTCAACAATATTTTACATTTTATACGTGCCAGTAAAGGCTCGTACAGACTGGCACGATATCGCGGGCGCGACAGGCAGCGACAAATAATTTTTGCTACTGGTGGAGTCGCGTCGCGCCCGCGATATCGCAACAGTCTGCACGAGCCTTAAAGCTCCCAGTCAGCTTGATTTTTTCCGACATCTTCAACAATTATCGTCATATTTCAGCCATTTTACACAATACCTAATGAATTATAAATATACACTTAAACCTTCCACACCACTTCCGTTTCAAAATCCGTTAGGTAGTTTTTGAGCTTATCGCGTTCAGACAGACAGACAGACAGACCGGCGGGGACGACGACCTTGTTTTGTATTATGTAAGGTCATCGCCACATTAATGTCAAAATTGTATTTAGTCCCTGAATTCGAAATAGATGTAGTCTTAAGTTACAATTACTTAACTGGGTCGTAACTGTATCCGTCAAGTATAGTAGAGCACTGTAAATGGATCACGAGTAATCTAACAACTTGCCTAGTTAACAACTTGCAATCACGGCTCGAGGACGCCACGCGATCTAGTCGCTACTCAGGCGACATACACTACTTCGCCTCAATACTAGATTACGACTTACCCTACATCTTGGCAGTTTATTTTGTATGTTTGATATTGTGTCTTGCTGGTAATATTATTTTCGATTGTGACTATGAGGAAGGCCATTCTAAAATTCTAATATTTCTATGTATCATAGCTGCTACTTATATATTTTGTGCTCGCGAGTGTTTCACACTGGCATACACAGTATATTAGATAGTTTTCACTTTCGTTTATTAAATAGAAAGTAGACAGTAGACAGCCGAACATTATAATATCCGAGTTTCGATTTAATCGTTCTTATTACTTAGTTTTATAAATAATCACCGATTGCGGCATCGTTGAAAGTCAATTTGAACCGATATCGAAACGATACAAGTCATTCATCACAAATGAGGGTAATGGAACTAGGCTAAACTAATAATTAACTTGAATGATTGGATGCTTTTGAAATGTCTCTTTAATAGTGTGTGCGTAGTTAGTACACTCTCGGCGCATGATCGTATCTTAACCATTATCAGGTTTATGCTGAGCCCGATAGGCCTCATTTCGTTTGCCACTAATTGGCTCATAAACACTTATCTGGGACATTCCGTCCCGTCCTCATTGCTGCTCCGAGCCAAATAGCGAACAACTCAGAGTTATTGGCCTATAATCCCAATCAGTTTATATATCAATTGGAACTTATATGCGGACGTGGGAGATATGAAATTGCACCCGAGATAGGTCCCGTTATATCGTGATCCGGCCGCATCTGTATTGTTATTATTTTCAACGAAATATCGCGGAGATAGCAGCGCGAATGACCCCAGAAACTGGAACGCAGCGTAGGAACATATCATAAATTCAACAATATAAGGTTTTCCCGCAGCTAGTTGCCTTTTCGAGTGAACTTCCTTTCAGCTCCGGGAATATGTTCGCTTTGTTTTGTTGTGTTAGCGAGTTAGGAACGGCAAATTGTCGGATTACACAACTCCTAAGTTGCTAGGTCAACATAAACACGGGATCTCTTCGGATTCCGGCCTCTCGCGGTTTTTATGTTCTGCTAAAGTAATTTGCTTATTGGCACAATATGAGTCAAAGACAACATTTGTTACTTATCGTTTGTTATTCCAATATAGCTTCGACGCCGACGTTTCCCGAGTTAAAAGTTCGGGGCGTTTCAAATTTGTTTCGTAAACAAAGCTTAATATTCCAAATTGCCTATTAGGCAGAGAACCTTTCGAGGCGCGACCAGCTTGTTTTGAAAACCTGTTTTTCTTAAAAAAATAAAATAATAACGTTTCAGAAACTTGTCGTAAATTCGGTGATTTATGGCGTTTCCTTTACTAGCATAGCATCCGTTCGTACGGACTTCCTTTTGGCGGCGCCGTTTAAATAAGCTGCTGGCATTTTGTTTGCCAGTTTAACGGTTGTAAATTGTATGAGAAAAACAGTAGCAAGCGCCCGTCGCATCGCGAGGCGGACGGCGAGCGCCAGTCCGCAACTTTACTCCTTACATATTTATGAGATTTTACAAAAAAAATGTATCTTAATGTGAGACACGAAGCGTTTATTTTAAAAGTCCAAGTATCCACGTGAACCAATAATATACTGTGTTAGAGTTTAAACGATTTATAAATAAATGTCCTACCCTTTTGGTGAAGAACAAAACAAAGACAGTGGAGGCATTTCTGTCACTGTTACCTTGGCAACTTGTAAGAAGTTCTTTGAAAGGCGGGTGTGTCGCGTCGTATGTGAAATGGTACGGAACAAACTTAGCTATTTTCTATTAGCGCGGAATTCTCGATAAACAATCAACAAACGTCGTGTGCCCTTTAGCGTGAAATCGGAAAGACTCATGTACCTATTTTCCTTGGGAATTCGTGTATTCTTGGTGGGGCTATCCATCCTGAAAGTTCGTCCGTAAATACGCGGCACCTTCCTTTGTTTACCGGTTCAGGTTGTAAATTGTACAATAATAATGGTGCGGTTTTGTAAGGTGCGCTCTAGTTCAGCTCTACCATCGCAGATATTCATGGGTTAACCCAGGGTAGTTGTCGGAACAATATCTTCTTACTAATTAGTAAAAAGTGCACATAATTGCAACAAGAACTTCCATTTTGGTACTAGCTATAAATTTTGTTTTTGTTTGTATGCTATTTGAAACCAGGTATCGTTAAATAGTAGGTTTTGTTGATTTTTAATACGATTTAATCGATGTTTCTTCAGAAAAACGAGAGGCATTGGGTTTTTCTAATTGATGATTAGGTAACTACCTACCTGCCTCAATTTCACAGAATTCAAGGGTATTTGAAAATTAATTTTTAAGGTACCTAACTCATAATTATAATAACGATTTTCCTGTGTAATGCTATTTGAAACCAGGTATCGTTAAATAGTAGGTTTTGTTGATTTTTTTTTACGATTTAATCGATGTTTCTTCAGAAAAACGAGAGGCATTGGGTTTTTCTAATTGATGATTAGGTAAGTACCTACCTGGCTCAAGTTCACAGAATTCAAGGGTATTTGAAAATTATTTTTTAAGGTACATAACTCATAATTATAATAACGATTTTCCTGTTTCGGGCTGCTAGCTGGTCGGTGTATGAATGAAATATCATAATATAATATTATCTTCAGCCTGAAATGCAAAGTTGAGATCGTGTAAAGATATTAAAAGTGGCTAAAGCTTTTTAAAGTAGAAAGTAAGAGAAAAGACAACTTCTAATCACGTCAGTCGCGTTGAAGAGAGAGACTTTTTTGCCAAGTGTATACGTAAACTTGGCAAAAAAGTTTCTCTCTTCAATGCAAGTTGATATGCTAACAAACAGCGACAATCACCTACGCTAGCGCAGCTGACTGTCTTTCATTAAAACCAATTGTGTGCAAAAGACACGCTCAAACAAGCGTTACCAAAAACGATATACTTCACGCAGAACTCTTTAAAAAAAATCAGGTAAGTAAAGTTGCACCTGCAAACATCTCTTTTGCCCACCATACAGCGGCAGTGCAGAGTCAAACTTCATTAAAGTCAGTCAGTTAGGCAGTTTGCGATGTCTCGACGAGCTACCTTGTTAGGAAGCGCAGCACGTTCCGAGCTGTCACGACGACCGCCCGACTGTTTTTCCGTGGTCAGGAAACTAACACACGTGGCGGCCGTCCGACGTCTCTTATGCAACTGTGTGACCTTTATGTGTTGTAAGTGCTTCCGAATGCGTTCATCTGCTCTTTAAGAGTTGGTGCCGGTTTGTGTTGGGATTTATGCTTTGCTTTTGGATTTTTGGTGTTGGTTTGATAGAAAATATACTTTTAGCAGTTGTAAAGTTGTTTGGAAGTAAAGCAGTAAGTTGCAGTTGTAATTTGTGAGTTTTCTTGGTAAAAGAGTCGTACTCTAATTCTATGGCACACGTTACTCATTAGTCAAGAGACAACAATATTCGACTAACTACTCCTTTTAAAATAAGATTAGAATTTTAAATAAACCTTTTTTTCTGTACGTTTAACCGATTTTGACTTATATTGCGTTGGTGGCATGACAAATGGCAGCTGTAATAAACAGTTGGTATTGTAACTACGTATTTGCTTTTAATGCCATCGTTATGCCTACGGAATAGAAGTCAAAATCGGTCTCCTTCCGGACGCCCTCTAAACTTCCTAGTTTAGAGGGCGTCCAGGGAGCGTCCGGAAGGGGTTTTCAAAAAGTGGTCTTCGTGTTTTTTATAATCCCATTAATTGGAAGATAAGGGTAAATTTAAAAGCATTTAGCTTGAGCCTTAGTGACGGAGATAAGTTGTTAAGCGCAAACCTGCTGCGGCTGATTTTTTTTTAAACGCCTAATGCCCTTTCATATACTGAACTGATTAAAATTGCACAGTATTATTTTAGTATACCAGCTCACAATGCGAATAAGTATAGAGAGAGTCTTTTCGCTAGTCTCCCAGCAATGGACTAAGGAGAGAAACTCATTAAGCACACACACTGTTTTTTCTCTGATCAAAATCAAGTATAATTTTAAGAACCATAGTTGCTACGATTTTTACAAATTCCTGATGGAAAAGAACGACATTTTAGCAAAAGTTGGAAAGGCTGAAAAGTACCAAAATAAGTAAAAAGAACTAAACCAAAAATTCTAATTAAAATTTGATATCAAAAAGAAGAGTGTTCCTAAAATTACGTATTCTGTTACCAGATTACTTATCTTCAGGTATTCTCATTACCTCAGAAAGAGAAGAGTCTATAATTAGATTTATTTTATTTTACTTTTTTATTTGTTACGCTGTAGTCGTCTTTGTTAATTTTTTTCTAACATTGTTAAATAAAGCGCAAACTGTTTAAATGAATAAAATGTGTGTTAAAATATTTTTGTAGGAGTGTCCAGGAAAAAACTCAATTTCACCTAAATGTCCAGGGTCTTGTAAGTTTTTGTCCGGCGCATTTAGGTGAGGGTAGCCCTAAGTATAGTTAGTAGTGAACGCATGAATGTCGCAACCACCTGGAATATTGTTAACATCGCAAGAGTAAAGACTACGAATCAGATGTAGTTGCAACATTTTTGGCAACAGTTTCTGTTAATTCAGAAGTTCTTTCGCTCTCTCGAATCACGGTGATTATTTCAAAACTGCACTGTAGTTTGCACGTCGGAAAAAGGAACTCGGTTCATTTGTAAAAGTACGTCGCTGTCGTAGTGTTCGTTATCACCGTTTGTGGATAAATGCAGTAATTATTTAAAGAAAGGAAACTTTCTTTTTTTCTTTCTGTTCCTCGTTTCGGCAGCTGTTCTCTTTTGTTTTGCGATACGCTAACGACTAACTGGAACCCATCTAATTTTTTTTTTCATTTATTAATCGCGCTTTTAATATCATTTGTGAAGATGGAAAACTTTCTTTAATTTGAAGAGGAATTATACCTTAATTACATAGTAGTTAATTTGAATGTAAAGTCGTAAAAAACAATTTATGCGTAATAATTTTGTTAATGAAGGAGAGGCGCCTTCAGTATCCTACTCCTGTCCCAACTGCTTCCTAAACTTAACAATAAAACAATTTCTAGCTTCTGAGGTAACGCTTACGATGCAGTAAGAGTCCTTTCTTTATGACGCCAGAGCATTATCCCCTGCATACAAATTACACAATGAGACTTTCAAGTTTTACTCGGTACGTCGCCGTCGTTAGTTAGAATTTGTTATGTGTTCAGATGTTAGCTATGGTGAATATAAAACCATAGGAATCATGAAATTTCACATGTGACGCAATATATTTTGCAATGGAAATCGTAACAGTGATTGTATACACTCGAAAGTTGTTGTTATTGATGGACATATTCCACATTGTGCACCCGCTTAAACGGCACCTGAGCATATGGCACCTGAGATATTCCACATATGGCACCTATCGATATTTTTTGCAGAATTTGTTATTTAAAAATTTATTCCACAAATGGCACCTACGGATCTTCTTTTTTAGGACCTCAAAATCATAAGTTCGATTAAAATCATTGGAGCGTTAATAACATGATAACAACATAACTTCTTTGTTTTTAGTCATTTTAATATCACAATCAGTTTTCTTAATCACATGTATTGCAAAATCAGCCTCGAGTACCAATAGAATTTGGAAACAAATACTTTTTAGGTTTATTTAGGTTATTTATAATTTATCTTCTTAATAAACTTTGTCATCTTAATGTTTTTTTTATTATTATGACACATAATCCATAATTTGCACTTCTATTGTAAAATCAGTCTTGAGATCGTGAGGAAACTGGCGGTTCTAGATCTACAAAATTCGAAGATATGAAACATCTACCAAAATGCACTGGGCCCACGTGGTGGATTACGGCCCACTCCCTCTCACCGAGAGGAGGCCTGTCCCAGCAGTGGGGACATTATAGGCTGCTTATGCTAATCGAAGTAATGGTTTCGTAAGTCCATAGAATGTAGTTTAAGAAAAATAATAACCTACTTACGTTGAAGTTAAGCTAGAGCAACTACCGGCTCCGAAGCAGGTTCGACAGATCTGACGTTAGTGATTTATTAAACTAGATACCAGTGTGGCGCAGCTACAGTTATTAGAAGGGAGCCGGAGATTTTTTGTTTCAGTTCCCATAATCTATAATAGATAATATCAAAATGAATTAACTCCAAAATTAAATTAACATTACTAAAGGGACGCTATCACTACACAAACACAATGATCAATGTTATAAAGAAATAAAAACGATAACATTACAGATTATAGTTTTATTTCTGACAAACGTTCTATTACAAAAAACTTTTTACAAACAAATAAGAACCGACTACCAAAAATAACACTACAAAGTGAAAAATAACTTTAATTTCGGAAGTCGGTGTCTTTGGATCTGTATTTGAGTTTTTTGCCACCGACTTCCGAAATTAAAGTTATTTTTCACTTTGTATTGTTATTTTTGGTAGTCGGTTCTTATTTTTTTTGTAAAAAGTTTTTTATTTTACACTTTTTAGTGGGTCAGTTTTGAATTTATCTAAGTTACAATAGCCTAATGTTAACTGCTCATCACCTTTTACAAAATATTTCTTTTCCCGATGTTGGGACGTTGATTGTTGAGGAGTTCTCCTGGTAAGAACCAGGAGAACTGCCACTCACCATATGCATAGTGACGAGCATAAATTGCTTAATCGCAACCCGTTAAATAGGGGTACTCATTATTATATTGTTCCGGTGGCCATATGTGGTCTCCATCATCAGTTCCACTTCACCAAATGGTGCTTTCCGAGACCAAATGCACGAGTTACTATTAAAAATTCCCAAATCGCTATAGGTTTGCCTATAAAATTTTAGGGTTTCCCTCGATTTCCATGGGATCCCCTCATTTGATTCTGATTTGGTGGCAATGGGACCACCTCGGGAGTATACCCTTTCAAACAAAAAAAGAATTTTCAAAATCGGTCCATAATTAACGGAGTACTCGCATAACAAACATACAACAAAAAAAGAAAAACATACAGCCGAATTGAGAACCTCCTCCTTTTTGGAAGTCGGTTAAAAATATTCTAAAATGATGTAACAAATAAAATGCAAAAGAACAGGTGAAAACAGAATAGAATTGGGTTGTATGAGGCGGCGCCTCTGCTAGGTACCTAAATGTTGTTTTTAAGTTGAGATACTTTAACGAGTATTAACTTAATGTTTTAAATCCCCAAGCTCACCCCACTTTTTGAAGCTTTGCTTATTTTCTCAAACTTCGTACATTATTCGCGAAATATGGTTTATTTTCTGGGAGTTCTCAGATGTTTTGAGGTCTTATAAAACATAGAGTAATTATAAAGTTTTGAATAACATTTGAGAAGCGAACTCATAACAATTATAATAATTTTGTCAAATTATTATGTTAGGAATATGTTGCCTAGCTAATTGAAATAAATGTTTTGTACACATGAGCGCTTTTATGATATGTGTAGGTATGTAAATTATAACAGTATACGTACAAATCTATCGACGTCGTGTCACAAAACCCCAATTACCGTTAATTGACTGGCAGATTTATTACTCGACTTGTACATGAGTATATATCGACGCCTGTGACTAATTAAGCAAGAAGAAACAAGTTGTTGTATTGAAGTTGGAACGTATTGTAATTGTTAATACGCTTGTTATTTGGTTCGCTGAGAAATCACTAAAGCCACACCAATAAGTTCTGTTAAATGAGCAGTCTAAAATGTAAATAGGTGTACTATACGGTATCTATCTGGTCTATTAATTAATCACTACGTATCACTAGTAGTTCTGCGAATAGAAGACCTCGCGAGCACATTTTTTTTTGCAGCATCTAATATACTTACCACTAAAATATATATTTATTCTACCAACGCTCTTATATCATTTGACGGCGACTGACCTACTTTGTTTCCTAAAAAAAAAACATGACAACGGTCAATTTATGGTAAATTCAAATATGAAAACTAGAAAATTTTACGAGTAAAATTTTGTAGGCCAGCTAGAAAAATTTACTAATTGGTTTTAATTGGCAAAGGTATCTCATCAGGTCTTCACCAAATTTCTATGAGTGATACTTTAATTTACTACCTTTAATATAAAGAAAACAACTATCGAAATCGGATCTCATAAGGCAGATATATCCAGTAGCCCCCTTTTCGCCCCTTTTAGGAGGAAGTATCCCCGACAGTAAAAATCGCCGACGACAAAAAAAAAACTATAGTTTTAAAACCTGTATACCAAGTTTCGTCCAGGGCCTCAAGTCTGCTATTACAATAGTGTCAGAATGGTCGATCATTGATTTCATAATTGTTGATTTTGACAAGTTTGGTAATCTACTATTATAATGGCGGCATTATGACTTTCCAATGGTCGGCCACTGACACTACATTGAAAGAAATTGCATATATTGGTAATCTCGTACTTAATGACAAATGAATGACATTTCTACTAATGGGTTTTATAATAATGGCAATACGACAATGCCATTATAATAACACAATATTATATTACGAGAACATTCACCGACCAATGATCGACCATTATGAACTTACCAGATTACGAACTTTTAGCAAAATGACAATAGCATCACAATGGGATCGTGTTGGAATGACTGAATTTATAAAAATAGCAGACTTGGGCCCCTGATCGGTTGTATAATACGACCTGTAGACGAATATCAACAAACTGACAGAGGACAGCAAATTTTGCCAAACTTGGAGCAGTTACGCTTCGCTTGCTCGGTCAATAAATGCGAAAGTGAGTTTGTTATGCTTTCACGCTAAAACGACTGAACGGTTTTGGATGAAACCCGGGTGAAGCCGCGGGCAGAACCTAGTTTACCATAATTTATAACTCGTCTATCTTTTTGCTTCTTCTTAATCTTTACAATCTTATTGTGAAAGTGATAAAGTTTAAAAGTTGTTATTTTCTTGTAGCTAGATTGCATTCCTTTGACTTCTGTTTCCGGATGTACTAGAATGCAGAACTATTAATTTACTGCAGTCTGTCGTTATGATAGATCATGCCGTATTCTTGCTAGATCTTTTTAGTACAGACAGCCCGATTCAAACTTTATGGCGGCTCGGAACATGTAGCGAGTCGATGCGCAGTACAAATTTATGTGTCAGCGGGGATGACGGATGCGGTACTGCGTAGCGCACTTCAGAGTTCAGACCCGCCATAAAGTTTGACGCGAGCTATACATTTATTTGTTGACATTTGTACAATTGTTTTTTTTATAATCATAGCAAACATTACTGGAAAAATGTCACGTGCTACTGATATTAGTCCGTTTTTTGATTGATTTCTTTTTTTTTGGAATTCTAATGATTTGTCATTTATAAATATAAATGACAAATCATTATTTTATAATATTCGATATCAATAGAATTTTTGTTTAATTTTGAAATTGAATATTATTTGCATGCCCATGCGACGACGGTAGAATATGGAGGACTACATTTTAAGAAAACATCTATGTACTAATTACCCATGTTTCCAAAAATAAATGATTTGATTTGATTTGAGAATGATATTATAAATCTATAATATATATTATATCATATATATACTATGTATATAATAATAATATCATGTCACCTAGTACCTACCACCTAACACAGTTTGTTGCAGCAACTGATTAATTGTGATTTATTACTATTCATCAATCATAGCTTTAGAGTCTATAATAATAAATAAATAAATATATTCTACAATGAAGCCCGCACTAGCGTAATTTTGGCGTTCTCATTTTTGCTATTCTATCTAATTGTCTTCATTTAGTCTGTGTATGAGAAGTTCATTTAAATTACAAAAAAAAAAAATAACTTAGAGGCGTCAATTAACCTACCTTTAAGGCTTCTACAGACTGGTGCGATATCGCGGGCACGACAAGGGTCGCGCTGCCTGTCGAGCCCGCGATATCGCACCAGTTTGTAGGAGCCTTTAAGGTGTTTGCTTAATTTAACTGCTGCACAAGTTTCATTTAAATTTACATAACATCACGCCTTGTTTCTCCGAAGGGTTGGGCAGAGGTGTACCTGTAGTACGCCCACATTTCGCCAGCTATATTTAAGTCCCCTGGGGAGAGCATATTGCCATCTACCGGGCACAAATCCAGACTCCGGGCTGCTACTGAGAAATTCCAGATAGAAAAACCCAATATCACTTTGCCCGACCCGGGAATCGAACCCCACGCGACCACTAGACCAACGAGGCAGTCAGGCAAGTCAGTATTTAAATTAAAATATAATAATAATGGCGTCGATAATGAGGTCGCGCTGTAATCATGGTCTTTCACACGGAATTTCAAAAAGTTCGCGGTAAACGTGCCGGAAAATGTTGCCGTACCAAATATTTCAGTTTCAACGCAGGACAGAAAATATTAAATACTATTTATTATTGTTCGATTTCCGTGAATATTTAAATAAATTAATATTCTCACTGTCACCTGCATATTTTATTTTATTATTCTGCATAGCCGTGGTTTTGTTTAAACGTCACGTTCAAATGACTAGTTTGTCATACAACGTACCTATAGAACTTATTATATTAAAATAATCACGTCCGAAAAGGCTATAGGATCCAAAGTGCCGGGTAATTATTTGCGGAATACGAAATTCAGTGAAAATAACCATGATCGGAATATAAACATTACGAACTCACAAAGTTTTGGCTGTCAAGTGCATACTTTTCCGTCGGTACGCCATCTTTCACGGATTATCCGGGTTCTTCGGGCCAACCGTTTAATTTGTTAAATTGAAAAGAAACATCGTATTGTTCAGATAGTATTAGGTTTATTTGTGAAACCCATTCGATCGTAACAGAGATCCCTTCGACGGAAATAAGTGAATGGAATAAATTAAATGACCTATAAAGTGGATAGGATGCGGCAGTTTCGACAGTGCTCACTGTATTTTACTTTCTTATCCCGCAGCCCGTTCCCAAGTCAGACTTGTGTGTTGGTGTCATTTATTACTCAGTTATGTCTAAATTATGATAAGTGCCAAAGCCTTACGACAAATAAAAACTGGGTGCCGCCATGCCGCCTACTACTAGTAGCGATTGTATCTTTATTTGTACTGCAGGACCTGAAACAAAACCCCTGATGAATATCATCAACAAATTACCCACTTCAAAATTTCATAGAAATTGTTCTACTAGTGTCGGGTCGCGTCTGTCTGCGAGTGCCTTTAAATTGTTAACTCCCAAAGGTCCTAAACACAAGAGCGGTAATTGTAAAGTGGGTAGGTAATTTGTTTTCATTATGCTTAACCATTTGCATCCCTGATGGTATAGTTCTTCGTTACTGCAGGCTCATCCTATAATTTCTTGTTTAAGACGAAGGACGTCTTAGACGTGACGTCATGCGATTATTAAGAGCTTAAGTAGGTACCTACTAGCAGAGTAGCGACATTAAGCCGTGGATTAGACGAGCATTGTGTAACTATGACACGAACTACTTACAATAGAATATTGTTTGACTCATTATAGCAGTATTCGTCTGTCTTTTCTTTAGTCCCCATAAATCCAACAGTTCGTCTTTAGTTACAAAGGATTCGGGTTATTTATTTTTATTTATTCACAAGGCAACTACAACAGGTAACAATCACAGTATGTCAGTCGGATCACATTATAGGTTTTGACCTGATTGTCACCCAAAGCGTAATCGCACAACATGACTAGCAACATCAATATTTTTGATGGTAATTAGATTAAAAAGGAAATTACACAGTTTTCAAAATTACAGCTACAAAGTCTGTGCATCTGCCCTCCGACACACTACCAGCTTATGTGGGCTGGAAATGTGTAAGAGACCAAACAAGCCAATACGCACAAAATTGACACAAAGTTACATTATTTAAAGACACAGTATTAAAAGCGTTACAAAATTAAAAGGAAAGAGTACATACATGTCTTTTGAAAGCAGCGGCACGAGAATCGAAGATATCAATACTGTTATTGTCTTTTGAAATTTCATTGTAAAGTCGACACATTCTAACGATAGGGTTGTAGGTAATATGAGGTGTTATTTGTAAAGACCAGAAGTGCGATTCGTTTAAACGGAACCGTTCAAAATATTCTACTCTATATTCGACTGTAGTGAACTTAAGTCCAATTTGAACGCGATAATCCAAAAATAGCAGAAACCAATACCGGAACTAGACCGGTCAACCAGGAAACTTCAGTGGTTAATAGAACATTTGGAGAATCTGGAATAGAATGGACGTTAATTTTACTGCATGATTGAAACTGTATTGCAGTGCAAATAACATTTGCTCACTTCAGTTCGTAACATGTTTTCTGAAAATAGGGTAATGAATTTCACATCGATGGTTTAAAATGGTGTCGTAATTTAATCGGTTCTCAATTTTCCCAAGTTTCCTACATTGCGATGAAAGAAAATGAACTGGTTTTAAGCCCAATGTGCACATGCATACAGTATTCTTGATATAAAATGAACGTTTAATATAATATCTGTAGTATCATGTTGAGGGTTACACGTCGCCCGAGGCGGGAACATCGTTAATCTCGTGACGCTGCGAGTCTAGTGTACTTTGACATATTTACATAAATACCACTTAAATAGGGATGTCACCCTGCTATATCAATAACATTTGAATATTATCCTGTGAAGGATTTTGGGGAGCTTGTTTGCTCAAAGATATTCGTGCGGTATTCAGAAATAACAGGTGAATTTAATCCTGTGAAACTAAATGTGGGAACCAAAGATATAAATATAATGTCTAGATAGACGGTCAAAGCTGTGAACTCGTCGGAAATAATTGCGTCCAACTGTTGGCCGCAAAATGCATGCACACTAGAATAACACAATTACAGCACAATGACGTGGGGCGAGTGTAAGACCTAACTGTCACGCACACCAGCCTATCAAAGTTAGCCTGTTTGTATTAGTTCTTTTGCAGCGCGACGCTCTATCTAGACATAAATGTGGGCGTTCAAGCAAAAAGGGTCCAGTGGTGGGTTATTGAGTTAAGACTTTATTCTGTATCTAGAATAGTTAATTGATAAAAGCATTAAAAAAATATTCAAAAACTGGCACCTTTTTTATCAGACATTTGAAGTTGATCCTTTGAAAAAGCTTGATTTGAGAAAAAGCTTTTTCATATTTGACATGGCGACCACTGGCGGCTTTTACTAAACTTTTCTCTTAAAATTTCTGGTACTTGAAAACATCATATATATAAATTCATTTATTAAATGAACTTGTAGATAATTGAGCATTAATTCATAACCAATTAAAAACGCGAAATGCAGTTTTTTCACCCAACTTTACAAAACTGCGTATATCTCAGAAACTAAATGCCGAGAACTGGACTCTTTTTGCTTGGACGCCCACAAATGATCAAAGGATCAAACTAGTAGTAGTAGAACTAGTATTTGGTTTGCATTTTGCTGAGTTTGTATAGTAATTACAATTAGCGACGTTAGAGTTTAAACGCATCTGCGGTTGTGACGACCACTTGAATGATACCCGTGCATTTGGTAGCTGCGCTGGGATTTCATAGCCACGAATATGAGCCTCAATGAATATTAAATTAATTCGCACATTTTGCTTGAAATACGGTAATTAACATGTGACGTATCCCGGTCGGTTTACGAGGTGATAAAGTTGTCGGATTGACTTGATGACGTGTGCGTGGGCACTGCATGGCCGGTGCGGCCGGTATTGCTATTCGCAGGACCGTTTGTGTGTAACCGCTGTATCTTTATGATTGACTTCCTGACGTAACAACGTATAGTACCACTGTAATATGAAAAAATATTCTGGCATGTGGTTTTATCTTTACACGTTATGAAAAAAAAATATGAGGAAAATTAAAAGTGGTGTCCCTGGAAGTAAAACGCGTATAAAAAAAATATTCGACTTATCATCACATCCACATTGGTTTGGTCATGTTGAGAGGATGAATGAAAGGCGACTAACAAAAGGTATTTACAAGGCAGAAGTGAGTGGAAACGCCCTAGAAGGACAAAATTACCTAATTGGTGATGTTCTTGCCTCTAGAACACTTAACCATTCTAAGTAAATTACTGTCTTTTGTATTGGGCTCAGAACTAGAGTTGGATCAATGCAATCATGTTCAAGTCAGAATCTTATCCATATGTCACATTAAAAACTAGAAAACTTTCGTCTTTTCGGAAAAAAATGTCTTTAATAGATCTATTACTTTTGTTGCAGGTACGTCACATTTCACATCAAAGAACGCGAACCGTTTTTCCCCAACACGAGGTCACCGCTCGGCTGTATTGTCAATGTAAATAAGGTTGATAGGATGAACTATGTGTTGGTATATAAAGGTTTATTAGATGAGAAATGAGCCGTGAGATTTTTCTCGGTTCAGAGCAGCCATTGTGGCACACTGCAAAGATCTGTACGATGCACCCGTACATATATGAGTCGTGATTTATTGCTACTACGGGAATGGAATTCTTGATAACTTATTAGGTACTTTTTTCAAGAAATTCATTTGGAACACTTGAAGCAAAGATGCATGCATAATAAAAAAAAAAAGAAACTGCTGGCTAGAGGCAAGAAAGTAAGATTTAAACTTTAATGTAAAAGTGAATATTACTTACATAATACGCTTATTTTTATACATAATAATTATGTACTATTATTAATTACACAACATTTCCTTAACCGCCGGCGCCGGCGGCGTAATGAATAACTTGATACGAGTAATACCTATGATTCTTAAAAAAATACAAATAATGAGCAGACCATACATTGTATTAAGGAAAAGTAGAATGTACCTATTACCTTTTTTCCAGTACATAATCAGCCTATAATGTTCCCACTGCTGGAACACAGGCCTCCTCTCTTCGAGAGGGAGTCGGCTGAAAAACTACCACGCGGGCCCAGTGCGGGTTGGTAGATGTCACATGTCTTTGAATTTTTAGTTCTAGGACATGCCGGTGTCCTCACGATGTTTTTCTTCACCATTTTGAGAGCAGTGGTGATGAAATTATTTACACAAAGTAAAGCGCCTGCCTGGGTTCGATGCCACGACCTACAACTCGTAAGTCGGGGACGTTACCACTGGGCCACCACTGCTCTCACCTTTTTCCAGTAATTACTGATAACCCAACAACCACCAACAACAACATGATTAACAATAGGTATACATTTTTGGCATAATTTGGTATAAATACGAAGGTTGTTTACGTAAATCCGTAATTTCAATTGCGAAAGTACCGGAAACGTTATTTTGACACCGCATCGGATATGCCCTATATGCTGCTGACGTTACTATGCAGCTTCATTGCTACGTCGACATGCAACCGTCCACTGACTATTAAAATGTCGATACCAGAAGTACACTACAAGGCAAAGTCGATTTACTGAACAATTAAAACCCCGGAGAATTTTTGTGACGTGTCTGTCAAAAGAAGGATTTCAGTCTATGCTTTGTTCTCCGTTTTATCTCCGCCCTAAGATCAAACGTTTATTGCAGCTGGTTTTATGACGTTAATTCTCTTTAAATGGGATTGTTTTTCAAGAAACCTGTCAAGTAAGGTCTGCTCTTACACATTTTCGCAATATACAGTGGTATTTTCCTTGATTTGATATTTCACGAAATTGTTTTTGTTCTTTACGATTCATCAATTTGGAAGAGCAATCAACTGAAATTGGATTCGTTACGGAAATGGCCCACAATTGGCACTTTTACACGTCAATTTGAATCCACTGGGTGCTTCGGAAATTCCGACTATGATTGTAATGTTTGATGTAGTACCGACATTTGGTAGTATCTTCAGATTTACGACGAGAGATACGAGTAGGTACCCTTTAAACTGTTTATTTTGGTTTATTAAAATCCTTACTTCTAATCGTGCACACGGTGTTGTCAACTTGTCTATAACAGATTACTCTAGTCACTGGGTGCAAAAGATAAGCAGCCAGTTTCCTCCTACAACGTGTCGCCGATATCAACGTCTTCGCCAGCCAAGGCGGCCGTCACCGTCGGAAGCGTGCAGCTGTCACAGCGCCGCGCTCCATTCACCGAGCTGTACCGGCCACAGCTGCTTTACAGTCCCCGTAACCGTTAACGTATAAATACTAGAGTCTATAATCCTGTGATTTGTTAGTATTAGGTAGTTGGTGCAAGCGTAACTAGTGTCGATTATGCGCCATGTTGTTTAGACGTACCCTTTGTTTACACTGACGTGCGTCGCGGAGCAGGACATGGTGTACCGGTTGCTAACAAGCATCTTAAATCTAGGCACCCCATTGTTGTTTATCCTATTGTTCGTCTATAAGTCTATATCATGATCGATTTGTTTGCTGTTTATATTATGGCCCTATAATTAAATAAAGTGGCTTACGCAGCTCGGTAATTAAATATTTTATTTAAAAGACAATCTACTTGATTAGTTAGTGCTGGTGCGTTAAAACTAGATATTTTTCGTCTCAAAAACGTAAGTAATCTTAATTCTTCCCAAATTATTTGGAGCTTGCCCAAAATCTCTGGGATCAAAAATCTATTTCTAACAATTCAATTCATCATTTGTTAAGTCTTCCTGTTCCTAAAATAACTAAATTAGTAGTGCAGCACGGAGCAGATTAAATGAACAAATAAACTTAAATCTTCTTGGGCATCTGGATTAAATCCGGCTGCATCTCTGTTGCGGTTGACGTCATCGTGGTAGATTTTGGGTAAGCGGCAGCTTCTGATGCTCCGTTTCAAATTCTACGAAAAGTCAAGACAAAATTATAAATCAATCGTTTAACCTATATCGGTTAAGTGTTTCACGACAACATGCCATGCAACTAACTGTACATTTCATGGCACGCGGATATGACCTGCCTGGGTGCCGCACCTACACCCACAATGGAACAAATCCGTGAGAAGTAACGGTTCTATTCATGCATTGAGTCTTTAATGTGTGCAGTAATTACACACGGAGTGCACTGGAGGAACGTAGATAGAACATTAAGCGAAACGAGCATGCCCTATCATCTGTAGCTGAACTTTCCGCGTCGCCGGGCCTGTATCGAGGAACTTTGCCGATTAAACAATTGAGGACGGCCTGCCCGCCTGTCCGCCAGACGCCTGGGGGACTAGATATTGCGCCTCGAAATGGGCTCCGTGCTCCTCTGGAGAATAATTCATCCTGCTAGGTCTGCAAGTAATTAATATTTTACATGTCCAAGTTAATTGACGAGAGTTTTATTGCATTTAAAAATGTAGTTGCGTTTAAAAATCGTTTATGAGGTGTTAAGATTTTATTGCAAAATAAAATTGTTTGTTCATTGAATGGTGGTAGGTTGACGCATGTTCGGTAATTGGAGGTTTGCGAGATGGTGTGGTTATTATTTAAGCACTTGTTTAAAGGTCACTTTCATTAGACAAGTACTTAGGTATACTTTTTTTTTATAGAACAATTCACATTATAATAAAAACATATAGTGAGTACAAATAGGTACATTTGAGTGCTAAACAAAATGATTAAAAATAAAATAAAACCTTTATTATATTGAATTTGATTAGCCATTCTGGGCAGCTAATTAGCGTAGTCCATTGAAATACATTCAAATATGGCCAGTTCTACAAAATAATATAAAACCCAGCTTCACAAAAAATAAAACTTATGTTCTTGTATTTTCCGCTGAGATGCGAATACCATAATGGTAATAAATACGGACGAGTAGTTGTTTACTAGTAAGTATATGATACGAATAAGTTAGTGTCTAATTAAGTATACTAGTGGTCGCCCATTGGTCGAAATTCGACTCCGTTTACTTACAATCTAAATAGTACCTAGGTACCTACTTAACTTACTAATTCCATGACTACACTAATTCCGTGCTATTATAAAGTACTTACTAATTCCATGTTCTAGCTGTCACTTCTGTCACCTATCTATCTTCAACAATCTTCAAGTCATGAGGCCCTGGTAATAATTATGTGTGTGTGTCAAACGCATGCTAATTTATTTCTAATGCATAAAAAAAATATTAGCTTTCTGCACTTCTCCTCCTTAGAAGCTTTAACTGTGCCAAATTTCATACTCCGCCGTCCGCGTAATTTTTGTAATATGGGGTACAAAGTTTTCGCTTCACGTATTAATATGTTTCCAAGCAAAAAGGGTCCCGTTCTCGGCATTTAGTTTCGGAGATACACGCAGTTTTGTAAAGTTGGGTGAAAAAATTTCACTTCGCGATTTTAATTTTGGTATTAATGCTCAATTATCTACAAGTTCGTATAGTAAATGGCTTTATATGATGTTTCTAAGTACTAGAAATTTTTAGAGAAAAGTTTATGAAAACGGTACCAGTAGTCATGTCAAATTTGAAAATGCTTTTTCTCAAATCAAGTGTCTCATAGAAAAAAATGTGCTGCTAGTCTTTTAATATTTTTTTAATTCTTATTATCAATTGACTTTTCTAGATACTGAATCTAGTCTTAACTCAATACTCCACTACTGGACCCTTTTTGCTTGGACCACAATTATTAGGTTGGGGAAAAAGTCTTTTCGCATTATAGTATGTATGAACTTGTAATAAAATCTCTTTGGCTATACTATTTTTATCTGGCTGCTTTTGGTATCATTGAAAGTTTAAATTTTAAAGAACATAATTCCAAATTAGAATTTTTCTTTAAAAAATGTGTGATTTTCATTTGTTTTTCGTACTGTCAAGATGAGTGAATCTAATGAAGAAATTCGATACATTTTAAAATTTTACTACAAAAAGATAAAAATGCAACGCAAGCCGCGAAAAAAATTTGCGATGTTTATGGACCTAGTGCAGTGTCTGTGAGAGTAGCACAAATTTGGTTTAAGCGTTTTCAATCCGGAAATTTTGATGTCAAAGATGCACGTCGCTCAGGTCGCCCTATTACGGATAAAATGGATGCCATTTTTGAAAAAGTGGAGCAAGATCCCGGCATATCAGTAGTTACGACGTAGCTGATGAACTGGGAATTGACCACAAAACAGTTTTGGCACATTTGAAAAAAACTGGGTACACAAAAAAGCTCGATATTTGGGTACCTCACGAGCTCACTGAAAGAAACCTAATGAACCGTGTACTCATTTGTGATTCTTTATTACGACGTAATGAAACCGAACCATTTTTGAAGAAGCTGATGACTGGTGATGAAAAGTGGATCACGTACGACAAGAACGTGCGAAAAAGGTCGTGGTCAAAGGCCGGTCAGGCTTCACAGACTGTGGCGAAACCCGGGTTAACTCGCAACAAGGTGATGCTGTGTGTGTGGTGGGATTGGAAGGGCATTATTCGTTATGAGCTGTTACCACTAGGCAAGACCATCGATTCTGAACTCTACTGCGAACTACTGATAAGATTAAAGCAAGAAGTTGAGAGAAAGCGGCCGGAATTAATCAACAGAAGGGGTGTGGTTTTTCATCATGATAACGCTAAACCTCACACATCTTTAGCCACTCAGCAAACATTAAGAGAGTTTGGCTGGGAGGTGTTAATGCATCCGCCGTATAGTCCTGACCTTGCACCTTCAGATTTCCACCTGTTTCGGTCTCTTCAGAATTCTTTAGGCAGTGTCAGGTTAACATCACTAGAGGACTGCCAAAATCACTTGTCGCGGTATTTTGATCAGAAGTCCCAAAATTTCTATAGCAATGGGATCATGTCTCTACCTACAAGATGGCAAAAAGTTATCGAAAAAAATGGTACCTACATACTTTAGTTAAATGTAAATAAACTATATTAAAAAATGTTTTGAATTTTGCTTAAAAAATGCGAAGAAACTTTTTCCCCAACCTATTATATTATGTGTGAAAACGCGTTCCCCCAATAAACTAGTTCGGCCTAGGCCAAACTGGATGATACGAAGCTCAATATACTCGTAAAACCTGCCGGTCTAGCTGAGTTTATTGATATACTTTTGGGAACCGGGAAGTTTGATACGGAGTAGGTCTGCTAAGGCTGGTTCCTGAAAGTTAATGTGTCGATATTTTGTCATTTGCTTTTCATTAATAGGACAGTCATTTCTGCCATCACAAGATTTTAGGACGTGGTGTTTGCTCCTTGTTATTTAGGACGTGGTGTTTGCTCCTTGTTATTTAGGACGTGGTGTTTGCTCCTTGTTATTTAGGACGTGGTGTTTGCTCCTTCTTATTTAGGACGTGGTGTTTGCTCCTTGTTATTTAGGACGTGGTGTTTGCTCCTTGTTATTTTGGACGTGGTGTTTGCTCCTTGTTATTTAAAGCCACGAATGGTAGGCATAGGCACGTACCTCATATGCATATTATGTGTCTCGTCATACATCTCATGGACCAGCAAAAAGTTAAAATCCTCAAACATTTGTGGAATAGTCAGCAGTTTGCAGCATTAGACGATTTAATCACGAGATTTCAACGAAAAACATGAAAACGTTTAATGTTTTTCTCGGTGCTAGCTCGTCTTACGTCAGTCAAACCATCTGGCAATTAGGTTTTTACGAAATCTTAGGTGTACAGAATCTGATACGTCATCCTAGACTGCGGAATATTTTTAGCTACTTAGGTATTTCGCACCTAAAGGCTCCCACAGACAGACGAGACGCGACACTAGTAGCACATTTTCTATGAAAATGTATGGAAAGTGTCGCTGCCTGTTGCGCTCGCGATATCGCGCCAGTCTGCACGAGCCTTAATTAATGCTATTTGATTAGATTTAACCATATAGAATAATAATACATTATTTCATGGCTATTAGATTAAAACTTATTATACGATACCATTCAGTGAGATTTTATAATTTTAGTGAGGTTAAATAGAGTTAATAATGTTTAAAATAGAAAATGCATATTCAACGCGATATCCATTCAGGCAGTGTGATACACAGAGCGTTAATTACCTAACCATAGGTTTAAATTTGAACTACAGAGTAATGTATTAGACGGGGTCGTGGCTAAATAATAACAGCCGCACGGTTCGTAGGTTAAGTTACGCTTGCCGCGGTCGGTTCGTGGATGGGTGACCAATCATTACCTAGTGCCTCGGAAAGCACCTGTCAGTCGTAGATCTTTGACAGTCGTTACGACTAGTCTTGCTTACCATTGGGCTACCCTGTAACTGGGTTGTGGAGGCCAGATAGGCAGATAATCCATATAAAATACTAGTATTCAGTTGCATCCGTTTAGACTGGAAGCCGACTCCAATATAGTTGGGAAATACCTAGACATATTGATTGTGACTAATCTAATAGGTACCATCAGCAGTAGCGGGTTAAAATGTTTAGCATAACATTGAATGCTTGCGTGGCTACAGATTTGCGTGTGCCATGTCGGAAGTAATTTTCCCCCAACGCCAATAATGGCCTTGCTCGATCATCTGGATAATGGGACCAAGTGTAAAATTTAAAGCTACTTACCGTCGCTCCTCCATAAAATATTATCTACGTTTCGACGATATCGTTTATAAAGTGGACAATTTAATCACGAAATATAGCGAGGATAATTAAACGTTCATTCATCACGGGTGTACTGCTACATGCGATGCTGGGTCCTAGCGAATAATGGCACTAGTTTCGTCACAAAAATAAAAAGAAAGTGTGCAGTTAGTTAGATGAATGCATTTATATCGTTCTAATTACGAGGAAAGCTCGTTTGTTCATTAACGTTTAACGGCTTATGTGATTCATGAAAACCTTTCGCCATGGCGTTCGAAATTGCTAAAGGCATTATCCCCAGTAACATCTACTACATAAACAGGGTCTTGACTGGGCTCTATAATAAAAAAAAATATAAGTAGGTACGCCTAAACTATAATCATCTTTACGGAAATCCTACTTCCACTTGAGTAACCTATTACTCGGTTAGAAATCCCAGGAATTAAAGTTCACACATGCGCGAATTTCTCTTTCAACAGTAGTTCGTCGCTGAGGTCGGAACCTTCCACATGTTTTAATTAAGACCAATATAATCACGTCAGTGTTCAGACGGAATGCGAGCTACAACATGATTACTTCTCGTTTGTCGGAAATTAAACGTACTTTGAATTTCGCCCGAAAGATAATTAGAATTGAAAGATGTTAACATTATTATCGTGAATTATGGTGACGTGACAAGGCGTCATCACTGCTTCAGAAAATTGAGAACATTGTATTTTATTTCGTGAAAATAAAAGTGTTGACCGAACCGTGGCTCGATGTACCTCGTGAAAACGAACGTGTACATGCGTTCAATCATGTTTGATTGATTGAAACAGTGATACCTGTTAGTTTCAATCAACTCAGCACATCCTAGTCCACTGTTTCACTCAAACCAAATTAAAATTCTCGTTTTCCACATAGTAAGGATTACACGAATCCAGGACTTTTTTATTCAAAATAAATATAAAGGAAAAATTAATATAATAGGCATATCGACCTTGTTTTTAAACCGTTATTTTAACACACCAGTTGGCAAGGCCTTTATCTAAAACATTACTTTGTTTTTTGCACGAACAGGAAAGAAATGTTGTTTCAGTCATTAGTTAACTACTAACAAATGCTTTAGTTACCAAGTTTTACAGTGTAAAGCTACGGTTATAATACAAGTTCTGAAACCAGGAAAAGTTTCTGCTACTGCCACACGATTAGACTCACTTCCGTCCCGATAGAGAGCCACTATGTGGCAAAGTCTTTATTTAATCATAGAGATCTCGTGCGTTTCCAATACTTTTGCTAAACTATTTATATGATGACACTGCAGTAAAATCAGTATCAAGGCGCGTTCCTCGTAAACCGTTTGGTGTAACAGTCATGTATAATGTTATAACTTAGTTGAAATGCAGTCGGCGACACGACAACTGAACAAGGATTTCGTTGCCGCTCGTTATTTATTGGCACCATCTTTCATTTTTGTATAAAAACATTTCTACTTTCTAAATCTTGGTTACATTGGGCAATCGGCTTTAGATAACTCGTCGAAAAATTATTTGCCCGCTATATGTAGCAAGCCGGGCTTGTTTTTTTGGCCACCCCTACTTGGCTCCCCTGGGACTTGGCATTTTGCCAACGCTTCCTGATGACGTCTCCCACACGTTAAATTGATATTGGCACTTAGTGCGGCTCTCGTTGTCGCCGATCATGCTGTAAAACTTTCAACTTTTGACACTTGCTATCTTTATCGGATGAAGATCTAGAACTTTGTTAGACTCCAATAGGAAACGTTGGACTTGACAAAGTTTACTCCAATACGTTTTTAATACAGGACAATTATAAATGGGACGGTGGTGTTTTATATAACCATGTCGAACATTGGTCTTATTTGTCATCTAATGACCAAAGAGAAGCCTTTGAGAAGCCAGAATAACGCTTGTAAATATAGCAGAATGCTTAACTTGCTGCCAACTAAAAGTTTAATCACAGTTCATCAGCATCATCATCATTTCAGCCAAAAGACGTCCACTGCTGGACATAGGCCTCCCTATAAGGGGGGGTGTTTTCCATAATCGCCACGCTTGGCAGGCGGGTTGGCGATCGCAGTATGATGTTAAAATGAATAGAGAACACTGCTGCCCATTCTCTAGTAAGTCCCTTAGTCGCCTTTTACGACACCCACGGGAAGAAATGGGGTGGTGCTATTCTTTACGTCCGGCACCACACGGAGCTAACCACAACCTAATCACAGTTAGTCATTACTAAACCAATATTGAAACACGGCATGACTAACTAGCAGTTATCGTATGTAGCACATTGCAACAAAGGTCACGGCTCAGTGCAAGTTACGCAAGTCCTCTCGTGATGACATGCTCGTGCGCCATAACTCACACGCCGAGTTGCCGAGCCAACTGAACATTAAATAATGCTGACAAAAACAATGTGAACAAGATTTTCCTCGAGATGTCTCAACTTCACAAGACGATGCAAACGTCCAACTTAATATAAATTGCTAATTGGTTTCGCTGCATGGCTACGTTGCACCTTCCAACAGATATTATGAAACGTTTGCCAATTGTTGTCATTTACTCGTATAGTTATCTCCAACTCCTTAGATATGTTGGCTAAGTGAAACGGGTTTTACCTGTATCTAGCGTAACTTCCTAGTTGTCTATTCCGAACCAATCGAAAGAAAGTTAATTCGATGTCGAGTTTAGTAATCGTCTAAAGTTGCCTCTACGGAGCTTTAGTTACATTCGCTACCTCTCTCTTTAAAGTTTATGGATGGATTTTTTTTAATTTGGAACTATATTTGTACGGGATTTATGGAAGTAGGGAGTGTCGTGTTTTTATTTTTTTTACGTAATTCCACGAAAACTTTTTACCAAGCTTTAACTCAAAATAGCAACGGAAGCAAAACCAACTTTGGAATGCTTTTATGTCTATAAATATAGCATCTCTTACTAACAGCATAGCACAGGTAGAAAAATCAAAGCATTTTTGCTGCGTCCTTTTAGTGGCCTTCGTACCATCGTCGCATACAACGACGTTATTGACATTCTTATATCCCCTTCTGATCAAAGTTAAAAAGGCACGTGGAAGACCTTGTTTCTTATCAAATGTTGGAATAAATTCCGGTGGAATTTGGGATCGGCCTGGACCGAAAGCGGCGATCGTTGGAGTTTTGCCAATAGTCAGTGCATTGTTGGCCTGCCATGTTAGTAAATTAATATCACCAATAGAGCTGCACTCTACACGGCAAGTTCCATCTACTTCCGAAGAGTTACTATAAATGACACGTCGTCTTTAAGGACCGTTTTAGTGTGCATTTACAGAGCGTTTAATCACGTTACGGTTTGAACATAACCACTTGGTGTATCATCCCTATCTATACCTCAGTCCTAAGGCATGACGTGTGATGTTTGAAAGCTGATCTTAGCTTGGTTCATTTTACTAAACAGATACTTACCAAAACATTCATTTTCGTTTGATGTCCAAAGTCTCGGAGAAACCTTTGCGGAGATAAACACAAAGAAGTTGAGATTATTTCCAGTTGCTTTTTATACATCGACTGATCTCCGGTCGACGTTCTGTGACGTCGCTATCTTTTATGGTTTCACTATTATGCATGTTAAAATGAATAACCATGTACAATGATGTAACGATTTATTAATACGCATAAAAGCATGAAGTCATGACTCATTTCACTTTCGATAACTCGGTTCAGTTGGATATTTTTTAACACATTTTCCCTACTTTACGTAACCAACAACAACAGATAAAGGCTCCTATAGACTAGTGCTATATCGCGCCAGTCTGTACGAGCCTTAAGTCTTTAAGTTGTGTTATCTCGTAATGTGTACAAGAAGTGTGAATAATTGTTGTCTATAGTTAGTCATATCCTGCTATGACAAACATGCTGGTTGCACGACAGTCGTGGCTTGCTTACTGTTGTTTCTGTTTTATTGGTCCTATGTACTTTCAGTCGGTGTATTTCAGACTTGCTATGTTTATTATACATTATATATCATTTATGTAACTATCACTTATAATATAGTTCCGTGCTCTTGTTTTATGTTGATTATTGTATAAGTAAGTATATACAGGGTGGAAACTTTCAGCGGGGCAGTAAGGGGAAGTACCTTATCCGTTGCAGCTACGCAAAAATGGTCTTAAGAGACTATCCATATTTTTTTATGGAACTTTGATCCCCATTCACAGATTTTGAAAAAAATGTACAGTCAGCAGGAAAATGGGCAATTTTCACAAAAACTTTTTTTTTATGCCAATCGATCCTCTTTCTTATAGGGATCAAAAACCTCTATTGGACCAATTGAGGTTTGAGTACTAGAAAAGTCATAAATCGCAAAAAACTTTTCCCATACATTTCGTAGGAAATGAGAAGTTCCAACTTACATTTTTTACCATCGATAAACTGGCCGCTACAAAAAAGACTGATCGAAAAACAAATAAAAAACTATAACAACTAATAACAACAAATAAAAACTAAACAAATAACTTCTACTTTGGGTATTATTTCACCTTAAAATTAAAAACTTGAAACGTTACAGTTGGACTCACCTAGAAATTTTACTTTTGTGTTCTAAGTTATGAGGTGTTCAGAATGGTAGCCGTTTTGACGTAGGCATAGGTTTATTCTCTTTACTACAGACTGGGTAGCAGCTGATAATGTGCTAGGATTAATCCCATAGAGAATCGTGGTAAGTAAATCTTTGAGTTCCTGAACACTGTTCTATTGCTTTTTATAAGTCCAATTTTTAAATAGCGCCACATAAAAAAGTGTAGAGGCGTGAGATCAGGACTGCGAGGTGGTCACGTTATAGGACCATCATTATGTTTTTATCCACTGCCTTGCGAATTGCCGGAATTCGATTTCGAAATACGAAGTTTATTTATTTTTGGCCAGTCTTCGTTGTAGCGGTCCATCTATCGATCATAAAAAACTAAGTTGGAGTATCATTTCTTACGAAATGTATGGGAAAAGTTTTTTGCGTTTTATGACTTTTCTAGTACTCAAACCTCAATTGGTCCAACAGAGGTTTTTGATCCTTATAAGAAAGAGGATCAATCGGCATAAAAAAAAGTTTTTGTGAAAATTGCCCATTTTCCTGCTACTGTACATTTTTTTCAAAATCTGTGAATGGGGACCAAAATTCCATAAAAAAAATATGGATAGTCTCTTAAGACCATTTTCGCGTAGCTGCAACGGATAAGGTACTTCCCCTTACTGCCCCGCTGAAAGTTTCCACCCTGTATATCTTTGTATAGATAAGTATATGCTTTATGTATGTTTGTATGTATTTATTTATTTATTGTAGGTATATGTAAATGGTGCACCAGTGACTACCTGCGGTATTGTTTCTCCTTCTCCCTTTAATCCATTAAAGGTTGTCTGTAAATATTGCTTTTAGCGATAAGAGTGCCCATTGTGTCACCCTATGTAAAATTTCAATATTAACCATATCTGTAATTATGGTGTAGGTACATAATAAAGAGTATCTATTCCATTCTATTCTATTCCATCACTTTGTAATGGGTAAGGGGCGCTGCGAGTGGCGAGACTAGCTAGGCCAATTAAATGTAGATACAATTAAATTCGACTTTCTCTATATATATATTTTTTGGCTACATCTCTAATTAAAGCAAAAGTAAAATTATCTGTTGGAATTACTAAAATAGGTAAATATTTTATAAGAGACGACACGGTTTGCGCAGTGGTTAAGCCATTAACTGCTGCGCTGCGTGTCGCGGGTTCGATCCCCGCACGAAACAAATATTTATATGACCTACATGTAGTGTTTGTAAACGCACCCACAATACAGGAGGAATTCCTATAGTGGGGGCAAAGTTAACAAAAAAAACAAAAAACAGGGATATTATATTTGCTATCTATACGATGAGCTATAAACAGTTTTTGGCAGATACTGCAACTGATCTAGTTATGCCTAAGGAGTTTTTAAAAAAGAAATTCGTGTTTAAAGCAATTAAAGTTTGCTAATAAATAATTGAGTGGAGGGAGACCGAACGGCGCCTGTTAACTGAAACGTTAAATCTATGACTAAAGAATAAAAAGGTTTGTCTGGCCGGGTCGGCAATCGGCGCCCGGTGACTGTTGAAATCGAAGATTTCAAGGCTGTCTTTGTGTTCTTGACACCCATTGAATAATAATTAGCTGGGTAAAAGTGTTATTTGTACTAAACAGTAGCCTTTGATTGTGCGATAGGGCTTTGGCACACGTTTTCATTACCATTGTTTATTGAATTTGCGTCTGTATAAAAATGTTCGGTAATTTTTTGCAAGAGAATACTGGGAAATTATTTGTTTACGTATGTAGGCAATCACACTAATATTATAAAGGCGAAAGTTTGTGAGTGTGTATGTTTGTTACTTCTTCACGCTCAAACGGCTGGACCAATTTTGATAAAATTTTGTATGGAGGTAGCTGACACCCTGGATTAAGACATAGGCTACTTTTAATCCCGATATTCCCACGGGATCGAGACTTACGTGGGTGAAACCGCGGGGCGCAGCTATTATAAGTAAAAAGAGGTAGATAGGTTTGCTCCGCAAGTGGCACGTCAAAACTTGGCTAATTAGCCACATTTTCGTCTTGTCTCTTTTTCGCTCCCGATAATTATGACATGCCGTCCTACTTCCACGTGTCATCTAATAGCGGGACATTGACCCGTTCGTCTTTTACTTATAATATCATTGTATGAAGGAGTTTGTTTACAATCTATTTTCGTAGGCAATGTATAAATCTGGTCGTAAAATGTCGTAACACCTATTGGTGCTCACTTGTTAACTATTTGCATTACAATATATACACGTTTCAATAATATAAATAGCATGTAAGAAGAATGGTGCACTAAAATCGGAATTTCACCAAGAATGCATAGATAATGGGGCAGATTGAGATAGTAAAACTTGAGCACATGTTGGCATTTAACCAAATTCATTAAAGAAATACATTCAAGTTTCAGTTAATGAAAATTTAATTTTTAGGGTTCCGTACCCGAAGGGTAAAACGGGAACCCTATTACTAAGGCTCCGTCTGTCTGTCTGTCTGTCCGTCTGTCACCAGGCTGTATCTCATGATCCGTGATAGCTAGACAGTTGAAATTTTCACAGATGATGTATTTCTGTTGCCGCTATAGCAACAAATACTAAAAACCGGAATAACATAAATATTGAAGGGGGCTCCCATACAACAAACGTGATTTTTTTGGTAGTTTTTGCTCGGTATTGATAACGGGAACAGGTAGACACTTGAAATATTCGCAGAATATTTAGTTATATATTCACTTTAAAAATCAATAATTAAATTAAAATAAAACAAATATTTAAGGGGGGCTGCCATACAACAAACGTGATTTTTTTGCCATTTTTATAGATAATGGTACGGAACCCTTCGTGAGTGAGTCCGACTCGCACTTGGCCGGTTTTTTATAGATAATGGTACGGAACCATTCGTGCGCGAGTCATACTCGCACTTGGCCGGTTTTTTAGATTAAGCAATAGACCATTATTAGAACAAGAACTTTAAATGACGTGGAAATGCGGTTGTTCAATGACAAGGCGGTGATATTTTTCATAATTTGCCTTGTTTGTTGGTTTGTTTTTTTTATTTGACTCCTATTGCGGTTTGTAACTGTAGGCTACTTCCCGTTTAAGTTACCTAGAACCAAACTGCAGGAATATTAGTCAGCTCTTATCACATGATTCACTTTAAGGCTCGTACAGACTGGTGCAATATCGCGGGCGCGACGCGACACTAGTATCACAATTTCTTTGTCGGTGCCTGTCGCGCCCGCGATATTGAGTGAGTATGTAAGAGCCTTTACAGTTTTGATCCAGTGCCCCGTTTTTCTGGCCTAAACTGCACGGGTATCAAAACCGATCCGCCATTGTATCAATCGCTCAACTCAGCCAAACGCATTATGTACACTGATGTCCAATAAAGGGTGCAATCAGAGAGACAATAGGTACCTTCAATACATGCGGAGTGCGGACGAATGTAAGGTATCGTTAGTACACTGGTAAGTGTTGTTTGTAAGTTTACGAGCGGTTGTCACGCGTGTGCATGCGCATAGAGCACACGTGACGACGGCGACGCCGCCCCGCTCGCGTGCCCGGTAACTGGAGCGCGACCACCACGCAACCATTCAAGGTCGATTGGTCAGTGGTTGTCATGTAAATCTGCTGCTGGTTAAAAGAGGTATTCCACTCAGAGCACCAATTTCAACAGCACTTCTCCGAACCGCACCTGACCACTTCCACTAACCGCACTGAAACAAATTTTTGATAAGTGCAGTTCGGTGGAACAGTTTATTAATATTATATTCAGTGCCCGTTCGGACAAGTGCTGTTGAAATCAGTGCTCTGAGTGGAATACCTCGTTTTTAACAAGTGTTAAAGATACACGAACTTAAAGACAACCTTTCGAGGTGTGTCGGTGCAGAGAGAGAGAGAGAGAGAGATGATCAAGGGAAGGCGTCGTTTTGAATACAATAGCATTTTGTGAGTTACCTATAATAGAGCTATACAGCATAAAATAATTTTAGAAGTAACTTTAATACCACAATTTACATAAAAGCTTAGATTAGAGCTGAACCCGCCCAGCTGAAAGGTATAAAGTAGAACGCCATTGATTTTGCCTAGACGCTCGTCGTCCGGAAATTGAAAAATAAATGTCTGCCTGTTTAGAGCCGAACGAAGAGTGAAGGTTGGCTTAGCATTAACTCAACTTAGAAGTTACCTTGTGTTACATAGATGGTTGTGAATTGCAGTTGACATTTGATCCCGTATGTAGGTAACTGGCAACCGCGATGTTTCGGTGATTAAGGTCACAGGCTTCAACGTGCAAAAGAGCTGTGGTTATAAGGAAAGTGTTTTGTAAGCGTATAATGTATAATCACGTTGTTAGAGAACTCAAATATCATAAAAGTTAGTTCTGTATTGAGAATTGCGAATTTTAACAAAGATGCAAAGGGTGGTTGACGTCTTTAATAAGAAATTACGATGAGATGACGCCGGTAGCACATCTCCCCCGCGAAACCGTAGCAGCGAAACCGCGGTAGTTCAATTCAACTGGTTCGCGTCATGTTTCGCTAGTCGCATCCGATTCGAGTAGCGAAACATGACGCGAGCCGTGAGCAGCGGTTTCGCGGCGGAGATGTGCTACTGGCGTGAAAGATGACCGAGTCTTTCTTATTTCGGAAGGCACTGTAGGTTAAATAACCAAGGCCAAAAAAAACACTACAAAGTGAAAAATAACTTAAATTTCGGAAGTCGGTGGCAAAAAACTTAAATACAGATCTAAAGACACCGACTTCCGAAATTAAAGTTATTTTTCACTTTGTAGTGTTTTTTTTGGAAGTCGGTTGTTTTTTTTTTTGTAAAAAGTTTTTTTTCACTTTTTGTAGTGTTATTTTTGATTCATCATCATCATATTTAAGGATTGGGGATCTTTGAGTGATACCGGTTCGGCAAGCGTAGTGTCGGACGCCCCCCAGCTAGATGGACCGACGACCTTAAAAAGGTGGCTGGGACAGACTGGATGCGGAAGGCGGAGGACAGGGTGCTGTGGCGCAGCCTGGGAGAGGCATATGTCCAGCAGTGGACTGCTATAGACTGAGTTGATTGAGTGGTACCGCAATCAATTTATTATTAGGAGTATTTTGTATAACTTAGGGTACCTACAGTGCCTACCGAAATGAGAAAGATTCGGTCATCTTTCACGCCTTTGTATTTTTTCTTTGTAATTTTTTTGTAAAAAAACGACGCGACCTCTCGAACTTCTAACGTCAGATTCTATTACTACTCACCTTTGCACTTAATATTACTCGCTGAAAGACAAACTGCTTACCACATAGTTTACTTTCAGCACATTGAGTCGAACAATTTGTAATGGCTAATGTTTAATCAGCAATCTGTAGGGCGAGCCATTAAGCTCGTTTAACTCCGTCGGAAGTCAAACGTGGCTACCGACTGCGGCCAACAGTTTTACCAATATTTGCTCCACAACTCTACACCGACGTTATGTGTTAAACTTTATTAATTATCGAGTAATGTGGCGAAGTTGTTCTGCCCGTCGAATAGGTACTTCACGGACACGCACAAGTTTCTCAAGTTGCCAGTGATAAGAAATATTTCGGCTTGTCTGAGGTGCGAGGAATACGAATGTGCTCAGAATTGCCAAGAGATTTTCAAGTAATGGAAGTAAAAGCCTGACTAGAAATTTAATTTGCGGCTTAGACTAGACATGGCTAAGCGTGTAAAATTTGAGACAAACCTCCCTACCTTACCTTGTCCTTCTTTGAGGACGATTTGATATAGAGTTTTTAGATCTGGGCCTAAAATCATATGGATTCTAAATATTAACATAGCTCTGAGATTCGTGAACCAACGTAGAACCATGACATTGGTAAATTAAAATTGTAAAAAAATATGCCTACCTATATTACTCATGTATTTTTTATAATTTGAACGTACAATGACTGGTAGCCATTTGGTTGATACGGCCATGGAACTGGCCGCAAGCAAATCTTTAAAGAACAAAAACTGACGTGCGGGCTAACAATGTTACCTTGCACTGATGGCATGCTGTCGGTGACTCCAAAACAAGTTTCGAACATGATCACTGTTCAACTATTCTTTTTGCATTCAAATATTTATAGAAGTGAATAATACAAGTGAATGAACAGCGAATCTTAGCACAATATATTACGTGATGTTTTTACAATACTCAAAAGGATGATAAAATTTCTCTGTTATTTAACCCTAAATGTCAGGTAGGTGCTTATTGACTTGACATTATAGAAAATCTGGTCACGAGTCGAGTCTGATTTGCTTTCTCCTCGCGTGTGGCCATTATGTAAACAGTGGCGAAACTGCTATCGTCTGCGAATCTGATCTAGATTGCTCTGTGGTGGAACTGAACTATTTTGTGACTAAATTCAGAAAAACATAAATAGTATAAAATATTGTTGATAACAAATTGGACGGCGCTTATGTTGTTACACGCTCTAGCGTTGGCGAAGTGTTTTACCTCCCTGTAGACGAAGTGTTCCATCAATCATGGTAATTTATTATTATTATTAATGATCATTTACGGATTGCAGAGGATTTCCTTGTCTTCAGTTTGGGACTAATAACAGCTTGATGTATTGCTATCATTATTTGAGTAAGTACTTGCTGAGTTAAGACAAAAAAATCAGAAAAATCTCGAAAGACATCGAAATTGAAGTTTTCCATAAAATGTTAATATTGAAATAAATAAAAGATTCTTTCAGTTCGTCCACCCAACTTTCTTTGAACCCAAATATCTAGGAGGACAATAAATGGACAGTTCGCTTCGGATCACCTGTCCAAGTGTCTCAAGCTCTGAGGCGTCGTTTGTCAACGTCACGTCTGCAAGACTCCGAGAATGCTCGGAAGGCGCCCATTGTCCGCTTGTCCAGTCACCTCCTATTTTTAACCTTCAAACCGGAAAGCTTTCTAAGACCACCTAGCAACGAGTTGGCGGAAAAACGCGCCATGTTTTACGACGCCTTTATCATTTTGTAATATTATAGGACCTTTTAGCAGCAACGTATTTCGTGTGACATTAGATAGTGTGATTGTCTTTTGTTCTTTATTCTCAAGCATTCATGGGTACTATTTCAAAATATGACGTCATTCCGGTAATTTTATGTAAGTAGGTACATAGTTTTAAATACCACGAGACTTGTGTGATAACTTGATAAGATTTGGAAAAATAACTTCTTAAATTTAATCGTTTTCGTGACACATATTCCGAATTCAACTGACTTAATTTAAAGTAAAGATTTTCGAAGCGAGTTTCGTGTGATTGCGGGAATCTGTCACCAAATTCCCATCGGGTACGAACTAGTTTTCCCTTACGCTACCTACGTACTTGAAGTCAGTAACAATTAGTTAGTTACTTATTGTCTCATTTAAGTTGTTCCTCGCTTGAATAACTCGGCAAGTGTATAGCGGAGTAGTGTTGCAAGTTAGGGCGGAACTTGTTTAGAGTGTCAATGACAGTTCTCAGCTTCTGCGTTATTCACTTCACAAGTAACTTTATTGTGCAGTGTTGCATTACAATGGATGCATTTTCGTATGCAAGACGTAGAGACTTCTTCATAACTGAATTTGCTAATTTTGCGTTGTATGTCATTTTCGCGTGCTCGTTTGTTATATTTACTTTGTGTTGTTTGAACTTTGAATCAGTTGGCTTTCGTGTTATTGTCTCATTGTGATGTTAATTTTGCATTGACAGCTTTTGTGTAATGTTGGAGAAGATCCTTTATTATGAAGTGTTAAGCAGAATCAACAGATTCTACTATGTACTGAACTGATTTAGATTTGAATAATGTTTCTCATGAAAACCTAATGTGCTAAATAAACCGTATTCATCTTTAGCTTTCACACCTGTATTCAATATAATTCAATCACACATAGGATATATATCTTATAATTTACTTACAGCCCTATTCAATTGATTTCTCGAAGACGTGATGTCTTTAAAACACTCTCGACTTCCTATGAATATTCTATTAATTTCACATTTAGTAATCTCTGTGAAGCCTGTTAATTTTGGTGCCAATTGGGTTACCGTTTTAGGAGTACGCTCTGAGTATTAATTAGCTAGTCGTGTTATTACCAATCATGGGTGTACATTGTACGTGTACAAGAAATTTTGTATGGCGCTGCTTCGTCAGATTGATTGTTTTTTGCTTAAGCAAATATAATATTGTTATAACCAAGATCAAGTGATGTAATAACATTATTATTATTAGGTACTACATAGAGTTGTTTTATTCTAAGTAAATGTACACTAATCAGGTTTTTATTGCGTTGCGTCGTGATTCTTAATTAAGTAGAATTTTATTACTGATCGCAGGTAAAGTTTTAAAATATTGTTGCTGTTTATTCTCCTTATTTCCATTGAATTGCAGTTAAGCAGTGGTTACGCGTATGACGCCATTCTTTTAATTCGCACTTTCTCCTGCAGATTCGTGGGTTGCGTTTGGTACGTTGAAGTAAATTCTGCTTGTTGATAATGTTTTAAACACGAAAATACCGAATGCAAAAATAGTTAGCTATTTTTGTGGTTTCAGACACTATCAATTTCAAAATGGTAATACAAACACGTCGTAATTTAAGTAATTGAAACAACCGCTTCACATATTCATATATTTTTCTCTTGTTCTTACACACTATTGTCTACATTTGTTTTTCATTTCTCCTTTCACAGGTCTACTGGAAGAAATTTCTTAAGAAATAAGCAGTACCTTTGTACTAAATTTATAATTATGTCGTATCTGTCTGTATTTTACTGTGTGTACATAAATAATAAAATAAATAAACAAACCGGACTCCAGACATGAAAAACAGCAGCAATACAAACAGGCTTTAGCAAAAACATGGATTTGAAAACCTAAAAATAGTTCAGATTAAAAGCTTTTCAAACTTTATTCGCTCTCAAATTCTCGATTCTACAATAGATTGCAGCTTCACAAATGGCCATTTAATAAATATAGCTGCAACAAATGAAATAGTGGAAGTATCAATCGGATAATCGCAATAGACAGCTCGGACATAGTAGATGTCCGCCCGGCTGTAAGAGATTAATAACTAGAGTAGACCTTCTTCTAAGAAATATCTGTGCCAATAGACGTCAATTGTATTATGACAATGCATTGTACCTCGGCAATTACACAGTGGGTGCCATTGTAAGGAACCGTTCGGTCTCACTCCCTTTTATCATTCACTCGACGGTGAAATGTATGGAGATTGATTTCGTTCGTGTTATCGGATCTCGGTTCTTTGTTACGGATAGGTTAAATACGGTGGCTTGGAATGTGACTATTCGAGCAATTATTAGGTAAGGGTAGATACTTTATAAGTTTGAATTGGTATTTGCTATTGCGGTTTTTTGGTGGAGTTTTATACATATTTCAAAAATACTTGAAACAATTTAAAATCGTGTAGTTCCTTTCATGCTATTGCCCAGCACAAACAATTGTTAAATGTTCCAAATTTTAATCCTATTCATCGTTTTGCGTTCGGTTTTCGATAACAGTAAAATGTATTGTTAGATTGTTACTTTTATCTATTTTCAACTAATCAAGTGAAAGCTTTCGGAATCAGAGTTATTAGGATGATGTATTTGCTCTTTTGTTTGTGTTTACTATAGCAGGTTTTTTTTTTGTCATTTGTTGGGCTAGCTCTGTTTGTTATTTTAATTCCGTTGTATTCATGTTTTAATTTTTCAAAGGTTTCTTACAACATTTCTTCTTTTCTTTTTAAATCTTCCTTTGAACTGCTTATTTCTGACATTGCTTTTGTAACGTATTAATATGGCACAAAAGATATTGCATTAAATTCGTAAATAGCAAATTGATTAAGTACTAGCAGTTTGCCCTATCTAGGTTAATGGATTAATTTGTACCTATCTAGGTACACATTATAATATATTGTAGCGAAATCAAAACTGTACATAGACTATTTTTGAAAAATGTAAAAAGTAGGTAATAAATACTACGTGGTCTGGGATCGATTCCAATGCCGAAAATGTAGTTTTTAATTTTTGTTTGTCCAGTGTATTACTTATATGTTCCTCTAGCATCACGCAAATACTACCGGATAAATTCTATTCTGATTTTGCATAATTATTTCCCTATTAGTCTGGGGGTCTACTCTCTAAGTTCGTCAACGAAGATACTGGCCCGTCCGAAAGTAGTTGATGTGTCAAAACAAGTGACAAATTCAATTTTTCTAACCGGCACATCGGGATTAGGGGACACATCAAATCATGTTGTCATTCATTTTTAATTCAGGCTCTGAACTAATCTTATGTCCGTAAGTGATAAGGAGTAGGAAACGCCCAAAACTTCGTCCGAAACTACGGATTTCGTGATTAGGGAGTAGACGCCCTGGTCAGGCTGTAGGCTATAAATTATCACGTTATTTGCTATGTGGGATAAACAATATGGCACTATGTTTCGTATTCTTCTATAAATAGTTTATCGGAAATTGTAAAAAGACGAGTCAAGACGTTATAATTTTGCAGATTGTTACAGATTTATCCTTTTGAATGTTTATCATCACGCTTTAGTTTTATGGAGCTAAGCAATCAAGCGTAACACATTTACGCTGGTAGCACATCTCCGCCGCGAAACCATAGCAGCGAAACCGCAGTAGTTAAATTGTACTGGTTCGCGTCATGTTTCGTTACTCGCATCCGATTCGAGTAGCGGAACATGACGCGCACCAGTACAATTTAACAACTGCGGTTTCGCTGTGATGGTTTCGCGGAGGAGGTGTGCTACTGGCGTTATGAACCGTTATTTAAGTCAAGCAAATAGCTTAGCGGTTCGACAACTGCTTTGCAAACCTGTGGTTGTAAATTCGATTCCCAAAACGAATTCGCGGACAGAAGCTAGTTATAAATAATATATCTATTTAATAAATGTAATTACATTAATCAAACGATGCTTATTATCGCAATTATAACTTATTAACGATTCCTATGAACAACTATCGTAATATTTTATTGTACGATTTGCAATGACTGTAAAATTGAAGTATTCATAAAAAAGTTGTAATGATTACGGAAAAGAGCTTATTAAATTGCTAATTTTATGACTTTGGTTGTAATAAATGTCATTATCGCGTTCATGACCGTTAGATCATGCGTTAGCGTGTGTAGTCGGGGGACCCCCTCGTCAGGAATGAACGTCAGTTTTGTATTCAGGTTATACAACCGACCGCGCACAATGCTCGTCTGCTTGAATCTCGATATTCACACGCACACAGACCCTCGTATATAATAGAAAGAGAGAGAGAATGTCGTATAGAGGGGCATAAAGGCTCTTACAGACTCACGCGATATCGCGAACGCGACAGGCACCGAAAAAGAAATTGTACTACTAGTGTCGCGTTGCGCCCGCGATATCGAACCGGTCTGTACGAGGCTTAACGATTTTTCCTTACGTGACGATTTCTAACAGTCAACTCCTACCGCAAGCCGCGTTAAGATACTTCGTTCCTCTTACCTACGAAATTGATAATCAGGCAAGCAGTTAAAACGTCAAAGAGAAACGTAGCAGAAAAGTATTATTAAGTCGGCAATCGTCTGATCATCGCTCTAGGAACGTGTAGTTACTGTAGAATTACTAGCCACCAATCAATAAGCTTTTACGATGTGTTAATGCGGCGCGTCAGTGACGTCATATCAAACCGCGATTAGGCAGCAAATCGTTAGATAGTGAACGCTAGAACTCTGAACAATTTGATCGTAAAAGGCGTTGTGCCAAGTTCCAATTACGAGTGATTGAGTGGTGCCGCCTGTGTGGTCATTACACGATCTCATCACTAACTAAGGACTAGTTAGTAAATGGATTGCTCATAATTATTTTCCTAACGAATCCCCATCACTGAAGTAGGAAACGTAGAAGTAAGAGAGGGCGCTATAGAAAAGACATATATTTATCATGATCTGTTGCTGGACGGGACGCCGCGATTTCCGGTTGCCATCTATGTGGTGTTAACGGAGATGTCTTTCGCGCTTTCAATTTGTTATTTACTCCGTGTCACTAATAATCCCATTCACATGTTAAACTCGCTGTATCTGGCAGCAGCCGTCATGCTTATTATACTGTAATGTAATCATAGTGCCATGTTCAGGATTGTTGAAACAGGCTTTAATTAAGATCAATGACGAGTTATGTTAGTGATGCCTTGTTGCTAAGTCTTAAGTAGGGAAGCGTCGACGACATTGGATGAATAGTCTTACTGATTCCTTCAAAAGACACTTAATTGATTATTTTTCGGTATTCTTGATATGGCATTACTGATTTATAGTTTATCATCAAACGGTATAGACGAGGTATAGGTAAGTCCTTATAGTTAGTCATCTCCTAAACAGTTTATACTTACCGATAAAATTCTTGGCACGTTTAGTTGTCATGTTTGTTATAATAAGTAGATATTATAACCTATGAGATATGGTTGCGTGCTCTGATCATATAAATGCGATTCATTGTCAATCACATGTCGTCGATTTGGGTTGCGTTCATCTCGCCCTCGTTCTCTTGAATAGACGCATCAACTTTAATATTGCAATCTTATCTTGGCATCGTAAATAAAATATGTTATTCAGACATTACCATAAATATATTTGGTACCCAATAAAGAACCAAATGGCACTATAAAACTAGGGAAATATTAAACTGATCCCCTCAAAACTTATTGACCTTCTAATGATGGACACTTTTTTAATTAATGAACCTCTAAAAACTTATGTACTTGGTTGATTAGTATTTTTAGGTCCCCAAAATAGAAATTATTAGAGGTTCACAAAAAGAGGCGCAATCATTATATTAGTGTTCAATAATATTTTTGGGAGCGCAAAATGGGAATTAGTAGAAGTTCGATTTTATCATGGTAATTAGTGATGACAGTTTGACTTTTACTATTTTATATTTGACATTTTAATTTTTGTAGATTCTGACATTTTATATTTTATTTTGGATTTTTTTTATTAATTAATTATAGTTTTTTTTTATTTTTTTTTTATTGGTCACAGTTTTATGTAAGTTTTAAACTGTTGTTTGTGATTTGGATGTGTGAGTGCGGCTATGGTTTGTTTCTTTTAATTATTTTTGTCAATGGGTGTTTCTTACCTGAAATAAATAAATTTATATTATATATTTATCATACCATACAACTCATCCAAACACGTGCTATTGTTAAGCCTAAATGTGAATGGAAACATCTAGGCCTAAATAATCAAGCATAAAGTTTTTTGCTCGACCTACATCCGTTTTACTTAACGAGTGTACCTTCCGCTCAATCGATAGGAAAATCACTTATCCCCTTGTGCCCACCAGTACTTGGGAGTTTCCGCTTTGCGTGTGTTTATTGTACTAGCATAAGCCTCTGGGACTGTTCATAATCTCTGTTCAAATAAAGAGTTCTAGTCGCGTGACTATTGGAAGCAGGCCCCTTTATCGTTAATTTGTTTACTCCATTTAATTTGATTGTTATCAATCAATCAAATCAATTTGATTGTTTTTATGTGAATCGATTAAGCCGAGTGGGTTTGTTGGTCACACAATTTTTTAAGTATCATTTGAATATTCGAAAGCTTTGCATTCTCTTTGACTGTAACTAGAATTGGTTAGCAAAAAACTAAAGCCGTTTGTAACTAGCCTACATTTCATACTTCAACAAGTGTGCTATAAATTGTCTTACAACATTGTGACTCGATAACGAGTCACCCCTACACGGTACTAAGAACGCTCCTATTCTTTTGTACTGAGATTGGTATCTTTGTTTACTCGTGTGTAGATACTGAGGATAACAATTACAGTTTTGACAGCTCAATATTTAATCACTTACATTATAAGAAGTTGCACAAATCTTATTCCCCCATACCTCTGCCGTCATGGTCGTAATTTATTTGATATTTTAGTAATTCAATTTCGAAACGCGTGAATGTCTTGTATCTGCAAAGACTAAACAGTCGCTAGCTATGTAGGACTTAGAATGGCTAGTAGTTTAGTACTTTGATATAATCTGAAACAAGCTAGTTATACATATAATAATACGGGTTTCAAATCAATGCTTGACGGCGGCTTAGTTCCTGCTCCGTACCTACCAAATAACCATTCTTTTTTTTACAATCTGATTTAATATTTTTGATTATATATTATCAGCGCTTACTCATCATTACTTAGACACGTTCTGTTTACTGAAACTCCTGAAATTTATGTTTTCATAACTAAATGGTGATGGACATAAAATTGCATTGCGTATGTTGCATTTTTGATGTTGGTGAATGCATTAATTTTGTTTTATATATTTGTAAACTTACATTGTTTAATAACTTTATGAGCTAATGAAACAAAGACTGAAATGAAACTGCACATAACAAAATCCTTAATGATTTTACTAATTGTCGAAGCCCGCACTTAAATATATTCACGGAAAAGGCATTAGGATAAGTACCTACTCGTTTCTGAAATGACGCAACGTACAGAAACAATAAAAAAAAACTCCGTTGTTATTAACAACATACAAACAATAGTAGGTAACTTGGTACCTGCAACAACAACACACGAATATAAATCAGTGTTCGTTGAAACGACGGTAGTCAGAATATTTGACTCATGTATTGGCACAAAAGCCTGGATTCTCGCCCGGATATTGTACCAATACGTGTTAGAAACAACACAACCTCGTACTCGTATTTTTTCTACAGTATGCCGTCCACGAAAAGTTGGAGTAACATTAAAGTCGATTCTGTTCTTGTTCTGATGTAACTCAGCCAATACCTGGAACAATCGCCAAAAAATCATATTGTTCCTCCATCTTCGTTGTGAACACAGGAACTAGATGAGAAACTTTTCTCGTACACGATTTACTTTCCGAATGTGTAAAGGTGTGTACACAACTACATATTATTACGGCGTATACCCGAATCTATAAGCAAAGAGATAGTTTGTACGGGATTTCCTGCGGAATCACCGGGTCAATTTAAAAACTTTTTGACGTACAGACAGCTTGTTTTGTGTAGACAAATACGTCTAGACAAATGTGGGTTTCATATGAGGTTTCTTTCAGAAATCTGTTATGTTGTTCACGAAGTATTTTGTGGAAAACTAAGGAACTTTTCTGGCTGAACTAGTGAACGGAAGTGAATAATAATGAAGTAAGTAATGCCTAGGCAATGAGGTGGCTACTTTCTGTAATATAATGCAGAAAAGTTTTACGAGAGAAACAAAATTAGTCTCATATTGAAAATAATATACTTACTCCCGGATTCCTAAATCGAGCCACCGTGCATTTTTATGTTTATAGGCCTAAAACATCTAAATACTGATAAGTCAGAGAAAAAGTTTTTATGCAGTTTTTAAGCTGACATACTGGCCATAATTGTAGAATTCACCATTGTTCCGAATTCAAAATCGGAGTTTGGTCGTTCTTAAAAGCAACAAGCTTCGATTAAAGCATCTCCACGTCAATAGTTATTTCGGAATAATAAAGAGTATTAGTATTAGTTATAGAAATTCTTTTCCTTATTTTTTAATCCATTCAAACGTTCAAATTATGGATACTGCACCTGAAGTAGCCGCGCAATCTGTGGAACTTCTTCAGTCTGGGCTTAGTTAGCGAAACGTAAGTGCACAACTTCATGTAAGCCGTTCTGCCGTTCAAAGAATTTACCACCGATACCTGGAGACTGGTGGATTCGTGCGCCGTCCAGGAGGACCGCGAAACCGGGTCACTACAGCACGACTAGATCAGTGTATCTTTACCACCAAGTTGCGTAATCGTCATCTTACCTCAATACAGGATCAAGAACAGTTACAAGACTTTTATGGACTGTACTGTTTGTGCTCGAACTGTTAGAAGCAGACTCGAAGAACGTGCAGGCCTGAAACCTCATAAGCCAGCCGATGGTCCCAAACTGACATGAGCTCACAGAATGGCTCGCCTACAGTTTGCACGCGTATACTGCCTTGGACTCAACGTCAATGGCGCCAGGTTCTTTTTACGGATGAAACCAAGATTATGCTGTATGGCAATGATAAGGAGGAAAGTCTACCGCAGACAGGGAGAACGTTATCAGCAATGTTGCCAATGCAATCAATATAGCATTTCAGCAATGATGTCAAAGATAGTGAGTGACTGGCTTGAAAACGACAATTTTTATTTTCACTAACATTATTTAAATAAGTAGATAGATACCTTTAAACAAAAACATGCAGGGTGGCTTTATTTAGGTGTCTGGGAGTGAATTTTCATAATGCTTATTGAATGTTATGTCCTGGTAATTACCTACACAAAAGGCATTTGAAGCAGAGATTGTACGAACCATTTTGGGGATTTGTCCACTTATAACGTTTAGCGACCTTTACAGGGCAATACAGTGATTAGTTCTTGGAATATGTGTGTGACGAAACGGTAGCTTGGTTCGAAGGCACGGCCCCCGGCCGCAGTAACTTGTGATCAGAGTTCTGACTAGTTAGATTGCGGCTTTAATCCAATTTGATGTTCATGAACTACTGTTGATATACGATCCGGAGGGTTTCCTGCCAAGATTTACTAGCTACGAAATGTTTGTACGCTGTTTATTTATTACATGACTGTTGCAAATTAAATAACTTCAGTTTAAAGAAGTTGCTAGGGTTTCTCTTCACTAGTATTCTTTACATTGATCCAGGTATTGAAGCTTAGCTTATTAGAAATGCTTAGAAATGGCGTATTGGAAATACGCCATTTCTAAAGGTATACCTCAAAAGTGCTTCAGGCTTTAGTTTGCTTGGTTTATTCGCTGCAATTAAAAAAATAAAATTGAAGGGCTTTGAAATGCTTGGCATTTTATTCTTCTTGGAAGCAGAAAACTGTTGGTCGTGATACTTGCGGTTTGCGAAATTTTGTATTTATGAGGTAATTCGTTAATTAAATTGTCTCAAATTAAGCCAAGCTTAGCTTCTTACCATAGGATAAGTTTCGATGACAAAACATAGCAACGTTCCCACTGCTGGGGCTCAAGCCTCCTTTGTTTGAGAACGCCGAAACATGAAAACTGAAATGGCTGGAAACACCATTACTTTTTAGCTACGTTCATGGACGCCGAGATTAGAATACCATGTAAAATGCGTCCGGTTCCAGCCATGCGTACTGCAATGACGTCATAAAACTGTTTTCGTGAGCAGCATCTGCGTCGGTCGCGCTTTATATCCGTAATAAAATACAGACATGCTAAGTGCACGTGTGCACCAAGTTTGTGCGCGGCTTTAGAGCAGCGCCGGCGACGTAATGATCGCGGTTGCGGTTTCTGCTAACATCCCGCGATACACGCATCACAAAGGCATATTGTGCCATCGACTCAACTATGATTTGAATTTACTGCATTGTGAGTGCTCTGCTTTGATCAAATATGTACTGAGTAGCTTGAATGAGGTCGCTACGCGCGGCGCAGCGCTCTTTGCATTTCGATGCAATCCATTCCGACCCTGCTTTACGACTCATGACTATCCCCAGCCATGAATAAATAATAATGGTGACGCATAAATTAATTGATGAATAACCGATCCTTTCGATAATTATTTGCGTTCGTGTAAAATTTACATTTATGATTGGATACGTTTTTATTAAACAATACAAATATTTTTTACACACCAATATGTTTTTGGTACGTTGGATAAACGAACTGGATATTTATTCAAACAAATGGGTTTGGTATCGGTACTACAATACTTCATTAGTGTAACTACATCATCATCACCGTCATCATACAGCCGAAAGACGTTCATAGGCCTCCCACAAGTATCATATAAATATAAGCATAGCTTAATGAGCCTATAATGTTCCTACTGCTGGGACACAGGCCTCTCGGTGAGAGGGATTTGCCGTAGTCCACCACGCGGGCCCAGTGCGAGTTGGTGGATGTCACATGTCTTCGATTTTTAGTTCTAGAATATGCTGGTTTCCTCACGATGTTTTCCTTCACCGTTTTGAGAGCAGTGGTGATGAAATGATGTATCAAACACTTTAAAGCATTACCAAAATTTGAACCTAGTGAGCTTTTATCAATGACAATTGTATAGCTAAATGTTTATTGTTTTGAGTCACTTTTAACTAACACATTATCTTCACCTGTGTTGTTAGTATAGTTCGTAACAGAAAATTATTTAATAGCATTAATTACAATGTAACGATGTTACAAACTTTGACATTGAATCCTCCTGTCTGACGTAACTTAATTTCGCGGCAACTTAATGACAAGTTGTGACTTATGTTAGTTATATTTACTTTGAATACGGTAGTTTCTCTCTTAGAACTTTCTCAGTATCTCATCCCACTTATATACGTACTACGAATATTATGTACGCAGCTCAAGGTATATGAATCGTTTTGAATTATATTTTGTAGAGGTTGGAATGCAACTCTTCAACTTTATTACGTAACAAACTCCTAATGGCAATCGCTTTCATTTTGACAGTTCAACAACATCCATTCCGGTGGTGATTGTCGACATCACTTTTAAAATAGTAGACGCAGCGGTTGAATTTGAAAATGAAAGTAAAGGATATCAGGAGTGTGTTACGGTATTAGACAACTAGATGTCTTATTTTGTAACGTAGAAAACTAAGAACATTCTCCTCGGTTTCGCCGCGAGCTCCGCTAGTTACTGTAATCCTGAGCTCAAGGTTTTAGTTGTCTGCTATATCGTTAATTAACTTAAATGCATATCGCCATTTTGAAACAGCCTTGCCCTGCTAGTGAAACGCGAATGTTGCCAGCCTATTATCCGAGTACGAGAAAGTTACTCATTTCAGTGAATATTAATGAGCTTTACTGAAAACAAAACTGGTAACTTTCCAAAATGTTACAAGCAGTGTTTATATCTATCTATAATATGTAAAGTAATTCTAAAAGAAAGTGTAAACCTAAACGAAAACTTACAGTAAGTTTCTGTTAGAACTAAAGGACCTATTTCTTTCATTTGTTGAACGTCCATTAGCTACTTACGTCAATGGTTAGTTGGGGTGCGTGTTTACAGACAAAATAAAGGTTTATTAAAGCATTTTGTGGGCGTACTGAATCATTTGTACATATTTTGTAATCATAAGCAAATATCCTGGTACAGTGTCCAACCCTAAATAGTAACGAACTCTATAGTCATTAGAATCTCAAACGTACAACATTTTAAAATTGGAAGCTTCGACTGTCGAAGTTAATTGACAATAGCTCGTCCACGACAATATTTATGGTCTGTTTGTTTTTCGATTAAATGTATCAACTGTCGCGTCATCTCCGCCGGACCGGACCGGAGCTATTTACTTATACATTTGAATATAGAATACGACCGCTTTGTGTTGATTTGTTTGTTTAGATTGAATCTCCACCGTTCGCGTGTAGGGTGCTGCTGGCTGGCTGGCTGAATCTCATTTCAATATGACCGTTACAATGATTGGCAATAAGCAGAATTACGGTCGTAAATGGTATGGCTGTTACGTTTGCAAATGTCAGTTGTTAACGTTTTCCGCTTTTGAAAATTTTTATGCTTTGGGCCTTTATTGTAAAATAAAGGCCAAAGCATTAAAATTTTCTGGTGACCCGGAAGTCGCAGTGGCTGTATCCGCTTACTGTGTGTGAGGGGTCGAGGATTCGGTATCGGTTTAAATATTGGTATGACCTACCGATATTTGTTCCAAGTGCGGATGTTTGTGTATGTGATTTGCGTAATATGTAATACCGTGAAGCCCTTTGAAATCGGTTTGAAACGTTTATTTATTTATTTTCTCTTATTTCAGGTACGTACAAAAGCCATCGAACAAATCGACTTCTTTCTTAGTTGGTAAAGTATTTGATGTCTGAGTTGTCACCGCTGATCGGCGTTCAATTTTGTCGGACGAAGTTGCGGACAATTCCATCGGGCACCGGGCTCAAATAAAAAGTCGCGCGAAGTGCAATAAATGCCGCCATCAATGTCGCGTTAGCGCCAACACAATAAAATAGAAAGTCAATTGGCTTTGGAAAAAGACGCCAGCTCTACCTCTGACGTTCGAGATCGAGACTCGAGAGGTCTCGCACGATGCGAACGCCCCGTCTGTGGGTGCAGTCGAATTGCTTTTTTATTATTGTTTCCCTATTCCATTAGCCCTCTCAAATTCGCGAAAACCGTTTATAGAAGAAAGGATGCCGATGAACACGTTAAAGAATTTATATTAATTTGATTATGAAAGTGAGCGCCTTCAAAGTCTTTATTTTTATGAAAGGCCTTTTCATGTTTCTAATTTGTTTGGAAAGTTGTTTTTATGAATATAGAGTAAAAATGAGTTCACTGAATAAGAAATCGAATGAATGCCAATTTCATTAATAAGCTTGATGGATTTCTAAAAACTAGCTATTGAGTTTTTGATGATATCCGTGATCATAATTGCATTAAAAAAAAGATAGGAATACTTGGGATTTACTAATACTAGAATGTCTTGAATCCGAGTCATGTACTATTCGTTGCATTGCATTGTATGCAAATACACTTCAGATCATTAAAATCGACGTGATTGAAAAAATATTTTTTTGCAAACGCGTCGCAAAGTCAAGAATCGAGATGTTCCGTGAACGTGTTAACGTAATGTTTTACATAATTACGTACGTGACATAAACATTATTTACATGAATGTGTTGCGACCGTAAGTTAAGCTGTGCTGGCCGGTGACGTCAGCCCGCCTTATTTCCTGGACGTGTTAATTCTATTAAATCCTCACGCGTTTATTCCAAATGATTACCGGGCTTAACTAATGTTGTTATAACCGTCTGCTGTATGGAAAATTACTTAATTACTATGTAGACTACAGATTTATAAAAAAACTGTAGGTATCCAGACGATTATATGAGACCGATGATGTCGAACAGTGATTTATTTTTATATCGATTTCCATAACTAGTGTGAGCGGTAGAAGAATAAAGTAAAGAAACCGGTTAGAACAAGACGTCGGTTACGTCTTAAGCCGTGTTTGTACCTAAATCGATGAGGGGTAAGATAAGAGAACCAAGGTAATATGCTTGTGTGGGAATCCCAATAGATGCCGGTCGCGCCTGCATTCATCTGTTTATCAATGCGATATAACCAGTTGCTATGTAATACCAAGAAATACAATTTGAATAATTACATGGACTTTAAAAAGTCGTTATGGTGCTCATGTTTTGTTCGTACTTAACCGCGTCGTTAAACCGTTTCCCTTACTAATGTGGTGTTATAAAACATTCGGAGATTGTACGTGAGGTTTTTTTTATTTATTTCTCGCTCCGCCACACGTTTTACTAAATAAGAAACGCACTGTCTTAAGACGCTGACAACAGCTAAAGCAAGGTCACTGTCAGACTGCATACAAAGCGCGATGACACAATGCTTGTAATTTATTGCAAAATATGAAGCAATTAACTATTAACTCAAAAATGAGTTGAGTAATCGAAAATAAAAAAAAACCAAGTTCTACATATAAAGAAGACGTTCGTTTTACTAATTAAATACCAACCGTACGTTGATATTTATTACAGATATTTTGGTTTGGAACTCAAAGTAAAAGGTTAGTTTACCGTTAATTTGTATCGAGATTTTTTTTTCTAAACGTGTTTTGGTAACAACCAAGTTCTGAGAAATATGTTTAAGAATACTACTATATAGATTTATTTTTTAAGACCTTAGTTCATTTGCCTCTTGTCAGCGCCTTAACAGCCGGGCACGAGACCTCGATGCGTGCGAAATCGAGAGTCCGACCAAACTGGCCGCCCGTTCACTTTCACTGCGACAAAAGCCCGTTGTTAGTGTTATCTTATTAGCTTACCGACTCGTTTGTTTTTGACGTTTCGTTTTGTGGCCAATTAACACCGGGGTAAGAGGCGACCGTCGCCGACCGACGCCGGCGGAGGGTGAGTGATGTGGCTCTTGCGAAACTTAGCGGGAAAATTAGTTAACTCTATATGCGGTGCTTACATGAATTGCAGATTCTGTGATAAGTTGACCCGACTGACGACAGTGTTGAACTTGTGTAATCTAAGTAAGTGTTAATAGGACAAACTGTGTTCAGAGAGTGTACGTGTAGTGCTTTATGCTTTAGTTTCAGGTGAGAAGTACTGAGAACATTGGTATTATGCTTTTTCCAAAGGTTAAAAAATGTTTGATAAAGTTGTTAATCGCTTTAGCCCACGGTGTTCTTGAGGCTTAATGTCATTACCAAAACGTACGCTCACTGCATTTGAAACGGTGAATTAATTAAAATCATTTTATGTATTTCCATGACCTATTGTTGAAATAGGTAATAATGGTTTTGTAATAGGTTCTGCGGTCTGCATGACACGACAATGAACATTTCTATTTCAGACAAAATTGTTAGTACCTGTCAGTTCAGAAATAATTATGTGTTTTGGTAATTATTTACGACCTAAGTAATTATATTTATGAGCAGTGGTGGCCCATTAGTTAACGGCCTCGACTTACGAGTTGTAGGTCGTAGGTTCGAACCCAGACAGGCGCTTTACTTTGTGTAAATTATTTAATCACCACTGCTCTCAAAACGGTGAAGGAAAACATCGTGAGGAAACCGGCGGAACCTAGAACTAAAAATTCGAAGACATGTGACACCCACCAACCCGCACTGGGCCCGCGTGGTGGATTACGGCCCGTTCCCTCTCACAGAAAGAGGAGGCCTGTGCCCCAGTAGTGGGAACATTATAGGCAGAATATGTAATTAATTTATTGTTTTGTACTATGAACTTTTGAGTTAATTTCAACTTTAGAAAGTTGAAATTCAAAAAACACAGAAGACATAGATGTCTTTGATGTTTCCAATACATCATAACCTTTAATTTCGATTTGCGTAAGAGAATGTCTATAAAGTTTAGAGGCTCTGGGAACTATAAGGTGTCTTTATTGTTTGCGGGTCTTTGCAATACATTGTTGGCATTTGGGACGAGTCACGATTTAATTTGCCTGCAATCTCCATGAAGTTTAAATACAAATAGTTCGAATGTCTCCATTTTAATTTGGTGTCAGAGACGCTCCTGGGATAAAGGTTACTGTTTAGTCTCTAATGGGGCTTACTAATATCTGTGTTTAATATAATTTCAGACTTGATTATGTTCAAAAGTTATATATGTATAATTCAGCCCAGTTTTAGTCGATGGCTCCAACAACTTAATTATTATTGCTCTTGTTTTAATACGTTTTTTCTTCTCGACGGAACTTATTTCAAGAGAGTCAAGGTTTTCCTTCATAACATTGAATATAAATAAAGTACAGTGGAGCACCCAGTCGTAACACATACATTTAATATTAATGTTCATTGTGTAATTGTGTCGTCTGTTACTCACACGTCGGGTTGTGTTCGAATCACAGTAGATTTCCCAAGGATAATGTAATACATACAATCTAACTATTTACAGTACTGGTGGCGAATAAATAGATCCCGTTAGTTTGAATACCGTTTGAGCCTCTAGTCGCATGCCTTCACGCTTATTGAGACAGGAATATTCGTCCTTCAAAGCAGGATATCACACAATAGTGTCAGATGGCTGACACCTTGTTAGAGAGGTCGCCCCTTTTGAATCTTGCCTTCATTGTGTTGAGATGGGTCGTCTGGATTCTGTTTCAAACATGTCGCATTCAATGTCGGGCGGACAAATGGGACACCTACTTAATTGAAATTACCTATATCATCTACTTGATAGGTACGCAAATTCGAATGGAAATCAATAGTTCTGATTTCAAAAAGGGACCCAATTTTTGTGAGGGATCGTTACCACGAAATCGTGGATGAGTTTGCACACTCAGCTTGCGTTCGGTCCCGGAATATATTCCCTCGATGTCGTGTGTAGTCGCGTGTGTGTAGGGGAAGCTGTCTAAAACATGCCAGTCTCCAGTCTATAATTCACGCTCGGACGAGCTCGACCGGCGCGAGCGGCTTCAATCGCTCAATGTCAATTGGCCCAACCCCGCCCGCGATCTTGCGCTCAATGGCACCTCGACACAGAAATGTACGCCATTTTTCTTAGAGAAATGCAATTAGAAGGGATGCATTTCTCTTTCGTTGCTTGTGTTGTGCAACAACGGACAACGGTCTTGGATTTTTAATTTAAGGTTGTATTTTCTTGGTTTTATGTAACTTGACATGAAACAATTGTTCGAAATAGAGAAATAAAACGTGCGATGGATCTCCAGCCAATTTTACACTAACTTATTTATTGCTGCTACAAAGCGGATTGATATTATGAATCATCGAGTAACGCTACATTATTTATATATTGCTTTTGTGAATGGAAGAATACAACGAGTATTACGAAAGATGATATTAGGAACAACAAAACATAACTGCTGTAGGTACCTCATAAACGTTAATGGCGTCTAAACAAGGTCTACATAAACAGCCAGCTATAACAGTAGAGAATAAATCGGGGTGCAAGTTTCGTAATAAGCGAATGTCCCGAAGAGATCGTGCGCGTTAATCAGCTCAGTGGTTAGGCTTGGGCAAGCGGTCGCAGCGGAATTCACAAGTTACGCAAATACTTTACTTACGGTACTACCTTATCAAGCGATATAGAAGTCTTTCGTTACCGGTCACCTTTGAAAATTGAAGCCTTGCCTACTAGCTCCTGTTTCATGTGCCGTTGTGTAAGGTGATATTGTGTGGGGTAATTTGATTGGCGGGCCAGTAGTTTCAGTGGTGGGTGTGTAGATAATTTAATAGTGGATCTATTTTATTTACACACTTGGAAATAGAGTCGTGGGATGGAAAATGTAACAGTAAATAAGACATGATATTTTTTGGTCATGAATTCGCACTTGTCAGCCATATCAACTTTCATCAGTCTATAATTAGTTGTCAGTTTGTCACCGATAGTTATAACTGGTTTTTGGACTTTTTTTTAAATATATTTTTACAATGGTATCTCTCGAGTGGTCATGGGTGAATTACGAGTGAAATTAAACTCGGCCCGTAGTTTGCGAAATTCATCCGGCCTTTTGAATAATGCAAACGGTTTATTGGACCGAACGTGGATACCTATGCTGGCCATTCTATACAATGTGTTGTCTTTTTTATTTTACCCGATTTAGTGGAAGTTCTACACAATGGGTTATCTTTTTATTGTTGCTACATAAATGGTGTGTCCGAATATCAATTCGTGGCTACAAACCGAATCGAATCAAAATCCGCTCTAAAAAATGCATGGTCTACTCGTATATCATAAATTGTCATCGAGCCTACGTTAGAAAATGTATGCCTCAATAAATTATGTAAAATAAAATTTATTTTTCACTGTCGAATATGCTCCGGATTACTGGCTATCTGTCAAGCGTCGGACCATTAAATCTAAGCGACATGAATATTTCAGGCTCGACAAACCTATGTGTGTTTGTTGTACGTTTTTATTAACACAAGACATTAACGCTAACGGTTGGCTGCACTCGGTTACGCTCCACTGGTATAAATCCATCTGAATTAGCGCAACGACAATGCGAGGACATTACGTTGCGCGCAAGTCCTTGTACTAAATCAAGCGCACTATGTTGGAGGAATAACAGCTGCACGCGACTACTGCAATAAAAGCAGAGCCTTTGATATAAGCAGTGCTGTGTCACCTAACTAAGTTTCGGGCTTCGTTCCGATGTTCATAGCGTTTCATCTACTGCTCTACGTGATCGACGAACGATTGCGAATCGCTCGTTGAGGAAGCCCGATGGAGTGTTAAACGGAGTCCGATTTTCCGTTTGTGATTTTGTAGTATTACATGAAGGCTGGAAATGAAGTACCATTGTCGATTTCCTTTCAAACATTTGAAGTTACGTTTGAAAGGAAAACCTGCCTTGGAATTGACACAAAAGAAACAAACTTATGTACCTATCTCATGCCACTCAAAAACTTTGTTACTTATGGAATAATCAGCCTATAATATTTTCACTGCTGGGACACAGGCCACCTCTTTCTGTGAAAGGGAGTGGGCCGTAATCCACCACGCGGGCCCAGTGCGGGTTGGTGGATGTCACATGTTTTCGATTTTTTTGTTCTAGGACATGCCGGTTTCCTCGCGATGTTTTCCTTCACCGTTTTGAGAGCAGTGGTGATGAAATAATTTACACAAAGTAAAGCGCCTGTCTGGGTTCGAACCCACGAGCTACTTACTTACTACTCGTAAGTCGAAGCTGTTACCACTGGGCTACCATTTTGTTACCTATTTCGTACGTTAACTAAGGGGATATCAATAGATTGTATATTGGAATATGTTACTACAATACAAATAAATTTTGATAAAAGATAGTGTTACGAAACTATAGCTTCGCATTGGTGAGTACTAGATTTCGTATATACAGCTTTCTATTCTGTCATACGTCTGTGAGTTAAACAATACCAGGTAGACCATAGTTGGTTGCCTTCACATAAATCCTTTTAAGGCTATGTCCACACTCAAAGATTGCAAAATATTGTCGCTTGGTTTTCATATACTCAATACTCAATACTCAATACTTTATTGCATTCCACATGTAGTACTTAGGTGGTAAAACTTAAAATTAGATCACATGGACCCTGTCGGGCACAGCAAATAAGTGAGTTAGGAGAGAGGAAGCACTTGTAAATTATAATTATTATACAGTAGGTAGGTAATTTCTAAGATAAACTAATAGTAGGTATTTATAATATAGAATATAAATAGGTATCTATTTGGAGATCTTGTAATAATTAATAAATATAATATAAATATTTAATTTTGACTACTAAAATTATGACTTTATATGTATATCACTTAAATATCTACATCTAAACAAATATCTAATATCTATATCTACGGAGTATTGAGTATAGTCGATGGCAATTTTAAATTGGTGTGCATGATTTTGTCGGTTGCATTGCACAACTGCATGACTGGTCATGTCCCGGTTTTCGGAAATGTGTCACCACTGACAGCAAAACGAGTTTCCACTGTTGCGTTCTTGTGTGCGTGTCACTTTTTCTGTATCTGCAATATGACATATGGCGGATTGCAAATAAATAATACGTTATGTGTGACAACGCACGCGGTTCGCTTTTTTATTCGTGATTCGTTGTTTTTGTTCGTCGGATAACGTTACGCCATTGTGTTTTCAACTGAACGTGCGTCATTTATACGTTAAAGTGTTTTTATTTATAATATTTTTAAAATTAAATAAATATTGTTACCCGATTACACCGAGACTGATTTTGACGGGTTCAGTTGTTATCTTCCAAAACATTTTCCGTATAGGATCCTATCCACGACAGTTTTGATTCACGATTTAATGCTATGACATTAATATGACCAAAATGCATGAGAGTTGTTTCAGTGGACTAATCCATAATTATCGGCGTAATGTATTGTGACCGCGCCGCTTATTTGTTTGTTCGCGCGTGACTACGGTAATTACAAATTGTGGTTGTGTTTGATACTGTTTGTCTGTTGACATAGTTCAAAATTTAAGCTCCACGTCATGCTAAATAGTACTTTTAGCTAAATTATATGTCGTTATGTAAATCTATTACTTACCTACTAATATTTAAAGGCTGCCTCTATCTTCTAGTATATAACTTAACTACAGATCTATCAAAGGGTTGATAACGTATGTTCGTTGTATAAGGGCTCCTTCAAACGTATTACTTTTTTAATTAATAAGCTATATTTAACCATAGCTATAGCATAGCCGTCATAACTTTGAAATTTATTACCAATAAAATCAGCCATAAAATCTCGAAAGTACAGTTCGCAATACAACATTATGAGCAGTCTTTCTTCATCGGCTTTGCTTAAAATTCACAAATTGGTCTTTAACAAACAGTGCTGCTGGGCTAACAGTTTAAAATACGCCCCGGGACCGGGTAAACCTAATTTATAATATAGCAGTAAATTATGCAATGAATTCCCGGTTGAAATTTCCTCGTTGCGAGTGAAAATGGTCGGTGGCCCGGAGAGAGATAAAGCTCACCTGAGCGTAGGCGAGGCTTCTGTGCGAGCGGGCGCGGTGTGCTCGCACTCAGTTGTGGCTAGAGCGCTCCCTAATCGAATTGGCTGCAAATTGTATTACCCATCCTTCAATGGATAGATCAAACTAGTGAGCGAAGTGGTGCGTGCTGCGTAACACGCTCATATTGTGATGTTCATTTTGTTTATTCCGTTCTGATAGACGCACACTCAGGCTTTTTTTTTTCTTTTATCTGTGGGAATATTCAGTAATTAATTGTAATGTCTTATGGGCAATATTATTGCATTATTTATTTTATCCTCCTACACTCTTGGATTTGTTAAGGTTTCTAGTTGGCCGTCTTAATTTGGAAGTATGCTCCAAAATACGAGGGCTGCACTAAAAGTATCGGGAATGGAATATTTCCACTGTTCCTGTCATATTAAAATCTTTTTAATAAAAAACTCCTTGGTTTTAAAAATCGAATACCATTTTTTTTTTTTTTTAAATATTCTCGGTCTTGTCACAAGGTTTTGTCAAACTTGTTTAGTCGTTGAGAAAATGGAATTGACTCGAGAAAATTCAAGAGCGATGATTTATTATGACTTTCGAACTGGTTTAACACAAAAACAGTGTGTTGACCGGATGATTTCTGCATTTGGTGATGAAGCCCCATCCAAAACCACAATTTATCGCTGGTTTGCTGAATTTCAACGTGGACGTGTCAAGCTCAGTGATGATCCCCGTCAAGGTCGTCCAAAAACTGCAGTCACCCAAGAAAACGTTGATGCTGTGCGTAAGCTGATTGAGGAAGATCGACATGTGACATACCGCGAAATTCAGGCAACTTTAGACATTGGCATGAGTCAAATACAAATAATCTTGCATGAACAATTAGGTGTAAAAAAGTTGTTTTCCCGATGGATACCGCATTCGCTCTGTGAAGAGCAAAAAGCGGCTCGCGTTACTTGGTGCGTCAGAACTCTTGAAAGATTCCACGCAGGATCCTCAAATGCTGTATACAACATTGTATCAGGTGACGAATCCTGGATATACGCGTACGAACCCGAAACAAAAAACCAGTCACGAGTTTGGGTGTTCGAAAATGAGTTAATGCCAACAAAAATTGTTCGTTCACGGAGTGTTGCAAAAAAAATGGTGGCCACGTTTGTCTCCAAAACCGGCCATGTTACGACTATTCCTCTTGAGGGACAAAGAACGGTTAATGCAGAATGGTATGCTAGCATTTGTTTGCCACAGGTCGTTTCTGAACTCCGTAAAGAGAACTGCAACCGCCGCATCATCCTCCATCACGACAATGCGAGTTCTCACACCGCGCACAGAACAAAAGAGTTTTTAGAGCAAGAAAACATAGAATTATTAGACCATCCGCCGTACAGCCCCGACCTAAGCCCTAATGATTTCTATACTTTCCCTAAAATAAAGAATAAATTGCGTGGACAGAGATTTTCATCACCTGAAGAAGCTGTGGACGCCTACAAAACGGCCATTTTGGAGACCCCAACTTCCGAATGGAATGGTTGCTTCAATGATTGGTTCCATCGTATGGAAAAATGTGTCAAATTTCGCGGAGAATACTTCGAAAAGCAATAAATACATTTTTAAATAGTAATGTTGTGTCACTTCCTTGATTCCCGAAATTTTCAGTGCCGCCCTCGTATGCCCAAATTCTAATATCAACATCACAAGGCGAATAAGCAATTCGTTTTCCTTTGAAGATGCCCTAATTTAGAGTTCAAAGTTAAGCGTAAGCACCATGCACATTGATTGTTATAACTACGCTTATTACATGGGCCAAGCATCAGTGGAATCCATATTCCACGAAGGAATTTAGTTGAAGCTTCTTGCCTTGCTTTCTTGGGGCGCGTTCATATGCGCGCTCCTGATTTTCACGAGTCACCTACTTATTGATTTAACGGGTATTTCGACACAAATACTTACGAAAATATCTCTCAAGTTCGAGTATTTAGAACTACGATTTATGTCCTCAAGCTATTTAGAAAATTATTTCAAAAGATGCGATCACAGCGTTTGCGTGTAACCGTTGCATTCCTATTTAATTAAAACTCGTTCCTCGGGACTTAGTAAGGACTTAAACAACTGTTTGTGAAGCTTACCTTCATTGCCCAAGCTTTATCTATCTTAATCTATTTAAGCTCAGCAAAGAGTACCTGTTAAGTGCCTCTAGGAAAATAAATTTCTTCAGTTTTTTCAAGATGGTACGAAGATTGATAACCTAGTCAGAATGGAAATGGTAAGATTTCTAAAAAGTTATAGCGGTGGTTATCCTTCATAGATTTCCATCAGGGCGGAAACGTCCGTGCTAAAGTATCGTGTACGAAATTGCCTCGGAGGAAGCTCTGAAAAAAGGGAAAATAAGGCGACATCCGCCTGGGCCGACGGTCATTACGTTAATGCGAGACTAAACTTGATTGATGATCCCGCGCTCTACGAAAATCGTTGACCTGCTGCTTGGATCAGTTGGATCTCTGTCCCTGTCTCCGTGAACAAGCTCTAAAACGTGTTACACACTCCAATTCATTACGGTAACTGCCGATAGGTAAATGAGAAACGTTACGTCTCTTTTTAGTAAAATTACGAGGCATTCCACTAAGAGCACTGATTTCAACAGCACTTGACCGAACCGCACCTGAGCACTTCCACTAACGGCACTGGAACAAAATTTTGATGAGTGCGGTTCGGTGGAACAGTTTATTAATATTATTTTCAGTCCCCGAACGGCACCTGCATACAGTTTGTAGTGATGGGACGTATATTATATTCTGTGTTCAGGACATTACCAACTATAACATAACGAGTAGTAAGTGCAATCGAACCACGTACAGTAAAGGGCTCCGATATCGTACGCGCATCAAAATTACAACGCGTATCAAGATCGACAATCCTTTGTCTTTATTAGAAAATTATGTGTTTATATATTTCAGTCTAAACGTATTTTTGGCTCGTAGAACATTGCGCAGTAATTTGGTCTCACCATTCAATCCTCTGCCATTTTAAACGAATGGGTATTAAATCTAGGTTTAACGCTTCCACACGTTTAAAATGAATTCAGAACCGAATTCCGAGTAAGCACGAATATCACCTTTCAACCCTAGAAAGCCGTAGAAGTTTCTTGGGCACGTAGCGTCCGACTAATTTAATTTTATAGCTGTAATATAATCTTCCATGTTTTCTTAAGACCTTAATTTTAGTTGGACGTCGGAGTTTTATATTACTACCATGTTGCCTCGAACATCGTGCTATGTTAAAGTTGGAGTGGAAAAACTTTAACGCAACATTTAGTTAAGCTTAATTTTGCCATTGTTTCACATGCTCTAAAACCGATTTGCCATTCGATCTCGCTACGAGCGAAATGTGCCGCAGGCAGAACTATCTCAACTAAACGAACAACTTCTTTTATTGCTATCGCGTGCAAATGCTCAATTGCCAAGCGATAAAAAACAAACGCGAGACCTCGGCTCACGCAGTGCGAATAAACTACAAATTCTGTCAACACCGCTATGATATTAGCTTAAAAATCTGGTTCCATTATGTAACAATCAATCAGACTTGTGTTGAGGCTACGGTATGAACGAGGCCTTGCTCGGTGCATTGTGCCAGCCGGTGTCCTAATTAGTTCATGATGCACATATAGCAGTAATGGACCGGCCGTGTAGTAAGCAATGGACATCGGGTACCTGGACTAAATTTAGGTCCCACCTGCCTGTTGGCGTATAATGCAGAGCCATTGTTGAACGGTTGACTTGGCCTATTAGTGCTGCAGGATTGAACGGGATTATTATCTGTTGAGATGGTTGAGTGAGGCCTCTAGATTAGATAAGTCATTGTTTGGATTTACTATTAACATACCTACTATGTAGCCCAATTTGATATTGTCGAGGCTTTGAATGTTAATTGATCTGAACTAATGGCTTGTTCATAAAATACGATGGACTTGAGTAAGAATAAACAAAAAATTGTACTTACCTCGTAGCAAAATAAACTTACCGAGACATTATAATTACGCCCAATGTTAGAATTCAAATAAACCGAAATTAAGTTTCGTTTGAAATTTGCATATAGATAGTGTGGGCTCTTTAACTAGTTTTGCCAACTGTCATTACATTTAAAATTGGAGTTATTACAGTTCAAGTACTCGTTACAAATTGCCTTTCATTAAATAAGCTTGGCTTTGGAGCCATTTCTTTGGATGCCTCTTTAATGTTGTTTGAAAGTGAAAGGATGAGCCAATGGCACTGAATTTGAATCACATTTGAATACTATCTTACGCAATTTGATAGTGACGTATTCATGTAGTGTGTGACAGGCAGTAAAAATAAATATGTTATGGATGTAAAAAAAAAAAAATTGCCATTCAATAATGCGACGTCTGTTCCCACCAAGGCAATTATTGCAAGGTGATTATTGCATGCAAGTTTTGCCTCATCTCACCTCACACAGTAGCACGTCCTTGTACAATTGAATCAAGTATTGAATGCGATTTTATTGTACGTGCGATTTTATTGTACGTGCTGTTTACACCTATACCAGTTTTGAACGGCTACTAACTTGCACGTATCGTGCAAGAATTGTACGTGTTGTTTAGTTAACGGAGGATTTTTTCACCTTGTATGCCCAAGCATACAAGGTGAAAAAATCCTCGCCAATAAGTTATTGTCTCTACTTTGTGTGTGCATCAAGTGCATTTTTTTTTGTTATGTACATTACTAAGTTAATAAATAAAATACAACAATGTATCAAATAAAACATTTGCTATAAAAAAAACTTAAAAATCTCGTAACCTTTCCGTGAAATCAACGAAGTGTTTTTAAATCACAATAACAAATCGACACAATTAATTCTGAAAATTATTTTACTTATTAGTTAAAACTAGACATATTTGGCTTCATAAAACTAATCACAATTCGTTCTTTATTCATATTAGAGCGAGATCATTAAGTAAGTAAAACAATGCAATTTTGACATATCAAATTCACGTGTTTCTTACACAACGCCGCATTACATTTGAAACAACCGTTTAGAGTCTTTCTGTCTTTGTTTCTTGGACAGAAAGAACATTTAAGAAGAAGTATTCCAAGTGAGTTTTTTTATGTCGAACTGCATCTTTAAACCCAGCCAAATGCATAATTAGGTTTTCAGCCCTTCTCCGAACATTGGATCCAATAAGGCCGTCGCAAAACTATCATCCTGCAGGTTGTTAGACATATTCACTATCAGTACCAAAAACAAAAAAATATAGGTAATTAAAACACTAATTGTAGATAATAAATAACAAAAAAACACAGATGTGTGCCCATACATTTTTTACGACGTCCCATAGAACGTGGGGTTAAAAACGCCCGGGAACCACTTTGAGGGCGGGCGTGCTTAGATCATGCTGGCGCGCCCAATAGCGATCCAACGCTATGATTCGACGCGGCAATATTTAAACTCCAGCTACTGTGAAAATCAAAGTATTTGGTTGCATTTTATTACACAATCAAAGCATTTTAAAAGTGTTGGGGTTAAAATAACCCCACCTTGTATGCCCAAGGTTAAGACGGTGCCAGTCAATTGTTGCTTCAATTTTATGGTATGTATGCCACATGCAATATACTTGCACCGTGTAAATGGGCCTTTAGGTAGTATTGTATCAAGTCAAATAATACCACCTAATTAATTAGGTATATCTAAACAAATGAATTACATTAGGTGTATCCTCCAATTTGAACCAAAAAGAAACAATAGACTGACACTAATTAATCAGTCCTTGGACAGCCACAGGCAATTCAAATAGAACCCAAAATCGCAATTTCCAGTAACAATTCCCAACACTTCAACCCTAGTCGTGAATCACCTCATTTTTTTCAATTCTCCCATTCGTTTTACTTGATCTGAGTAAAGCAATTTTATCCGTCGAACCTAGGCACCGCATTTTTCAAACCATGCCAATGATTCACTTACGTTCGTCCCCTTTACTATTTACAGTGCTAGTGGCAATAGATTTTATAGGCTTGATTATGCATGGGTTAACTCCAATAAATATAGGCTCTTATACTCTTTTGTATTTTGTCCGTCAATGCGTACGAACTTTTCTTAAGGAAATTACTAAGTTCTCTTATTCTTTGTACGGATTTTATAACGGTGTTTTTATTCTAAGAGACTTGATACAATGACATGGATAAAGTTTAGCCTGGCGCAGACAAAGAGATAATTATATCAAAAAAATAACTGATAATATTTGAAATCCCACCACAGCTTTCGTTACTTGGCAGAACTTTGCAGGAAATATTTAAATTTAAGAGATTATTATTTTGATTCAAACAATCGGGGAGATATTTATGTTGCGAGTTTTGGTATGGTATGGTATGATTTGATATGATTTCACGAGTATTTTTAGAATATAAAAATCATTGAATAAAAACTGTACTGTAATGAACATGCTATTTATTAACTCATCCTATCGCAGTCCACTGTTCGACATAGGCCTCTCCCAGGCTGCGCCACAACACCCTGTCCTCCGCCTTCCGCATCCAGTCTGACCCAGCCACCTTCTTAAGGTCGTCGGTCCATCTAGCTGGGGAGCGTCCCACACTACGCTTGCCGATACGCGGTCTCCACTCCAGGACTCGTCTGCTCCATCGGCCGTAGGTCCTTCGACATACATGGCCAGCCCACTGCCACTTCAGTTTGCTTACTCAAACATGATATTTAATAATTGATTAATGTATCAATTTTATTTTTAAATCAAAGATTAGTCCAGTCTTAATAGTATGAAATGGCAGCACCTTCTGTATCTTTCACTACTACCTTGTCACTGCCCGTCATTGTCCTGCATTTGTCATAAATGTCGTATAAGCTTTGCACAGACCTATAACTAACATAGAGGGAGGCATTGAGAGATAACCAATGCAATGAAAATAAATAAATGACCCCAGGGTCATAAGTCTTATTTTTGAAATCGTCTCCTAGAGTCCCTTTATTTTGACGTACTTAGTGATAACTTTTTTCACGACTTTACTTATTGGGTGCTAAAGTCTGCCATGTTGATTTTTGTGAAACATCACCTTTCACCTATTGGAATTAGGATTTTCTTCGAAATCCTTCGGATTGCTATTAAAAGTGAACTGCGTTAGGCTGGGCTGTCACCACAAACTTAACGACATACGTAAATCATTAAAATGCATCCAGGTGTCTGGATGCTACGAGAGAATAAAGAATCCTATGTACATAAGCATAACTATGTAGGTACCACACAAATTCATGCGTCAAAAACATAACTCTTCTTGTCAGTCGGGTCTGTCTTTGACGATTTCTATTTTATTTATAACTCTGTGTGTGACATGATCATGAATGGTTTATTGTAATTTCTTGTGATTTGTTCAAAAATATTATTGGCTGTGCTACTGGTTATCTTTTTTGCATCTTTGAGTGACTTCGCCTTTCTTTTACTATGGATCTTCGCATTACAGTTTACCTGGGCTACTATAACAACACCTAAAACTCACATCTCGTGCCAATCTGATTTTGCCTGGTTTCTAACGGAGATCCAACATTCTATAAACTACAGGACATAGCAAATGAATCATTTGGGATACAGTCGTTAGATTTGAGTGAAATTCATCTGCTGGAAGACTGTGGATTACTCCCTGATCGAAAGGTTTGAATTTATTTTATGAAGTCATCAGATTTGAGATACTCCCTTCACAAAGTTTTACGACGAACAAAAATATACAAGGCTATGAAACACTATTATAGCTTCATATACATTTTGTTTTATTTCTGTTTATTACTGGGCCTAAGCTGTATGGGACCGTTATACATCTCCTTTTTGTAACTTTTTTTTAATGCTACTTTTAAATCAACAGTCTTTAATCTACCTAGTTGAGTGGTACTTGATTTACAAGTAAAGATGTTTAAAAGAAAAATATTCTGGTTGCACTTAAATGTTTAAAAGAACTCGTTCTTTAAACAAATATAGAAAGTTTTCACAAGACAATATTAAGGATATACAAACACATACACAGTACATTCACTGTCATTAGGTCATAATCATTATCATCATTTCAGCCGATAGACGTCCACTGCTGGACATAGGCCTCCCGCCTTTGGGGGGGTTGCCATAATCGCCACGCTTGGTAGGCGGATTGGCGATCGCAGTATGGTGTTAAAATGCATAGAGAACGTTGCTGCCCATTCTCTAGTACCTAAGTCCCTTAGTCGCCTTTTACGACACCCACGGGAAGAAATGGGGTGGTGCCAATCTTTATGTCCGGCACCACACGGAACCCACCCGGATTAGGTCACTGTTTGTTCTAAAACCCTCTGAGCCAGTCGTTTGCGGCTATTACTAATCCAGATCCCGGCACACTCCATTACATCAATCCAGTCGAGAAGCTTTATAAATTGACTGCCATCGGGTTACTTAGGGCATGAAGCCTTCAAGACTTCGGATGACTTGCTACTTTACCCGATGTCTCTATACCAGATTTATATTAACGTTAAAAGCTTTGCTAATTTGTAATTTGTCTTGTACTTAGCTTAATCTTGATGCAAGGGTAGCGGGTATGGGAACCGCGAAACACATCAAAGATAGTATTTACTAAGATGTGTTTCTTCTAAGTAATTAACATTTACACTTATGTATACTCCTGCTAATTAAGATGTATACTTTTAATAAAACTATTAGATGTAAATGTGGTAGACCGAACCAATTGTGGTGGTTATGATCATTCATTATAGTTTTTTTTATCTTTCTACATCGCTAACGACTTTCAGCAAATGATTCTAGAAACATTTTTTCTTGGTTAAAAACACGCCAGTTTGCAGACCAGTATGGAGATAGGATAATATTAACGCAAGATACGAAATTACACACAGCCACAACGATTACGACGATATGAAAGTAAGTACTAATATGAATTCACGAATGATGTTTTTGTATAAAAAGAAGAACATTTCAGAGTTAATGAAAGACTTTGTCTGAAACGTATTAAAAATGTACTTGCAAACGTAGACGTAAAAAGATAAAAATAGCTGAAGGTTCAGTACATTAATTATGTGAATCGCAGTAGAATACTAGCTGTTCTTGCTTTCTTATCTTATTCCTCATGGACAACGGGCCAATGAAATAGCAAAATAAGCTTTGACAATACAGAAAGAATTTGTTGCCTATAAAAGAACACAATAACAGTTTAACAGCAAACAAAATCTAGTGCCAAAGCCGGGATGGTAAGAAAGGCGCTGCCCGGCAGCGCTCGTTACAGTAATGTGCGACTAAACTTGATGGATACAGTCGTACCGTTGGCGCTTCCAGCGACGCCTGTTACTTTTATCTTAACTAAAAAGCTCAAGACAGACGGGACGCGGTTGTTCACCTCGGAAAAGTGATCGAGATAAAGGATCTTGAAAGCCGCGAGGACAAACTTCCCGCTTATGAATTATCTATGTAATTTGACTTCAGCTTAAACAGGCAGTTCTGCTTTAGCGTAACCAGATTTAAAAATATTTGCTTAATAAAATTGAGTTTCAACGACAAAAACAAACCGCAACACTTTGACGCACTAACGATCGGCAACGTATAAAATGGTTTTATGTAAATGGCCTCATGCAGAATTCAATTTGTGTGAATCAATCCACTTTGTAGACACAAACTCAACTTTAGGGTTATTTGGGTGTGGTGTGGCGTATGCACATACATATTTTAAATGAAGGGACCGACACATAACACGGACGCTTCGTCCGGACTTTCTTTTAGTCAAATGAGGCATAATAAAATAATGGTACGAAAAAAGGTTCCTCGAAAAAGTTATGAAAGGGAGATCCAAAAGTTTTAGTAACGTCCGCCCTTTTACATTTTATACATTCTACTCTGTTTTGGCCTTGTGTTATTATTTATGTTACATTTTCGTCTGACCGCAGCCTCTCGACTGCGGTGCTGTTTTTAATTAATGCTACCCATTCCACGTACCTTCCTTGTGTTACAGCAATTATTTTCCCAACCTCATTAAGAAGTTTAATGTTGAGAAGAAAAATATTCTCGTTGATGTTTCCACCTTCATGTTTTTCTTTCGTTCCGGCCGGCGTCCCTTCCTTTTCCTTTGTGCTATTGTGATACAGTCTCTCGATTTCCGACGCTTTTTTGTTTATTCTATCCCGTCGATCGTTGTTTTTTGCGATTGCTGCTTTTACGTACCGATTACAAAGTGATTGATACGATCGAACGACTACTTCCTTTGCGAAGTTTTGTTAAACTTTATCCTCAGGAGAATTGCGTTTGCCATCGTTTGTTTTTTTCGAAACATAATTTTTAACACTTATCTGCTCAATAAAATTGAGCGTATGAAACATGCGACGGCTCGTATCGGGATCGTTAGTGGAACGGTTAGGTCGTTTCGTTATTTACCATCGGTCGTCCATCATATTTAATCGCATCGCGTCGGTTCGTTTTTGCTCTTCGTGTGTTTGTTTCGTTCGGCGCAAACTGCGACACGTGTCGGTATGACGTTTTGTTTCTGTCGACGTGCCTATGATGGATCGCGCATAGGATTTTCTAGATTATATTACAACAGCTCGTTAATAAAGTATTTATTTGTTATGTAGCCTCTCTCTCACGGGCTGGTTTCAATTACATTGTGATTTATGTTTTAATTATCATATTTCTAACGCTAATGCATTAACCTAATTCATTGACACAAAGCCGCATTAAGTAAACTTGTAATGTCCTTTTGCATAAGACAAGATTTGATGTTTTATGTTCGTGTTGGAAGTCATTAAATGAAGCCAGGCATCAAGTGAACATCGTCACTGTGCTCCTTAATGTCTTAATGTTTTCTGTTTGAAATTACTTCCAGTCTACGATGCGCCGGAGAGGAAATGGTCATTGCTTATACCAAATAAGGAAGCCGGATCATGTCAGTTAGGTCTTAATGTCTACGGATTTCGTGATCCCGCCAGCTAACGGCGGTCTTTAAAGTAATCACCTCAGACATTCGGAGACACGTTCTACTTAATTCAGACAAGTCCTAATATGTTCAGTCATTACGGCCTTTCATAGTTACAGACTTAATGTTAATACATTTGGGCCTGAATGTATAGTGACAATCATTGAGGTCAGGTGTTAAATAAGTGGATTTTGAATAATCTACCATAGTGGTGTTTGTTCTTATTGTTTGAAGAGGTTTATTGTTTAAATTACATGTTTATTTTATATGTTCCTGGATATTTGTTATCAAACTGAGTATTTCTGAATGATAAATGTTTTCGATGAACCTTAGTTCAGTACACGTGTCGTGAGTTATTTATTGTCATAATGTTATGATAAGGTAGTGTAGTAAGGCGCTGGAAGAGATTTCTATAGAAATAAGTATCACCTTTGTACGTATTTTTCTGTTCCTTTCTTCTTGTCTGTTTATTTGTGTATACATAAATGGTTCATCATCATCATAATTTCAATGATGACCCACTGATAGTTATAGACCTTCTTTTTTTTCTGCCATATATGGCAGAAGGTACTTCACGGTTTCCTACATTCCTCCTCCAGGTGTTTCTAGCGACTTTAACAATATCATCAACCCAACGCGCTAATAGCATAAATAGTTAAATAAATAAAATAAATAAAGCTCATCATTACATGGAATTCATCTATATAATATCGATGACGTATATCAACTAATGTTTAACAAATTAACTAAACGCTAGGTGAGCTGAGGAGAAATTAATCGCCTCAAACCATTAGTGGGTCGTCTATAGACTCACTTACTTAATCTGTTTTCCGAACAATACCTTTCCAAATACTTTCCTAAGTCATGCGAGACTGCAATAATCATTTATTGAATTTCAGGTAGCTTCGCTGTCACTGAATAAGTAATCGTAATCTTGGGTACTTGATATTGTTCAAATTAATAACTGCCGTCACGGAAAAGGCAACATTTTCATTACAGCTAAGGACTTCCTCAAGCAATAGTATTACGTTGGGATCAATAATATTGGCTGCGTCTCAGGGCTGTTACGTAATAGAAGTTTTTACTTCCTTTTATTTTCGAACAATTGTGTCAATAAAATATTAAACTAGCTGTAGGTTCTGGAGTTACGGGTATCCTGAAGATCCATAAAATATGCTTGCGATTGTTGAAAAATTACAAACTCATTTTGATGTTTTATACAAATGAAAATTTTTCGTAGCTGTTATAACATTTTTGCCAAGCATATAAAGTTTTAAGTTGAAGATTTTGAAATTCAAATGCATTCGTTGACTATAATTTTGTATTCAGGATGATACGTCACCCTGAATAAAAACTTACAGTAAAAAAAATATGCATTTGTATAAAACATCAAAACTCCAGAACCTACAGCAAGTTTGATCCTTTTTTTTTGGATGTTGAAGCACTTATATTATGAGAAATTGAGAACAAAGTACCTACATAAGTTGCGCTAGAGTAAAATTATTCAGAAAGGTTACCCCAATAAATTTCCGACTAAAAATTGGATACGACAATAATAGTTCATAACAGTTGAAATTTAATGCACATGTGGTTCCTAGCTGAATTTTTGCTTTATTCTCTTAATACATGCTTATATGCACCGACACGCATCTCCAATAAATTAATCCTTTTTTCAGTCATACATCCAAAGGTTCTCTTTATAAGATTGCTTTTAGCGAATAGACCGCCCACTGTGTAAAATTTCTACATTTATATAATTCTATGTTATTCGTATCGCGCATAATAAAGAGTATTCTATCCTACATATTTAATAATGTTATGTGTAGCCTCGATATTTTCTAACATTAAAATGCCTGCCGTAATTTTTCCGCCAACCCTGTCTATGAATCAGACTCGTTGTACTTGTCACGTTTTCAATTAGTATGTTCAGAGATGCTTGGCTTATGGCCCTTGAGCGTCCCTGCCACTTGAGTACCCATTCATCCATTCGACTGTAGAGATAATTCTGACTATTCGCACCCTGAATGACGGGAGCAACGGATATATCTTTTTTATGTTCTTAACATTTTTGTTAATGTTTTTCCTTTCAAAAGTATTTTGTTTATTTTTCTGAGGGGACGATATTATTTAATTATGTTCTTGAGCATCTCAGTTTTTATGTTAGTAAAAAAGATAGCACGTCTTTACACAGAATTAGGTTTCCTTAACCCCTCACTAATAATATTCAAAGAAAACGTGCTTCTGGGAGAGTAACAGGATCTTAAAGCATTATCTCGAAATTTCCTTATTTAAGAGATTCTCCAGTTTATGGCTAAAGCTTCCTAGTTTGAAGAGGTTTCATCCTGGCATCTCTATTCCGTATCGTTAGTTGAACAGACTACTTAAAACACTCCAAAGTACTGAACTATTTATCGTCTCTGGCGTACCAATTCGTCGTGTACCTCATTCAGTGTAACGGTAAATGGTCTATAAGCAATACCTGCATCCGAGTATATTAAAAATCCGATCAGAATCGGTTCAGTGGATCCGGCGCTATAAGCGAAACGGGGCGAACGTAGAATTTTATGAAACACTACCAATGCCCGCGACCGTGATTAAATCCCCTCCGTACCGTGCTATTTAGGTTGAAGTTGAACGAACTTTAATAACCAGGCTACGGAGAAATGTGAGAAAAAATCTCTTTCGACATGTAATTTAATATATTTCGCGGAACAATTTTACAAAAATTGTAACATTCTTAATAACTTCTGTGATGTTGAATGTTATGACATCACAGTTTCAAACTCAAACTAAAAGCATTTATTTCAATTAACAGGCACCAGGCACTTTTGAATTGTCAAGTCCCATCAACATCATCATTCCAAGGGGAGGCAGTCAGTTAATAATATGCAGCTAGTTGCCCACTCCAAAGCGTAGTAGATACCTACATATTATGGAGAAGAACGGCCAAGAAACTACATCGATTCCACAGTCGACACTCTTTTAAATTATATTGTTACGTCTTTAGTGTTGAATTTAAGGCTCTTACACACTCACGCGATATCGCGGGCGCGACATGCACCGACAAAGGAATTGTCTTTGTCGGTACCTGTCGCGTCTGCGATATCGCGTGAGTGTGTAAGAGCCTTTATATTACTTTGTAATCCATTTAAAAGTAATCGCCAGGATATGATATTGCGATGTTATGAATGACAGACAAAAACATATTCGATATTTTTTTCCAAAGTTAGAACCGACAAGTTCGTTAATGGTTTGTGCTGCGATTGGATTGATATTCCATTTGTATTCAATGGGTTATGTCTTCGATGAGTAATCGATGTACAAACACAACATTTTCAAAAAAAAGCTATAATTCCCAAAAATGCTCCTTTGAGTTTTTGATAAAACTTTTAAAACATAATGAATTAATTATATAAATAAAGACCTCTCAGGTAAACAAATTGGGTTAACAGAGACCATTCATAACGTTACAAATTACTGGTTAACTAACCGCCGAGACCATCGCAAAATTAAATTACCTTTTAATTATACGTCCTTTCTTACATTACACCTCTATAGTACCCAAGTTATTCATTTGCATACGGGTATGCCATCAGTTGGGGGTCAATGCGACGACGTGTACAATTAGTACGGTTGTTTGGTATATGTAGGATCAAGCGGCCCAAAGGCCCGATCTCCCAATCCGGGACATGCGCGTTTATTAACTGAGTCTTGTTACTAATTAGGGTCTAGGAGGCCTTGTGTCAATGTGTGCGTAGACTAGTATTCGCATAGATCACTTTTGTGTGTGCGTCAATGGTACTAATGCAAAATAAGTAGTGAACGTGGACGAGGCTATGCTTAATAGAGCGAAGTTTAGTACTACAAGGCTCCATTTAAGGTCAGAAGTCTCTCTCGTAAAGAAGAAATAAAACAAAATAGACCGCTCTTATTGTTGTGAAATGAAGACATATTCTTTATATTTCCCACATGATGACGCAACCATTCCATTCCTCAATACAAAGAGTACTTCGCTTCCAGTCTTTAGTACTTTTGAAGTGCATTCCCGGCACCTTCACTTTACTATTGTGGAGATACATCTTTTGTGGGCCCTGTCTTGCCTTTATGACTACTCTAGATCTTGGGCTTGATTTTAAAACAACTAACCTTTTCAATTATAGTTATAGTGATAGCTAAATAATGTTTTTCAATATTATGGGCTTATCTATGTGTCTTGATCGGTTTCCTTCAATTCTCTTAGGTATTTTATCTATAATCTATTAGGTATAATTAAAGTTGAACGAATGTAGGTATTTGCTTATTTTTTAGCATTGGTCTATTGGCCGCAAGCGCTAAGTGCAGAGCATGAGGTCCTGTGTTCGATTCTCAGGTAGGGCAAAGTGTTATTGGGTATTTCTATCAGGAATTTCTCAGTAGCAGCCGTAGACTAGATAATAATATGTGCCCGGTTGATGGTAATAGGCTCGCCCCCTATCATATAGGACTTAAACATAATTGGCGAAATGTGGGCGTACTTTATGTACACCTCTGCCTAACCCTTTTGAGCTAACAGGCGTGTGATGTTATGTGTGAAGGAGACGTTCACTAAATGTATGGGGCTTGGTACTAAAATAATTGAAAATTTAAACAGCCTTCTGAGCTGTGTAGGCTGAAAGAGGGTAATTAAATTGATGTCTTTAAGCATTTAATTTTTATTACAGCCGCCGGTTTTTTTTAAACTAGTGTTGAAATGCTTGCATCACTAACTACAAACATTATATATATTTTAGGGATAAATCCCTGTGGTAAATGACGTGACAATGACATTAACAATGTCAGTCAGCGTGACTTGGGTCAGATTTTTTTTTTATAATGTCATTCTGACATTTACAGATTTTACATTTTTTCGCCACGTTTTGTTATTGCATTGTCATGATATTCAATATTTTTTGTCTCAATTTCATGGAGCTGCAGCTAAAATTATATATAATAAATATAATAAAATCTCAAAGTATTTAATAGAAACGGAAACTTTAGACATTTAAAATAATTATATTGCATAGAAATGAATAAATAAAGACTATGTACGTTTTGTTTGTAGGTACTGAAACATTTTTCACTTTTTTACAAAAACGGGCGCCTGATAAAATCTGATTTAAATATAATCGAGTAGCATAATAAATAAGCTTTTCTAATAAGGTACGTCACATTAGCGTTTAAGAATCTTTGGAATATTATACCACTTTTGACCTCTCCTTTATTTGCAAGAATCTACTACGATTACGTCAATATGGAAAATTAAATATAATTATGGTAACATTATGTTTATGAATCAGTTAAAACCCTATTATGGGAGATAGTGTTGCATTATTATCATAATGGTGATCATTAACATAACATAATGCGTGTTTAGTATGAAATTTATTTAATCAAAATTATTATCTAATACAAATTAAATGCATCGGCTCTAGCTAATGTTCATAACATTGCTCTTCAATTAGTTTATTATACTAATTCATTTTCATTTTCTGTTAACAGTCGTTACGGGTCGAAAAACTCACCAGTCTTACTAAGGGGTCTCGTATTACCCAGTTACTGGGTTGTGGAGGTCAGATAGGGAGTCGCTCCATGTAACATACTGGTATTCAGCTTCATCCGGTTAGACTGGAAGCCGACCCCAACGTACTTGGGAAAAGGCTAGGCAGATTGATTGATGTATTTTCTGTTAACGAGTGGGTAGTTAGAAATTTCGTATCTGAATATTGAACTACGAAGCTTTATTTGGAGTTCTTGCTAAATTCTTGCTAAATTCACGTTCCTGAAAAAAAAGGGGTCTTGACAGATAGACGTATGGAAAACGAAGTGATCCTATAAGGGTTCAGTTTTCCTTTTGAGGTAGGGAACCCTTAAAAAAAAATTGGCGTGTGCCTGTATCGTTGCCTTCATCAGCTTTCCCTACTTACATGTCTATGAGTAACTTTTAAGCTGGGGAGTTTGTTGCGCCACTTTCTTCTTCCCAGCTAATTAACTAGGAAGTGGTAAAGGGCGGGCGTTTTTGGGGGACTGTCTTATGTAATTTTGACGTTCGAAAAGTGCTGATTCTCAGCCTAGTATAGATAAGGCTCGTTGCAAATTGGCGCGATATCGCGGGAGCGAAAGGCAGCGCGACCCTTATCGCGCCCACGATATCGCACCAGTCTGTAGGGCCTTAAATTACTTTTGATTTTGAAACGGTTTAATTTATTTCACAAGAGACACATAAAGTACCTACAAATAGAACATTATTACAGTACCTATGGCCGATGGATCTTGGCCGGTCTGAACATAGGCTATCCGAACTTTTGCGCATGTTCTCTCATTCACACTCGCGAATTCGGACTTGATTGTCCAATTCCACTGAATGCGCAAAATTCGGACCGGCCATGATTCTTCGGCCGTACTGTAAGTTTAGAAACAACTGTCATGATTTATTAAAAAAAAAAAAAAAATGTTAGGTACTTTAATTCATTTATTTTTCAGACAAAGTCCATTACATTAAATAAAATCACAAAATTAATATAAAAATCACACATACACAATAATATTATACTAAAACATTAAAATCAAATAAAATTAAAATACATACACTTACCATTATGATTGTTATGTGCCAGGAGTAGAGAATACAATCCCGAGCATGTTTTTCAATCCCGGGCTTACGGGATTTTTGAAGCCTTTTCCCGGGATCCCGGGCTCATCCCGGGATTAGACTATGTGGTTTCTAATTGGGCTAAAATAAAAAAAACACGAGTAATTAAAAAAAAATGTCTTTAATGTCTTTGCACAACACAAATCAGAATAATAATAAGAAAAGAAAAAACAAACCAAAAAATACTATACTTTTGCAAGAAATAAAAAAACAGCACAAAATAACTATTTAGAATTTCGAAAATATAATCGCAGAAATATCAAAGCATCCAATGTTTGACTTCCGAGCCTGCTTCGTAGTTTATTGCCAACATAAGCAGCAGCTGAAAACGCTCGTTCAGCTTCTACGCTGGTTGGAGGAATAGACAATAGATACTTATATGCTGTTTCTAAGTGATATCCACGAACACCTCCATTTTCGAACAGGCTCATTTCACGTCTAATACTATTTGCCAACCCCAATTCATTTTGTACTTGTACTTCAGGATCTGGGGATTTCATACTCTTGTTAATTTCCAGCTGTAACTTTTCCTTTAATGTCAATTGGGGTTGGGAGGTTTCTGACCTTAGCTCATCATCTGTTTGTGATCCTGACCTTGCTTCTTCTTCCGTGTAATCTCGACTATTAAGTCTTTTAACAATACTCTTTATTTGCTTCCTCACTAAAGCCTGTGTCGGAACTGGAAATAAGTCGTCCCATTCCAAATCCGATAATAACTGATTTTCAACATCCATTCGTGGATTTTGTAAATAATTTAACACGCCAGTTAAATCATCACTTCGTCGTTGCTTTATACGTTCCAGTAAGGATGTTTTAATTTTTTTGGCAAGAGCTGAGTTTTTGCTAGACAGTTGTTTTATAAGAAATTTCAAAGCGGCATCAGCTGTGCATAAATTAGCATCTCGCCGACAGATTGCTTCTACTGTCAATTTAATTGGGGTCAGCACATCAACAATTTTATTTACCAATTCAAAATCAACATCTTCTAAACGAATTGGATGATTGAGATCTACGAGGGCGGCACTGAAAATTTCGGGAATCAAGGAAGTGACACAACATTACTATTTAAAAATGTATTTATTGCTTTTCGAAGTATTCTCCGCGAAATTTGACACATTTTTCCATACGATGGAACCAATCATTGAAGCAACCATTCCATTCGGAAGTTGGGGTCTCCAAAATGGCCGTTTTGTAGGCGTCCACAGCTTCTTCAGGTGATGAAAATCTCTGTCCACGCAATTTATTCTTTATTTTAGGGAAAGTATAGAAATCATTAGGGCTTAGGTCGGGGCTGTACGGCGGATGGTCTAATAATTCTATGTTTTCTTGCTCTAAAAACTCTTTTGTTCTGTGCGCGGTGTGAGAACTCGCATTGTCGTGATGGAGGATGATGCGGCGGTTGCAGTTCTCTTTACGGAGTTCAGAAACGACCTGTGGCAAACAAATGCTAGCATACCATTCTGCATTAACCGTTCTTTGTCCCTCAAGAGGAATAGTCGTAACATGGCCGGTTTTGGAGACAAACGTGGCCACCATTTTTTTTGCAACACTCCGTGAACGAACAATTTTTGTTGGCTTTAACTCATTTTCGAACACCCAAACTCGTGACTGGTTTTTTGTTTCGGGTTCGTACGCGTATATCCAGGATTCGTCACCTGATACAATGTTGTATACAGCATTTGAGGATCCTGCGTGGAATCTTTCGAGAGTTCTGACGCACCAAGTAACGCGAGCCGCTTTTTGCTCTTCACAGAGCGAATGCGGTATCCATCGGGAAAACAACTTTTTTACACCTAATTGTTCATGCAAGATTATTTGTATTTGACTCATGCCAATGTCTAAAGTTGCCTGAATTTCGCGGTATGTCACATGTCGATCTTCCTCAATCAGCTTACGCACAGCATCAACGTTTTCTTGGGTGACTGCAGTTTTTGGACGACCTTGACGGGGATCATCACTGAGCTTGACACGTCCACGTTGAAATTCAGCAAACCAGCGATAAATTGTGGTTTTGGATGGGGCTTCATCACCAAATGCAGAAATCATCCGGTCAACACACTGTTTTTGTGTTAAACCAGTTCGAAAGTCATAATAAATCATCGCTCTTGAATTTTCTCGAGTCAATTCCATTTTCTCAACGACTAAACAAGTTTGACAAAACCTTGTGACAAGACCGAGAATCTATTTAAAAAAAAAAAAATGGTATTCGATTTTTAAAACCAAGGAGTTTTCAATTAAAAAGATTTTAATATGACAGGAACAGTGTAAATATTCCATTCCCGATACTTTTAGTGCAGCCCTCGTATAAGAGCTTTTTGAATGCATGCTTTTAAAAGATAAAATCGCTCCAGCATTGTTAAAAGACTATTCCACCTGGTTTTACAGTCCAAAAGAAGTGCCAACTCTTTTCCATGTTCAATTTTCACATATTTTTGAAGTACTGTTTCATTTTTCAATGGAGATCTTTTGAAATACACTACAACTTTGCGGATTTTCTTTATCAGCTCATTAATATTTTCATATTGTGTTAACTCTGGTACGTGTTCTGGCGCAAGATCATTTTGTGACATTACGATTAAACCTGATTCTGGACAGCGATGATGAACACCTTTTGTCATCATCGCTGTCGTCCATATAATCAACAGTCACAGCTGGTTCATTTATAGTATCATCTGAGGTAGGGCTATCTTGCAAATTATTAGTTTTTCATAAAGCACATCACAGACCGCCAAATTGATACCATGTGCGAGACACAGTTGTTTTTCAGTGCAAATAAGCCGCCCCACCTTTATCATAACATTCGGTCCATCGGTTACAATAGCCACGATGTCAGTTTCTAGGGAAATGTCAAATTTACTTAGACGCTCTTGCAATATACGAAGACAATTTTCAGCTGTCATACTATCGTAAATAGGAATAAGTCCTAAGTTCCAAAATTTTTTATATGAATGAACGTTGACCGTCATGTATCGTTTATTGGAAGTTGAAGTCCACTCGTCGAAAGAAAGACTAAATCTTTCACCTGCACTTTTCAAATGTTTTAATTCTGCAGTTACTTGCTTTCTGATTTTTTCACTGTAATTCATAACACGTTTTCGAACAGTGACGGCTGACTTTGGTAAATCCGTGTATTTTGCTAAGAGCAATTTTCTCAAATCATCTGAGGTTATGAATACACTGAATGGAAATCCATCTAATGCAATCATTCTTGCCAAAATATCATCCAGGCTATCGGCGGCACTTTTAGTAAAATAATTATCTAACTTTCGCTTGGCTGGGGGCGGTGCTGTGTTCAGATTTTCAGAATCTTGACTTGTTGAAGCTGATATAACCTTGATGTTATGTTTTGATAACAAATGTGTATGTAATCCCTTAGTTGATCCACCCAAAGTCTTGAGGATGGCTGGGCATCGCTTGCATTTAGCACTATTCCCGTCCTTCTCAACTAAATAATAACTCCACACTGACGTCGTATCACTGTCTTTTTTATGTCTAACAAAGTCTCCCGCCATTTGAAATACTTAATTTCAGATAATTGACTTTTAAATTTTAATGACGTACGTAACCCGTCGTCACTGACGTAGCCTACGTAACCCGTCACTGACAGAACAATAAATGAAAAAAATAAAACCTGATTTGCTTATACTTTCGTACAGGGAATCCCCGACCGACGGGAAATACCCGCAACAATATTATGATATGAGATGATCGGGTGATTCCCCCTGTTGGTTCGTTGGGGAATTACCTTAGGACTGTACCTGTGTAGTAAATAGTGGGTACCTACGTATTGTACGAGTTGCTTTTTGTCGTAATGTATTAAAATAATCTAGGCAAGGTTATTTTCAAGGCGCAACGGACTACGGAATACAAACTAGACTTGTTTGTGGCAATCCCGAAAATCCCGAGATTAGCCAAGTACAGTCCCGGGATTTTCGGGGCCAGAAAACGGTCGGGACTTTTTAATACTCCGTATTCTTTACTCAAGACCCATAAATATGGGTAATTGATTGACAGCAAATAGTTAATATCGGCACCTACTCCATATATTTTACAGATTACGGTCTGGAGCTCTACAGCATTTATGATCAGTGATGTTTATGATGCCTGTTGGTCCCAGTCAAGACTCCAGACAATAAGTAAGTCCAGTAAGTCTTCAATAAGTTATTATCTAATCTCTCTAAGTTGCCTAGTGGCCTTCTAATGTCAGTTTTACCCATTACCTTTGTACGGGTGATTGGGACATCAATGCTTCACAAGCATTATCTCAAGATACTAGGCATAAAATAATAAATGGTATCTTGAGTTAAGTATCTCAAGACGGTGTCTTGAGCTAAGTATCTCAAGACGGTATCTTGAGCTAAGTATCTCAAGACGGTATCTTGAGCTAAGTATCTCAAGACCCATAAATATGGGTAATTGATTTCAATTGATCTCAAGATGGTATCTTGAGCTAAGTATCTCAAGACCCATAAATATGGGTTGACAGCAATAGTTAATATACCTACTCCATATATTTTACATGATTACGGTCTGGAGCTCTACAGCATTTATGATCAGTGATGTTTATAATGCAATGGCCTGTTGGTCCCAGTCAAAACTCCAGACAATAAGTAAGTCCAGTAAGTCTTCAATAAGTTATTATCTAATCTCTCTAAGTTGCCTAGTGACCTTCTAATGTCACAGTTTTACCCATTACCTTTGTACGGGTGATTGGGACATCAATGCTTCACAAGCATTATTTCAAGATACTAGGCATAAAATAATAAATATAGTATCTCAAGACGGTGTCTTGAGCTAAGTATCTCAAGACGGTGTCTTGAGCTAAGTATCTCAAGACGGTGTCTTGAGCTAAGTATCTCAAGACGGTGTCTTGAGCTAAGTATCTCAAGACGGTGTCTTGAGCTAAGTATCTCAAGACGGTGTCTTGAGCTAAGTATCTCAAGACGGTGTCTTGAGCTAAGTATCTCAAGACGGTGTCTTGAGATAAGTATCTCAAGACGGTGTCTTGAGCTAAGTATCTCAAGACGGTGTCTTGAGCTAAGTATCTCAAGACGGTGTCTTGAGCTAAGTATCTCAAGATGGTGTCTTGAGCTAAGACCTCCCAACCCCAATTGACATTAAAGGAAAAGTTACAGCTGGAAATTAACAAGAGTATGAAATCCCCAGATCCTGAAGTACAAGTACAAAATGAATTGGGGTTGGCAAATAGTATTAGACGTGAAATGAGCCTGTTCGAAAATGGAGGTGTTCGTGGATATCATTGTACATATATAATATAATTACCTACAGTACACAGTATATTACTTTTGTAGTATATAATGCAATGGCAGTCAAGACTCCAGACAATAAGTAAGTCCAGTAAGTCTTCAATAAGTTATTATCTAATCTCTCTAAGTTGCCTAGTGACCTTCTAATGTCACAGTTTTACCCATTACCTTTGTACGGGTGATTGGGACATCAATGCTTCACAAGCATTATCTCAAGATACTAGGCATAAAATAATAAATGGTATCTTGAGTTAAGTATCTCAAGACGGTGTCTTGAGTTAAGTATCTCAAGACGGTGTCTTGAGCTAAGTATCTCAAGACGGTGTCTTGAGCTAAGTATCTCAAGACGGTGTCTTGAGCTAAGTATGTCAAGACGGTGTCTTGAGCTAAGTATCTCAAGACGGTGTCTTGAGCTAAGTATCTCAAGACGGTGTCTTGAGCTAAGTATCTCAAGATGGTGTCTTGAGCTAAGACCTCCCAACCCCAATTGACATTAAAGGAAAAGTTACAGCTGGAAATTAACAAGAGTATGAAATCCCCAGATCCTGAAGTACAAGTACAAAATGAATTGGGGTTGGCAAATAGTATTAGACGTGAAATGAGCCTGTTCGAAAATGGAGGTGTTCGTGGATATCATTGTACATATATAATATAATTACCTACAGTACACAGTATATTACTTTTGTAGTATATAATGCAATGGCAGTCAAGACTCCAGACAATAAGTAAGTCCAGTAAGTCTTCAATAAGTTATTATCTAATCTCTCTAAGTTGCCTAGTGACCTTCTAATGTCACAGTTTTACCCATTACCTTTGTACGGGTGATTGGGACATCAATGCTTCACAAGCATTATCTCAAGATACTAGGCATAAAATAATAAATGGTATCTTGAGTTAAGTATCTCAAGATGGTGTCTTGAGCTAAGTATTTTAAGATGGTATCTTGAGCTAAGTATCTCAAGATGGTGTCTTAAGCTAAGTATCTCAAGACGGTATCTTGAGCTAAGTATCTCAAGACGGTGTCTTGAGCTAAGTATCTCAAGACGGTGTCTTGAGCTAAGTATCTCAAGACGGTGTCTTGAGCTAAGTATCTCAAGACGGTGTCTTGAGTATCTCAAGACCCATAAATATGGGTAATTGCTAACTTAAAGTTTAAACTTTAAGGGGGATTTGATAAGGCTTTTCAAACTGAATATTAGTAATAATAGCAGAGCAACAATAATTTCATCAATTATCCTCAAAGAAGCCCATCTCCCATGCTCTTTGAAAGACTGGTGATTTTCATTTATTACACAAAATTAAAACTCTAAAAGCCGGCTTAGCATGATGCTTTCTATTTCTACTCTATTGAGAATAGAAATCGCTTGTCTATATTTCTTCGTAGAAAACTGTCAGCTGTCTACACAGAAGCGTAATTTTTATCTACTTTAAAACACTTCTCTACGGTTCTCATGCTAAGCCTATGGAACCAGGAATAAGGGTTAAGTTTCTTTTAGTACTAACCTAATAAGCAATGTGGAGATATGAATAAGCAGTTTTTTATACATGTATAAGATTTTGCAATATCAGGTGGCGATGACAAAGATAGGGTCAAAGTAGGTCTAACAAAGTCTCCCGCCATTTGAAATACTTAATTTCAGATAATTGACTTTTAAATTTTAATGACGTAGCTTACGTAACCCGTCGTCACTGACGTAGCCTACGTAACCCGTCACTGACAGAACAATAAATGAAAAAAATAAAACCTGATTTGCATATTTTTACTTTCGTACAGGGAATCCCCGACCGACGGGAAATACCCGCAACAATATTATGATATGAGATGATCGGGTGATTGGTTCGTTGTGGAATTACCTTAAGAGTATTGTATTAAAGTATTCCGAGTGGGGAAGTCCCTTCTAAGTTCTACGACAAACATATTATTAGTACTGTACCTGTGTAGTAAATAGTGGGTACCTACGTATTGTACGAGTTGCTTTTTGTCGTAATGTATTAAAATAATCTAGGCAAGGTTATTTTCAAGGCGCAACGGACTACGGAATACAAACTAGACTTGTTTGTGGCAATCCCGAAAATCCCGAGATTAGCCAAGTACAGTCCCGGGATTTTCGGGGCCAGAAAACGGTCGGGATCCCGGGATCCCGAGATTCGGGGTCCCGGGATTGTATTCTCTAGCCAGGAGGCAACACAGTGTCGGCTGGCGAATGTCATGATTTCCAAATATTAATATGATTTGTAGTGATTTTAAATACTAAATATAAAATTGAAGTATGCACTGAAAAAAATGCAGACTAACTAGGATACATTTTCTCTAGTTGGCATTAGTTATGTTCGAATTTAAAAAAACAATGTTTGGAATCATTATTTATCTATTTAAGTACTATAAACAAGATAGCTTTTCCTGAATAAATTAATTTTATTTATATCGACAAATTTACGAGTACATGTACAGAATAATCATCGTTGTTTGTAACATCATACTTGCTTTGTTTGATTTTACTACTTCACTTTTGTATAACAAATAATAATTTAAATTCTTGGTAACAAGCAACTTGTTAGCATTATATCATTCTTAAACTGGCCAACATTGTTTTAGCTAAATTAAATAAGTACCCGTAATTAAACTAAAACATTATTTAGTAGACGGAACTATGATAATTTAACTAAGTTCTCCTAGCTTCAGAAGTCAAGATCTTGTTAGGCTCCTACGGAGTCAAGATGCTTGATCACAATCATTAAACAAGATTTTTGTTAAAAGAAACACTTTTTTTAAGTGTGATTAGCCACGAATGATTTTTGTATCAGGGTTGTCATGAACCCAATCTAGGGGGTCCAAACGCCTCCTGCCGGAGGCTCTACGCGGGGATCGTGCGGTCCATGGCCCTTTACGGGGCACCGGTGTGGGCGCGTTCTTTAAGGCTGCGACCAGCCCAGCGGTTGAACGCGTCCCAAAGGGTCATGGCCATCAGGCTGGTACGGGATTACCGCAAGGTCTCCCGTGAGGCGGCGTGCCTCCTTGCCGGACTGCCGCCATGGGATCTGGAGGCAAAAGTCCTCGCGCACATCTGGGAATGGCGCGAGGAGGCGAAACGCCGGGGTGAAAGTCCGCTGCCGCGAGAAATCACGGCACAGCGGACAGAGCTCCGGCGGGATCTCGTGGCGACATGGAGAGTGCGATTGTCGCAACCCAGCGCTGGGCACGCCACAATTGTGGCGATAAGTCCCCTCTTTGAGGAGTGGCTAGAGAGGCGCCACGGCGTCCTCACCTTCCGCCTGACACAGGTCCTCACCGGACACGGTAGTTTCGGGAGGTTCCCGTTCAGGATAAAGCGGGAGGGAACGCCCGGGTGTCACCACTGTGTGGAGCGCCCGGAGGACACGGTGGAGGTCTGCCCGGCTTGGGCGGAGCACCGCCGTGTCCTCACGGAGGCGATCGGCGGAGGCGATCTCTCGCGTCCGGCCCTGGTTCAGGCCATGGTTTGGAGCGAGAGTGCATGGGAGGCCGTCACCTCCTTCTGCGAAGCAGTAATGATCGCGAAGGAGGAGGCGGAACGCGTGAGGGTGAGGCAAGATTCGCGCCCTCGCGCCCTTAGTCGCCGCAGGAGACGCCCCGGGCGTCGGGAGTCGCTAGCCGATTTCCGGCCACCATAGGCGCGGGCCTGCGGACGGTGAGCGATGGGTAGCTCGCCGTCCGATAAGGACCAGGCCCGGGTCGACGGCGCGTTGTGTTCCACGCGCGCCTCAAAGAGATGTCAGCACCAACTGACGGGGTCCAGTAGGACCAATGCCTGCCAGGGTTGCGAATTTGTCCGAAAGGGATATCGTGGCCCTGGCACACAGGCAACGGAAGGAACACGGGTGGGTTTTAGTCAGTAAAAGTCTGACACGCCCTCCCGCTCCGCCCATAGCGGGAGAAGTTATTTGATAATTTCCCACCCAAAAAAAAAAAAGGGTTGTCATGAAGTTTAAAAGTATGTCATGTGACAGTTACGGTAAAAGTACTGGTTTTTAAAACAGAATGGATTAAAAAGCATGTTATTTAGAGCGTCACGTAGTTGATAAGTCAGTTCTCTTCGAGTCTTTACTGATATTATATTGAGTACCTAATTAAATCGTTCGTTAAATATTGCTATCTATCAAGTTTGCAAGAACATAAATACAGAAATATTCGGACTGTGGGTCAGTGGGTCATCTTAGGGGCGGAGTTGAACTGTGAAAAGCTATTTCATTACACAAGGAAAACGCGTGTAACAAGTAACAACATAGTTGCTTAGATATAAAATAATTACCTACTTATGTCGTTATTATCGATTTTCTTCTGAGAATTACCGATTAACGTATCACAGGATTTTCCAATGATCGTTTGCAAAACATGATGTTAAGTACTATCGATATATCTATCAAAAGCTCTGACTTGTTTGTTTGTTTGTTGCGGTCTGTCAGTGGTTTTAATGTTCAGCAATTGGCAATTATACCTATTTATAATTAATTATTGTCCTACTTGTAGCTCGTGGGTTCGAACCCAGGCAGGCGGTTTACTTTGTGTAAATATATTCATCACCACTGCTCGCAAAACGGGGAAAGAAAACATCGTGAGGAAACCGGCATGTCCCAGAACCAAAAATTCGAAGACATGTGACCTCTACCAACCCGCACTGGGCCCGCGTGGTAGATAGCAACCCGCTCCCTCTCAAAGAGAGTAGGCCTGTGTCCCAGCCGTGGTAACATTATATGCTGATTATGATATTGTCCTCCTATTATATTCTCTGACATAGATATGCAATTATTCGCTGAGTATTAATAACTATACTCCATATGAAATAAGATTAGACATTTAAATAAACGTTACTTATTCTACTACTAATTCTGGTACTTACTAATTCCATTAGTACTTACTTATTCCATGCTCAAGCTGTCACTCCTGTCACCTATCTATCTTCCAGTCATGAGGCCCTGGTACTATGTGTCAAACGCATGGTAGTGTGTGTAATGTTTTTATTATTAATTTAATTCTAAGGCATATTATACAAAAATGTTAGCTTTCTGCACGCCATGTAAACTTTTAACTGTGCCAAATTTCATACTCCTGCATTCGCGTAATTTTCGTATTAATATAATGATGTACCAAGGCGAAAGTTCCCTGCCGATCACTTTCCCGTCGGTTCAACCTTATTACTATGCCCAAGTGCGAAAAGTGGTCGACCGGAAACGAACGCGGTTGTACATACAGATTTGGAAGACAAAATACGGAAAAATTAAGAAAAAATCTTATTTCCCTTACTACCTACAATAAGAAAATTTAACATTTGAAATATAAGCAAAAATGCCACCAAACACATACATACCCTAAGATTTTTTCAAAATAAACTATGGATACACAAAGGGCTTCAACAACAAGTCGTAAAGGAAAAAGAGGGAAGGGCTATGTTGGAAAGCAAAACAAACTTACCAATGTATAACCAAGTTAGCACGAGGACGAAATGTGATCAACTACAGATTGATTGTAATCTTTGTTTACTCATTATTTGTAGAACCGGCACGTGTAATGGGGGATACGTAAATATTGACATGACTTTCACCTAATGCACTCCGACAGTTAGATAATGGTGCATTCAGTACCTAAAACAAATATCTATCGAGATTTCTTGATTCAGTGTCAGGTTTTCATTTCATCATCATATCAGCTGAAAGACGTCCACTGCTGGACATAGGCCTCCCCCAAAAGGTAGGGATGGTTGCCGTAATCGCCACGCTTGGCAGGCGGGTTGGCGATCGCAGTATGCTGTTAAAATGCATATAGTAAGTCCCTTAGTCGCCTTTTACGACACCCACGGTTAGAAATAGAATGGTGCTATCCTTTACGGCCGGCACCACACGGAAATGTGGGTTTTACCAAACATAAAAGGAGAACAGTTATCAGAAATATTGACATAGTGGATGACTTGGTATTCGATTGGTAGGTTATCGGAACTCGGGTGCGCGCACAGCCTATTCATTTTAGAGATAATTCGCGTAAACCGTTATTTATTAAAAGACTACAGGAAACTCGAATATTCTTATGATCCATGGTGAAATAAATACAAAGACTTCAATACTATAGTTACGTGTATTTTTAATATATTCAAGCGGGCTACAAGATTGGAAATAGCTGTACAAGATGCTGGCCATCCGAGAGACGCTTCAAGTGCCCATCCGGACTCTGGACGAGATTCTATTAGGTACTTATATTACAAAGCTTTTAAAATGAATTACCATTTATATAAGAGCACAGGAAACAGATACACACTCGTGATTAATTAGAGAAGATTTTATTTAAGTATGTGTATTGAATGTAGATAGTGAGGATACGTGCAAAACGTTATTCGACATGTGATACAATTATGATCTTTTCGCAAACCCACATGCGGGAACCATATTACTAAGGCTCCGCCGTCGGTCTATCTGTCCGTCTGTCACAAGGCTGTATCTCATGAACCGTGATTGCTAGTTTTACAGATGATGTATTTATGTCAAATTTCCATCTTTCCATATCATCTGAAACTCAAAATGTCTTATGCCCCAAAATGCCTGAAGAGATTTAAGAAAGTAAATAAATAATGTCTTGACTGCTTCGTTGGTCTAGTGGTCGCAAGCGCTGCTGCTGAGCATGAGGTCCTGGGTTCGATTCCCGGGTCGGGCAAAGTGATATTATTGGATTTTTCTATATGAAATATATCAGCAGCATGGAGTCTGGATTTGTGCCCTGTTGATAGCAATAGGCTCGCCCCTTATTACATGGGACTTAAACATAACTGTCGAAATGTGGATGTACTACAGGTACACCTCTGCCCAACCCTTCGGGGAAACAAGGCGTGATGTTATGTTAAAATAAATAATGATTTTAAACAATAATTTTCGAAGATACGATAAAATATTGTTTCTCTATTTTATTGTGAAGTGCATTTCGCTAATCGGCTTTCCTAGTAACTGGATAAATCATACAATATTGTTCAATGTGTGTTCAACATGTCAATAATTGTTTCTATTTATTATTATGTACCACCTGTATGTGTACATTATGGATTGCAATAAAGGTTAATTGAATTGAATCAAAATAAGATTAAAGCTGGTACTTATTTCACTTTAACATAATTTATTTTTTATATGTGTTGTAGTTACCAGTATCTAGGTACCTACCACACGTGTGTTTATTTTATTTTCAGAGATGTAGGTATGTTAATTTTAACAAAAAAGTCAGGATATTAAGAGCAGGCAGTCTAAATCAAATTTCGAACGCAAGCTCCGCCCCTCGCTCCCCGCCACTCCGTTATGTGCTAAACGCTAATACATCTGTAATACAGTTGATTAATACAGTCGCGTGCGCTTTTTGATCGTGTTCGAGCGCGAAACTAAATAGCGAAAGTCTCAATTCTTATTTCGTTTATAACTAAAGTAATAATTGATCTAGAGAAAAAATATCTTGTGTCGGGATAATAAACTATTATTTTCTTGCTGTGAATATTTATTTTAGACATAAAAGCTAAACAATCTTGTTTTTTTATAATTATCCTTAAAAAAGACATGATTTTCGAATAAAAAATTTATTTAGAGAAAATATTACAATTACGTAACTGTTTTCAACATGGAATGAAAAATACCCAAGAAATCATATACTAAAGTTTAATTTTGCTTGTATTTTGCTGTTTCAGAATATTCATGCAAATTAACATAAAAATGGGGAGCCTCCTCTTAACAAAAAAAAATATTGCATGTAAGCGAAACTTGCAAGCAAAATCCACTAGCAACTTTGCTTGTTAGTACGTTGCGGTCTCTGCCCCTGATGTAAACAGTCAGTAACGATCTAATATATGCGTGTATCAATTTATACACGTGCCTATGTGCCGGAGTGGCGGATCCTGAAAATTATTGAGACGAGGGTCGACATATGTCTATTCATCCGCGGTTATTGTCAAAGATAATACACCACCGATACACTGTTGTTTCTCAACACATATATCTGGATTATGGTCGGTCTTTTGGAGACAATGTTTTAGGTGGAACTGAGCTTTTAAGCTGTTGCTTGGGTCTAATATCAAAGTACTCTAAAATGGTTCTTATTTTGCCCCCATTGGACCCAATATCAATCCAAAATCGAGCTAAACTAACCATTACTTTCGCTCCATCTCTGATTTGTATTACATAAATATCAAAACGGTTTCCTAAACTATTTAGGTCCAACCGCCCATTCTTCGACCAACCGTTGATATAACAGCCAGTCAACTTTTATCAGAATAATTAGGCAATAAATGAGTATTTTACTGATGTAATATGCAGAAAATCAAATCGTGCTATGTGACGTAGACGTAGCGCTTGCTAATGTCCTCGTGACAGAATTCAAAGAAGTTCCTGACTGTCGGTACTTATGCGAAATATTTGGTTTCCAAGAAAGTCTGAGCTGTACTGAAATTAAATGTATTTTGTGTGTTCACGTAGAAGAGATTGATAATATCTTACAAGTTACAAATTACTTAAACTATCGGCGCCTTGGAGACTTCTTTCTCCCTGCCCAGTAGTGTGCGAGCGAGATAAAGAATGAGGTGAAGCTAAGGTATTATGGAGACTATTAATTTGTAAGACGATGAAGTTACCGTCATTAGAAGAGATGAGTTATGCAAGGAGCTAATTAGGTACTAACTACAACAGTAATGGACACGTATGCCATTGTGTTATGTTTAAAAACCACACAAAAAGTAATTATGGAAACTGGCGTCTTTTTATTTTGGTAGGATTTTATCAAATAACTTCTCCCGCTCACTGCCTAAAACCCAAACCCGTGTTCCTTCAGTTGCCTGTGTGCCAGGGCTACGGTATCGCTTTCGGACAAACCAGCAACCCTGGCAGGTATGAAAACTACCTGTGTAATGTTAAGAAGTTTAATTCTTGCCTGCATACCAAACTCATTTGTTGACAGTATAACCTTCTAAGCATTGTAGGAACAATAACCGCGTTTTCCTTCACTAACAAATATTTCTCTATTTCAGGTAAGCGGCGCAGTCGTTAGTGCGACGTTTCGTTTCTTAGAAGCGGAATCATTATCCAGAGTAAGTTTTCTCCTACAAACAAACCTATTGATGTCAAAGCTGCTCAACAAATCTCTCGTTACTTGAACGAAATACATCCTCCAATATTTTTTCCCGCGACGAGTAAATCTGTTCAATTACATTGCATTACTCTCAAAATTACTTCGTCGAATAAGCTTACGTCTTGCGGAAAAGTAACCCGTTATTTTTATCCTATATACTCGTGGATTTTCAGAATGTGAGCCAATCAATAACCTTCTTATTATTTTTAGCTTTAGCGTAAACTGCGCAGTGTTTTTTTTCAAACTTTGCTCCTAATGGCTTACAATCATTAAAGGTTTGTTGGCACTCAGAGAGAATCCCTGTAAATCCTTGTGTAGTGATCACTGTAAGACGAAAAAGTGCGTCGTGAAATAGCGTTGAATTATCTGATGGCAAAAAGCGTGGACGACGGCATTAGTTTCAAGCTATGAAGTTAGCGATTTACGTAGCGGTGCGGAAGAACATTTTAACGATCCAGAACAATTTTCAGTTTTATTTTTATTATTCATTTATTTCTAAAAACTTAGTCTGTTTTACAGTTTGGTTTTAGCCACACAACGAAAACCTCTCAGGGTTTATCTGTGTGATGGCAAGGCTTCAATTTAAATTTTACAAAATTTTAATTACTACAATGATACATAGAATACTTATAAAATGTGTATAACGTCGTGAGCTACGCATAACTAATCTCTTTTTTTCTCACTACCTATTTAATAAGATCTTTGTGTTACTCTTTGTTTTCCCGAATGAAATAAATAAATAATAATTTAAAGGTGTACATTAATTTAATACATACATCTATTACTTGTTTGCGGCATGAATGTTATATTTTAGCAAATGCATTAGAATGACAAATAAATTACGCCAGTAGCACACCTCCGCCGCGAAACCATCATAGCGAAACCGCAGTAGTTAAATTGTACTGGTTCGCGTCATGTTCCGCTACTCGAATCGGAAGCGAGTAGCGAAACATGACGCGAACCAGTAAAATTTAACTACTGCGGTTTCGCTATGATGGTTTCGCGGCGGAGATGTGCTACCAGCGTTAACGAATTATTTAAATACAACTCGATGTGCGTGAACTTTACTCAGATTTTTACTGATAAAAAGTTTAATCACTATGCTGCTGTGTTCTAACTGGCTTATCAGCTTAAAAGCCAAAAGCCTGTAAACACATCACGTACCTATAACGATAAAAGTAGTCACGCCTCAATTTACGCACCTCACTGTTATCAAATTGAATTAGAGGCATCGGAAGCAATTTCACACATAACATACATTACTTACCAACGTTGACTGCGTGGCCTCCTTTACATAAACCGCTGTGTTCGGAGACAAAGCGGCATTCGCTTTGGGCGTCCCATTACTGTAATGCGGAGCTAAAACTTGACTGATTACTGGTCTGCCTGGATGAATTTTTCTACTGTCACACCACTGCGACGGTTTAGATGGACATTAGCAGTATTAGAGGGATTTTCTCGTCTGTGTAATCGAAGTTCTTGGTTAAACGAGCGCGTCGCAGCTGTTAACTTGTTCAAATGTTCATCCATCATTACACAAGGTGGTTTCCTAGATAATTATGGAAACTGTTTCGGGCATTCTGTAAGTACTTACATTATTGCTCTTCTTGAAATAAATGGATGTTTAAATAATATCTAGAAGCTTGTTGACAGTCCAATTGAGGTTAGTAATGATAATTTCCATAGAATTTATTTTTAATGTAAAATGTTTTCGAAAGACTTCCAAGAATAAATTTCTTGGTAATATTTTCGAGCGCCACGTCAGCAGCACTATCCCTTAAAATTTCCATATTCAAATGTGAACATCGAGTTAATTTAGTGTAGGATCTTAAATTACCTTTGAAATTAGATATATTTCGCTGTCACTGCGGATGTAAATTACATTTATTATTAGCTATGTTGAATATTCATTATTAACGTTAGTACGCATTATTCCTGGTATTCGGGTCGTGCACGCGAAAAATGCTTTATGGCTATCGTTAACTCGATACTATCTGCATTTAATGCTAATTATCATTTACTTATTTATGTACATAACTATTCCATTTATTATATTGTTCATGTTGCTAGCTGCGCTGGCGGCTTCGTCAGTATGCATAAATTTTGCGGGTTTCAAGCTAACTCCACTGAGTTTAATTAAAATCGCTGGTAAAGATGGCCACACACAGACAGGAAATCACTATTGATTTACCTAAACAAATATTTAACTTAGGACCGTCTTCAGTCTAGGTGTACTCAGTCCTCTTTGACAAAGACACAATGATAGAGCTTCTGATCCCTTTAGTTAACATTGTAATTTAGTTATCTTGGTACCTTAGAGCTCCATTTTCTTGTCCTAATTACTAGCAGAAGCCAAGGATTTTAATAGGGCCCGACATCTTAGCGTACCTTTTGAGACATGACAAGAAGATTTGTCAGCTTAACTGAACAGTGTTCCTTTAATTTGTGGCTGTTTGTGTTACACACACATATATGCATAACCCTGAAAGGTTCAGTGCTGAACAAGGGTTTCTTAATAAATAGTTACGATAGAGGGATCTTAAGGGGTTATTGCCATTATTACGACACTTAGAAAAGGTATTTGATGGAAATGATGTGCCACGTAGTAAATCCTCGTGACACAATTAACTTAATAGATTTACTCACGTCAAACCAATTTCAGTGACTTGTAGAAAGCTAAGAAACGTATTAATAGGTATTTATGTGGTTTGACTGAGAAATATGCTCAGAACACAACACTACGACTGCTGCGAGTAAATACTATGTATCATAGTTAAAACCAAACGTTAAGAAATTGCAAAAAAACAAACATTTGACAACGAAATCGAACACAAATTGATGGCACATTACAATTAAAAAATTTACCTCCAATTTACTCGTGCTAGAATTATTACCAACTATTGTTTTCAATGCTATTGTCGTTGGTATATCCAGCTCGTGTCTGCAGCAGGCACGTCAGGGGGCAATTATAATTAAAATAGCTTGTTCAACGACAACAGCGTGCTGCGATCGAGGTCGTGTCTCATTGTTTATTGTAATGTACTCTGTCATTATAACCGACGTCGATGCTTCGACAGAGGTTTCCAACTTGCTTATTGTCAGACTACTTTAGGTGCTTCCTATTCAAGCTGGAATATAATAGCTAGACGCAGCGATGCTAATAGTTTGATAATAATCTGCTCAAAGAACAATTTCTAGGTAGTTCGACAAGACTAGTAAATTAGAATTTACTAGTCTTGTCGAACTACCTAGAAATTGTCTCAACTTCTTCGGAGTAATATTAATTAAATATATTGATAGCTATGTAGGTTAATAACTGAAGTATTTCGTCAGTATAATGCATGCTATCTACTAGATATCCCATTGAAAATCTCCGCCTCCCGAAAGTATCAAGTCTTGCACAAACTTTATCAACTACATACAATACAAACGTGTTTGTTAGAATAACAACGATATTGCATAAATCAAACACAGTTTTCCATAAACCATTCACTGTTGCCGAGCAAAACTTAAGTCAATCTGTAGGTTCCTGCGATGCAATTGCGTGCCCATACATATTCAAGTGTTCATACATCACGAGTGCTAGCCGCGGGATTGTGCGCTCGTAATAACATGCAACTCGTGAGACGTTCGTGTATTCCCGTTTATTCAGATACCCCTGTTTTCAGAACAGCTTTGTCTCCTTTGATGCTTGGATGCGGTTGATTTGCTTTTAGGTCTTCGTTTGCTGTGCTGTCTTTTAAACATTTATTATTTTCTTTGTCTCCAAAAAGAAATACATTTGTATTACTATCTATTTATCTACTGGTTCATGCCACTGCCAATGCAAAGCAAATGCCTCTCACTCTCGTTTCCATACACTTCTGTTTTCTGCTAATGCGGACCAGACCTTTCGGGTAAATCCACCATCTTCGTCTTGCTCTGCCACAAATCCATTGACAAATTATGTTTTTTTTAAGTGACCATCGATAACTACTCATTCCAAATTAGGACGTAAAACCAATGTCCATAGCTACCACTATGCTTTTATATTCTTAAAGAAATACGAAAAAGAGTTTCAGTGCACTCTGTATTGAAAACGTGCGCATGCAAACTCAACAGAAATTCAATTTCAGTGTCCCAAATTGAACTTTTTATAAGAAATTCTCCTTTGTTTCTCTCATATTATTTCTACATAAATTCAAGTCATATCTTATGAGTTACATTATAAGAACGAAGAGATTTCAGAGTCCATTATCCTTTAAAACATTTTCTTCTGTTTGAAGCCTGGCTTACCCATTAGTAATAGGTCACCTACCTTTTTACAGAGGGAATGCAGACGTCTGAACGAGCCTTGGAGCTAGTATTAGATAAATGAAGTGTCGTGTTCCTCTGACTAAAGCGTCTGTCGTACTCATCGAATCATAGAATTATTTATATCGCTCGCCGTTTTTGCTGACTGCCAGTGATAATGTTCTTACTAGAAAGGACCTTTCTTGCTCTATCATTCGTAGGCCGCTACTGAACATCTTGGTGAGTTTAGTTAGAGTAACGATATGGCAAGTGGAAAGGTAGTCTAAGATGTTTTCGGTAATTTAATGTTGTGCGGACGTTGCATTTTTAGGGTTCCGTACCCAAAGGGTAAAACGGGAACCCTATTACTAAGGCTCCGCCGTCTGTCCGTCTGTCTGTCACCAGGCTGTATCTCATGAACCGTGATAGCTAGACAGTTGAAATTTTCACAGATGATGTATTTCTGTTGCCGCTATAACAGCAAATACTAAAAAACAGAATAAAATAAATATTTAAGGGGGCTCCCATACAACAAACGTGATTTTTATGCTCGTTTTTGCTCGATATTGATAACGGCAACAGATAGACGCTTGAAATATTCACAGAATATTTAGTTATATATTCACTTTAAAAATAAATAATTAAATTAAAATAAAACAAATATTTAAGGGGGGCTCCCATACAAAAAACGTGATTTTTTGCCGTTTTTATATACAATGGTACGGAACTCTTCGTGCGCGAGTCCGACTCGCACTTGGGCGGTTATATGCTCGTTTTTGCTCGATATTGATAACGGCAACATGTAGACGCTTGAAATATTCACAGAATATTTAGTTATACAATTCACTTTAAAAATAAATAATTAAATTAAAATAAAATAAATATATAAGGGGGGCTCCCATACACCAAACGTGATTTTTTAGCCATTTTTATAGATATTGGTACGGAACCCTTCGTGCGCGAGTCCGACTCGCACTCGGCCGGTTTTTTAAAATAGCTGTTGTTTATTAAAAGAAGACTTTCCTTTAGTTTTAATGATTTGAGCGATTGGATTTTATACAGTGCACCAGTTAACTCAGTAGGTACGTAGTAATATTTACAGCTCGGTTAGCTAAAGCAATATAGGTGGGCTTTCTCACAACCGTTTTGAGAATATTACTCATTTTAAAATGTATTGCCGGCACAAGGTTTTCCCCATAATGTTATCTTTCTCCGTCAGATGATGAAGATATAAGACGTAAACGAACGAGTCTATTTGTGTTGGTAAAATACGCTGAGTTTGGTACTCGCACTTGATTTAAATTTACTTTTGATAATAAATACAATGTACTACGAATTGATTTTTTTTTCTTTTATTTGTAAAAAGAACATTTCAGATAATATTGCTAATAATTTAATTTAACAAAAGAAGCCTTTACCCTAAAGTAGCTAATCGTATTTTTTAAATATGCCGTCATTCCGACAACTCCCTACTAAAGGCTCCCGCAGACAGGCGCGACGCGACACTAGTAGCACAATTTCTATGAAATCTTTTTGGAAAGTGTCGCGCTGCCTGTCGCGCCCGCAATATCGCGCTAGTCTGCACGAGTCTTGATAAGGGAATGCAACGTGCATTTCTCAAGACGTTCATTTCAAAGACTATATGCAATCAATAATTTATGTACTAAGTTGTACCTATGGGTTCTTGGAACACGTACACCCGTGTACCCATAGTACCTACACCCACATTGCGCCATAAGGGACGGGCCTATTGCCATCAACCGGGCAAAAATCTAGACATTTTGCCCGACCCGGGAATCGAACCCAGGACCTTATACTCAGCAGTACCGCTTGCAACCACTAGACCAATGAAGCTGTCATATTATAGTTGCTTAATTTAACGAATTGTAAGATGAATATTACAAAAAAAATACCTACTTATTAGTCATGGTCTATTAAGGGGGACGCGCTAAGGTAGCCCGCGAAATTCAAATTTTCTTACATTTTTTGCATTTTGCAGGTCTGTGTCAGGTTGTATGTTGATCTAAGTATGATTCGCGGCCGTAACAAATATGGCTTTAAAGAATTATAATCACTAGAATCAGCAATAAAACTCTTCATAGAATCCTATTGAATGACATTTCATGAAATAGTCAAAGTTTAATGTCGCGAGTTACCTAATTTAGCCCGCAAAATTAAAATTTTCTTTAGTTTTTTGCAATTTGCAGGTCTGTGTGGTGTATAAGGCAACACGTCGAATAAACTTTGTGTGGAATATTAAACTGCGGTTACACAGCGAGAGCGAGTACCTTAAACGTAGCGTAGCCCACGAAATTTAAATTTTCTTACGTTAATTGCAATATGCAGGTCAGTAACAGGTTGTATGTTGATCTAAATATGATTCGCGGCCATAACAAATATGGCTTTACAGAATTATTATCATTAGAATCAGCAATACCTATAACTCTCTAAGTTCGCAGAATCCTATTGAATGACTATTTCATGAAAGTTTATTCGACGTGTTGCCTTATATACACAGTGGTCAATTCTCTTCTAGGTCTACCTATAACAATACATGACACATTATACTTACATAAGTACCTACTTAGCTTAAATAAAAGAAAATAGACTTCTATAATAATCTAGTCTCGAGTTTCACTCGTACCGCATTGTTTTACTAAATGGTAAACCTCAAAATATATTTATGGCCCATGTCGGGCACAGAACATTAGGAGGAAAACAGCAAAAAATATAACTTTCATATTGAAAATTGACTGCGTAATTAAGGCTCCCGAAGACAGGCGCGACGTTACTCTAGCTAGTACAACAATTTCTATAAAAACTTCGTGGAAATTGCTCTACCAGAGTCGCATCGCGGCTGTCTGTGGGAGACTACCCAATACCTACAGCTATCAATGTAAATAAAGAAATCAGTGTCTTTATGTTATTAATTGTACCGTGTAATATAAAGTAATAATTAAAAAAATATTTATTTGAACACTGAAATTCAAATATTGTTGCAAATTAAATATTCTGTTAATATGTCACCACCGCGGAATGACCTAAATAACTAAAATACTTATGTGGTTAGCTCTATTACTAAAACTGACCTCAACGTAGGTATAAATCCATTAAGTTGATTAATTGTACACAATTAATTATGTACCATCATACATAGCGACCATGAGAGATAGAATCGAAGAGCACCTACGACTAGATTAATGATCTTAATGTGAGGAGGTGGCAAGGACAACAGGAATTACATTAATTCATTTTGAAGAGGCGTACGTTTCCTATGAAGTTACACTGTAATTGGACCTGCGGGGTAATTGTTCTAACACACTATCAGTAGCAATGGGTTTCATTTTGACGTTGCTGAGCAGACATATAAACCACATCATAATTTATGCATTTTCTAGTAAGTAGTTCTCTTAATAATAATATACTGTGCTCGTCCAACAACTACTGATATATGTTCAAATTATAGGCGCGGACGCTGGCACCCTAAACACAAGTTAAATCTTACTCTGGGTGCCAGAGTTCATCGAAACACTCTTTCCCTTAGTTGTAACGCTGCATACTGTTTAGATAAGTGTTTTTGTACTATTGAACGCCTCAGAGCGAGGTAACGCCGCATAAGTCATGTTTTTTCGTGCGTGCAACCGGCTCCATCGAATTATAAGACGTTGTCACGTCAAAAAAAAATTGCGAACGGGTGCCGATTTATTCCAAAATCATTGCACAGATAACGTCAGTCACTCTCATGGATGTCTGACGCAAAAACAAATAGTTGTGACACGGTCACTACCACCCAATATCAATCTATGTAATCTGATGTGAAGTGACATGGGGATTTGACGAGCTCCCGAATTAATCCAATACTGTCGGTATGATATTCCCTTTATTTCAGTACCAGTGAACTGACGCCGGCTCCAAATTAATGGAATTAGTGAGTAACCTGTTTGACCGTGCGATAATTAGATGTGAATGAAGGACGAATGGAAATTTAATGCAAATACAGAATCTAATTCGAAACCGCAATTTCCTAGTCGATAAAGGACCTCCTTTGAACTCTGTATGTTTCCCAATGCAGTCCCTCGTCCGGCTATTTCTATAGGACATCTTCAAGCTAATGCTAACATCTACCCTTTATGTGTGTATCTGATAATATCATCATCATAGATACATCATAGGCCTAGCCTTTTTCCAACAATGTTGGGGTCGGCTTCCAGTCTAACCGGATGCAGCTGAACACCAGTATTTTATATTGATATATCTGATAAATAATAATTTTATTTATTTCAGACATAGTTCTAGACCACAGGTTTACGCTCATACATTTAAATTATAAACTATTTTAAATTCTAAACAGATAAAAAGCCAACATAAATTGTGATTAATTAAATTTATATATTCAACAACTCATTAAAAAAAAATTATATGTTTGAGCCGTTTGGGCACTTTTCCCATTGACAGCGATGCGGACGAATTTTTTGATGCCCAATGAGCACTTCCTTTTATTATTTTTTTATTATATACTTGTACATACTATACATATTTTAGACTTAGCTTGTGTATTAAGGATCAATTCTTGTAAATATAGAAGATTGTTTTATAAATAATAGTCTAATAAATAAATATATTAGACTATCAAAAAAAAAAACTGTAAATGTCAGAATCTATAAAAAATTGTCAACTTGTAATGTTATACAAGTGTCAAAATTATATTATATAAAATCAATATAAGCAATAAGTATTTCGACTTCTTTTTGCTTATATCAAAAGGGAAAAGAAGGTTTACGATGAAATACAATATAGCAGAATTTATATGGAAATAACCTATGTATTGGTAGCTTCGCACGTTCATCTCGACGCTTCTCGTACGTTCCGAGGCAATCCGATCCTGTGTCGGTTGGCATGGACTCTAATCTCGGCCGGTTGTATTGAGGCTGTATTACTATCATGTGCATATTGAACGACGTCGGGTTTCCCCGGGATTTATCGGACCCTCTCGGAGTATACCGATTGGTGTACACGTACCATGCAGGATGTTCTGAGCTTATTGGATAGGGTACCGTACACGAGTGTTTACATGCTGTTACTAAGAGCAACTGCTTGTAAAGATCGTTTTCGCTCATTAATAACCATTTGATACTACTACCTACTATCAATCTATGACCTCTATAATTCATTCTCTCGCCCCTTTCCCAATTTATTTGGGGTACGTCCGTAAGCACATCTTTCATGAAATGTAATGAAATGATTTTGATGATACGAGTATGATTTTATTTTCTGTAAGTAGGTTTGTGCAAATACTTTAACACGTCAATCATATTTTAAAAACTAGATGAGGTGGGCGTCTCCTATCTGAATACTCTAAGAAGAAAGGCCGCAACAAACTCAAAGGTCACATTCTCTTTTAAAGTCCAGACATAATCTTGGTCAGATCATGTAAAGACCATGTAGATTGGTGTCAGAAATGGTATTTTGAGGAAAGAACCACACAGATTGAGTGGACCTATCCAATCGGTGCACGCATTTGTCAGTAATCGTGCAGCTCAACTCAGAACTTAAGGAGCTCAACGGTGTTTTCTTCCCTACTTCCATATTCTTCTTCATCTTCTTAGCTACTTCTATCTTCCAATCTGTGAACTCTAATATTGCCTTCTTGCAAACCTAAATAATAATTAAATATATTATGTATAGCTGTGCAGATTTTGTTGTAACTAAGATGTTATTTTTGATGTCTCTACATTTGTTTATCAACTTCCTTTAACAGGATGGAAACCGCAAGTCAACCGCTTATATCTTTACATGCTCACCTAATGCACATCAATTTCACTTTGTATAGATAATTGAGCAAGCGATATAATTTAGTGTAGCGTACGGAAATCCACCGTCGGGTTTGGTATGTGGTACAAACGTCACGACTCGTTTACGTGTCACCTCACTCACGTCCCTAATTCACGCACGTTTCAATCAAATTATGATTATGTAACTCGGTACGATGCCTCTTTTAAATATAAATCGATATTGTGTAAATTCATGATCGATTTGGACGACTACAATGATTCAATTGCCGTAGAGATATGCCTTTGAAATTCAAAAAATTGCTGTGACCGATTCGGAGTCAAGTTGGTGGTAAAAATATTTTATTGTTGGCGTTTATGTTGCTCTTAAAATGTATTAACATAGTTACAAACCAACGCCTAAAGGCGCTTGCATAATTATAAAGCGATCATCACATAGTACAACACCCACATAAAGAATAGGAAAGGTCTAATTAACCAGCAATTCCAAAGCTATTTAAGTAGAAACATTAAGTCAATGTACGATATAAATCACATACGATTGAGACAAGTGGTTCCAATCTGTTCTAAGAGTAATTTGGTGCGTTCCTGTACGAGGCGACATCGAAACCAATTACTACGACACTTGTTTTGTTAATTACTAGTCAACGGTAACGTTAATATAGTACTTGAGCATCTGTATGACGCTGGTAAATTAATATGGTGTGTATTATATGGCATACGTTCACACCTAGGGCTGACACATTATCGAGCAAAAAGGAAATATAACGTATTTGAATTACCCAAATATGGATTACAAAAAAACAGGAAACCCTTTCTAGATGTCAATCCCCTTTGTTCAGTACTGAAATGTTTTAATTTCCCACGAGAAGCTTGAAGTTTCTTGAATACCTATAACATAATTAATGCCCATTTTTTGTTTCAAGTTCTTTTTACAGTAAATCAGTACCTACTATTGTGCTGTGATTATATAATATAATTAATGTACCTATACAAAATATTGTAAAACATTGTAAAAGAGTAACGGTGGAGTTTCTTGCCTATCCTTCTTTATACGAAACTACCTTTGGGAAGGGGGGGGGGGGGGGCGACTAGAATCAATTCTATTTTTGTCAATTTTGACGTTCAAAAGTGCCATTTATGTGCCTATTTGAAATAAATAATTTGACTTTAACTTTGCTGCAAGATTAATCCTAACTAATATTATAGATACGAAAGTTAAGTTCTTTGTTACGCTTTTACTCTAAAACGGCTAAAAGGATTTGAATGAAATTTGGCACATGGGTAGACCATACTTTTTAACCTGGTAGTATACGTTCCCGTGATAATTTCCGACCTCCGCGGGCGAAACTGCGGGAAAAAGCTAGTTTCTGATAATACTGCTGCTGTTGCTGTTTTGAACAGTGTAAGTAAACAGACTGTACCAATAGGCAGCCCTGATCCCCACAATCAGCGAAGTCGAAGTAATTACATGTTCATTAATTCATTATTGCGAATGGGACGACACGCCACATCGCGTGACAATGTACAAGGCACATCCGACCTGTACTTGTTACCAAATAACTATATACCTACTTACTTCAATTTAATATGATAGATGAGAGTAGAAGGGGAAAGGCGGTCTTATAAAGGACTTCTAACAAATAATGTTCAAGTTTATTTGTCCCTTCCATGGTCTAAAAGCTTTCATGGTTAGATTACAGCAGTTTTAGCTTTAGCGGCTAAGTGTTTCTTTACACATTTGGAACTAAAACTTCTAAAATCACGTTTAGACTACGATTTTGGTTTTCAGAAAAAAAAGGTGATATTTGTTTGAAGTCATAAATCAGAAGCCTGATAAAAGGGCTATGTTAAAGAATTGTGTTGCGAAAAAACAGGTGGTTCATGAAAAATCGTACCGATATTCAATCTGACCAAACTGCCGACCCTTGAAGCGGAACTGGAACGAATATCGCTTATAAATATGCACTTATATCTGAACAGGCCTTAACGCGAACATTGCGAACAGCTATTGTTTACGCGGCCCGTTCGCCCGTGACGCCTCGAATGAGAATTGACGGCGCGCGTGTGACGTAAGCAAATGACGTTGTATTTCGTTCGGCGTGTTTGGTTGGACGTAATTACGTTTGTTTTCCAATAAGCTGCACTCTGATACGTTACGATTGGATGGAATTGAAAGTCAAATACATTCTGTGTGGAGTACGGGATATGCTGTTGTAAAATTCTGTTTGTTTCGCATATGATACGTTTCTTCGACATGCAGCTTATTTGCATGTGAACTTGCATGAACTAAGTGGGGAATTGGGGAACGTATTATATGATAAAATCAGTAACATTTTGCTGAATTTATTTATTTCTAGTTCTGTAAACTTATTCTGATAATAAACCATTTAAATGCCGTTTATGTTACGATTCTTGGCCGACCATTTTACCAATCCGTATCCCACATGGGCCGCCACATGTGATCCTCTTATTTAATACAAAGGGATACACATTACACACGATAAAGTACGAGTACCTTTTTCTCGTAGACCTATATGATTTCGGTCGTAATTGGAACATGCCAAATATAATAAAATAGGCCGAAATAAGCTCATTTTCTTCTTGACCTATCCATGTTTGTACGAATCATAGTTGAGTGGTGACGCCAGAGTATCGGGCGATGGAGCGGGCCATGAAATATGCGGTCATCACCTGTGATTTCACTGCCATTGTATTTATATACCTATGCAACTTTTTCAATATCACTTTATAAAATATAAATAGTTTATTGACACAAAATACCTTTGTATACCATTCGAATACATTTCACAATAGGTACATTTGATTTTGGGAAAAAGGCTGCACAAATAGTATAATACTTTCGCTTCATACATGAATTATTAACTGTTTAAGTTGATCTCTATCGCAAAATGATTGACAACTAGAATTAATTGCAGTGAAATGTACCGTTTTATCTATCTAAATTTGATTGCATCTTGGTCATTCACATGCACAACATACATTGATTGAGTTCAAGCTATAAAAACTGCAATTAAGTTATCAAACAAAACGGTATCACATGGATAACGTTATCGAGGCATTCCACTAAGAGCACTGATTTCAACAGCACTTGACCGAACCGCACCTGAGCACTTCCACTAACGGCACTGAAACAAAATTTTGATGGGTGCGGTTTGGTGGAACAGTTTTCTAATATTACTTTAAGTCTCCGAACGGCACCTGCATACAGTTTATAGTGATGGGACGTATATTATATTCTGTGTTCAGGACATTACCAACTTTAACATAACGAGTAGTAAGTGCAATCGAACCACGTACAGTAAAAGGCTCTGATATCGTACGTAATCTACATATCTACATCAAAAGGTCGCTTTTTGAAGTTGTGAAGGAGTATGTCTACCTAGGGGAAGTCATCCAGCTCGGTAGACACAACTTTGAGAATGAAGCGGACAGAAGCATCCAGTTGGGTTGGACAGTGTTTGGAAAACTTCGTCAAGTCTCTTCGTCACCTATCCCGCAATGTTTGAAGACCAAGGTCTTGAACTAGTGCATCCTGCCCGATATGACATATGGTGACAAAACGTGGACACATACAGTCGGGCTCGTCCACAAATTCAAGGTTGCTCAGCGTACTATGGAGCGGGCTATGCTCGAAGTTTCTTTTTTAGGATAAGATCAGAAATTAAACTATCCGGAAAAGAACCGGATTTACCGACATATCTTGCAGAGTAAGCAAGCTGAAGTGGCAGTGGGCGACCCATGTTTGTTGAAGGACCGATGGCCCATAGACAGACGAGTCTTGGAGTGGAGACCGCGTATCGGCGAGATGGACCGACGACCTTAAAAAGGTAGCTGAGACAGACTGGATGCGGAAGGCGGAGGACAGGGTGTTGTGGCGCAGTCTGGGAGAGGCCTATTTCCTGCACTGTTCAGCGCAAGGCTGAGTTGATAGATCACGTTGACGATATAATAGTTACATATTATGAGGAGTTGATTTGATTGCATTCACACACACCTAGATACATACATAATAATAAAAAAAAAATTTAAACTAAAATCAATTTTGAAAGCAATCGTTTAAGTTACTACATAACACACATACATAATCAGCCTATAATGTTCCCACCGCTGGGACACAGGCCTCCTCTTTTCGAGAAGTAAAAAAGTAACAAGTAGTAAGTTTAAGTTACTAACAAGTCCAAAATGGCGGAAAATAATAATAATTAATATGCCTGACCTACTTCTCGAAAATTACCATGTCACGTTGTACTGGGATCGGTCTATCATTACTGACCGGACTATTGTCGCCAATTTGCCTGATATAGTGGTGATAGATCGATTAGCGCGCCGCGCAATGATTGTAGATGTTGCCATTCCACATGACGAGAACCTCGTGAAAGCTGAGAAAGAGAAACATAATATCTCGACACGAGCTTGTTGACATGTGGAATGTGAGCTTGGCTGTCATTGTGCCGATTTTCGTTACGGCCAAAAGCCTGATGCCTGAAAGCCTCGATCAACATCTCTCGAGGCTCTTGTTAGGCGGTTGGATCAAGGGCGTGATTCAAAAGGCAGTATTCCTTGATACGGCTCGCTTGTGAGGAAGTTCCTATCTCCTGCGGCCCTAGCAACTGGTAGCTCGAACCCTGCTCCCAACACCGGCGGAACTCATTTTTTTTATATTTTTAAATGTTTTGTTTTTTTTTTTGATTGTAGGAAATATTTAAAAATGTATTCTGGTAAAAAAACAAACGACATAATTATTATTATAAATTAGACATCCTACCTACATGATAACACGCAATTACTAAACTTGCCTCGATGTGACAGCCCCGACTCACTGCATACTGAAACTTATTTAGATTTCATGTAGCGGTCTATATTTGTGAGTGTGTTCATTCGACCATTTTGTTCCTAGTTGAAATACTGTATGATTTGAACCTCAGAACAATTTTGAACAAACGAAATCGCTAAGAAAAGTGACAAGGTCTCTCACTTTTTGTTTACTGACAGCGACTCAAATGAAACATTACTCTTTGCTCCAGGTGAACAAGGTGGAATTATCCGGACCACTTAACTTCTGCTGATTTGTATCGATATGTTTTGTTTGCTTATGACTTGAACAAAAAAATACACCCCATCACTAAAAAAATATTTTACATAGGTGCCGTTCGGGGACTGAAAATAATATTAATAAACTGTTCCACCGAACCGCACTCATCTAAATTTTGTTTTAGTGCTCAGGTGCGGTTCGGTCAAGTGCTGTTGAAATCAGTGCTCTTAGTGGAATGTCTCACGTTATCGATATAGCGGAGCGTAAGGCTGTCCCACCGAGGCCGCCGGCGATGAACTAGTACCGATTTTAGCTAGCAACTTAAAACAAGTTGGCAAGCAACGAGCAGCGAGTGTGCGACGGCGATGTGCGATTACTCGCTGGTATGTACGAAGCGTGAGTCAGCGAGTGGTCTACCCGCCAAGCGAGGGTCGCTGAGCTAATACTCTCTTTGATAGCTCTTGTCGCTGCGACAAACGAGTACCTACTCGCCGGCGGTGTGAACAGTCAGCGATCAACTATTAAGGCTCAGGCGCGACGCGACTCTGGTGGAACAATTTTCGCGTCCCGCCTGTCTGCACGAGCCTATAATCTGTTTTACTTAAACGGGACCTACAATCTTTTGTATGTTTCTTGAGCGAGAAAATCGTTGATAGTTAGTCGCTTCCTCATGCGGTGGGACAGGTGCCTTAACGGAACCGTGTTTCGACAAAAAATGCTTTCACAGCGGCTCTTAAGGCCTAATCCTGAATGTACCGTTTTATTACACTCGCTGCCAGAAAAACCGACACATGTCTAGACGTGTATTTATTTCGAAATAACTTACACTGGCACCAGAGTCCAGCTATCGTTAATATCATTATTATATGAATAGCAATATTATTTTCTTAGTATCCATAACCTTCCATCATAATTCACGTAGTTTTAACTTGATTATCAGCTTAGAGCTTAGATATTGGATATTGTAGTAGCAAGACGATCTTGTTATTTATTCGGAGTAATATGAATTAGTAAGACATTTATGAATGCTTCTACGTCTATAACTATTGTTCAGTAATAAATTGTATACAAATGCCTCTGCTATTTCTTCATTCTTCTTAATGTTTGGATATTTTTAGTCATGTTATTTCGCTTTTTAACATAGAAACGATCTTTTTCAGCAGTGAATGTTGACGATGACAAATATTGGTCTGCTGGCATCACTGTTATGTTAGGATAAGGCTTTTCTCTGCTTAATCCTTAATCACAGGTCTAAAATCTACAACGGATAAGGTTCTGACATTCGTATATTTAAATAATCATGGTCTTACTTTGGTTTTATAACTATTATGCATTCCCTGAACTTGTTTTAATGTTCCCTCGTGCAATGCTCGCTGTTCCCCGTTGCATGTTTGTAAATTCTCAGTTGTGAACTAAAACTTTTGTGTGCATCATTTGTATTTAGTGTTTCTGATGGCCCTTTGTGTAAAATAAATTCGACTGCTGAAGATGTTTTGAATGTTTGATGATCATGAATTTGTAATAGTGTTTCTTTGAATCGAGGATCCTATTAAGCCCAGTATTTTGAGAAACTTATAAAAATATTTAGGTTTAAAATGTTGGATGAAAAATATTACGTGAAGGACATCACTTTGATGTTTTCTATCGCTTTGTTGTGCACATAGGTGAATAAAGGCAACTTACACCTAACGCTCTAAATGAATTCTAAAGACTTGTATGTACTTGCTTGCACAACTTTGTTTCTTTTATATCCTTCATAGTCGAGAATTTGCACCTTCCATTGCAGTAGAATTAAACAATGTTCCGCCCTGATTACCCATAAAATCTGCACATTTCAACTTTTTCTTTACCAAACCGCACATTTTATACGCGCAGTTGTATCTTATATTTACTGACGCATGTAAGCACGACTCTGCTATTTCCCTAAATCGAATATCGAAGTGTGACGGTTGTTTCCCTACGTCGGTACGAAAACGGGATCCCTCAACACTTTTACTGAACATGTCGCACTTTTATTTTCCTCCACCAACATTGTAGTTTCTTCCTTAAATTCTACGTGCGACAATGTTCAAGATTTCAGTATCGTTTTATTTATGAGTTTACGGACCTTGGTAGCACTTGGTACAAGTCAAATGTATGCCGAAGATAAACAAACTTGTGTACCTTTGCTGAGGGTTGCCGAAGTTGCTCACCGTTGCTCTAAATATTTAAGTACGAATTTGGACCGCTTCGAATCTCTGGAATGTTCTAGGTGAGATGTAATGGTACTTGCAATAGGTATCAATGAACAATCTAATTACATGCGTACTAAGGTTATGTGTTCTAACACATAACCTTAGTACGCATGTAATTTGATTATGTATATCTTCGCTTTTAAAGGATAACAATAACGCTAAAAGAAAGAAAGCAATACTTAAGTTTCAATATTAGCATATGTATCGGCACTTTTCCATATTATATTGCAAAAATTGTCTGCCAACATTGCTGAAGACGATACGACGTAAAAATATATAGGTACCTATACCATATATTGTTTATTCTCGGAAAGGGGTATATTTGATATCAATCCTTTATGCTGATTTCAATATTAAAATGCTCTCTTTTATTCGGTATATATTCCATTGTTGGAGGTTGAAATAGTTCTTTTTATTCGAATACTTATTTAAGTACTTATACGGTTTGCGTCTTTTTATATTTCGACCTTTTTAGTTACCTACATAATAAATACAGATTTCATGAATTTCCTTCGACTGCTCGAAAGCAGAAAGCAACCAGAAAAGCTGTAATATGCTCAAGAAGTATGGAGCATCTATTAGCTAAAAGGCTGCTGACCTAAAAATGGTGGAAATGTCTGAACATAGGAAGCGACGTAACGTATAAACTATGTCCTTACGTGTTGAAAGCTTCCTATGCTTGTGTCCAGAAACTAAAAGTGCGACAGGAATTTTGACTTCCCTTTGAGATCAGTTGTCAATATTTAGCTAGTCGAGTTATACCACTGCATCAACAAGTTACAAGTGCGCTATCAATAAGTAATATAGGTACACTTGTAGTTCCTAAAATAGCAGCGATAGCCTAGTGGTGTGACCGTCGGACTGCCAAGTCATAGGTCTCGAGTTCGAACTCAAGGCATGAACCTCCGAACTTTCGGATTCATGTGCGTATTGTATAATTATCACTTGCTTAAAAACGGTGAAAGAAAACATCGTGAGGAAACTGGCATGACGGTATGTGAAGCCACCATGCCCATGGGCGGTATAAAAACTCTGACACCAGGTTAGTCTCTAACTACTTACCCGATAAAGAAATAAAGAAGTTCCTAAAATAAACAGCTGTGACAGACTACAGACTTTTAGTAATAAATTAAAAGTGAATAGACAAAATTTCCCATTAATATCCGCCACTCATATTCTACTACACACTCTGAATATCGATAAACAATTTCATTTTGACTATCATTAATCTTGTCTACCATGATCTACCCATTGAATTGTCTGGTTATATTTCAAAATAACCGTAGATTCGTTATCAAAGGAGACGTTCACGAAATGTATGGGGCTTGGTACTAAAATAATTGAAAATTTAAACAGCCTTCTGACTTATATAGGCTGAAAGAGGGTAATTATTTTGATGTCTTTGTCATTTAATTTTTTTTTACAGCCGCCCGTTTTTTTTAAAACAAGTGTTGAAAAATAAAATGTTCTACAAGCATTATCTATATTTTAAGGATGGCAGCCCTATTGCAAATGGCGTGACAATGATAACGTCAGTCAGCAAGACTCGGCTTGACATTTACAACGGATATTTAGTCCGAGTTTACAGCTTTGACTTTTTTCGATACGTTTTGTTATTGCATTGTCATGATAATCAATATTTTTTGTCTTAATTTCATGGAGCTGCAGCTAAAATTATAATAAAGTCTCAAAGTATTTAATAGAAACGGAAACATTAGCCACATAAAATAATTATATTGCATAGAGATGAATAAATAAAGACTATGTGCGTTTTGTTTGTATTGAAACATTTTTCACTTTTTCACAAAAACGGGCGCCTGAAAAAATCTGATTTAACTATAATCGAGTAGTATAATAAATAAGCTTTCTAATAAGGTACATCACATTAGCGTTTAAAAATCGTCGGAGTATTATACCAATTTTGACCTCTCCTTTTAGATTTTAGAATAGAACAGCCATGATAAGGTACTTATAGTTGACAAAAAAAAGCTTATAGTTATAAGCTTTTACTTAAACGATATAGATATTTCCTATATTGAATGCTCACTTTTATACAAATGACTAACACACTAATATTATAACGGCGTGTGAGTTTGTGTGTTTATGTTTGTTACTTCTTCACGCTCAAACGGCTGGACCAATTTTGATAAAATTTTGTAAGGAGGTAGCTGACACCCTGGATTAAGACATAGGCTACTTTTTATCCCGATATTCCCACGGGATCGAGTCTTACGCGGGTGAAACCGCGGGGCGAAGCTATTTTATTATATTTATCGTATCATCATGACGTTGTTCTTAGTTATATTGTAGTTTGTGTTACATAATAGTTAGCTAAAGTTCTATTTATACATTTTTGTGCGCCGCTAATGTTTTCGCGCGAGTTTCCATTTCTCGCATATCATCATTATCAAAGTTCAGAAGTTCCTTTACAGTGATGCCCTAGCGGTTAGAAGCCATAATTAAAAGTTGCCGGCTAGTTTCACCTTAAACTTCTCTCATTAAAACTTAGCACCTGAAAGGAACAAACATTCTTCTCATGTACTGTTCACGAAATCCCAAACCGCTAAATTAAATTATTTGGTCCTCCTGCATTTATTGTAAAGAAAAGAACTTTTGTAGCATCAACATTTTAGTTTAAAGAAAAAGAAAGAAGAAAAAGAAAGAAAATATATTTAAAGAAAAGAAAGAAGAAATAAAAAATGTTGCACAAACAATACACACTTTACAAAAATAAAACACACTCTTATTCTTAGTTCTCATACTATAGGTAAGATTCATTAGCTAATGTCATATTTGTGTAGATACCTATCTTATTAAAAGCTGAAAAATTAGGTGATAAGGCAAAGGTGCAGTTTAAAAGAAGATATAGTGGCAAAAGTTGAAAAGATTATGCTTAGATGGTTTGGTCATGTTGTGAGGATGAGTGAAAGGCGTTGAACAAAAGGCATTTATAAAGCAGAGGTGAGTGAAAACGCTGGAACGGGTCGCCCTGGAAGGACATATAGTCACCTAATTGGTGATGTTCTTCAGAAAGGTCAGGTGCGTAGTACTTGCAACCGGCGTGCGTATATGACCAGATGAACGTAGGCGAAGCAAAGGGAGTATATAAGGAGCGCAGCAGGTGACGTTCTATAGTTTCACCCCCATGGGAAGAAGGCGTGAGTTTATATATGTACCTATCTTATTCAAGTTTATATTCCAAATTAAATATTTACACACATTCCATAGCATAATAGAACAATCAAAATTTCTTATAGGTTAGGTACGCAGTGTTTTTGTAATAGCTAATAATGGATTTGTATATCAAAATTTTCTCGTAACACGTCTATGTGTGAGACACAGCGAACGAATAATAAATCCCGACATTATTTTGGTACGGGGCGAGGGTGGGTCGGGCTCAGCCCGGGGGTGGTTCCATTCTTCGCATTTTTGCGGCGTCTTTGCTGTCGCGCGAGGAAATACTCACGAGTTTTCAGTCTCAGTTTCTGTAAAAAGGTGCGCTTTGTGTTCTGGTACGTTCCGAGCTGGCTGTATTCCGATTCCTCTACAGGTGGCCCGGGCCCTTTTAGCGAACGCTGATGGAAAAGGCCTCCGAAATTGTACGTTCTCAAATTGGTCCGGAAAAATGTACCCCTAACGGTTTTGGCACAATTTGCTGGGGTTTATATAGTTGTAGGAACATTTTAATTGCCTGTTCAATTTTCATTCAGGTCAGTGTTTTTTACATGGAAACAACGGGGCTACAAGGCGCAGGCATTCATAATAACTGTTGAATTGGTATCCCTTTTTCAAATAGAAATTGAATACAACACCATTATAAAATATGAAGTAACAATGCCAACATTCGCTCCAATTTTCCTCCAATTAAGTAAAAATACATTGTAGCGCCAATATTTGTTCTCGATTCGTAACTATCGTTTGTATACCACATCGATGCGAGTGATCAGCGCATGAAACGTGTTTGCACAAACTTCCCCGTTCTATTTTACGGTATATGTTTGGACAAGCCCCGAAACTAGCCCAAACCCCAGGAATTATAGAGGTCAGGTTGTTTTTGGCACAAGCCGTGAGGATTTATGCTTCGGAGAGACATCAACTGCACTCATAAACAGTGCATGTGCGCTCAGAGCTGCCTGATTCATGGCTACTCTTGTTTTGAATACACAGTTTATTGTACGTCTCCGCGACATTGTGTGCTACGTTTGCTATTTCAGATTTCATAGTTAAGTTATTATTAGTTTTGTGCAATATAGTTTTGAATAGCAGCAGTTTGTTGACTAGAATGAGTGTCTTTGATGATACAGATGCGCGCAATAAAGCACTTCGGATAACTGTTCAGATGCCGAGTGCAGATGTAAATTCTATGGTTTTGTTGTCCACTAGTGCTTTATGGCAATTTTCTTTAGCTCTCAAACACTATTAATCATTAGTATTGATTTCATTTGTTCCCAATGTTTTAACCGAGCAAGCGAAGCGTCTCTGCTTCAAATCGCAAAATTTTCTTTTTTCTGTCAGTTTGTTGCTACTCCTCTACAGGTCGGATTTTACAAGCGATCTATACGAAACCCGATAGGTCTTACGACTTCATAGATTTTTTTGTCGTCGGGAATTGGAGGAAGGATATCTCCGCCTTATGAGATCCAATTTTGATTGAACCTTAAGTTGGTCTCATAGAAATTTGATGAAGATCTGATGAGGGTCTTCGGCGTGATGAGCAGAATAGCTCTTCAAAATTCAGTAAATTGCTCATTTTTAGATTTCTACCAGTGGAATCGGCCCTTTAACTACTAGGTAGGGATTGATGGAGCATCTGGGACCACTTTCTCATCACAAAACTAGGCTGCAGCGTTACCTCTTCAAATTAAAACCTATTAGTATTCTTTGCTAGCGGGCCTACAAATTTATCCTCATAATTTTTCTTCACCATGTTTTTAAAAACAAAAATCATGGTAAAAAATTGTTGCAAAAAAGTTTGTGCTCTCTAGGTCTACTGTTCGCAGAACTACTAGTGTATTTCGTCCTTGACATCTGGGTAATCAAACCTAATCCAAAAACACACTCACACCCACATACAGTCACTAACAAAATGTCGAAGAGTTTTCCTACCATTCCTCAATAACGAAATAATTAACCCTCATTGTTGTATTAAACAGCCAGCCAGTACTCTATAGGGGGCAGTATTCTGGACTCCGAAGTCACTACGTCACGTAATTGGCCGGAAATGGTACCGCGCCGCTCGAGATTACATTCGATCACGTTCGCGTAAACAGTTTAGCGCAGATTTTTTTATTCGCCGATCTTTGTTGGGCCCGACGGATTTGGTATCGAGTTAACTTTATTGAGAAATGGGTGGATTGGTTTCGAGATGGCTGATGAAATACTATAAGCTAGAGTTACATTCATCATTGAAATAATCAAAAGTAGAAGTATTCAAAACATGATAAAACAACAGGATTTAGTTCTAGTTCATCCGATAACCGTCGTAGTTACAAACGATAGTATATAAACCCTCGCCAAATTTCGGACATCTGTCGAGGAAAATATGACATTAATAACTAAGTCAATTTCCAGGAGGGCCGACTATTCGTGTACCGGCTAATAAATTAATCTGGCGTCGGATCAACGTCAGTGTTACATTAGGGTCAGTGACAGAGTTCGTAAGGCACGAGATAAAGCTGTCTAGCAATTAACGAAAAGCTGATTTTGGGGAATGTCTCGTCAGATAACGACTCCTTAGAGGGGGCTGTTATTGGATTAAAAGAGATATTCGCCTCTCCATTCCGTTGTACTACATTAATTTAATTGTATTCAAAAGATCGTCGCACCAAATTCAGATAATAAACGTGCTCTTTTATGGGTAGCGTTTTGTTGTGTTTGTAGTTCGGGACAAAATAGTGTATTATTATACTTCTTCAAACATTACTCCCGGAAGCACATGTGAAAATACTTGTGCTTCGCTCGTAAATATTACTTTTACACACGTACTTTTCATTAATCGTGTTTTACCGCTCTCATTGCGGAAACACTACAAAGTGATATTTATATGTTAAGTTCGCGACTCACGTTACGAATAAATAAATCAAATGTTTCATTACTAAATTGCGTCTGGAAGTCTTAATTTGCGCTTAATTTCGTCTTGTTTTCAATCTCAACTTTCGTCAAAACTTTTGCATTGTTCGGAACGCGGTAGTTGGCAACTATACCGAACGGCGACCGCTACAACAAAGACTCAAAAGCGCTAAATAAACTGTCGCTTGACGAGTTTTTGTGCTAGTAGCGAGTGGGATTATAACACAGGTATTACTGCTGATGTCGCGGGAGGCGGGAACATAAAAACTGTACCTCCCCGAGTGTTCAAAGTTGCCTCTGCCAGTACTCGTGCAAGTTGTTCTTGACAATCCAAGTTCCTTTTGTGGGCGCCACAGTAATTAATGTTGGACGACAACTCTCATTCTGTTCCGAGTTTTCTTATAGCATTTCGTGTACTTGTGTTTTGCTATTATACTTACGGAAGTTTTTTTCACGAACCCCAGTTTGTTAGGTCATTGTCGTAAATAATGACGTAGATTGGGTTTGCTGTGAGATTCGATGTTCTCAGATTACGATTTTCCCTTTTCATGAAGTTGGAAAAGTGGTTACTTTCTTGTTTATCGTAAGAAGTTGCTTTTGGCAATATGTAGTTACATACAATAATGTCAACATATATTTAAAAAACACCTGTTATCTTATTTTTGACGTGTAAAATCGTTCCTCACGCTTTCTGTGGGAGTGATTTCGTTAAAAGGGACGGAAGTCTGCAACATGAAGTGACAGCTTGAGCATGGAATAAGTAAGTACTTTTGAATAGCATGGAAATAGTAAGTACTTACAATAGCATGGAATAAGTGTACCTACTCACGGAATAAGTAAGTAATATATATATAGATTGTATGTAGAGGGGGTAGAATTTCGACCAGTGAGCGACCACTAGTAATGAAAATCATTCTATAAATATTTCAGTATTTATAGCTTTTTAAATTTTGAGGTTACTTTCTGTCCATGCTCAGTTGCTTATTACCAAGATGAGATGTTAGATGTTACATATCATATGCGACTACTGTGAAGCTCGCTATTTTGTTTTTCGCACACAATTAATGTACATTTTGGAAGAAAATTAGAAGCTTATTGAGCCCTTCATGTGCTCTTAGACGCTGTTATCTCAGCTCATCTGCTGCCTGATTGAATTCGAGAAGGTAAAGATTGACTGGCATCATTAATATACTATGTTTAATTAATGTAAATAGGATTATTGACAACAATGCTTCGCAATTTCGCATGTTTAAATGTGTATTGCAGCAAACAATGCAATTACAGGTCCCAGCCGACTTTTTTTCCCGGTGACAATTACAGAGATGTTATCGCGACTGAACCTATTTCGACACGAAAACGAAACAAGCGACCATTCGCAACACGTAATTGACTTGTCGCTATGTCTAATTGTTAACCTTAATAAAACTACAATTCTGTCGACCTAATTAGCTTTACGTTATTCTAGAAATTAATTGCTTCGTTTGTAATCGTTGTTCGACTTTTGCTCCAATTAAGTAAAAATACATTGTAGCGCCAATATTTGTTCTCGATTCGTAACTATCGTTTGTATACCACATCGATGCGAGTGATCAGCGCATGAAACGTGTTTGCACAAACTTCCCCGTTCTATTTTACGGTATATGTTTGGACAAGCCCCGAAACTAGCCCAAACCCCAGGAATTATAGAGGTCAGGTTGTTTTTGGCACAAGCCGTGAGGATTTATGCTTCGGAGAGACATCAACTGCACTCATAAACAGTGCATGTGCGCTCAGAGCTGCCTGATTCATGGCTACTCTTGTTTTGAATACACAGTTTATTGTACGTCTCCGCGACATTGTGTGCTACGTTTGCTATTTCAGATTTCATAGTTAAGTTATTATTAGTTTTGTGCAATATAGTTTTGAATAGCAGCAGTTTGTTGACTAGAATGAGTGTCTTTGATGATACAGATGCGCGCAATAAAGCACTTCGGATAACTGTTCAGATGCCGAGTGCAGATGTAAATTCTATGGTTTTGTTGTCCACTAGTGCTTTATGGCAATTTTCTTTAGCTCTCAAACACTATTAATCATTAGTATTGATTTCATTTGTTCCCAATGTTTTAACCGAGCAAGCGAAGCGTCTCTGCTTCAAATCGCAAAATTTTCTTTTTTCTGTCAGTTTGTTGCTACTCCTCTACAGGTCGGATTTTACAAGCGATCTATACGAAACCCGATAGGTCTTACGACTTCATAGATTTTTTTGTCGTCGGGAATTGGAGGAAGGATATCTCCGCCTTATGAGATCCAATTTTGATTGAACCTTAAGTTGGTCTCATAGAAATTTGATGAAGATCTGATGAGGGTCTTCGGCGTGATGAGCAGAATAGCTCTTCAAAATTCAGTAAATTGCTCATTTTTAGATTTCTACCAGTGGAATCGGCCCTTTAACTACTAGGTAGGGATTGATGGAGCATCTGGGACCACTTTCTCATCACAAAACTAGGCTGCAGCGTTACCTCTTCAAATTAAAACCTATTAGTATTCTTTGCTAGCGGGCCTACAAATTTATCCTCATAATTTTTCTTCACCATGTTTTTAAAAACAAAAATCATGGTAAAAAATTGTTGCAAAAAAGTTTGTGCTCTCTAGGTCTACTGTTCGCAGAACTACTAGTGTATTTCGTCCTTGACATCTGGGTAATCAAACCTAATCCAAAAACACACTCACACCCACATACAGTCACTAACAAAATGTCGAAGAGTTTTCCTACCATTCCTCAATAACGAAATAATTAACCCTCATTGTTGTATTAAACAGCCAGCCAGTACTCTATAGGGGGCAGTATTCTGGACTCCGAAGTCACTACGTCACGTAATTGGCCGGAAATGGTACCGCGCCGCTCGAGATTACATTCGATCACGTTCGCGTAAACAGTTTAGCGCAGATTTTTTTATTCGCCGATCTTTGTTGGGCCCGACGGATTTGGTATCGAGTTAACTTTATTGAGAAATGGGTGGATTGGTTTCGAGATGGCTGATGAAATACTATAAGCTAGAGTTACATTCATCATTGAAATAATCAAAAGTAGAAGTATTCAAAACATGATAAAACAACAGGATTTAGTTCTAGTTCATCCGATAACCGTCGTAGTTACAAACGATAGTATATAAACCCTCGCCAAATTTCGGACATCTGTCGAGGAAAATATGACATTAATAACTAAGTCAATTTCCAGGAGGGCCGACTATTCGTGTACCGGCTAATAAATTAATCTGGCGTCGGATCAACGTCAGTGTTACATTAGGGTCAGTGACAGAGTTCGTAAGGCACGAGATAAAGCTGTCTAGCAATTAACGAAAAGCTGATTTTGGGGAATGTCTCGTCAGATAACGACTCCTTAGAGGGGGCTGTTATTGGATTAAAAGAGATATTCGCCTCTCCATTCCGTTGTACTACATTAATTTAATTGTATTCAAAAGATCGTCGCACCAAATTCAGATAATAAACGTGCTCTTTTATGGGTAGCGTTTTGTTGTGTTTGTAGTTCGGGACAAAATAGTGTATTATTATACTTCTTCAAACATTACTCCCGGAAGCACATGTGAAAATACTTGTGCTTCGCTCGTAAATATTACTTTTACACACGTACTTTTCATTAATCGTGTTTTACCGCTCTCATTGCGGAAACACTACAAAGTGATATTTATATGTTAAGTTCGCGACTCACGTTACGAATAAATAAATCAAATGTTTCATTACTAAATTGCGTCTGGAAGTCTTAATTTGCGCTTAATTTCGTCTTGTTTTCAATCTCAACTTTCGTCAAAACTTTTGCATTGTTCGGAACGCGGTAGTTGGCAACTATACCGAACGGCGACCGCTACAACAAAGACTCAAAAGCGCTAAATAAACTGTCGCTTGACGAGTTTTTGTGCTAGTAGCGAGTGGGATTATAACACAGGTATTACTGCTGATGTCGCGGGAGGCGGGAACATAAAAACTGTACCTCCCCGAGTGTTCAAAGTTGCCTCTGCCAGTACTCGTGCAAGTTGTTCTTGACAATCCAAGTTCCTTTTGTGGGCGCCACAGTAATTAATGTTGGACGACAACTCTCATTCTGTTCCGAGTTTTCTTATAGCATTTCGTGTACTTGTGTTTTGCTATTATACTTACGGAAGTTTTTTTCACGAACCCCAGTTTGTTAGGTCATTGTCGTAAATAATGACGTAGATTGGGTTTGCTGTGAGATTCGATGTTCTCAGATTACGATTTTCCCTTTTCATGAAGTTGGAAAAGTGGTTACTTTCTTGTTTATCGTAAGAAGTTGCTTTTGGCAATATGTAGTTACATACAATAATGTCAACATATATTTAAAAAACACCTGTTATCTTATTTTTGACGTGTAAAATCGTTCCTCACGCTTTCTGTGGGAGTGATTTCGTTAAAAGGGACGGAAGTCTGCAACATGAAGTGACAGCTTGAGCATGGAATAAGTAAGTACTTTTGAATAGCATGGAAATAGTAAGTACTTACAATAGCATGGAATAAGTGTACCTACTCACGGAATAAGTAAGTAATATATATATAGATTGTATGTAGAGGGGGTAGAATTTCGACCAGTGAGCGACCACTAGTAATGAAAATCATTCTATAAATATTTCAGTATTTATAGCTTTTTAAATTTTGAGGTTACTTTCTGTCCATGCTCAGTTGCTTATTACCAAGATGAGATGTTAGATGTTACATATCATATGCGACTACTGTGAAGCTCGCTATTTTGTTTTTCGCACACAATTAATGTACATTTTGGAAGAAAATTAGAAGCTTATTGAGCCCTTCATGTGCTCTTAGACGCTGTTATCTCAGCTCATCTGCTGCCTGATTGAATTCGAGAAGGTAAAGATTGACTGGCATCATTAATATACTATGTTTAATTAATGTAAATAGGATTATTGACAACAATGCTTCGCAATTTCGCATGTTTAAATGTGTATTGCAGCAAACAATGCAATTACAGGTCCCAGCCGACTTTTTTTCCCGGTGACAATTACAGAGATGTTATCGCGACTGAACCTATTTCGACACGAAAACGAAACAAGCGACCATTCGCAACACGTAATTGACTTGTCGCTATGTCTAATTGTTAACCTTAATAAAACTACAATTCTGTCGACCTAATTAGCTTTACGTTATTCTAGAAATTAATTGCTTCGTTTGTAATCGTTGTTCGACTTTTGCAGTTCTGTTAGATGAATGGTTACGTTACAATAATTTTAAACTGATATATCTGACCCTACGAACCATATGAGAGTTCTATAAAAAAAAACCACTATCAGATATAGTACATTTCCATCGAAGTCAATCATCTCCGTATACGAGCCATATCAAACGTTTCTACCAGAATCGAGTCTAGTTTGCCTTTCGCTAAAGCGCACTGACAGCCTGCCACGACCAAAAGGAAGTGAACAATTGATACCAGTTGCGTACAATGGATGTAACTCGAAACAAAAGCCTAACTGGGAGTCAACGTCCATTGACACTTTTTAATTGAACCGAACCAGTGTTAGTTCTAACATCGCGAGCATCGGATGTGCAAATGGTCCGTAAATCATTCCTCTAGTCAGTCCGTCGAGTCGGCTATCTCGTTCTGTGCCAACTAACGACCCCGCATTCGGAAATTGCAATACTCATATGTCACTAACTGGTAGAGCGCTTGTATTGATGCGGAATGCATTGCTCTCAGTGAGCCGACCAGCATTCTTCGAGCCTTGCCTCCTCCGCCGACACTTTGGGGCACAAATCGAGGCGGGGTGTTTCCTTTTATGCCCATGTGTCAATTGTAATTGGTCGGATTGAGTCGCCAGTACATATGGAATGTCGTCCCGATGAACGTTTCATGTAACCCAGTTATCCGAAGTCCAGTCAGCTCAAAATAATCGGTTTGATGATTCGAAAACGTGAAGCATCCCTGAATGTTGGTTAGTCTCAAAACTGATGTATCAATATACATAGTACATACGATTACGAACCTCTGCATCCAATAAGTATATATATTAACTTGAATAGGACTCGAGCTATTAGTTGGTTCTACTCATTCAACTAAACGAAGTTCTGAGTCAAATTATACGTGAAAAATGTTGACTCATTGTCTGTAATCCAGCCAGATGTAAACAATCTAAAATTATTTTCAGAAAAGAAATCAAAGCTTATCCAACGTTTCTTGTGAAAAGCTGAAAATTAATTGGGAGTACCTACTAGAATTATTTATATTTAACTAACTAAATAGAAAATTGCCTTTTGGGAGCTTAAATACAATTAATGTTAAGAAATAAAAGAAACTGGGAGAATTTGTCACGGGTACACGACTAAATAAATAGGCCCATTGAGGTTAATTTAGGACCCCAATGAATTCTTTTGTGGCCTGTGTTTATACACGTGCCTCATTTTAACGGAAACATTTTCTGTTATTTTTTTAAAAACGTTGACTCTGTAATCTCACTGCGAGTAAATTGCGAAAGCTATGTAATGTTTTGATATTATAAATTAAATAGTATAGGAACATGGTTAAATAGTAGTTCTGCAAACAGTAGACCTCGCAAGCACAAACTTTTTAGCAACAATTATTATACCACTAAAATTATTTCAAACGAGATATTTATCATGTTTTTATTTTTAAAAACGTGGTAAATACCCCGTTTTAAATATTTTTAGAAATGAAAATAGAAGCTGGTCTCAGGTGCTCCATCAATCCCTACCTATTCCTCTGGTAAAAATCTAAAAATGAGCAATTTACAGCAATTTGAGGGCTATTCTGCTCATCACGCCGAAGATCCTCATCAGATATTCACCAAATTTCTATAAGACCTTATTTAAAGTTACTACCTTTCAAATAAAAAAGAACCATCGTAATCGGTTCTCATAAGGCTACGATATCTAGTAGCCCCCGTTTTGCCCCTGATTGGAGGGGTACTAAAAGCAGGGAGCGGGGGGTAGTTGGAGTAAGCAAAATTTTCCAGACTTGAAGCAGAGACGCTTCGCTCGCTCGGTCTATTAACACATCGATTCACTCATAATAGTACGATAAAGTAAAGGTTCTGTGTTCTAAATCCTTAACACAACGTAGGTAATTCCTGGTATCCACAGACATTATCTTCATCTGCTAATAGTTCTGTGACGTAAGCAGCTTCCTTAGTCATGTTACCTTTAGCTTAACAACTATCGGAACATTGTACATTATCGTTATGTATTTACATATAATGTGGGTAAGTACCGCTGGCTTCCACTCTATTATTATTCAACCGCCCGCACTAATGTTGCCATCTCCAGACATTTCATTGTTATCAGCCTGCATGTGTAATGCGACACATGTAGTTGACATAATTACTGATTTTGTCGGCCATGTTGTATTAAATCATAATATATCCGCATCGTGCGCTCAATGACACTTGATTGTGTCCGTATCTGATGTCAATAATTTATCAGGAATGTTACTGATTGGGCTTAATAGAACAAAATATGCAGATATAGTTATACGTTCAGCTGTTTATCCATTGTAGCTTGTTTATACATTTAAGAAGTAGGTACGTCCTCTGTGCAATAACAAGTAATCTCTTAGAAAACAACTCCATTCGTGTGCAAGTAAAACAATTCAATTTAAAAAGCATGTTCACGTGAAGACCAAGAATTTGAACTAAGTATTCAAATTGTACAAATGGAAAACGAACCTGCCGTTCCTAGCACTACCCGTAGCAGTATATATTCTGGTATTCTACTTAGTTCGCTTTATTTCCAACATTTTAAAATTTCAGCTTGTCTAGCAAGTCGATTTGCGTCGTACGTCCTCCTAAGTTCTTTTTCTGCCTAAAATAATATCACCGGTCTTTGTTCGTCCTCACGTTTTAGGTTCAGACGTACCCTTTTAGGTAAACTTTACTTTCCCTATGCTTCTAATAAATAAACTTTCTAATATAACCCTTTTGTCGCTATTCCCAAATATCTCCGGGCCGGTACCAATTTTATGAAAGGGATACCTTATTATATTATTATTGAAAGTTTACGTGATTTCAGGTCAGTTTATCATAGTTTTATTATATTGAGCGTAGTTATTAACAGCGTAGTGAATGTATCTAAATTCAAGGCAGACAAGCTTGTCGATGAGCTTCTAAATGGCTATGCATCTAAAAGTGAGTGTGGCTAAATTTTCCAACTGACCAGTTTCATCAACTAATGAATTCGGCCATCAGTATTATACAATTTTAGTTTTAGTATATGCGAAAGCTGAAACACGTGTCTAGTATTTTTATGTAAAGAATCTACGTACAAAATTTCAAAACTGTATCATGAAAAATCACAAAGTTATAAGGTTGTTATGTTACCGGGTAGTCCGTACAAAAACATGCTAACGGCGGCGCCCCCACGCCTCCAGGGTCGTCTTGCGCTCATTGATAATAATTTGGCAGTAGGTACCTAACCGTACGGCGATTGTATTGTAAGTAATTAAATAGGGATAACATTTTCCATCACACTTAATATTTTTGGGACAAAATTATTGAAATCGATTCAGTTCCTTATTCTGAACAAACTATATTCAGGTTTCGCATATACTAAAAATAGTGTCGTATACCTATAGTTTTTATTTGTATTAACCACTCAATGGGAAGGGAAGCATTGGGCACACACAAACGTTTCCGGTTATTCTGAAATTTTCAGTGCGAAAATTCATTAAACTCTAACACGAATGTTCGCACAGTATGAACTGTATATCCGGGAGCCGCAATTAAAAGTTTGCTTAGAGGATATATGCCAACATTTTGATTTAAAGTTAGAGGTTTCGCTCGACACCCATACCGTGGCTAGAGAGCTCACTTTTTACATGCCACTTCAAACGTTTTGTACCATGCATATTGCTGTTATGTTTTGTAAGATTAATACAATTAAAGTGGAAAAGTTGCAATCGACATAAAACTAGTTTTTAATTTCGAATAGATTGCTTTTTTTACGTAAAGCTGTTACAATTCTCCCAAAGTTGGCTGTTCAAATCAGTTCAATGGGCTTAGTTTATGAGTGGTTAAGAGCATTAAAGACGATGTTTAGTTGAAGTGCGGTTTGTGGTTTTTAACCTTCCTTAATAGCTTTCTCATTAAGGTTCGTGACACGATCGTCACTTAAGGTTAACTCGTTGGAACTCCTACCATTTCACCGTATATGATTTTTATAAGCTATTGTGGTTGGGTTTCGCAGCAGCGAAGGTAAACAGAAAAACTAAATAAGTATTTATTTGCAGCTCTTGATGAACATACCAAGTTCTAGAAAAACAGAGCTTACCCTCGTCGCAAATATACAATTCTGTGACCCAGTTTCATACATATTCATCTCGACTTACAAAATAATAAATTTTCAGTTTTTTCAACCAAAAGTTTGTTTGCGACTGCGACTGAAAGTTTGATTAAACAAATTTTTTGATTATATTTCTATAAAGTTACATAAACTAGTTTCAATTATAAAAACACTATATTTATGTTTTTTTAATCCGCAATAATTTTCAAACTAGTTTCAAAACCTATCCGTACTCTATGCAAACCCGTTCTGAATTCGAACTTACGTGTGGTACATTTACATTTCCTTTTGTGCCGAACAATATGAAGTTTTGTTTGTTCGAAAAGTTGGCAGTGGACAGCATCCATTCCATTAGTATGGAACGGAAAGTTTGTGGTTATTTTTAATTAATACCGGGGCCGGAGTTGCGCCGGCGGCGGCGACGAGGGAATTCGTTGCGAGTAATATCAGAGGTTTAGTAGATTAAGCAGCTACTAAGTACTGGCAACTGTACTGTTGTCTTTATTGTGTTAGCTCGAGCTTGTGTTTATGATTTGTGTGTTCGCTTTTGCCTTGTCTTTTTTATTTCTTTCAGAAATGAAGCCAAGGAGTTTGAGGGTGTTGTTGGCACAGCTTTTGCGATTTTTAAATTTGTTTTATAGCAGTTTCAATGGCTGAATGGTGGTGCCAATTGATTTTTATTTTTGTAGTTTCTGAAAGATTGGAAATGTGTCAGATGACAAATAAAACCACTGACTTCATTCTATTTAACTTAACATGTTATCTGTTTATTTTCTTAAAACATTTATAAGATAAATAGCATTGTATTATACAATGGTATTGTATAACGGGTTGGTGTCCGCAACTCCACGTCCACGCGCGTATTTTGCGTATGGAACAAATGTCATGTACAGACGCCAGCACATCAAGCTACTACAATCTGGCAAATTGATTTAAAAGATTTTCAACTTTATCGTTACAGTATAAAGTCCAAGGTTGATTGGGAAAATTTTACAGTTTCGGGTAGCCTTACCTGCTGGTGTCTGAACTCAGATTCTTGTTTAAATATATAATTTTGCCTCGTTGGTCTAGAGCAGCCATACTCAAAGTGTGTTCCGCGGAACCCTAGGGTTCCGCAAAGCCTCTGTGGGGGTTCCGCAAAAATACTGGTCAGAATAAAAAAATAATACTAAAGGAGTGTCTACCTACTATATTTTATTTTACTCTGGTACCTGAGTAACATAATATCAATCTAAATATTTCAACAAAAGTAAAAAAATATGTAAATTTTAATGTCAAGTAATATGATTATTAATGAAGAATACACATAAAACCATTTTTGATTACTTTAGGGCTCCGTCAAATATTTCGTTTTCGAAAAGGGTTCCCCGTCTCCAAAAAAGTTACACAGGTTAGAACCACTGAGCATGAGGTCCTGGGTTCGATTCCCAGGTCGGGCAAACTGTTATAGGGTTTTCCCCATCAAGAATTTCTTTGTAGCAGCTCGAAGTCTGAATTTGTACCCGGTTGTCGTCGCCCTTACAACATGGAATTTAAACATAACTGGCTCAATTTTAGTGTACTATTGGTACACCCCTGCCTAACCCTTCCCCGAAGAGTTCAGGCGTGATGTTATGTTACCCTTCAAGTTTCCAACATTAATCAAATGACCATAATTAAATGTCTTCCACAACATCAGCTTTCCATCCATTATCATAATGTTCGTCACAATTAATTTGTCAATCGTGTCCTCCCATGGCGTTAATAATTCAACAGGAATTCCGTACACTCTCATTAGTGGTTACAGCTTAATTGGAGCCCGTTACAGCAACACGTTCGCATGCACACGCTGATGCGCGAATTATTGAAGTTTTCATTGCGTCTGAACGAACACTACGTTGCGCAACGTGTTCGGTTCATTAGTATTGAAAGAGAATACAGCGTGCACGCCTGTTCGAGTTTGTCGAGAGCTATTTTATCTGGCTCATTATGCTCGCGTATGCTGAATGCGGGCGGAAAAGTTATGACTTTATGACCGTAATTTGGACGTACCTAACTACACTACTCAACAAAGTCTAGGTAACAATAATATTCGCAGTAATTATTTTAATTTTAACACTTATATGTAACATATTTTACAATAGAAGCGTAGTTTAATAGAGATTTAATTTTTTTGATTAAATTGTAGCGGCATCAATATCGCCACATGCGAACTATGCGTCACACTGACTGTGTGCACGCGCATTATCTTGCATGAACAAGAAATCTTGGCCATACTGCTGTCCGTAAGGGATGACCATATGTTGCACAATCTGGTCACAGTGTTGTTCCGCATTTAAATTGCCTCGTATCAAAACGATGTCCGTTCTTCTACCCAGGAAAATTACAGCCCACACCATAATCGTTCCGCCCTAGTACGGATGTGGTTCCTGAGGATTCTGGAGTTGACTCTGGGGACCAGGAACTCGCCAAACACGCACACTGCTTGAACCGAGATGAAATTCAAAGCGCCACTCATCAGAAAAAGAAGACGAGCCCACTGAGTGTCGGCCTAGTGCAAATGTGTGTTAAACCCGCAATAATCGACGCCCTCGATTTCTGCGTCGAAGAGCTGAAACTATAAGTGGTCTCCGAGCGTAAAGATTAACTCCATGCAATCTTCTCCTGGCGGTTTGGTCACTGATGACCACTTGGTGCTGAGACTGGACTCTTCCTACCAACTGACGAGCTGTAATTTGCGGCTGTCTCTTCGCACCATTTTGTAGAAAGTGGTCTTGTCTCTGAGTAGTGACCTTTTATCTTCTTCAGTTACGTTCAGTAACATCTCCTGTAGCCCTGTAACGCGACCCTAATCTGCAAGTTACGTTTGGCTGCATGTTGACAGCGTCGGCAGTTTCACGTTGATTGTGGCCTGCTTCCAGCATACCAACCCTAAGCATATTTTCCCGCGTAAATGACGACGTTACATAACGCTTCAGGGTCACGTAACTTATAAGAAATCAGTGAAAATGATTTTCACAGGAAAAAATCCGATTATAGACAGTACTTAATCTCTGAAGTTTTCCCTCCTTATTTCAAGATTTTGTTGCTTTTCTTTTAGGTTTTTTTTTTTTAAATTTCGATGAAATACTTATTGCAGCCAACATTTACGATTTTGTTGTGGCCTGCAGTACTTCTAAAGAGTTTTCTTAAATAAGTTCATATACCTAGTTGGCTTTACCCTAGACTTTGTTGAGTAGTGTATATGTATATGATGCGAAGATTTTTGGGTGTAACTAACTGAAGTTTTACATGAAAAAGGTTTACAAAAACATTTATAGTTTATCATAAAAGTAAGTCACTATTCTTGTTTAGGAGTTTTCTCTTGCAGACAAATACTATTCTCAAACAAACGTTTTATTTATACACATAATGCAATTCTCATTCGAAGCTCGACTCCGGAAACTAATTTCGTATGAACGTTACAAGTTGCAAATGTTAATCGAATCTGTTTGCAAGGACGCGATGCGTTTCGCAAGTGAACGCGATGGTGGAGCGTTCGAGACTTCACGTCAATTAGCGATGATTGTTGCTTAACTTGCATGATTGTGTGATGGGAACGCAGATAGCTAAGTGGTTCGTGCTTGGATGATGTCCAATACTTTTAATGATGACCTCAGGCTTAAGGTAGGTATTGTTGTTTTGTAACGAAAGATTGTAATCTGGATGCGTATCTAGTACTAAATTATGAAGGCTCAGGCATAAAGGAAAATCTTATAGTATAAATCTTATCCGCGGGCACAATAAAACAACAAAGATGTTCACAGTGTTACCAGTTTCTTTAGTTAAATTTTGGAAACTTACGATATTCCTTTGTTAAATTTTATCTCGCTTGTAAAATAGTTTGAATACAAACTTCGCAGTTCAAAAGTAGGTTCTGTGTAGGTCGGCTGCGATGCGCCGAGCCGCTAATATTGCAAGTGGCGTGGAATGCTCGGAACCTCCAACTTCTCTTAATCAGCCGAGGAGATGTCGCTACAATAGGGAAACGGCAAAGTCGCGCTGACAAGGACAAATATTCGACAAATTTGTCTCGAGCGAAGGTTCAGAGTAAACGGAAGATATTTTTTTCACCGGTACTGCAATAAAGGACAATGAAAGAAAAACAAAAGTGGGTGATGGAGCCGAGTGTCGACAATTAATGATTTGTCTACAGTGCCATTCTCGTTTTTCTTTCTCGCAGGTATTTCTTTTCGTGTAGGCATAATTTGTTAATTAAGGATTTGCCATTCCATTACACGTGATCTAATTAAGGTGTTTGCTTCATATCGTAGTCAGACGTTATACGATCAAGTCAACAAGTCGTTCATAAGTAATGTTGCCCAAGGCCCAGTGAAGCAATCACGCAGGTGAATGTGATTCGATTAATATTAAACACGTTGCTTTTGCAAATTCGTATTTATAATAAAAAATTTACTTTGATATACGAGCTGTAGTAGTTTATTTATAAGAATTACTAACTTCTGCCCGCCTGGATGTCGGAAAATATTTCACAGGAACGTAATACCGGGTTAAAATTAAAATATCCTATGTCCAAACCCAGCGGGCTAATTGCGTAACACACTATCAGTAGGAATCGTTTCAATTTGACAGTTCAATAATATTCATTGCGTTATTTACATAGTTGAGCAGATTTTTTTTTCTAACATATAATGCAATGGGTTTGCTATATATTTCAAAATCATTCCGATTCCGATTCTAACTGTGTTACGCAATTAGGGTGCTGGACATGGTCTATCCGTATACCTATCATCTAAATCCTAATAAATATTTATTATTAAACAAGTTTTATGATTCTAAATTTCTAACTTAAAAATAATTTTAATATTATCACCATTCATTTGAAACACTAGCGCCGCCATTGACCACGGAATACCTGCATATTAGCTGTATAACTTTAAATTGTAATGACTTTTAAGAGGGGCGACCGATTTTCATAAATTAAATATTAATCCCCCCCCCCCCCACTCGGGGATTACAGGCGTGATTTTGTTTGTGAATTTTATCATTGTTTTTCTAATTTTATCTTTGTTTCTCTAATTTTATCGATGTTATCCAATTTTATATGATTTTATCTAATTTTGTCAAATTGTATTATGTAAACCTTATTTTATGATTTTATGTGTAATTACTAATATTGACCGATAACTTTTATGTGTGGTGCAAACTGTTAATATAAGTTGGTTATTCATAATTAAATAAATAAAATAAAAAATATTAATTCAAGATACGGACTCAAACTCAAACTCAAAGCATTTATTTCAATTAAACCATTTACAGGCACTTTTGAATTGTCAACAAGTCGGTCAGTTACAAATATGAAGCTAGTTGCCCATTCCAAATAGTAGGTTCCTATGGAGAAGAACGGGCAAGAAACTCCACAGACACTCTTTTAAAATAAAATATTTGATACAAAGTATTGGTTACATCATTCTTATTGAAAATATACATGTGAGAACGATGCAAAACGTCAGAAGCGTCCGTGATAAAAAAAAACAATTCAAAACTAAAATAATTAAAAATAAGCCGTGGCAGCTAAGAGATGACCAGTCCCAACTGACAGCGCCTGTTCACGAACATGACGCATGGATCAGCACCATTCAGCTCAACCATTTTGAAGGGAGCTAAATGATCCAACACACACGCCACCATCAGCGAGACATCTGAGTGAGCATGACATACTCTCAGCTGCCAGGACATATTCAAGTCAATGAAAGACATATTACCCGGTAAACGGTAGCTCTATTGTACATAGTACTCACACCTGGGTTATGCAATTATATAATACAAAGGTGATTGAGTTTATACAATGAAAAGATAGTCTCTGACTATATTTCCAAGGTACACAATTTTTTTAATAATCATGTGTATTTTAAAATCATACCTTGTTTTACCCCATTTGGGGAATGATTTTACGTTAAAACACGTAATTTTTTTTATTTCTTACCAAAAGCATACATTTGAATTTTCATATATAACCTAACCTAACTTAAGAAATGCTAAGTTTTCCGTACAAACTTTCATCCCCTAAATAACCCCCTTTAGGATGATTTTTGAGACAAAAAGTAGCCGATGTCCTGCCCCAGGATTCCATCTAACGCCTTGCCATTGCATCGAAATCCGTTCAGTGGTTTAGGCGTGAAAAGGTAACATACATACAGACAGACGAATTTATAATATTAGTGTGGATATTTCATTAGCTTGCGGTTTTCCACAGTGCAAACAACAAGCGGATCTAAAGTGAGATAGAAGTCACGCACTTAAATAAGTAATAGTGCTGGTTGTAAAGTTCACTGTAACTTATGTTATGAATTGTGGCCGCTTACTGGCCTAAGGGGTCCGCCGATAGTCGGCCGATTTTAGCATTATACCTTTATGGGTTAACCTCTCATATATCTGCATATCCATTTGAACTCCGACTCAAAGTGCACTTCCTGACACTCATAACCATCGTAATCCCTTTTCTGAGGCGACATGACAACGTGCGCTGAATAATGAGTAGCTAAGACACAATATTTCACTCTCCACACACTCGCGCAGAGATTCCACAAAGTTGAGAATATTTTAATATCCAGGACTTATCTTAAAATATTAGTGACGCGTTGCGACGCTAGTGTTCATAAAAGCTACATTTGGGATTACCGTAGCGCAGGCGGAACTTAGCGTAATACGAGTATGTAATATTGTGCTAGTGTCACAATCCGACTAAGTTTTCACTTGGCATTCAGCTAGTTTTAGTTACAGACAACGACTAACCGATACGGACTGCCGCGACCGAGGACGTGTGTATTGTTGCTAAGGAAATTATGGGGCAGTAGTTTACTGTGAATCGTGGAGGACAGCTGGAACTACTTGCAATGTGGGTGTAACATAGTGCTTATTTAAGTACTTTGCAAAGAAACATTATGATAAAGGCGATGCATTTATGCCAGCATGCGCAAGAGGGCGGCCTTGATGGCGAGTAGAGTGTGGGGCAGCGGCAACAGTCTTCTTACCTTTGTGGCCAACAGGTTGGACGGGCCCTTCATGAAGCACTGGCAGGCCTTACATGCACCCGTATATCAGGCTTGGGGCAGGTAGAAATAAAAAAATTAAAAAATTGCAATAGATTTTTATAATTTTTATATAATAATTTTTATTTTTAAATCTTGACGTTTTTACAGTACTTTTACTATTTTATATTTGACATTTTAATTTTTAATTTTTGTAGATTCTGAGATTTTATATTTTATTTTGTAAAATTTTCATTAAATAATTATAATTTTTTAAATTTTATTGGTCACAATTTTATGTTAGTGTTATACTGTTGTTTGGATGTGTGAGTACGGCTATTGGTGCGGCTGGTTTGTTTCTATTAGTTTATATTTGTCAATGGGTGTTTTTTTTACCTGAAATAAATGAATGAATTTGTAGTAGATAATTCGGCCTTACCAACATACTTAATGAAATCACCTTTTATCAGTTACAAACTTCCAATGCGACGGACCATAGGTAGGTACATTTGCTTCAAAGACAAACCAAAATTGAATTACTTGTAGTTTTGCACCCAGTGTGCATGCTTTATTGAAATATGGCGTGTTCGTGTTTGTTCTGCCTGTCAGTATTACAATGTTACGTACGTTACCAGCTTACTTGAATGCAGTCGAGGGTTTATTTTAAAACTAGAAAATAAAAGAGTCCCGTGCGTGGCTCGACTGGATTTATTCTGCGACGGTTTAGTTTGCTGTTACTAGATCAAATAAAAATAGTTTAGTAAAATCTCCTAGTAATTGTTTGCCAGTACAGTGTTTACATTGAAGTGGATATAAATTATAATGAATGTGATTTCATTGTTTAATCAATTAAATCACTCTTTCTCAAGGCTTTTGCCTGTTCCAATTAGTAGTCATAAATCGTCTAATTGTCGAAAATAAGGTCGTTCATAAAGAGTCTTTCAGACTGGCGCTACGCAATTTTAGCGTAAGCTTCAGGAGTTCCACGAAGACGCTGTAGATAACGCGCGACTTCTTAAGAAATATCCTAGACAAATTTTTCACGTAGGTATTCCTTTGCATACCCCAACTTGATCATGAATTTTGAAACGGTTTAGCTTAGGAATGTGTTGTGTAGTCATGAGGAGGTGGACTTTCAGTTTTTTGAACTGATCATGTAGGCTCATAGATGTCACCAGTTCCATGTTCCTACAGAACCCACAGCTTCTCCATGCGTCGGACGCACTCGCACCAGTGTGACCGAACCTTAATCATTTATTTACGTCATCGAGGAAACGGAAAAGAAAATAAATTCTGTTTTCAAGTTACGCCAATTAAACAACATGGCCGCTATCACGAGCAAGTACTCGGTAGACTTTGTGTTAGTTTAGTTGGTCTTAATTGAAATAATATTCCTTTGTCTCCGAGCCAAAGGAGATTGGGGGCGGGACGTGTGGTATTTTCGTTGTTTTTCCTCTCGAGCAAATGAGAAATACTTTTCTCTTTGTGACATACGACGCCGACTGTCCGCCGCGACGGCTAAGTACCGACAAAATAGAAAAAAGCTCCTCACACGTGACACTGGCATTAAACTTCTTTTACAACATAATATTTACTCTGTTGCGCTGGCGTCATTAGCTTTGCAAGAGATGTGATTAAATTCCCGACATTTACTCCGGACCACGGTTTCTGAAAGCATATTCAATTTAGGGCGAATTTCACCAATGAAACTGAACGCGGTCGGCACATCTAAACCGAGTTCAAGAGCTGTCAGTGTCAATAAACCAAAGAAAATAATGACACTGACAGCTCTTAAACGTGGTTTATGTGCTGATCGCGTTCAGTTTCATTGGTGAAATTGGCACTTAGTCTCACGTCGACTTACATGATTTGTTGTTTTTGTTTTGGTCAACTTAATCACAAGAGCGATCAAAAGACTGATGGCAGATTTACTGAGGCTTGATTAACCTTTCAGATTACAACATAACATCATGCCTGTAATCCCCGAAGGGTTAGGCAGAGGTGCACCTATAGTACACCCACATTTCGACAGTTATGTTTAAGTCCCATGTAATAGGGGACGAGCCTATTGCCATCAACCGGGCGCAAATCCAGACTCCGGGCTGCTACTGAGAAATTCCTAATGGAAAATCCCAATAACACTTGCCCGACCTGGGAATCGAACCCTAAAAAGGACCTCGTGCTCAGCAGTAGCGCTTACTCCCACTAGACCAATGAAGCAACCTAGTCAAAACATTTAATAAAGAACACAATAGCATTACATAACGTATTTTTATTTTACCCAATGCCTACAAAGTTTCCTGAAACTGTAAGCGGTAAGGTAAGGGATTTTCTAAAATCCCAATAACAGTTTGGCGACCTGTGAATCGAACCCAGAACCTAATGCTCAGCAGTAGCGCTTACAACTACTGGATCAACGTGGCAGTCCACTTGCAGAATAGTGGCACTTTCAGAATAAGGGTAACATTTTCTGATTCATGACTAAAGCTTTTGCACTACGTCTTGAGATAAAGTGGTAACTAAGCGAGTTCAGCCCTCTAATTGCGTAACACACTATTAGTTCCAATGGGTTTAATTTTGACAGTTCAACAGCATTCATTGCGTTACTTACGTTGAACAGCAAATAAATTTTAGGAACATATTTATTTATTTAAAAACACATACAACTATCATCACAGGCTTACCTAATAGTTATAGTTATTACAAAGATTAGACTTCATCATCATCAGCCGAAAGACGTCCACTGCTGGACATAGGCCTCCCCCAACATTTGGAGAGGGGGGCAACATTGGGGGGGGGGGGGGGGTGTGATCGCAGTATGGTGTTAAAATGCATAGAGAACGCTGCTACCCATTCTCTAGTAAATCCCTTAGTCGCCTTTTACGACACCCTCGGGAAGAAATAGGATGGTGCTATTCCTTACGTCCGGCACCACACGGAACAGATTAGACTTAAGTACAATTGTATTATTATGAAAAACCAAGAGTAATTTTACAAAATGCGGCCCGTGTGAATTCCCTCGAGAGTACAATTGAAGCAGTCAATCTGTTATGACACCATATTGAGTGCATGCAGGGCGCGCGTCAGCAGCGCGTGCTCCAGCAGGTTGGTGCGAGCAGGCGGCACCCACGGCTGCGGTAGCCGCCTCTGTCGCCGCACGTATCCATCTGGTACACATATGAAGCAATGTAGAAGCAATATCCTAGCCTGACATCCATAATGAGCAGATTCGACTCTACACACCGAGGCAGAAAACATCGTCTGCTAGGCGTGCCTTCATGTCGGACAGCAGCCCGTGCTGCGTCGCCTATACCGCGCGTGTTGACCGCACTAAATAAGCTCGTGGAAGCCAACCCGGACTGCGATCTGTTCGCCAATAAATTTGCCATTTTAATGGTTATGTGCCTACATTTTTGTGAACAGAATAGTATTTAATTGTTGATAATAGTTTGTGTTACGTTTGTATGTACTTTGATTTATGTCCTAATTGGTTTTTTTAGACGTGTAAATGAAAAAAAAAAATGCTTCAAAGTTATTCAGACTGTGATTAGTGTGTTACTCAATTAGTGTGCAGTTAACATTTTTAATCTAAAATTACGCGGAAAAAACCGTTCCGAAATAATAAGTAATTACAATTTTTCTTTTTCATAAAACGCCATAACTTTCGTAGCTCTTGTTTCATCTAGGCGCAGAAGTTATGAAACTAAAAGTTGGTCCGAATCGCAGCCGTGGGTGGTACTTAAAATCGAGTTTACTCATTTTGAGCGAACGTAAATTAAAAATGCTAAATAAAAGTTTATTTGCAAACGAATTAAAAAAAAAAAACTTGAGGGTGGGTATAAACAGCTGTCAGGCTATTGGGCCAATTAACCGGTGTATTAGCTGTGATTGTTTAGTGGGCTTGTCGCTTTTATGTTACTCAAATATCTCGCTTCATCATCAGCTTGTAAATATTTAGTAATGGACATCGGCCGCCATAGTTCAGCTTTACAGATTCGTGAGAGAGTAATTTTACCACAAATCCGTGGTTCCGTTTGTCAACATTATAGGTACCTATTGGTTATCATGACACGATGATGTACCACGAGTAACGTAATACATAATTTGGAAGAATACCTAACCCTGGTCTAGTGTCAACCTTGTTATCGCTGACTGGAACAACAGACTATTGGGTCTACTCCGAAGATAAATTCGTAGTATCGGCCGAATGTTCGACCGTTTACTGAATACGGCTGAATATGGCTGACTACTTCAAAAAAAAAAACTACTGTCAAAGAGATAAGTCAAAGTCAAACATGTGACTTGAAGTCGGATTAGGATTCAAAGTCAAAAAAGGAACTTTGCAAGTCAAGAAACGGCCGAACATTCGGCCAAGAAAGAAGGAAAGATGTAAAGGAGCAAATTGCTGCTGATCCTCTTTGAATGTTCGTTTTTAACGTCAATAACTAGTTCAGAGAGAATACCGCCCCTGTTTTTCATTCTCTGGGTCACACGACCAGTATTTCGTAGATAGGCGCCCTAATTTGAAATAAGCACTTGTATTAGTATAATACAGTTGTATATAATCAGGATCGCGCTTGTTCCAGTCACGTGCGCTTTGTCCGGTGAATATTACGACAAATGGAAGCGGACACCCCGGATAGTTTATTACTGCAGATAACATTAATGTTAAGGATATGACCTACGGCCGTTCGACCTCTGATGTTATAATTTATGATGTTAACTGCACGGTTTATCGCTTCACATTATGTCTCGACCCGATTTATGTTGAACTTTGACGGTCGCTTATTTGGACGGTCGTTCCACTTGATTGACTCAGTATTTATGCCTCATTCAATTTTCTCAGCGTTTTCGAACTCCTTGAGTTGCTTTTAGCGACTGAAACAGCATTGATAAATTAACAATCAGAATTTATTCAAACTTTATAATACAATGAGATATTTATTAAAAATAAACAAACAAAGGCTGTCTAAATGCATAAGTATTCTCTTTGGTTGGTAGCGTTGCAAGTTCTGGTTAGTTTACTATAAAATGCTCGTTAAAATCTTTGCCAGAAAAGCCATTTTACGCTAAAACCGTCACTGCTATTAACTCGGAAAACACTCGCTGAAATGTCATATTAATGCGAGTAAATAGTAATATTATCAACGCTTCTTGTGTAGCGAAAAAGCTCCACTACAACTAAGGTGGAAATGGTACTCTTTTCGCAGCGAAGCCTCTACATGGGTGTTTAAAAAATTACAGTCAGCTAAAATGTGGTTTAGACACGCTTGTAAATGATTCACGGCACTAAGCATTGTAAATATTAGATGTCCGCAGCTGACCGCAAACATCACGGTGACAGGCGAGTCGCACACGACAAGGGGCGACGACGCGCGACGCGGCGGTCCGCCACGCTCGTCAGATTGCATATCACACCGTCAACGTGACCACACATAAATCGCACACCGGCCTCCCACCATTACCTACCATTTCACACACCGAAATTGAATTATACGAAGCCCCGGATTTTATATCTATTAGGAAAACGCTCAACGGTCCCCAGGGCGAGGATTTAGATACCGATAATTTTCTCATTTCCGTCGGGCAGCACCAACCGTTACTTAGACGTATAAAGCTCGATCCCTCGTGACAAAAAAGGCCGTACGGTACAGTGTGACTTTGAATTAAGCTATCAATCTCTCACCTGACACTCCGTTTACACGTTTATTGGGCCATATTTTTATGCCGCTTAAAATAGACAGAAATATATCAGATTTATCCGTCGACGGGTACTTCCTTTTGTCCCGGTGGACCGGATAATAAATTACTATCGATATCATGCCGATATATAAACATTCATTGATAAACACTTTTCACGAGGGTATCCAAAGTCTGTAATCCTTTGATGTAGAATGAAACGTTGTGTAAGACGAATAATGTATGTGACGTAGATCTATTGAGCTGCTGGATTTCAAGCAAGGCGAGGCTCCAAAGCGTTGATTAGCGGAGCATACTCAAGTATCTGGTGCTTGTTCACACCTACATTAAACAGCCACCTAGAGAGAATAGCTAATAAATAGCGGTTGTGGAAGGCTTAATTAAAATTATTTGGCGCATGAACTCTCTGCTTTGCAGCGTGCAGGTAAACTTGATTAAACGCTCGCTTCGGATCCGTTGTGTGTGACGGCAAATATTTTTGTATCCAGTAAGATAAAGGCGGTAGTTGCACTGTGAATTTTAATGATGTTTTAAGGCAAGCGGCTCTCGGGAAGCGTGGTGCGCGGAGCGATGGTGAGGCGCGCGATTCGTACGTCTAATCCGCGGGAGCTTCGGAACGTGTTTGTGTAAAGTTTTCCATTACATTAGAGTGAGCTGCCTGCAGCGCACTGCCTCCGGAACTAGAACAAATGGACGCCGGAGCGCGCTCGGATATCGTAACTGCGACTGTTATTGTAACGGATGTAACTTTGGATAAATGTCAACTGTTCTCGAATTTACTGCGCCACCGGGGCGACTCGCGTTTTATTAGCTCGCTTTGCATACATTACACAAAGTGAGCCGATACATGAGCGGACGTGAATAGCTACGACAAGAATTCTCCTCGCTCCACGAAATATATTTTGAATTTGGGACCACTTTCCGCCTATTTCTCTGAAATTTTGCAAATAAAAGCTTTAAAGTCTAGATATTCAGTAAATTATATTCAAAGTTTAACGCTGAAGAATGAAAATTGGCTTCAGTGTAGTTCACGCGACTGAGGTAACAACTTTTCCACTGTCCAATTTGCAAGAAATTCTCCCCATTTCGCGTAACCGAAGTAAAGAAATAGGATTTGCGGAAGATCCCCTCATTTCTTCTCCATTATTCTGGATTTTGACTAACATCATTTTCGAGGCTTTATTAAATGGCTTTAATGATCTCGGAAACCTTTCAGCATGAAAAGAGCGTTGGAGTGTTTGCATTTGTTTTTCTACGTAGAACAGTTATGTACGAGTACCTACATTATTCCTCTCGTCATCTGCCTACCTTTATTCCAACTATGTTGGGGTCGGCTTTCAGTTTAACCCGATGCTGCTATTCTTCTAAGCTATCAACAGCTTTCCTTTAGCATTTATCATCAAACACTTCTATTCCGTAATCCTTTACTAACATTTTCATTCTATCAAGAAAACCCGTTGAGGTACCGAGAATCAAGCTAACTCAATTACCGTCTATGTACGGAGTGGTCTAGGGCTGTATTCAAAGGCGGCACGGTTACCTGCGTCCTGTCGGAGCGTCTAATTCGAATTGATCGGTAAGTGCAGACACAGACGTCCTCCACCTCGACGTCAGTTACGTCAGCATCATGCTAATCCGTACTGCTTCGGGCTAGGGCTTTGATCTTTTGATCTACCAGGTCGTCTCTACAATGAAGGGCGTGATTTTGACATATTGCGGCAAGATTCCGTTCTTGTAAATGTGTCCAGTTGTTCGCTTTAGAGGCACCTTCAGAATAATACTAGAAATTGCAAACGATGTTCCGAATGAGCAGATGGACGTAAACCAAAACGGTCTACTTTGTTGCGTGACTCGTTCATTTATGTTGATTCATAGTCTGCATAACTCAATAGACGCCACGTTCGCTCCGTGATTACTCGCGTGCCCACCTAATGGACCAACGTGAACAAACATCTTTCTCATCTGCTTCAATTGGATGCCATTCAGCCATCTTTGTCCCTTAATTGTTTGTTCGGAACCAAAGATCTAAAATGATGAAGAATTTAATTCACCTTCCGAAATTCATTCATAATAGACCTATTATCGTGCAGACCATTCTAGTATTAACTAAGATCCGGCTAATTACTCATTCATAACCAATTTAGTGGCCAAGGACCAAACAATACGCAGTCGTAAGCCCCCGTTTGCACTGCGTACGATAATAATGTTTCACCCTGTATACCTATGGTAGTTGGGTACTGTTATTAATTATTATTCTGCGCTCTAGGAACATCCCTTAATTATGATTAAGAGAAAATTAAATTCCATTATTTCAACTTCAATGAAAATTAAATAAGGAAAGTATATTACCTTGTGGATGTCTTTTAAATAATACGTTTTTGATGGAAAATTAGATACTAAAAATCTTATCCTATTTGGTGTTATATCGAATTTAGTATATTTTAACCCGACTACGGACGTATTTATTCGTTAATCCTGTTAGTAACTTTAGATGTGTTTTTGTTACATTCCTATTTATAGTCTCTCATTTCCTCAGACCTCAGAAGATTGTTTATAGTACCTACGTGCTGTTGTGGCCTGCAATATTACTGCTGCACTGCAATGTTATTTCTACAGAGAACAGCTCTAGTAACGCCGAAGCGAAGGATACAGTAACACTGCATTGAAATATTAACCTTTTAAATGGTAATTTGTAAAGGGAATGTATTTTTTTCCAGTACAAACATTATCTGACAGGTATTTTGTCAGGCGGAGCGCTTATATCGAGTCTCCCCGAGACAAATTAAGGCGCTGCTCGAACATTACGGTGTAATCGCAGCAATTTGCGAAAAGATCACGTCGCTGTTGTATTTTTACACTGGTCGTTTAAAAAAATGGCCACGATATATATTTTTGGAACGAAGTTCTTTAACGCGGTTTGCGGTAAGAGTTGACTGGGTAGAAATCGTCACGTAAGGAACAAGCGTTATACCTCCATGCGACTTTCTCTTCTCTTCTTAAAAGTGTGAATTTAATACGCGTTTTCAATACAGATCCATCTAGTATAAGTTTATAGAAGCTCTCATAAAGTGAATAGTGCTGTCATAGAATGCGAGCTTCTAAAAACTTATACTAGATGGCTTTGTATTAAAACATGTGAGTGGGTGGGTATAACAGTCTATGCGAGCTAAAAGAAACGTCGAAAAAAAAAGTCAGTATCAGGATCTCAAGTTTCAAGTGTCAAAAGTTGTTTTTTTTTCTAATGTTTTTTCTAATTTAGTATTAGTGTGTAATCAGTTTGATGAGATTTTTTCTTCAATATCAATTTCACAAAGTGTTTCGTTTACGCTTGAAGCTGAATCGTTTTTAATAAACGTTAGTGCTTGCATTTTCTCTTGAGTTTTTTATGTCTGCTTTATTTTAGCTTAACTGCCTTACTTTGTTTATGTTTTATACCGAATTACCTAAAAATACAAAAACTATCATAGAGCCGGGGTATTGGCTTTAAAACAAACATGCCTATTAGTATGTAGGCTAGCCGAACCCAGTTTATACAAGTGCGTGTCAGACCGCGCATAATGAAGGGTTCCATAGTTGGGATGAATCTATCCCAAGAACAAACTTAACATTGTAGTTGAAAAACACGTTCCTTCATACATTCCAACTGCAAATGTATGTTTGTACACACAATATTGAGAGATTTACCATGTTATTTTAAGACCATAGACTTCTTATAGGTTTTCCTGTAATCTATAAGTAAATAACTATTACTTATCTGTATTTTTTTCAAAATTTTGGGCTCAGTAGTTTCGGAGATAAGGAAAGGGAATGGCCAATTTTGTCAACTATTTTCTTAAATAACTTTAAAAGTATTTATTTTATTTGAAATCCATAAAACAAGCCCTTTCATTTGATATGTTACACGGTACAGTTTGCAAAACTTAACTTTTTAAATTCTATTATATGTGCCTCGCAAAAGTGACCCCAAGGATTCAAAATTCACATAACACGTCACGTAACAACGTCCGTATTTGGGTCACAGAAATTCACATCTGTAGCAAATTTCAACTTAATCTGTGACAGACGAACAGACAGACAGACACATGATACTATAATGGTTCTGTTTTTTCCTATTGAGGTACGGAACCCTAAAAATGCATGTAAACAACTTTACATAAATACATATTGCCAAAAAATACACGGACAAATCACACTAATACAGAAAAATGCAAATGTCACACAAAACCAACACATCAGATTGGAGCTTTACCAAGTAAATGGAAGCTAGAATTGTGATTTTTTATTCAAAAAATGCAAAACAAATAGAAGCATTTAAAAAAAAAAGTTTGCAAACAATGCGAACAATATCTATTGACGTACGATAAAGCGTTCGCTTGTTTACGTTTTAAACTGGCTTGTTTGCGTCCATGCTTATTGAATTCTGTTTCGTATTTAGTTTTTGTGAACGTAGGTTTAAAGTGTATTTTTTTGTTAGAAATCGTAATTTCAGCGTAGGTATAATATTTTCATGATTATAAATAAATAAATATAAATTTATTTCAGACCATAAGTCCATAAACAACACACATTACAATTTTATACACAAAACATACACACATACATGAAAACACATACCTACACAAAAAATACAATAAAACAACTTATTTTAAATAATGGAATGACGCACGATGAGTGGTCAGCCATTGCCACATAATTGGACTGTCCATCCTGTCGGCTACTATAGCTACCAAGTTGTTAGAGCTGTCGCGCACTCGCCGCATCAGGGATGCTATCCGTGTCCGCATCAGAGCGTAAAAATCTGGCACGCCATTCTCCGCGAACATCCCCGATGCACTGCAAAAGCGCGGCAGCCCCAACATAACTCTGAACGCATTATTGTACTGGACTCGCAGAGCATTGTACGAGCTTTTTGTATAGCTGACCCACAGGGCACACGTGTTCATAGATTGGCATTACGCTCTAAAGAGTGTAATTTTCACCTCCCTAGTACAACGTGCAAACCTACGAGCCAGCATGTTACATCGAACTGCCAATGCTCTGCGTTCCCTCTCCACGTCCGCATCGTCGGACAGACCATCGGTGACCCAATGCCCCAGGTACTTGAACTTCGTGACCCTGGAAAGCCGAGCGCCCCCCAAGGTGACTGGTGGGACAGTATTATAACATTTGTTACCCGCTTTGAAAACCAGTAGCTCGCTCTTGGTCGCATTATACCTGAGGCCGTGAACCACCGCATAGTCCTCACAGATGCGAAGAAGCCTCCTAAGTGCACTGATCGTTGGGCTCAGCAATACCATATCATCCGCGTAGCTGATGTTATTGACGCAGTGCCCGTCAATGGAGCACCCGATATTGGTATTGCTGAGCTCACAGATCAGCTCGTTTACATACAGGTTGAATAACTTGGGTGAGCTGATTCCCCCCTGCCTCACACCGTACTCCAACCCGTATGCATCCGACAGGACACCCGCCCACTTAACATAATTGTATTGGTTTTTATACCAATACTTTAGCATCCTAATGATATCGCTTGGGAGGTTCTCAACATTTGACAGTTTCCTCCATAGGCAGTCATAAGATACGAGGTCGAAGGCCTTGGAGAGGTCCAGAAAACATGCATACACAGGTGTTTTCCTACTTGCATAGTATTGAACAGTCTGTTTGAGGCATAATATAGCTGTTTCCGTGGATAAACGTGGCTTAAACCCAAACTGCGCGTCGTTGAGTGTTAAGTGCTTATCCAGCTGCTGATCAATCAGACTGTCCAACACCTTTGCAATGATGTTAGCCAGGGATATAGGCCTGTAGTTGCTCTTGTCACTCGCATCTCCAGTCTTATTTTTAACAATGGGCACAACAATAGTTTTAAGTAAATCAAGTGGAAGATACGAGTGACTCAGGCACAAGCTAAAAAACATTGCTAGCACTCGCGGTAAGTGCTTACCAGCATAAAGTAAATGCTCTATACTTAGGCTGTCGTGACCCGGCGACTTGCCTCTCTTTAAGTTGCGTATGACAGCAGCTACCTCCCTGGCCGCAAACCTAATAGGCATGTCCTTGGACCCCACACCTCCGGCCCGCCAGACGACGTACCTAGGGGAGACCCAACCTTAAAGGCTCTGCTGAATAGGTTGGCGATATCATTAGGATCACTAAGGCCCTCAACACTCACAGGCAGACCCGACCTGGGATTCAACCTGTTCGTGGCTTTCCAAAAACTACCAAAATTCTTTGCGTCAGGATGACTTGCAATGATGTTCATTTTTATTTGGTCCTTATTATTTTGACACTATTTCAATTTACTTTTAAAAACCCTTCTACTTTCCACCATTTTTTCATACAAATCACCATTTTTCGGCCTACCAAACAACGTCCAGGTTTGAAAATCAAGCCGAGCCTGTCCGTATTATGAAACTGGATCTGCGTGTTTTATGTACACGCAAGAAAACTATCGCCTTTTTTATGACATAATATATATAATATTTAAATCACTACACTGATTAAAAATAGATTTGGAGCTCGTCGTTCTTAATTTACGAATCAGCCTTTACCTACCTAACTAAAAATACTAAAATAAAATAAACGAAATCATAGTTGTTTTTAAAGCTTTTTGTAAATGACATTTCAAAGTTTCAAACAAGTTTGATTGGAATAAATGATTTGAATTAACCTCAAGGGCTTTAGGACTAACAAATGTCACCGCAAACAAATAAATTTCATTGTAGAATAAAAAACAGGATTTACAATTTAACTAAGCCATTAATTAAACTTCAGTGTATCTATGAGAGACGTAAAAAAATAAACGTTTTAATTTTAGGATAGGTACTCAAATTTAATAGAGTTTTATTAAAATGAAACGTGATTAAAAAAATTTGTTCTTCAATTATACGGCCTGTCAAGAGTCTCAAGAACAGGCAATTAATTTCTTTTCTCTTTTATTCCAATTAATTTACAAAAAATACAAGTAGATATTGGGCTGGTTTTAAGTCTGAGAGGCTTATTATTTTGTGGTAACATCGTATTATTAAAAGATTTTTTACAGTTATATATGTATAACTGAAAAAATCTAAAAAAAAAAAAAATATATTATAATAAATAATAAAACCTAACAAGAGTTTAAGGTACCTAGCAAGAGAAATTTAGGTATTTAACCTAGATCACTATAGGGTTAGGTTAAGCCCCAGTATCGTAGAGCCCCTACATAAATGTCAAAAGCATCCTTCGATTACAGGTATGTATTATACGCGGGAGACGATGTAAGGGCCCTGCAGGCACTTGCATGAGCGTAGAGGCCCCTCAAGCCGATACAATGGGGGCCCTCGACGGACGACCCACTCCGCAGTTGTGGTCTATCTCGTGTGATATAGCTCCGATCATTGGTTGATGGGCGATCGATATTCGATTAATAACGACTTGATGGTTAACTTGCTGATGTGAGCCTGTCCCTGTTTGTGCGTACTGGAGATGTAATCGCACAAACATACAAACGCAATGTCTAGTTCATATCGGAAGTATATCGACATGTGTTTGATTTTAATCCAATCCAATGAGGAATGGCTAATACAAAGAAAGCTAGATCCTCACCATCATAATCAACCTAAAATGTTCCCACTGCTGGGACACAGGCTTCCTCCCTGGGAGAGGGACTGGGCCATAATCCACCACGCGGGCCCAGTCGGGTTGGTGGATGACACGTATTCGAATGTTTGATTCTAGGACATGCCGGTTGCCTCACGATGTTTTCCTTAACCGTTTGGAGAGCTGTGGTGTTGAAATTAAATACACAAAGTTAAGTGCCTTTTTTTTTTTGTTTTTTGGCATTGGTAATTATCAAATAACTTCTCCCGCTATGGGCGGAGCGGGAGGGCGTGTCAGACTTTTACTGACTAAAACCCACCCGTGTTGGGGTGGGTTCGAATTCACGACCTACAACTCGTAAGTAGGGGCCGATGCCACTGGGCCACCATTGCTCTAAAAAAAAAAAAAAACATGCGGGGCGGTCTTTGGGGACTGCCGATAGAAGTGAAAACTAGCGTTCGGTGACGATGACGCGAGTTCCATAATTTTTGTTCACCCAAAAAGCGCTCAACGCGCCTAAAGAAGTTTTACTTAAAAAAAGAGAAGAAAGCTAGATTATTTGATGAATAAAAACACGTTTTTTGTTATTCCGTATCTTAATTGTAATTAATAGTCTGTCAACTGTATCAACTTAATATGCAAGTAAGGTGGTAATAGAATTTGACATCGAAACAGTTTGGTACTGATACTATAGTTGTCAAAAAATAATAGGCCCGTTTTGACATTTAACTTACTTACGTAACTAGTGAAGTAACCACACGACTCGGTACTCGATACTCATGATAAATCGATTCAAGTTAAATTTCAAAACAGGCCTATTATTTTTTGACAAGTATAGTCTTAAGTAATCAGCATATTGAATGCAGTATTCTATTTTGTATCTATTTGATATAAATATTCACTAAGACGTTTCTCATGAACTATGGTCATTAATTGCTATGACGCTTTTGCAGTTCATATTAAATACTTACCTATTTAATAAGCAATTAATTAAAAAATCAACAATTACCTTCTTAAATAATCAATTAAGAATTTTTTATCAAATAAGGTTGCTACTTGATTATCTGCGCATGCATCGAAATTGGCATGACTTAATAATTATATCTAGCAACAATAGATACCTTGACTATGTTCATTACTGGTAAAATACTAAATTAATCTCTTATTTACATAATTACGTTGGTTGACATTCATTTACTATTCTCATGTATTTTCTGATTATTTAGGTACCCAAGCTGAAAGCAAGAAAGAGTATTATTATCGGTAATCTTTGACGCAGTCTTGTTATTTTAATCATCTGTATAGTTTTTGAAATACTCATTTCAGTTCAAATTCAATATCACCAAAAAAATGTATCGATAAAAAAACCAGTTAGGTAGTATATAACCGTCAACTGTTCGCAGCCTTAGGTAAAGTCATTTAAATTAATTGTTACGCAAATTCACAACTGTCATTCTTTGACAGTTATAAGATATGGTTATAACACGGCAAATTGACGTAGGGTGTTAGTTTCCTTAACAATTAATCACCGTGACTGTCATCTCAAGTTCCGTCAACTCTTTCCCGTTTCTATTACCACTTTTGTTCCCATGTATGTAACATTTATTCTATTACGGAGCTCCGTACGTCTGATGGGCGTACTAAAGACGATTTAAGTCTGCAAATGGCGTATAAACACGATTCTTTCCGCAAGCCCGCGTCGGACGAATCCCGTGCTTGCCCGCAATTGGGTCACGTGGTCCACGTCACTAGTACTGTCCACACATTAATATTTGACCGAACTATAAATTTTTAATGCTCCTCTTTATTGCTGCTGTGGTACGAACGTTTGTGGTTGATATGGCCAGTTTGACGACAAAACAAAATAAGCTGGAATGGCTGGAGATTTTCAGATGTTATTTTGTTACGAAAAAGATCAAAATGTTTTTTGTACCATATCGATCGTTCGAGTTCTTTAAATACAGCTAATTTACACAAAAATATTATAAATAACAGAATTAAAAAGCACTTCCATTTTCCATATAAATTAACTGAAAGCGGACCGTCTACCTTTGTTGTTGTGGAATCATAGAGCTTCTGAATGTCGTAGACTGAAGTCCGTAGCGTTAACTGAGCGTAGCGCCTCGTAGCCGGTTCGTAGCATATTGTGCTACGTCGACCGCACTTCGTGCCACGTGCCTCGGCATAATAAGCCGACTTGACAATTCCTATTGTTTAAACTGAACTAGGTTTTTCATTTGTTGTTTACTGTTATTTTACAAAAGGCATGCTTTTTAGGGTTCCGAACCCAAAGGGTAAAACGGGAACCCTATTACTAAGGCTCCGCCGTCTGTCTGTCTGTCCGTCTGTCACCAGGCTGTATCTCATGAACCGTGATAGTTAGACAGTTGAAATTTTCACAGATGATGTATTTCTGTTGCCGCTATAACAACAAATACTAAAAAACAAAATAAAATAAATGTTTAAGGTGCTCGTTTTTGCTCGATATTGATAACGGCAACAGGTAGACGCTTGAGATATTCACAGAATATTTAGTTATATATGCTCTTCAAAAATAAATAATTAAATTAAAATGTGATTTTTTTGCCGTTTTTATAGATAATGGTACGGAACCCTTCGTGCGCGAGTCCGACTCGCACTTGGCCTGGTTTAACGAGTTAATATTGAGTAATTAATAAAAGTTAATTTAAGCTGATTATGTTTGGGTTTAATAACGTAGTAAGTAATGCAGGTATTCAGCCGAATTGTTGAGGTTAATATTAACACAAAACTTTATAATTTATATGTAGGCGTATTGTTCAAATGTGTCAATTTGCAGTATGCTTCTGACTTCGTTCAGAGAATAAATGCATGAATTTCAGAATTCATAAAATAAATAATGAAAATGATAAAGTTATCTTATAGTAACTAAAGCTATTTTTTTAATGAAAAGTTCCTTTATTACGCAATACTAAAATAGCAGTCTAACTCACCAACGAATTACAATTTCACCCGAATCGCATGTTACTTCAAGCAGAGAACTAACTTGCATATTTCACATACATATACAAAAGCGGGCATTTCGCGTTCGTTGCGGAGCACAATGCATTCGCCGTGGAAAGAGCCGATACAGCGAAACTTTATCGATAATATACAGCGCTTTTACGTACCACCAGCTCAAATGAGAGTGTTTACAATTAGCGAACGCGAACTATTGGGTTAAGCTAAACATTTACTGGAATTGAAGCCGTACTTATGAATGTACCTTCTCGTGTTATGTATATGTTATGGACCAAGTAATAAATAGAGGCTTTTTCGTAATGCCCGCGCATTACTATAAATGACAAGCTACTTAGGGAGAAATAATTAATTATAATTTTAACTTACTTATTGCCTCGTCGTCATTATAAATATTGCCGTGTGGTCTTTGGGCAATCTGATAATACACAGGTATTTTGCACGGGGTGCAGTTCCAGATTTTTCATATTTATAACCTCATCTAACCCAAATGATTCACCAAGAGTAGAGAGAATCTGGTGCTCGGCGGCCGCTTCCGCGGCACGCTTGTCAATGGTCAATGTTTTAACCTAACCCAAATGATTCAATAACAGTAGATGGTATCTGACGCATTCCCATTGATTTTAAATATTAATTCTACGTTTGAAATAAAAATAATCAAATTGCCCGGACATTTTTTATAATGTCCTAATAATCACTTGTTCCATAACATATACATATTTGTTTTATTATATCGTGTCTCGGTTACAGATTGGTGAATCCCATGTTTTTTGCTGGTAACACGTTTGTGGTCCCTGACCTGTGTCTCCTATCACATCAGGCTCACGGTCGTTCAAATATTGTCAATCAATCAAATTTATAGGCGAAAGCCTATAAAGAGATACAATACATATATTATATGAGTATTACATAATTCCATCATAACACTTTATATACCTAATAATGCGCCATCCAAGTTAGATAATATGTGATTACGTAAACAAATGTCAAAACGTCAAACAAATATTTTTCTGACAGCTGCGCGCACAGATTATTAAAGCCCAGCGGCGCGTACGTCGTTACCGACAGAACGGAATGTTGCCATTGTAAATATTATATATTTACATAAACATGTTGAACTACGTAGTTTGTATTTATTTTATTTCTTATTTATAATCTCACTGTATGCTGCACCGGCCGACATCATCACATCAACGCCGGCTGTGACTGAAAACCAGCGCTGGGGCTCTGTCTCGCATAGAGCCGTTGCATTATGTTGAGCGGTGGCCGTTTTGCGTGGATCTGACGCATATTTTCCCCCAACTTGTTATTTTTGTATTTGTGTTCTTCCTTTGCGTCATGTTTACCACAAATAAAACGTATTTTCTTTCTTTTTGTTGACACAAAACCGAAGAATATTCTATCATCAAATTACATTTATACAGAAGTGCATTAAAAAAGCATGCCTGCGGCTGCGGCTTAACTATACAAACGAGCAATGCATTGTAATTAATCCCATTATCGGTAATAGCGGTCGATGTTAGCCACGTCACCGTTTATTTGCACGGTGCCTGTTTGATTTGGCCCGTGCACTCGAAGGCCCCGTAAATCAAGACCACACTAACCTGACCTTCCATTATTACCCCGCCTTCCCTTCACTTGTACCACATCGTTATCAAAAGAAAGGGGGCGGGGTATCCAGTTAGATTGGACGTTATAATGGCACTTGTGTTTCGCAAACGATGTTTTATTCATGCCGCGATGCTCGACTGCTGCGAATAACCGGCTAATTATTGAGGTGTTCGGCGGCGAGATTTAGGCGCCCGGAGGAATCCATCGGCACAGCTTATTATGAATGTGCCGCTTCAGTTGTCACGTTAATAAAGTCGCTAGATGTATTTTCAATATGCTTGCTCAAGGAGTTGCTTCTCACTGAATTGATTATGGTAATGTCTTTGACTTATCTGATTTCTGTTAACGCTACTGGAAGGCTCGCAGATAATATGTATCGCTCGTTGTGTCGCTAATCCTTGCTTCGATTCAAACTGGATTTCCCGAGAAAAACAGCAGGAAAAATTTGGCCACGAAAAACGAGTGTTTTTCTGGTTAAGGAAAATTGTGAAACTTAATTCCGTATTCTACTTTTATTATTTAACGTTAGAAACCGTGAAAGCATAAAGCTATTTAGCAAAATTAGTTACGTTAAACAATTTCGTATCAGGCAATTTGCTTTTAATGTTAAATATCTGCGTTATGGCATTGCAAAAGTGTACTCCTACAGCTTTAAGGCGCAGTTAACGTTACTTGATGGCACTATTCATTATAGCAGATGAGACGGCCAGATGAGTTTCACGAAAATGAGATGAAAAGGATAATGTTATAGGCAACTGGGGGTTACATCACAAAATGTGCCAAAACTCCAAGGAAATGTTCTACTTAAACAAAGCTTATAGAACAGAATAGAACAAATATATTGTCTGAATAAATACGTCCGTGCGATATTAAGTCGTAAATATCTGGGTTCTCCGCGACCCGCAATGTACCGATTACGAAGGCTAATGAAATTATCCTGGCTACAGCCGAAATTAATTCGAACGACCCCGAGACCTTTTAAATATTACCCCAAAGGGTGAACGCGTGACGCGATAAAAATACAACTTAACACCCTTACAGCGATGTGTTGATGTGGAATTTGAGGTTTTGTGGATCACAATCTTTAATAACCTTTACTTCGTTGCTGTTAAATTCAGCTGGATCACTGAAGTGTCGTCAAACTCAAAGCATTTATTTCAAATAAACCAATTACAGGCACTTTTGATTTGTCAAGGGGTCGGTCAGTCATAAGGATGAAGCTAGTTACCCATTCCAAAGCTTAGTAGGTAGGTACCTATGGAGAAGAACGGGCAAGAAACTCCACGGACACTCTTTTAAATTGACATATGGTTACAAAATGTTCGTGTTTCATTTATTCTTTTTAGGGATGAACATAAAACAATCTACCTATAGTCTGTGTTTCTGGGATAGCACAACCTAGAAGATACCACAGTCGTACAAAGGGTGTCCATGTTTTTATGCATCCATGCGATGACATTATGCTGCTATCGTCTTAAGACACGGATCGAGAATTCTAATATCCTGTTCGAGCATATCATCGTAAACCTCACGATAATATCTTTAGTAGGTACTATTTTTCCGCGAAACCCCAAGCAGCTCGATACGAGGTTAAAAGTATATTGCACATATTATTTAGTATTTCCTGCAAGTAAAAGGTGCTTGAAGTAGTACAAGTTTTGTTTGATTGAATTGCTTTAAAGTACGTAAAGGCTGGTGTGGTATGCATGTAGCATTTTACAACATACGAGACCACAATATTTTTAGCAAAGAATTTCTTCTGGCCGCAGATTTTCTTTCATGTTTTTCCGATTCTGGATTTTTCACATTCCCCGTGAGCTTTTAATAAATAGTTTCTATACTTCATTGAAAATCTTTATCGTTGAACCTACGTCACACGACACTGCACTGATTTGAGGTTGCTTAAAATGTTGCACAATTAATAATTTTACCAAACTGAAACGTTTCACGTCAAAGGTAACAAATTTCATTACATTAAAACATGGCGGGCGTATGTGTTATATATAACTAATGAGATGTGATACGGTGCATGGAGCTGTGATCTGCGAATAACTTGCATGTTTCATAACGGTATCAACATAAACTCCCAATTACATTTTATCGATATGTTATGATGAATGATTGATTGGCTCGGTGAGTGTTGAATATTTCACGTATCACGTTGCGTTTGGTGAATTTATGTTTTTACACTTATCCGCCATGTAAAATTGAAAATTACTAATGATGGTGGTCCAATTTATGTGACATAAGAGAGAAACGAATGAAAGAGAGATTTGTTTATTTGCCACAGAAAAGAATGAATGAAGTTAACTTATTCTATTGCTTGTTTCGCGGGTAGTTCGAAATAACACCCGTTCAAGAGTCAAGTGGCTGGCATCCCCAAAGTAATATAAGTAAATGCATAAACTTCGTGACTAAAGTCGGAATTGTTAATTTACTGGAGTAAACTGACATGTGCTAGCTGTCACTTTGTGTAATAAAATGGTCATATTTATTATATTCTAGACTTGATTAAGCTAAACGATCACCATTACAATAAATATGACCATTTTATTACACAAAGTCAGAGCTTAGCACATGTCAGATTACTCTAGTCAATTAATAAATCGATTGTAGATAAAAAATTATATATTTTTGATAACTATACGCGAGTAAATCCGATTTAATGTAAAACTAATATTTAATTTGCATTTAATGAAGCTTGATTTTATGAAGTTTGCGCTAATTAACAATGTTGCTCAAGCGTTGTTTTCCAATATATTTATAATAAACACTCCAATTAAAAAGCACTCAACTATTAACTAATTAAAACATTAGTTTTAGTTTAAAGCACATACTTCAAACAAAAACTTTACATTAAATATAATTTCAGTGAACATTTTAAAGCAAGTATTGTCTCGCGAGACAGTTTTTAGCCTGCTACGAAGTCAGGAGGCAAACAAGTTAAATTGTTTTTATTGCACCCTCGAGCAATTGTGAAAACACACGTGAGAAAAAAGCTTGCTTAGTTCTGAGTAGAATTACTTGTTGCCTCACAGAGCTATTACTGAGTTGGCGCGGTCTCATTAACAGTGTTTCAAGAAAAGCGAGTTTCTGTTACTGGGACGTACTTGTCGCCATAACGAGCTGCCGTATCGGATTAACTAATTGCTCAAATATAGCGTTTAATAAACAATAAAATGATTACGAATAACTGGTTCTCGATTTTATCTTTGCAGCGCCCTTTAATTTATTTACAAAGACTGCTATAAAATAAAAAAAGACAGACTGACAAAGCCTAACCGGCGCAGACCGGGGACGGGGACACAAAGAATTTTGTTCAAAGGTTTTACTTTCACTCGCAGCGGACGTCAGATAAATTTCCAAATAAAATTTCATAAATATGTTTGATATATTCACGGTCAGGCTTTTCATACTTTGCCCGCGTGGCTTATCTGGATTATCTCGGGATTTCCCACGGATTTTTTTAACTTGTTCGCGTTTGTGCGTCCGCTTATTGCGTTTTATCTAGCGCGTGATTTGCCGCGGTGCCGCCCACGCTCCACCAAATATGTTTATCGCACCCTAAATTCCCCTTTATGTTTATGGAGTTTGCTCGAACGTAAAAATAATGCGAAATGAAGAGCGGAGCCTCCGAGTTACTCTTTATTAAAATTTAATATCTCAAGCACCTTTTGTGTTCGAGACCGGGTACACGTTACAATTATAGAGAACCTTTTAATTTAGTCCTTCGACGTTAAAGCCTAATTTAACCGTTTTTGTTGCAGGTAGTACGAGGTGGGATGACAAAGTGTTCGAACGGGTCAACATTGGCGACCGGGAAATATTAGTTTGATTGTGTTTGAGAAAAAGTGTTTGGGTGGTCCTTATGTCAAGGGTTGTTAGTAGTTGAAACGCTTGTTGGTTCTGTGTGGGTGGGTCGCAGATGCGGTTGTGATTGTGCAGTGTTGTGCTCATTGTCATGGTGACGTCATGGCGCGTGCTGGCGCTGCTGGCGGCGCTGTGCGCGTGTACCGCGCTGCCCGAGCCGGTGTACCACGACCAGTTCGCGGTGCACGTGCCCGCGGGGCCCGAACACGTCGATGACATTGCCAGGAGGCACGGCTTCGTCAACCATGGACAGGTATGTGATCCACCTAACTTGTCCGCCAGTGCCCAGTCTTGGACTGCGTTAAGGCCCAACACATTTTCCTACTGGACAACGTCCTTGATAGTTGTAGAACATTTAAGGGACAGGCCCAAAAGTGGTAGGTTATATGCGTAGGTACACGTCATGCTGGGCAAGCAAGAATGTACTTATTAAATATATGCTCTTATGTAATTACATAAAACACATTATGGCAAAGTTTCCGAGCGTAACCAATTAGAACGCAATTACGTTTCTTTTTGGGCATTTTTGTTTTTACTGTAGCGAGTAAGATTTAGGTGACACGAAGTTTCTTACGCTACGGGGCGCTGCGTTGCAAAAACCATTCGTTATAATTAGTTTTGTCTTTGTTACGTATTTTATAATTAACTGTTTGGCGTAGTCTAGTTTGGAGACTGTTATGGCCTCTAGAGTAAACCAAAGAGCGAATTAAGTGATGTTTTTTTTCACGTTTCTAGAGATCATGAAAAAGAATCCAGTGAAAAACCACTTAACCACAAAATCTGCATGAGTCATGGTACCTAAATAACTACAGTAAAAAATGTTCAGAGCAAAGATATAAATGTGTCTAGATGAGTCAAAGCTGTGAACTCTTCGAAAAAAATTGCGTCTAATTGTTGGCCGCAAAATGCACGTATACTAGAATAACACAATGACAGCACAATGACGTGACGCGAGTGTAAGACGTAGCTGTCACACACACCAGCCTATCAAAGTTGGCCTGTTTGTTTTAGTTCTTTTGCAGCGCGACACTCCATCCGGACACTTATACATATAATCAAAGGTTCAGAGTATTGATTACGAATTAAATATAATATTAAGTATTTCAATAAAAATATACTTAATCCGACTTATAACGAAAATCATATTCAATTATCATAACATTTCATAAAAACAATAACACATTAACGATAAATTGTATGAACCAATTAAAATAATATAGTGTGAAACGATTATTTCAACGACGTTGTTACGTCAATGAATTCATTGGTATTGAACCAATTAGTGATGGCTGCATTACACGTTACACGACTAAATGAAAAAGCGCTAAAGTGAAGAATGCTTGAGAATCGACAAGTTTGCGTCGTGATTTTGTAAAGCGTTTATAAGGCTCGTACAGACTAGTGCGATATCGCGGACGTGACACGACACTAGTTGCACAATTTCTTTGTCGGTGCGTGTCGCGCCAGCGATATCGCACGAGTCTGTCTGAGCCTTTAAATGTGAGTAAACACCATGCCCGTAGTACTATTTTAGGTACCTATACACCATGTATCGTATCATATAGGTAATATTAGAAATTAATTTAAAAAACTTTACACACACTACGCGTTTGACACACACACATAGTACCAGGGCCTCATGACATTAAGATGACAGAAACACAGAACGGACAACAGAAGACACAGCACGGCAGCGGTGACAGAAGTGACAGCTTGAGCATGGAATTAGTGTACCTACTACCTATATTATGTAGATCGTAAGTAGAGGGAGGAAGACGGGGTACGGTACGGCGACCACTAGTAATAATTATTACGTATAAAATTAAGGTAAATAAATAGCTTTCTATTTTTTTCGTACATTTTACCACCAGACTTGTCAACGACGATATTTTTACCATTTACGACCACCCTTCTCCCTCCCCCCGCCCCCCTCCTCTATCCACCCTGTATACTTATTGCCCTTATTGCCCTTATTACACCCAGGTTTTTTGCGTGACTGTCTGTCGCGCGGCCGTCCAATTAAGTTTTCTCCAGTGATTAATGGCTCCTAACTCTATACCTAAGGTTTTATGTAATGTCCAGCCTTTATTGCTTCAAACTACGTTAAAGTTTTTATATTGTGTTACAAACGTGTCAAGCGTCCTGTTCAATTACCTACTAGAAGATAGATTGGATGTCGGTTCATTAGGGTTCTGTTTAACTACTTAATTGCTTGATATTATAATTTATTACCTACGTTTGGGCATTTTCACCATTTTCTACATAAACAGGCCCGCATACAGGCGCAACGCGACACTAGTAGAACAATTTATATGAAAACTTCATGGACACGTTCTACAAGAGTCGCGTCGCGCCAGTCTACGGAAGCCTTAATACAGCATGTATCAGAACGGTGTGGTCATATTTAAGCGTGTGGTAAAGACTAAACCGAACAACTTTCTCCTTGGGACTAACATCGTAATCGGGAACCCTCCGGTTATCTGTTGCGGTCCAATCGATTTTTCCCCGTTTATGTATAATTTATCCTAAATTTTCCCGCTATCCGTATACAGCTAAGAATTTTTTTTTCCTCAAAAATTATCGGCTCTGATCTAATAAGCAACTGAGCAGCGACAGAAATAATCTCAAAGTTTAAAAAAGCTAAATACTGAAATATTAATTCGAATAATTATTTATTACTTGTGGTCGCTGGTCGAAATTCGACCCCCTCTACTTAAATCTATATAGTACTTACTAATTCCATGACTAGGTACACCTATACCATGCTATTATAAAGTACTTACTAATTCCATGACTAGGTACACCAATACCATGCTATTATAAAGTACTTACTAAGTCCATGCTATTAAAAAGTACTTACTTATTCCATGCTCAAGCTGTCACTTCCTGTTACACACTGCCGTCCCTTTTCACGAAATCACTGCCACAGATAGCGAGAAGAAAGATGTTACACGTCAAAAATATTAGTTTAATTTTATCGTAAACTTATAATTTTATAGCATCCAATCCTTATTAAGACGCTGACAACAGCTAAACCGCGGTCACTGTCATACTGCATACAAAAGAAAGAGGAGCGCGATGACACAACCCTTGTAATTTATTGCAAAATATTAAGCAATTATCTATTTACTCAAAAATGAGTTGAGTAATAGAAAATTTAAAAAAAAAACAAGTTCTGCATACAAATAAGATGTTCTTGTAATTAATTAAATACCAACCGTAACTTAATATTTAATACAGATATTTTGGATTGAAACTCAAAGTAATGGGTGGGTTACCGTTAATTTGTATCGAGTCTCGAGAATCAAGTTCTGAGAAATATGTTCAAGAATAACATATATATTTTTTCCGCTACCACAAACTATATAGATTTGGCAATATTTTTGTTTAAGACAAGCCTTCTTTTATCATTTGCCTCTTGTCAGCGCCTTAATTAAAATTGTACAGCACATTGCGGTATAACTCTAGTAATAAACAGTATTTTAGGATATTTAATAAACTACAAGGTAATTCTTTACGTAATATTCTAATAATGAGTCGGGTTTTATTTATGGCGTGGCTGCCAACGCTATCCTGTTAATTATGTTTTTTTATCTACCCACTGTGCACTGGTTCTAATTTATCAGCTCGGTACAGGGTAAGGTTTCAATTAGGCACAAGTAATATTTAAGTGGGTTCTAAATCTGGTCGGTGACAAAGGACCTGACGAAATTAGCCAGGTATTGCGAGATAAATTGCAGAAATACGGCCGGAATGAAAGGGAATAGAATGTCTGGTGTAGTGTTTCGAGCTCATTATGGTAGATACGTACCCTCAATCCCATCACAAAAAAAAAAAAATACTTAGGTGCCGCGCGGGGACTGAAAATAATATTAATAAACTGTTCCACCGAACCGCACTTATCAAAATTTTGTTTCAGTACCTCATCTTTACGATCTACGTATGGTATTCCGAAATACCGCTCACCGAAAGGACGGTTTTCCGATAACACTCTACTCCGACGGTTTGTTGAACGAAAAAATGATTGGCCGATGAAACGTTTCGCCGAAAATATTATTCATCGACGGTTGGTAGATTCTGGCACTCGCCGGCCGCTGCCGCGGCACCGCTCGCTTCGCTCGCTCGGCTCGTGCGTAGGAGGTCATAGTTTTAACCTAACCTAACCTACCCATTTTTTTTTAGGTGAAACGTTCTATCGCCGAATCTCTCATTTTCGGCGAAACGTTTCATCGGCCAATCATTTTTTCGTTCAACAAACCGTCGGAGTAGAGTGTTATCGGAAAACCGTCCTTTCGGTGAGCGGTATTTCGGAATACCATACGTAGATGCATCTTTACTGGGGTTTAAGTAGGTACCTATATGATTTTATTTCTTGTGTTCGCTATAATATAATAATTATATTAAACAACATGTCCCAGAATTAACGCACACCAACACCCCAATTAAAATATTATGTTATGATCATACCTAATACAACACAAATTTTTTACTATCATGTACAAAACATTGTTTATTTATTAAATTAGTTATACTGATTGTAGGAGAAAATTGTGGTCCCACTACAAATCTTCGCACGCACACAGTCGCACACGTTTAAAGGCTCATGCAGACCGGCGCAACTAGTCCCGCGACGCGAAACCGATAGACCAATTTCCATGAAGTTTTCATAGAAATGGTTCTACCAGTATCGCGTTGCGCGACAAGTCGAGCCGGTCTGTACAAGCCTTAAGGGTCTAGTAGGTACTTCGTCCATTTTGGTTTGTTTTGACTGTACAGCGGAAGTGTGACTGTAATTTACGTAGTTTTAATTATTTTTGGGATAAAAAATACCTATATTAAAATTGACAGAAATCGATTCAATAAACGATTCTGAACAAACTGCATTCATAAAGTGCATTAATTCAGTTACACATTGTACACATATATTCTTTGTAGTTCCCTGTGCGTATTTGTAGTTGGTGCTATGAGCATCTCTGCACTTACTACTTATTAAAACGTAAGTGCTAAAAACGTACCTACCCCATTATTTACGAGTATAAACGTTGCTTAAATTTAAGTAATGATTGGCGACTGTTTAACCAAAGATTGACGTTTAAACGCAAGTATGCGTTTACCTTTGAATGAGTTACCCGCGCTCAATAATGGCAAAGTAAATGCCAGGCAATTGCCTGACATTTACAATAATTATTATTATTATTACGTACGCGCCAATGAACATGCAGCAGCTAGTGACGTAACTAAATATGTATGTTCATCTCTTTCTAACAACACATATCTGTATAGGTCTTTCCTTTTCTTCACGCACTGTATGATTGTATGCAAGTATGTAGCTACATTCATGGCTTACGCTGTTTTTGAATGCACTAATGTTCGTGAATGACGCGTTTATTTATAATACGTCATTGTTTAAACGTACTTCAATCAACGTTTTTAAATAAACCCTTTATTTCCTTATTTTTGAAAAGAAAAACGGTTTTTGGATGAATCATTTGAGACACTTGGGTACCTACACTATAGTACCAATTAATGTTTGTTCCGCTGTACTTTTCTAACATTTTGATGTACTTTTCGGTAACGATGTTGTATTGTAAGGATGTTATTAGAAATTACGTTTCCCCCTCTGCGTTCCATTTTCCTTGTGTTGTCACATTATGGCCGGAAGGTGATAAATGATGTTGCTAATGCACAATTATTTTATGATTAGTTCTATTTTATGTCATTAGATATAACGATCTTCTGCGATGATTTAAAGGGCATGAAATTATATAACATAACTACATACATACGCCTGTACTCCCTGAAGGGATAGGCAGAGGTGTACCTACACAGCCACATTTCGCCAGTTATGTTTCAAGCCTCGTGTAATAAGGGGAGACCCTATTTTCATCAACCGGGCACAAATCCAGACTCCAGGGGGTCTACTCCGAATAAAAATCCGAATTATCGGCCGAATGTTCGGCTGTTTTCTGACTACGGCTGAATACGGCGAAAAAAAAAAACGACGGTCAAAGAGATAAGTCAAAGTCAAAAACGTGACTTGAAGTCTGGTAAGGATTCAAAGTCAAATAAGGAAACTTTGGAAGTCAAGAAACGGCTGATACTTCGGATTATCGCAGTAGGCCCCCAGGCTGCTACTGAGACTGAAAAATCCAATAACACTTTGCCCGACTTGGGAATCGAACCCAGGACCGCATGCTCAGCAACAGCGCTTGCTACCACTACACCAACGAGTCAGTATGTCAGAAATTTTTTATAACTACAAAATTTCGTATAAATTGAACTGGTTAGTAACATTATCTAACACAGTTTGCTAAAAGTCTTAACCCGAAGGATACAATTTACGTCGGTAATATCCATCAATTAATTTCGACTCGGAACAGAATTCCGACAATCTGTTAATGATTTATTGCGACAAGGGCCTTCAAACTGCTGGGCTCGAGCTGAAAATGAGACAGTCTGCTATTTATTCAGGTTATTCAAAGACCTTCCAAAGATCTTTCTGTTATTCACCGAACTTGAATCCCACAGCTTGGAAGTTGAGAATATACACGAACGACTACTCGATGTTTGTCTTCTTGTCCGTATAAAATGAAACTCCTTGGAGATTTAAAGTATTCATTCGTGTCTCGTGCAACATGAACAGCATCGTGTAACTTTTTATGACAGCCGGACGGTTTACTAACTTTTCCGTATACCCATTTCAATGTCCATACTCGTTTCAATCTTTGAGCGCTACACCGCGCACCGCTGCGATCGCGCCGACCGATCTCAAATGTCATGCGCTGTCCAAAAACTGTTGACGCCAACGTTTTCCCAAATTAGATTTTTATCTCCAATGCGAACCGATGATCGGAACGAATGGAATTGAATTCGAAACCGGGAAACGTATCGTGGAGCAGGTTGAGTGCCTACTCCGGACTCAGCTGGGAATAACCGGCGACTGTTCCATGAAACACATTGAAACATTTCCCGTCGCATTATCGACAGTTTGACTCATACGAGAAACCTGTGTAAAGAGATACGTTGAACATGTCTGGGGAAAACGATGTAGGCCGTTCTTGAGGGTTCTGATTTTCGGTATCGTGCATTATTAATTTTCCGGCTAGAGAACTGATTACTGTGTTATTTGACAACGCTCTTACAGTTGTTTGATGTGCAGAAAAGCAATCATGTTCATGTGTATGTGCTTTCGTTTCCTCTAAGCAATAAGCATGTGCTTTCGTTTCCTCTAAGCAATAAGCATAACAACGACATGTTTCCATTTCTATCTATTCACTGAATAATGTTTCATTATTTAGGTTGATAATCTAATAAGTTAAGAGCGTTTACGACGTACGGCATTTGATACAAACATTCAAGCCCTTGTTTTTCGAAATGAATGAACCGATTTTAATGAAACTTCATACGCATAAGCAGGATACACGCCAGTAGCACACCTCCGCCGCGAAACCATCACAGCGAAACCGCGCAATTGTACTGGACCTCAAGTCTGCTATTACAATAGTGTCAGAATGGTCGATAATTGATTTCATATTTGTTGATTTTGACAAGTTTGGTAATCTACTATTATAATGTCGTCATTATGACTTTCCAATGGTCGGCCACTGACACTACATTGAAAGAAATTGCATGTATTGGTAATCTCGTACATAATGACAAATGAATGACATTTCTACTAATGGGTTTTATAATAATGGCAATACGACAATGCCATTATAATAACACAATTATGTTACGAGAACATTGACCGACCAATGATCGACCATTATGAATTTACCAGATTACGACCTTTTACCAAAATGACAGTGGCATGACAATGGGATCGTGTTGGAATGACTGAATTTATAAAAATAGCAGACTTGGGCCCCAAGTCAATTGTACTGGTTCGCGTCATGTTCCGCTACTCGAATCGGATGCGAGTAGCGGAACATGACGCGAACCAGTACAATTGAACTACTGCGGTTTCGCTGCTATAGTTTCGCGGCGGAGGTGTGCTATCAGCGACAAAGTTCTAAAAAGTTAGTTAAGAACATTTTCAAAATGTCTTATTTAAAAATAGATAACTGGAAATGCCTGTTTCTATGGAAAATGTAAAATCGGTCTATATAGGTATAATATAGGTATAATCGAGAATGTTCTTCACTAACTTTTTAGACCTTTGTATCCTGCTTATGCATATGAAGTTTCATTAAAATCGGTTCAGTCATTTCGAAAAACAAGGGCTTGAAAGTTTGTATGAAATGCCGTACGTCGTAAACGACAACTTTCTAAATAAGACAATTGATGTGTTCGCCTGAAACACTTGTTATATCTTCACACATGTATAAAACATAAGATTTATAACCTGACCAAAACAGGGTCGGGAAGCTAATTCCCTTCGTGGCAAGCAAAAAGATTCGTAACTAGATATCTAATTTACTTCAGACACAAAAGCGTTTCTTGTCTCTCTTAACTCGAACAAGTCGTTAGCGAAGGAAAAACTCAGTAGAAACTTTAATTTGGATCGTAAAAAGTGTCCATGATGTGAAAATAATAGTTTTCACTTAGTCGGTTTTTTATTAGCGCCCGCGCTGAAATGTGACGATGAGGCTATCTTTTTGCGTTGGTGTCGGAGTTGTTAAATTGAATTGCAGGACAGTTTAGTACGCCAAGTGCAGTGCATGACCTTAATGACAAAGACCATTATATTTTCATTCTATTCAGGACCTCATGAGTGTTATTTCACATTTGAGACACATTCTACGTTACCTTAGTCAAACTCACTCCTTTAGTAAGACCAGTGTTATGCGAGTAAATCTTAGTGAGGCAAGTGTGTGTGTAAACTCGACGCGGTCTGGCGTGCACAAACACTCGAGTGTGCTGTCATTGTCGAGTAAGTGTCGCCAAACACTCGCTCTATTCCGCGAGACGTCCTGAACCGCCTGTGTTTGACATGCTCCACCAAATCGACCCACAAGAGCCCTCGACGTGTGTGCGACTACATTCACGACACACCACGACACTGTGCCGTAATGTGTCATCTATCACTAACGTAATTCTTAACCGACACGTAATTTAGTTACGTAGTTGGAATGCTTGGGAGCGTGTGCGCGTACACATCATAAGTTAAGGAATGATTAAGGAGGTTCTGATCAAATTATTGTAAGACAAGTGTTTCGTTTATGATCGGAATATTGTATGTCATTGAGTTTGCTTCATGCAGTAATTTATTTGTATTATAAATTCAAAGTCTGCAGTTACCCAACAACAGTCGTGGTATGAACATTCGAAGTTTTTTTTACTAAATTATATACGCGGTCGATTACCCTTTCAAACCTATGTACAAAAACTAGACTCTTCACTCTAGTATATCATTAATATTCATGTTTTTTTGTAAGTCTGTCCATTTGCCATCCAAATGATGGGGCAAAATTGCCAAACTCTAAAGGCTCCTGCAGACAGGCGCAATGCGACAGCGCGACGCGACACTAGTAGCACAATTTCTATGAAAACTTGAACTTGGGAAGTGTTGCGCCCGCGATATCGCGCCAGTCTGCACGGGCCTTAAAACGGGACCATAAAAAGTGGAGGCACCAAAATTGACAAAACAAACAATTTTTTTTTCGCTTTTATTATTATAGGCACTTATTCGTTTGAAGGTTAGATGACACGAAGTTCCAGTAAAGTATTAGTGTTTGGTTTAAAGTGTGGAAGAATGGTCAATTTGACCTTTTGAGCTATTTTCGACAGCTGCATTTGATATACAATTGAGTAGGTCAGGGTCTCACCCTGTGGTTTCCCTGGTACCTCATTAACGGCATAACTATGTGAACGTCTATTAACTGCTCCTAAATTACGATTTTTATTTCTTTTTTTTACATACTTTGACATAACCTACAATTTTAATTTAAAATATTTATTAGTGACTTGTGGACAGAATATTTATTCAGTTTTTTTTTTACAGTTGTAATGACAATGTTGTCATTTGGTTTATACATGTAGGTTTTTATTTTTATTACTTTAGTAATATTTTATATAGATTCTTTTTTAATTTGTGAATGTGAGAACGTTGTAGGCTTAATAGACTGTAGGTTTGTAAACTATCTTTTATTTTGTTAAGTACTTGGTACTTGTTGACGGGCCTACACTGTCCTCCCATACCTATTAACACTGTAACTTATAACATTGTTAAAGCCCACTTTTTTTAAAAGAGTAACCGTGGAGTTTCTTGCCGGCTCTTCTCCATAGGAAACGACCAATTGGAACCGTGCACCTAGCTTCTGACGTTTAATAAGTGCCCATGTAGGTTTATGTGAAATAAAAAATTTTGATTTTGATTTTGACCTGCGGCAGTAGCACCTTTGATGAACAAGATTTTTTAGAATTGCAGTCTAAACAAGACAACTTCATAATTATTTGTGGTTAAAACTATTGACACTTCCCTAAAATTTTAAGATTTTGTGTTACATAACTATTGCTTTTCTGATCAAAACTCGGTAGATTTTCACAAAAGGAAAATGGATAACTTAATTCCGTCCCAAATTCTTTGGCAACCCCCTTCTAACTCGTACCATAACCCAAAACCGCCGCTAAACGTCGCGCGTTCGGTTAACTTTACGTTCGCGTCACGTACTTCTTTTCGATGGCTCTCAGAGGAGGCCCATTCTTCCCATTCGTTTTATAAGTATTCAATAGTGTTCACAGTTTGTACGTATTCGCTGTCGTTCGTGACTCGATTGGTTGTTTACTCGACGCTTCAGACGTGTCTACAATGTTCGTTCTGAAGATTGTATGTTGAGATAATTTTTATTGCCTTTTTTGTCGCAAGCGACCCATTCAGGAACTAGGTACTGGAGTTGTAACATCATTTTCTACAGAAGTTCTATGTAGCTAAAATAACATAGAGAAAAGTTGCCAAAATCATAGTACGTGGGTATGTACTTGGAAAATCGTTTGTTGGTGGTATCCCTATCCCCTTCCCTTACTGTAATTCCACTGTCGATATTTCTGCACCCACTAGACGATTTGGATTGGACTTTCTGGTTTAATAACAATAATCATTATTATGTTATATAAAAAAATAGCAAAACTATTCAATTTCTCAATAGCAGCCTGGAGTCTGGATTTGTACCCGGTTGATGGCAATAGGGTCGCCCCCTATCACATGAGACTAAAACATGTTCTGGCGAAATGTGGGTGTTCTGTAGGTACACCTCTGCATAACCCTTCGGGGAATTAGGCGTGATGTTATGTTATAAAAACAGCCGGAATGTAGTTAACTCAGTACGAAATATAGCATGATGTTACTGAAGAAGCTCCTTCGATCCGATAAACACTTGGATTAGCGAACGTATGCTCTCGAGGGTTTGTATTGAGTTGACCCTTCTGACACTCATATTTTGGGTCGTAACAGATGCAAGGCTCTATTCGATCTTAGGATCGGATGTTTCAAATTGTTTGACCCTGAACGACTTGTTCGGTTCGTTTATACGTTACTATCTAGCGTGATATAATATCTAATCGCATGGTCTACATTCCCATGATTGCAGTGATCTGCACCTAAGAAGAATCGCCCTGCTGGTAGGGATGAGCAGACAGGGTTTTTGAGCAAGTAATGCAGGGCAACACTTGTTAGCTGAGTATGTGATGAGAGAACATCGAAAATATATTTAATTTCAGATACGATTTCATCCGAAAGACGTCTACTGCTGGATATAGCCCTCACTTAAGCACCGAAATTTCGACCGGTTCTGTGCTTCCCGCATCCAGCGGATTCCTGCGGCCTTCACAATGTCATCGGTCCACCTTGTAGGAGGTCTTCCAACGCTACGTCTTCTGGTACGTGGTCGCTGCTCCAGAACCTTTCGACCCCATCGACCATCTGTTCTGCAAGCAATGTGCCCTACCCACTGCCACTTAAATTTGGCAATTCTTTGGGCTATGTCGGTTTGTAATGGATATTCAGGGCGAATAAATGTTATTCTTTACAATAGTGTAACATGTCCTGATAGTGAATATATAAAAATATCTGATGGATTGATGGAGCATTTTGGCAAATATAACGAAACTTCAATGACTTAGGAAAGTACCCAAAACTGGTCATAATTTTTTAAAATTAATTTAATTTTTTACCTCTAATCAAAATTAATTTACCTCTAAATCAAGGAATCCAAAAGCTTTGATTTCGATTTCAATTTGACGCTGGCACTTTTGTGAAGATTTGTCGGTGTTCAGAAGTTTGGAAATAGTGTACTTGAGAATAATGATTACTAGTTAAACGGCAAAATTAAAACATCGTCGGAACATCAGTACATATACACCATAAACTTTTTTTCACCTAATTATTTGAAAAACATCCTAGGGCTATCCAACGAGCTGTTGATAGTTCGTTGGATAGCCCATAAGATTTTTTTTTTTTTTGTGATTTTTCTACTTCATGGCAATCTGTTCTAGGAACAATAAGCCATTTCCTTGTCTGATTCGTATCTGTTCCAAGTGTAATCTACGAGAGCCATAAACTGTTGAAAATTTTATTTCCAGCAGACTCTCTCTTTGTCTCATTGTGGGCCCATAAGATTAAGATTTAAAAAATATTCAGGTCAATTGTTTTATGAAGCTGGTAAAGTTGGAAACCACAATAACTAAAATTGACGAAAACATTAAACTAACGCCTTGTTTACGCTATAACACTTCTATTTAAGGTTTTCTCGTAACTACGAACCTCTGTATATGTTTTAGTATTAGTGCCTATATTGTTACTGATATCGCCCCTGATTCCTTAGTGATAGTTAATTTTTGTGAGTTTTGTTAAATAAGCCTCAAATAAGCTTAGGCCGCCAGCTGAGAGTATGAAAAAAATAAAAAAAAAATCTTTATTGGCATAAAAAATGTATACAAACAAAGTAAAGCCCTGACTCCTGCGCTAGGTAAAAAACCTGTGTTACAGAAGCCAGTAAATAATGAGAAATTTCATCTAAATCCAATCAGCCATTTGTGCGCCAATCCGAAACATAAAATCATCCCCTTTAAAATTGACTACCCCTTTCCACTCCGTTAGGGGTAGATTTTTTGACAACCCTGATACACCTTTTCCTTTATTTCCGATCTTAAATATAAATACCGAGTTTCAAGTTAATCGAACCGCGCGATATATCTTTCCATACAATTATTTTCCCCCACAAAATTCAACTCCCCCTCCTTTAAAAGGTTGTTTTCGAAAATGTATGTTTATGGTCGTTTTATTTATTAAGAAAATATACCGGTCAATTTTCAAGTTTATTGATCAAAGGAAACATAATTTTGATATAAACTGTTGCCCCCTTTTTATCCCAAAAGGAGTTTATTTTGTCATGTGTTATTCAATTACTTTGGAGTTTATCAAGACGCACAGTAAAATCCTTTCCTAAAACTTAAAAACCCCCTTTTGCCCCGTAAGGGTTACATTTGAATATACCCAAAAACATGTAAGGCATATTCTGTGAGCATTAGGAATAATTATATAAAATACCGAGTTTCGAGTAAATCGGACCGCGCGTTAAAACCCTTCCATACAAACTTTAACATCCCCCAATCCCCCTTTAAAAAAACAAAAAATTACTAACTTTATAATTTACTTAGGTTAGTATTCGTGCCAAGTTTCAAATTTATTAACTCAAGGAATAAGATTTTTCATACAAACGAAATCCCCCTTTTCACCTTTTTTAAAGGTCAAATTCTCAAAAACCCCTTCTTAGCAGATACCTACGTCATAATTTAGAGTTAATCACGCCACGCAGTAAAATCCTCCCTTGTAAAATTAACTACCCCTTTTCATCCCGTCAGAGGTCAATTTTCGAAAAACTCTGATACATGTTATTCTTAATTTATCCCCAATTTTACCCCTTTAGAGGTGGAATTCCCATAAATCCTTTCTTATTCCTTGTCTACATTATAAAGAGAACCTCTGTACAATATTTCAGCTTTTTAGGTCCAAGGGTTTGGGCTGGGCGTTGATGAGTCAGTCAGTCAGGACTTGTCTTTTTATTTATATAGATGTAATTTCAAAATCGATACCATTTTCATAATTAACGTCCCAAGAAACCATAAAAACGACACCCATATTTATATTTATACATTTCAACCCCATCGCACCTCAACAGAGGATGATGGTATTCACGTACACCAAGTTGGATTTTAAAGTCGTTGTTTTTTTCGTGATCTGCGACCCGATAAACCATACAAATGATACCCATGTTGTTTTACATACTTTGTCACCCCGTTTCCCCCTTTTAGGGGTTTAATTCTGAAAAAAAAACTGAAACAGAGAAGTACTCCAGTGATGTTTCGAATAAAATAGTCTAACCGATCTTTTGGACCCCGTTACACCCCTTTAGAGGGTGAATTTTGAAAAATCCTTTCTTAGTGCACCTCTACACCTCATAAGAAACCTACGTGCCAAATTTGGAATCTCTAGACCCGGCGGGGGCTGCGCGTTGATATGTCAGTCAGTCAGTTTCTTCGTTTATATACTTAGAAGAAGAAGATGATCCTATAAGGCTTCCGTTTTTACCTTTTGAGGTACGGAATCCTAAAAAAAAAACATCCCCCTTTTCAGCCCTCAAGGGTTGAAATTTTAACAACACCGTTGCGTTAGCTTCCAAACATGAACTAGATAATAAATTTAGTGATTTTTACTTCAAAAATTAAGGACTTTCATATACAACTTCATCCCCCTTTTTAACCCTTCGGGGGTGGAATTATCAAAAACGCTGAGACACGTGTAAATTAATTTTCAATCGTCAGCCTAAACACAATTTGAAGGTCCTAACTTCAAAACTGACGGACTTTCATACAAACTTCCATCCCCCGTTTCACCCTTTTAGAGGGTGAATTTTGAAAAATCCTTTCTTAGTGCTCCCCTAGGCGTCATAAGGAATCAACGTGCCAAATTTGGAATCTAGACCCAGCGGTTTGGGCTGTGCGTTGATATGTCAGTCAGTCAGTCAGTTTCTTCTTTTATATATATATAGAAGATAGATATGCTTGCTAAAAAACCTCTGGGCTTCCCCTACCATATCCTTTTCTCAACCGTACATAATTTGATTTTGCATAAATCCCAAAACCACACAACCTGATTTGGTAGTTTCATGACGATTATATTTCGACAATGTTACTGAAGAAGCTCCCTCGAACCGATAAATACTTGGATTAGCGAACGTATGCTCTAGAGGGTTTGTATTGAGTTGACCCTAATACGACCCAACAATGTATAAGAATATATTGTTGGGTCGTGACAGATGCACGGCTCTATTCGCTCTTAGGATCGTATGCTCCTAATGCTTTGACCTTGGTTGGTTCGTCTTTAGGTTAGGTAGTTTTTAGTATTTAAATTTTTGCGTTTGGGATTTTTAGGAGGATATTTAATATTCTTTGAAATGTGGGTAGGTATTTTTATTTTTTACATGGAGCCGCATTTGGAATTAAGTAGTTTATCCTCAATATGGTCTGTTCTATTTGTTGCCATTTGTACTTTTCTAAAAAAAAAGGGTAAAAATCTTTTGAAACTCATAATACTGTTGACATTCGACTGAAATTTTGAAATGATGTTATAAAGTCTAGCCAATTTGATTTCTGCGATGATTGGTGAAACTCATGCAGCATATCGTGGCCCGTGGGTATAGTTGTGTGATTTCCACGACAGTAAGGCATACTTTCGAGACGTTTGTCAGGCCGGTAATGCATCGATCGATATAAGGCGTTATTGACCTGCTTCTTCGACTAACTGCTTTAGAAACTTTGCCGTTATTTAAAAATATACCTAATAGCTGTGAATTACTTATTAGCCGTGATAAATCTTTATTTTATTGACCGTTTCTTCTAATTACAGTTGTATAGTTTATATTTATTTGTAAGTATCTAAAGTAGCTGATATAGTAAGTAGCTAACGTGGCAGTAAGTTGGTTTGTAGGTATCCTATTGAGGAAACCTGCAAACCAACTAAACACACACACACACACACTACCACTAATATTGATTAGAGAACACTCGTCGTTTTCCTCAATCTCTATCTTATACGGAAATTCCACTAATATACTTTTTTGTGGTCAGATATAAGTTTCTTGTATGGGTAATTTAGCACATGAAAATAATATTTAAGTAGTTTTCCTGTTTTTCTATAGATTTTTTACTTTTTACCCACAAATGATGTAGTAGCACCATCCAAAAGAGGATGCATCATGCATGTGTCGAGCACAAGTAACCGAAAAAACTCAAAGGTCGCAATAACAGGAATCGACGTTGAGGGAATGATTCCCTTCGACAACTGACATTTTATTAGGTTATCAACTAAATAACTATCAAACCAAAGTGATTTTGATATCATTACCCAAAAAGAGGATGCATCATGCACGTATCGAGCACATGTAACCGAAATAATACAAGTCTCAATAACAGGAATCGATATTAAGGGAATGATTCCCTTCAACAAGTAACATTTTATTAGGTTATCAACTAAATAACCATCATATATCAAACCAAAGTAATCTGGATATCATTATCCAAAAAAGGATGCATCATGAACGTATCGAGCACAAGTAACCGAGAAAATTCAAAAGTCGCAATAAAAGGAATCGACGTTGAGGGAATGATTCCCTTCAACAACTGACATTTTATTAGGTTATCAACTAAATGGCTATAATACTATCCAACCAAAGTAATCTTGATATGATGGCCGAATAAAATGAAAAAAAAAAAACGATCACGCACTTACTTTTGTCAATCTGATTTTATCACTTAGAAACTTGGAGAAAGGGCTTAAATTGATTTAGACCCGCTTTTTTGTGTGGAACCTCAGTTTCTGAAAACTTGGAGGCCTGATTTAATACTATTTCGTTCGGTCTGAAAAAGGAGGCTATTGCAAAAATAAAAACTTTTTAACTATAAAAATATACAGTGTTTATAGGGGGTGGTTTTTTTTTAATGGACTTCAGTCCGACAAGTTTTTATGCTAGCTCTGTGTACATTTTATTTAGGTAGGTACTTAAAAAATAATTAAGAGTTAAATAAAGAATTTAGTCAGAATAACATTTAATAACGTATCTTTTAGAATAGCAGTATGCAATGTACAAGTTCGTTCAAAAACTATTAAGTAACTTATTTACATTATCGGTACAACATGACTGGTTTATTACTTGGCGTACTAAAGTGTAAAGCTATGAAGTTATTAATTATACTCGCTAATTGCGTTCAAAACTTGGGGCTAATGTGTTGTTCAAGTTATTTATGTAGTGGTTAACTTGCACGATCGATGGGAACGCCGCAAATAAACTACTGTTAGAAATACCTTTACATTTTAATTAGGTTGTAGTTTTCGTTTGATTTATTTATTTAATACTAGCTGCGCCCCACGGATGCACCCGCGTAAGTCTCGATCCCGTGGGAATGTCGGGATAAAGAGTAGCCTATGTCTTAATCCAGGGTGTCCATCATACAAAATTTTATCAAAATTGGTCCAGTCGTTTGAGCATGAAGAAGTAACAAACACACACACACACACTCACAAACTTTCGACTTTATAATATTAGTGTGATAAGGTAGCTTCATAGCTAACAATAAGTATAACATTTTTATTATTTGAAACATTACGCCAATTACAAAGTACATAAAAAATAAGAAATCTTACAGAGAGTGACATAATTATTAATATTTAAAGTGTGTGAGTGCGTGTATTTGATGACGGTAAATTAACAAACGGGGTATGCACCTATGTGAGTGTAAGTTGAAATTTAATCACACCCTGTTTCATCAAAATCTGACGAATGTACCAAATTCGTCTGAAAATATAAGTATTTTGTACGAAGGGCCGTATTCTACAAATAGGGAAATAAGTTCAGTAAGGTTTCAGGCATTTTTCAGATGACGACATTAATGTACTTTATCTTCCTTTATGGCTGTATTAAGATAACATTTGGTTAAAAGTGGATCGTTCTGTAGTTTCTGCCTTCCCCCATGGAAAAAAGACGTGAGTTTATGTATATATTAAAATGTATTTAGTTCTACATACTTCCTTGACATAATCATTTAATACAATTACATTTAATTTCAACAAGGTTTAACTTTTATTATTTTAATTATATTTTATATCGATTTTTTTATATTTTGTAGACCATTTTCTATTTTGTTAAGTACCTGGTACTTGTTGACGGCCTACACTGTCCTCCCATACCTATTAACACTGTAATTTGCAAACATTGTAAAAGCCAATTATTTTTGAAAGAGTAACCGTCTCTTGGCGGCTCTTCTCCATATGAAACGAGCAATTGGAGCCGTGCACCTAGCTTATGACGTTTCATAAGTGCCCATGTAGGTTTACGTGAAATTAAATATTTTGATTTAGTTAAAAACATAGACACGATTGCTGAAACTGTTTAGATTAGTAGTTCGCCTAACCACATCACAGCTCCAATATTAGCTCAAACACCGCATGAACAAAGTTGGTATTTGTTTTTATTTTCACAAAAACAATGTGTGCCGAATTAATTATAATGGAGGTACGAAGAACGGTCGCCGTTGTGGCGTCGCCTTAATTTGTAGTTACGTTTAGTGACTCTTAGCTTCGGCTGGTGCCGCGATAATTACAATATAAAGCACCACTAATAAGGCGAAAATGGTTGCACTGAAGATATTTGTATTGAAAGTGCTTTCGGAATAACTCTGAGCGTGATAAGCACCTTATTATTACTTTCTTGTTTGCGGTCTGCCTAAAAGACATGTCATTATGGTTTTGACTAAAATGTCAAGATTAAAAGATAAAGATAATCAATAATTATTGTCATGTTAATTGGAGCTTTCTCTCTGTATGTTAGTCGATGTCATTTGTCAGGCAACAACAAAATGATAAAATGATTTCATGCATAACAAAGAGAACCCAAATGTAGTTTTTTAGTTTGTGCAATTTGTAATTATTTAAAAAACCACATAATTGACGCAACGTATCACGGTCCAGGCTATGCACACACAATGTGCTATTATATGATATTATCTGTATTTTACCGTCACATTACCCAAGCAACGGCATGTCATTACAATTGACACTTTGACAGCGCGACTTGTGGAACGCGACAGCGTCGTTTGCGTCGGTACGAAGCCGCGCCGTCGCATCGCCGACGCTCCTTTGAAAGACATAATGTAATATTCCTTTCTGAAAAGGGAACTGTGACAGGTGTGCGGAGCGTACACTTGAAATCTCGCTATGAAAAATGCGCCCAGCTCTCAGCTGAATTACATAATGCAAGAACGTGTCAACGCGTCGCACAGAGACGCGGCTCGACGCAGCGCGACGCGACACAGAATACAGTTTTGAGATTCTTTGTGTTCGTAATAAGCGGCAGACGTACGTCGAATGCTCGTGGGGAAGAGCGAGAGGGGTGTCCCAAAAATTTCATATAAAGGAGAAGCGTGCCCCCCATACTTCACGCGCATGTGTTTATTATGACTTCTTCTATCTCAGTAAATATGATTTTCATTGTACGTAATAAAGTCGTAATAAAGGCGGTCCCGGGGTGGGACGGAAGGAAGCCTCGACCTTTCCTGTGGGACAGGGCCCGCCGGTATATCGCCACGAATACGGTTAATATTCGACCACGCAAATGACAATACGAGGCCTTCGTTAAAAATTATATATTACAATGGTTTGGAACTAACTTACTTGGGAGCTATTTTGTTGAATTTAGGAATACTTTTAATGAGTTATTTTGATACAGATTCATGAAAGGTCCTTACCAAATTTAATTAATAAGAAATCCGTATACATGAGAGTAATATTCCCTTCACTGTACGTAAGCATAAATTAATATAAATGCCAATGGACGTGGATTTCGGATGGTGTCGCAGACAGACTGTGCTCAAACGTGTAAGTAACACTGGCGGACAGTACCTACTCACACATAAAGCCGATGCCAGACCATCAGAGCATTATGTAGGTTTGATTAGAGTCCATTGTAAACTCAAAGCATTTATTTCAAATAAACCTATTAGGTACAGGCACTTTTGAATTGTCAAGGGGTCGGTCAGTCAAAAAAATGAAGCTAGTTGCCCATTCCAAAGCTTAGTAGGTTCCTATATGGAGAATAACGAGCAAGAAACTCCACGGACACTCTTTCAAAACAAAATATTGGTTACATCATTCATCATAGAAAAACTATTCTAAAATTTAAATAAACTAATATATGCCGTGGCAGCTAAGAGATGAGTCTAGTCCCTACTGACGGCGCCCGTTCTCGAACGTGACGCATGGATCAGTACTCGTACCATTCAGCCAACCATTTTGAAGGGAACATAACCAGCACACACGCCACCGGCCAGTATCCAACATAATTATAATCATACAACTATTTAGTTTAGTTACAGCCAGAACTTTCAATGTTTATCAGTAGTTACAAGCGTATATTCTTGGAAAGCCAAACAACATTAATTTGTTAAAAGTTTAGATTCAATGGAACAAAACAATGCTTCTGGCAAACAGTTGGTGTTTATGGCAATTAAATTATTTTGAATTTCGTTCCGAGTTTTGAGTGATGTGGAATTCAGGTGACGTTGTTTTTGGCAAAATGGATGTGGGTTTATAAGCCTAAGGTTATTTTAACACATTCAGGCTTTCAGGCTGCCTTGAAGGTGTCGGGGCTGGCGTTATAATAGTGTATGGATATGTATGACAGTTTTCACACCTATTCCTATTCCCCGGTTTCCCATGCATACGCTGTAGGTATTCGGCTAGTCACAAGCCTGAACATCTGAAGCCTGAAAAGAGCCTAATACCGATTCCAGTAGGTACTAGGGAAAATATAAAGCCTTTAAATAAATTACTCAAGTATTATCGTATAGGTAATCATTTCGGTCTCGGGCTTAGTGAAACTCAAGTAGGTATTACCAACAAGTGCGGACAATATTGAGGAGCGCCATACAAGTTTTACCTAAATCAAAGGAGAACCCTTTTTGTAAGTGAAGAATTGAGAGGAACCCTCAATTTGATCCTTACAGTTTACGCGGGAATTGGCACACTTGTAGGTCTTTCATTCTGAAGGGCTTACGGATCTGTTCGTGGAAGATTTATATTGGCTTAGGATTCATACTTAATACAGGTTTTTTATACGGTAATTACTTCAGTACAAATTTGAACCCAGAGAAAACACAATACTTATTTAATTTATAATTTGTCAGTAATTGGCTCTATACAGTGGGAGCAATTGGACGTTAATAGTTCTAGCAACAAAGTAGAACACGAAAAAGTTTCACCTTACCGCTTACAGTTTCAGGAAACTTTGTAGGCATTGGGTAAAATGATAATACGTTATGTAATGCTATTGTGTTCTTTATTAAATGTTTTGACTAGGTTGCTTCATTGGTCTAGTGGGAGTAAGCGCTACTGCTGAGCACGAGGTCCTTTTTAGGGTTCGATTCCCAGGTCGGGCAAGTGTTATTGGGATTTTCCATTAGGAATTTCTCAGTAGCAGCCCGGAGTCTGGATTTCTGCCCGGTTGATGGCAATAGGCTTGCCCCCTATTACATGGGACTTAAACATGACTGGCGAAATGCGGGAGTACTATAGGTACACCTCTGCCTAACCCTTTGGGGATTACAGGCGTGATGTTATGTGTTTGTAGGTTGTACAAAGACGAACTTTATTTACGTGTATCCTATAGAAAATTGTATATAAATAAAATATTTAGATAGCAAACGACAACAATCTGTATATTAACCGCGGTTACTGAGAGCTTTGTTTAATTTAACCTACTGCCAAGTATCTAATTTCAAGTGATTCGTTTCACTATTTTTGAGATGTAAAAATAGATCAGGAGTCTACTATGTCCGTCAACGAAGATACGGGCGCGTCCGAAAATAGTCGATCCGTCAAAACATGTGACGATTTTAATTTTTCTAACGGGTAAATACACATCGGGATTGGGGGCAACTGTCAAATCGTGTTTCATTCATTCTTAGTTCGGGCCCTGAACTAATCTTAGATATGTCCGTAAGTGATACGGAGTAAAAAACGCTCAAAACTTCTACCGACACTACGGATTTCGTGATTAGGGAGTAGACCTCCAGATCCAGCTTTTCGAAAAACAGGGTCAACATTACTGAAATCTAGTTTCCCCTAAAGTTTTGGCTTTGCAATAACTACTGCAACATCAAGAAGAAATTATCCTGATTATTATCAAAAGAGTTTAACTAAAACACCCATACTATCACCAAAAAATCCTCAAACGCGATGGTTACTTTACACACCAAAACAAGCACCTTTTCGAACGGCTAACAAGAAGTAGTAGTCGATCGGTTACGTACAAAACTAGTGACTAATTGAATTAGGCGGCCCTTCTGTTCCGAGACGGTCCTCGACATCCCTGGGCGAAAAAAAAGCCCCTTTTAGTACCGTATGGTATAGGCACTTTTTTTTTGTTTTGGGTGGGAAATTATCAAATAACTTCTCCCGCTCTGGGCGTGTCAGACTTTTACTGACTAAAACCCACCCGTGTTCCTTCATATGCCTGTGTGCCAGGGCCACGATATCCCTTTCGGAGAAACTCGCAACCCTGGCAGGGTTGGCCCTAATGGACCCCGTCAATTCGTGCTGACGTCTCTTTGAGACGCGCGTGGAACACGACGCGCCGTCGACCCGGGCCTGGTCCTTATCGGACGGCGAGCTACCCATCGCTCACCGTCCGCAAGCCCGCGCCTACGGTGGCCGGAATGGTATAGGCACTGGTTCGAACGAAGACTTATTGCGATCACGGAGCCATTTTTCCTGGAATGGTTGTGCGGTTATTTATATTGATTGATGAAGATAGAGCCTGTAAATCTAGAATATTATATCTGTGTGATTTTTAGGGTTAAGCGGAGTTTAACGAAGTTAAACGTAAGCTAAGTTTGATAAAGTTGTGCGTTTGGTCGGTATCTTAAAGTGACAGGTTGCAAACTTAAACCAGTTACCTCAGCCAATCACTTGTCTTGTAGCTAGTAACGGTTTCACTTAGCTCAACTTACGAAATGCTCGTATTGAAAGCAGCCTGAAACACAGGTTTGCATAAACCTTGTTTGGGCGTGCCGCTACCTAACTCAAACTCAAAGCATTTATTTCAAATAAACCAATTACAGGGACTTTTGAGTTGTCAAGGGGTCGGTCAGTCAGAAAGCATACGATCCTAACTATCCTATCCTAACCAAATTAAATAAATGGGGGAAAAAAAGTTATTGCGTGTTTTAACTTCTAGGCCTGTAAGAAAATAATAATTAATTTGTCTTAAAAAATACGAATTAATTTATAATCCACTAGGGTTTAAAAATAGCCATAAAATTTAATTATTTAGTATCACTGAAAAGTACAAATTAGATTTTAATTAGTAATAAAAACGAAATTACTTAAGTACTAAATGCGAAATTGATTAATATATTGTGTTATAAAAAAGTTTATCGCGTTCTCTACACGATAAAGAACGCCGTTAAACTCTAGTTAAACTAAGGTGATGCATAAATTTACGGTAACGCTTAAACAATATAAAATTGAAAATAATGTGTCTACTTCAAGTTTTTCACTCAAGAAATTAAGGGTCGTACAGACTAGTGCGATATCGCGGGCGCGACGCGACACTAGTAGCACAATTTCTGTGTCGGTGCCTGTCGCGCCATGATATCGCGCGAGTCTGTACGAGCCTTTATGTACCCACTGCTAGTATGAGCAAAGCTTTACGCTTTTAAATCCGTACAAAAACGGCAGGTTAAATAAGTGCATCAGGCTTGTAAGGAATTCCTTCAGGTTTATCGAGAATTAAATTGACCTAATTTTCCTTTGACCTTTGTCGAATAACTGGTCTAATGAAACGTGCGTTCAACTTCGTGTGGAACTCGGCTTTGTGATTAATGGGTGTACCTTAAAGGTGGGGAATCTTATCGATATATGGAGTGTCTCAAGAGGCTTGAGGAGTTCACTCGAAAAGCTCGCATACAATATTTCGTGAATAAACACTGTATATTGATAGCAGAAACATGACAACAGACATAATTTTCATTAGAAGATTAGATATACTTTACCTATCTATATGTATTGTACTCCATTAAGTGTTTTGGGAGTAAATAAATAAATAAATATCTACTGATTATGATGAGCTTGACAAGGAAAGTTGTAAAATGAAACCGATTTCATGTAGAAATATACAATGTTCTATTTATTTTATGTAAAAGTCGGAACTTATATGGGATACATAAGAACTAGCAATATTAAAATGCATTCTTAAAATTGTTTTAAAGGTAGAAGAAAAACCGAAACCTACTTCTATAAATCTCATGTTTTAAACAATGAATACGAGTACCTAATAGATTCCTATATTAGATGCGACCTACAAAGCAGCTGTTGATTAATTGAATAAATTCATATTGAAAGGGTTTTGTAATGTATCCGATATCCGGTCATGAGGATGTAGTCCTCTTGTATGAGCCCTTATTGAAGGCTGTATTATCCACAATAATATAATACATAGCCAGCTACCATCGTGTGAACCAACAGTTGGTCTTTATGTCTACCCAGTATGTAGGTCTATGTGGGTATGTGAAGGTACACAAGCACGCTATTGCAGGTCCACTTATATGTTGGCATGTTATTAGGTAGGTATAAAGCAAATTGTACACGAAATATACAAGAAAGGAATCTGTCATGGAATGTTTCAAAGGAATTTTCAGATCGTTGTATATAAGTTATTTATTTGCTCTCATGCACATCACACATTTTACAATGAATTACTGTCGATTTTTATACATGAACCCTGTCAGGGCACTGCAAAACATAAATGTTGGTTTGCTGTTGAGTTACATTAATTAGTACTTACATTAATTGAGTCAAAACTTATAAAAACACAATACAACAAAATATAGAAAAAATTAAAAAAATATAATTATGTCTAGATGTCGTTATGTTGTCCAATAACACATAAAGACATCGCTACATAACAGTCATATTTAAAACAGATAGTATTAGTAGGTAGGTAGTCAAAAAAGATAAGAAATAGGTAATAAATACAATCATGTCATGTCAAGTTATTCTTAGCAATTAAATTGAATTATGGTATGTCATTAACAATAAACAATACAAAATAAAATAAATTCATGTCAAATTAAAAAAAATATGGAACCTTTAAGTCTGTGCGCTTGTACTCGTACAGTACAAAAAAACTCGAATTAACTGTTGGCGAAAGAAGTCTGATAGATCAAAAGTGTTGCGAAACGCCAATTTTGTTTAGGTTTTTTGGAATAGTGGTGAATAGGGAAGTAGCCCAGAAAACTGTCTTAGGTCAGGTTGTCGGCGGGAGAGGCAAAATCCGCGCCCTCGCGCCCCTAGTCGCCGCAGGAGACGCCCCGGGCATCGGGAGTCGCAGGCTGATTCCCGGCCACCGTAGGCGCGGGCTTGCGGACGGTGAGCGATGGGTAGCTCGCCGTCCGATAAGGACCAGGCCCGGATCGACGGCGCGTTGTGTTCCAAGCGCGCCTCAAAGAGATGTCAGCATCAATTGACGGTTCATAAAGGGCCAATGCCTGCCAGGGTTGCGAGTTTGTCTGAGAGGGATATCGTGGCCCTGGCACACAGGCATCTGAAGGAACACGGGTGGGTTTTAGTCAGTAAAAGTCTGACACGCCCTCCCGCGCCGCCCAGAGCGGGAGAAGTTATTTGATTAGTTCCCACCAAAAAAGAAAAGGATTTTCTGCACTATCGCTCTATAAAAACAAATCAAACATTCGTGATCGTTTCAACAGAACAGCGCCTTCTTCACCCGCGTTGACATTACAGATACTTACTGTACTTTAGTTGTCTTTTACGACACCCATGAGATTGAAGAGAATGGGCCATTCTTTACCAGGAACGACGGCGATAAAACCCAACTTTGATAAAATCAGTGCCCTATAGCAGTGACAATAGAATCGCGATAATAAGCTGTCTTAATAAGAACTCTATTGTAATATATATAGTTGTATTGTCGTGAGTCGAAACCAACGATCCAAACATTTGCCAATCACATAAAACATAGCATCACGCCAGTAGTCCCATAAGAAGAAGGCAGAAGTGCATAAGTACACATTTTAATAGTGCCTTGGTGGTGGAAGCGAGCCTATTGCCATTAACAGGACACACATCCAGACACCGGACTGGTACCGAGAAATTCCTGATGGAAAACCCCAATTACACTTTGTCCATCTGAACTGAGGACCATGCTTAGCAGTCGCACTTGCGACCCCTAGACGTAACGAGGCAGTTCAACAATAATTTAATTTAAAAAAAACAGATTTCATACATTAAGGTGTTGTAATGTATCATGATACCTATTTTTTGTTGCACGCGAGTTCGTCTACGATCCAGGATGAAAACTAACCTGTCCTTCTCCAGGTCATACCCATGTGCCAAATTTCATCCAAACCCGTTCAGCCGTTTTAGCGTGAAAGCGTAACAAACAAATTCATTTTCGCATTTATTTAGTTAGGATGTTAACGAAGCAAAATTGCAACTTTCATTAAATTTATGATAGGGCTTAGATATCTGTATTAACCAGGGCTTGAAACCAGTTAATTTTTATTTCCGAAGATACAAATTATCTTTGATACAATAGCTTTAAAGATCTTCATCACATTAAGTTGAGCATTGATTTTGTAACAAAATATTAAATAATCAACGAAATATGTTTGAAAACCTTTATAATAACGGTTAAGGTTACATAGAAAATTAACCGGTTTCCAACGTTATTACCGCCAGCTATATGTAATTAATTCAGTTTGTAACTTGGCAGTACTTAGCCATTATCTAATCAAATCCTGTGCGCAATAGTCAAGAGACCTCATTCCACCGGAACCCTTCTATTATCGGACATCTAGACGCACTGCAGGTTACCATCCCTTCCTGGTTGCTATTCCACCAATTCGCACTAAGCGTTTCCAAATGTCTTTCATAATGCGCACAGCAAAAGAGTGAAACTCTCTGCCTGCGTCTGTGTTTCCGAACGCATACAACCCTACTCTCGTCAAAGTGAGAGTGAACAGGCTTCTTCTGGGTAAGCTCACTCCATCGTCGATTTTGTCTCTGTCACCTCTGACCTAGACTAAGGTCATCATAAGGAGCAAACCCATCCGAAAAAAAAAATAGTAGTTACAATGGCAATCCCTTTAATTTTGACAATTCAACAATATTGATTGCGGTTTTTTTGCTGTCGAGCAGATGATTTTTTCAAAGAGAGAGCAATGAATTTTGTGTTATTGTCAAAATTAAAGGGCTTATCATTTTCAGTGTTACGCAAAAAGAGGGCTGGTTTAATAAATACTAATAGTATCTACTTATCGATACACAGCACAACACAAGTCATGGTTACATAGATTAATTTGAAGTTCAAAATATCGCTAGTAATGAGCCGTTAGTTGCAAATGGATTCATTGTTTGATTGATAACTATTTGGATGATGTGGTAGTATTTTTTATCTACCTATTTGGTTTTATGTGCTGTTGTTAAGTTAACTGCAGTTTCATTCGAAGTTAGACTACAGATATTTTGCTTAATTAGGTACTTAACTGTAAAATTAATGTTAATAATTAAGCTGGTAACTGTACTCTCAAAGATTATAATTTTAGTCTGATTTCTTACATTTTAAGATTTCTTACTTTGTAGTATTTAAAGTTTTAATTGTTTTTTAAACATACTTACCTTTTTTATCCGTATTATGGATATGTTATTATTTGATTGTTAATATTGGATATGTTATGATTGTTATTATGGATACCTCATGGTTATGTCGGACTTCTACTGACTAAAACCCTCTGTTCCTTCTAGTACCATGAGTCGGGGGCCCGGGAGATACTTGTACATTCGCCGCACCCCCGACTGGTATCAGCCCGCTATGCCTAGTGGGCCCCATCACCGAATGCGGCCAATCGCAGGACCGCACGTCCTCCCATTAAAGCACGCATATAATAATGCGTGCCACCTCCATACGTATACTGTCCGACAGTGCCGCAGTTCTGCAATCCCTAGAGAAAAAGTATATTACCTCCAGATTAACACTAGAATGTCACAATGCACTGGAGCGAGTGTCGGTGTGCAACCGTAACACAGTGAAACTGCAATGGATTAAAGGACACAGCGGATCACTAGGTAACGACGCAGCTGACGAACTAGCTAGGAGAGCATCCGGCGCGTCAGTCTGTAGACCTGAACCCATCGTACCCATCCCCTTTAACCAACTACGTAGGTGGCTACAGGAGTTCACCCACACACAAGCGGAGAACTGGTGGACCTCGACACCGGGCTGCAGGCAATCTAGGGAAGCCATGCCATCCTTAGATGGTAGACTAACCAGGTGTTTGCTACGCCTGGACAGGAACGGCCTGCGCCTGGTGACGGGGACCTTAACGGGACACTGTTCACTAAACAAACACTTACACACAATAGGCATAACGGACAGCCCTCTGTGCAGCGCGTGCATGGAGGCTGAAGAAACCGTTGCGCATGTGCTCTTTGACTGCACAGGCGTCACCCAGATCAGAACAGAAACCCTCGGGTCACCCAGATCCTTCACAGATATCCTATGCAGACCAGAAGACCTAATCAGCTTCTGGAGGGAGGTGGGCTGGTTGGAATAAACCACTGACGGCCGCCATGGCCCACGCACAATGGTCCACATGAAGGACTAAGTGCGGAAACCATACCCTCTAACATAACATAGCATAGCGTGCCACCTCTTTGAACCAAAATGATTCCGTCTTTTATTATATCTAAAGTAAAAAAAGAAACATCGAGCCAGACTCGAAAGTTCATATCAACGAACACACCGAACAACGAAAGATTCCATTACATTAAATAATACCATCATATGAATCTTGTATTATATTTCACGTCATTTAGTACCAACAAAAGTCGCGTGCCTAAAATAATGTTCCGTGACAAAAACCATTTGACACGGACTTCGGTAAATATCCGCCATTGAACACTGATCTTTATACTTTACTGTACTGATAATGAAATTAAACCCGCGGGTATTAAAATATTCATACATTAATTGAACTGTACTTTTGTCGACTAACTTTTAAATGAAATTGTAGCTGAAGTGTTGGTCCAATTGTTAATTTGCATTAGAATTTGTATTTACTTAATCGCAAAGTTCCGTATGCAAAATAGCAGAGATGTTGATTAATAAACTCGTGCATCCATAACTCCTACAGTAAGCACAGAAAATTTAAAATTTAATTGCAAAAAAAATGAAAAAGCATACGATTGCATCGTAAAAATAAGGAAATGTTACCCATATAGGATATTTCTTTTTACCCAACTTCATAACGGTAAACTGCACGGTTTCCCAACACGGAAATCGTAATCAATGTATTGAGAGGCTGCACTCATCCGCGATTCGTACCGGGAGTATTCGTACCGGGTGTATTCGTTATTTTTATTGTAGGATACGGTCTGTATTTTTACTGGTGTGTTTGCTGTTTACATTGCACGCACGATGGATTGGTCGAATGTGCATCCGATACAGGGTTGTGTCTTTATTTTTTTCTAGCGCAAATCTTCAGGCTGTCTCAGACGTCATTGTAGTCTGAATTTTTTATTTCAGCTACCTTTTCGTCAGCAGGTGTTGTTGACTTCTGATAGGTGCCAACTTGTCAAAACATCCCTTCATTTTGTCAGGCTGGAATGTCACTGACAATCGAGGTGAACTGATGAGAAATACTTTTATTTTTTGTAAAAACCAGCATAATTATGCCTATCAAAGTGGGTGGGTTACGATAGCTATTTCAAAAAAATTAGATTAAATATTTGTGCAATTTAGCAAAGTTTCAGTCTGATGTTTTTGTTTAGACTTCAACTTTTGCCAACAAATAATAAACTGCGGAATAGCGATTTGCGTAATTCGTTTATTTATAAAATAAGCGTTTCGATTAATTTGCATGCATTATTTACAACGCAAAAGCAATGTTTTTAGCAATGTGTTACTCAATATTGCAAAGTAACAGGCTACTGTTTACTAATAAATCATTTGCTTTTGATAATACATGTCTTACTTTACATCATGTTTCCATCACGAATGCAAAACTTTTGAAACGAAAGTGATCTGTTTTTCCGAGAAGCGCTGGTTTATCGCTGCAAAAACTCAAAAAGTGCCATCCCTACTATCCAATGAATATTCACAGAACCCATCCTGTATTGATATGTTTGGCCTGAAGTGTACTTTTGGGATTATATAAGGCAGCGTATGTAACAAGCCGCTCGGGAAATAAGAGAGTTGGTGTTTTTTCTGTGTGTACTTGTATTAAATACGTGAAAATTGATTCGTTACCGATCCGTGCTTGCACAGTAATTACTGCTGGTACGTCTGATATTTTGTCAGTTGGACATGTTTTCAATTAGATCATTTACTGCTTTCAAAATATAAAAAGCGCTGAAAATCCTGTAAAGGGTAATTCGGGGTTTTTGTCTCACGAACACCGCATTCAACTCCAACTGCCCTGCAAACGCTCGGGATACGATACATAGCCGTCTGATTGGTTCGAGACTATGCTCCTATTATTTATGCAACTCTAGTATAAATTGCACTTACAATGACAAGCAACTCTTTGTTATGCGTTTTACGTAAGGCGCTCTAAATTCCAGAGAACGTACTTCATTTTAAACAAAAATAGCAATAAAATAGTGATTGTACGACTAGAATATTGTGAACTAATAGACAAAGTTGCTGTTTTACGTTTGTAGGTCAGTATTAGCAACACGCTATTTAGTTCGAAAACTATTTCGAGGAATCAAGCAGTAGGTACGAGTAGAATCATTTATAACGGAACATTGCCTTTACCTAATTTACGTTTTCTTCTTCAAAGATTCAGACAATTTTAAAATCCACTTAAGCCTGCTAAACACAAAGAGCATCACTTAACATTGCGAACTCAGTCTTAAACAACACAACTCATTAGACGGGAACGTAGATACGAACAAAATTACCTCAATTTAATTTCACGAGACGCTTTATAGAGTTTGGAGTCTGTAACATCTGAGAAGGTTATTTTTATTTTCAATTCCCCTCAATTCGGTTCTTATAATGTGATATTCATTTATTTTATTTCCCGGCGGATAGGCGCGCGCCTGTGGCTCGGCGGGGGAAACAAAGCCATTTCCTAGACGTCGCCAATCCGTGCCCGTGTGTGGCCACTAGACATGCGGGGCTACGTACGTCGTGCGACTCACATAGAGGAGCCCGCACCCGCTCGTGCCCCGACTCTGTGCCCGACACTGACGGCTGACACGACACGTTATTAAATCTCGCTCTTTTATTCTTGTCGCCTTTTTTCTTTGTGTGCTTTTGACGGGTTGGGGTTTAAGCTAATTGGCTTATGTGCCTTATTTTTTCAAATATTCCCCAGGCCACGTGCAGGTCAGACAAATAACAATAAACGTATTAAATTCATTCTGAATTCACAAATGCTGTTCAAATTAATTCTGCTAGTTAACGTCGTGATTAAGTGATTGGCTTTTATTGAGAGAGAAAATGTGCTGCAGCTTGTATTTATTAAAAGTCAAAGAAATAGCGAGTTACTATTTTTATAGAAAGCCGATTTCTGTGCAGGGTTTCTTCATTTTCAAATTTATTCGATTTCGCAATAAGATTATGTTAAATGTTGACTTTTACCACACTTTCCCCTTTACGTAAGTTTAGATAATGATTTTAGAGTCATTCAATTAAATTTAATTATGCCTACTATTATATGCCTACCTATTGTCCGTGTGGTGCCGGACGTGAAGAATAGCACCATCCTACTTCTACCCGTGGGTGTCGTAAAAGGCGACTAAGGGACTTACTAGAGAATGGGCAGCAGCGTTCTCTGTGCATTTTAACACCATACAGCGATCGCCAACCCGCCTGCCAAGCGTGGCGATTATGGCAAACCCTCCCCCCGGCTGAAATAATATTGTAAATGGTCGGTTGTCGAGTACTTACCTTTTGGTAACTTAACTGGCCTTTGTGGTAACTTAAATAAATAAATAAATAAATAATCTTTATTACGATACACACAAGATTCATGATACACAAAAACAGATGTACAAAATAGCAAGGTATATCTACATAAATCTACACAGGTTATGTAACCCCGTCTCCTAAACTAGGTAGTCCTGTATCTTAGGAGACGGTGTTAGGCCATACAGGGCGATCAGTCATGCAGGTATAGCAGCAGTCAGGGTGTTTTGCGCAGTAATACATTTATTACATCTAGTAATACATTTGTGTGCCGGTGTGTAAATGTGATTGAGTGTAGTGTGTGAGTGAGTGATCATAAGTATGTGTAAGTGTGTGAGTGGTGAGTATGGGAGTGAGTGCATACCTCTACGGGTGCGTGTGAGAGAGAGTGTGCGGATGCAAGGATAAAGATTGGTAGATGAGTGGGTGATCGTGTGTTGAGTGTGAGTCGGGTAGAGTAATGATTGTTGGGATTATTCTATGAAAGTAAGTAAAGACTCCGTGAATGCATAGTCTTTTTGCAGTAGCCATTCAGTCAATTTGTTTTTCAGGTTATGGGAGTTTAGATCCATTATTTTTATTTTATTATTGATATAACTTAATAAGTACAAGTAGGAATAATTGACTCAATTTTCCGAGATACATCACAAACATTAAATTACTTCCATCTCAGATACCTTATTCGATTCGCGTAACAAAAGCTTGTTAGTCTGCCATATTTTTGTTCTTATTTGTACATTCATACTTTCGTATAATGCTTAGAAATCCACACAAAGCTGTAATGTTCGGCACAGGGGAATATCAAACATAAATGTATGGCGTAAATACAAAAGATTATGTAGGATGTGTATTTTTTATATTAGAACGTTAAAAGTGCCCCGTATTCGTATTATCTCCCGCAGAGGGATGCGCTGTCTAAGACGTGTCGATTTAGCATTCCGACTGAATTTGACATTCGCTATGTTTATTGCCATCCCATTTGGCGGGACTCCTTTGTGTGAATCTTTTTGTGGTATAATTTATCTAATTTGGAACAAAGCTAATAATATGCGGGGATGTTCAGTCAATTCACGCTAGAGGCAGTCTTGAATTTTTATTAGAAAATTCTGTTTTTCTGTATTGAGGTGAATTAAAAAAAATCCGGCTCGGATTTTTTTATCGCTGCTCTACGTAAAAAATCATAATCATTAACTTGCCTAATGAAAAAATATTAGGCGTTTTTTCGCCGTAATCTAGATTGTGAAGCTTTATTTATTAATTACGAAATCTATTTTCAGAGCCTTAATTAAGGTCGCGCTCGGATAACCTGGGGGAGCGGACGAACAGTGGGTGTTGTCTGAATAAATATTTTATGTCTAAAAAAATCCGACGAGGATGGGATTCGAACCCACGCGTGCAGAGTACATTGGATAGCAGTCCAACGCCTTAAGGCTCTTTCAAACACACCCGATATCGCGGGCGCGACATGCACCGACAAAGGAATTGTCTTTGTCGGTGCCTGTCGCGCCCGCGATATCGCGTGAGTGTGTAAGAGTCTTTAACCTCTCGTCATGTAAGACGGTGGTGAAATCAGCGGTCCCGTTTCCATTTATTTATTTTTTCTATTGTTACTTAGCATTAATATCTGTTTATCCAGTTTTTCTTTGGTCGATGCTACAACTTTTTTCATAAACCATTTAAAGCCCCCATGATATGCAGCTGTTGTTTTGGCACGCTTACTTTTGCTGTAATTTATTCAAGTTGTTGTTTTCAACAACTATTTAACTAAGATTAAGGTAATCAATACAACCGCGGGAAACACGAACATACTGTATTGATTGTAATAGTTTATTGAACATAAAGAAAGTATGAATGAATTACATTCGTTAGAGCTTAAAGAATCACGATTGTTATGATGTTTTTTTGTGAAAATATTATCAGTCGTCCCATACATTTGGTCGAGTACTTTTGTATTGAAGTTTTGTATGGGGCGTCTTATTATTTTTCGGGATTATTTTGTTGGTGGGAGAGAGTTTTTCAGTTAGATGGCCTGTGCCACACCCTTAATTTTTGCTACACCGTATACAGACGCATTGTATAAATAAATCTATGTAGTTTTATTGAGTTTTTAAAAGAGCACGTCTAGTGCTCTTTTAAACACACAATTAAATGACGTGATTTATGATAGTCGAAACTTGTTTTTTCTTCTATTTGTATTTGCATAAATAAACTGGCAATTGCTGACTTGATTTATTACCTACAAGCCAAAGTAAAATTACTAAGACCTAAATGTCAGACTCGCGTTGCGGCAAGTCCCATTAACCATAATAATGGGAATAAACTACAACTTGTTCTATGCAAACGCTCTATAATCCGAAAAAAGAAAAGCCGTAACCATTCCAAACATTCACCATCGACGAAAATAGGAATATCTCAACCTAACCAACAAAGCGCTTTCGAACTAACCTTAAAGTTCAATTAGGCCAAACCACACAATCGGAACGTGCCCGTTTCAAAAATGGAATGTCAATAAGACAACAGTGACGCTCCGCTTGTGTCCACTTACCGTCGCTCCAGTGTACGACACTAACGCGGGCCGTCCCCATATGGGGCCACCAGTGTCCCTCGCAACTAAACCCGGGCATAAAGCCGAAGGATTTGCCCGAAGCGCTCGGCCAAATACGGAATGCACCTGGACCGATTTAACTTAGCTTGTTCTTTGTATTATTTACTTTTGAGGACTTACGGCAGCGCGTATATTGGCAGATCCCGGATAGGGACGCCAACGTATTTCATCTTTAAGGTGTTCTTTTAAGGCCCAATAGAAGGAAAACTATAAAGAAAAGCGTCGTGCGGGCTGATGAATGCCTCACCTGTCATGTCGGTCACGAAGCGCCATGAAGGCACGTGCACGCCATATTAAACATTCATCACGATAATTGATACTCATCTAAGGCAAGACGGGAATAGACTGGCAGAAGAGAAGAACCAGCTACTTATATCAGTGGATAATTTAACCGCTTACCAAAAACCGTTCGCGTATCATTAGTTCATTACCCTAATAACTAAGGTTTACCGCAACCAACTCGTAATACAAGCAAGTAATCTACTACATTTAATTTAGGCGAAGTCAACTATCTGAATACATTGTTTCCGACATCATGGCTGGCGCTCATTAGGTATTATAACTTAAACGTCACAGCGCCGACCCATGTAGCAAATTGTGCTCGTAGAATTAATTCAGCTTACATAGAAGCCATAACAATAACTGGATATCATTATTATTCGCACAGGGCAGGGCTGCCAGTAAGAAATGAATATTCCATTCGTAATGGACCTGTACTTTCTTTCATTAAAACTTACATTATGTGCCCCACTCCGCTCTTGAATAATTACTGCACTTCTTCGGAATTTGAATGAGCCGACGCGTCGGTAATGAATCGAAATTTCATCGCTATCGTTGCAGTCTGCTTGTTCACCCTGCATTATTCATTTTTCTGCAGTGATTGTCCAAGTGTGTCCAGGACTTTTAGGAATTTTTCCGAGACATTGGCCGGACGTGGCGCTTCGTGTCAAACTCCTATCGTTTAATGGTTTCCTATTATCCCAAGCTGAAGCATGTAGGACGCATATTCGAAGTTTTTGAAGTCACGTGCAGGTAAAAGGTAGCGTGTTCAAAGTCTGTGTAGTGCAAGTAGTGACAGATTGCTAGCACGTATCACGTAACCTGGATATCTGAAGATTTCTTGAAACTTGCACTTGAAGATCGAAGATATTAAACTTCATTCATATTATTTTGTGAAGCATGTTTGACACGTGTACTAAATGTTCCGTGGCAACGGTACCTGGAATCTTGAACAGACCTCACACGCACGTAGGTTTTCATTGGAATTCCTGTGCATTATTGATTAATAGGATTGAGACGGAGTAACTGAATTATTTCCATTACGAGTTGGAAATTTCCAACGAAACGTGGCAGAGCTTTAATATATGATGACTTCAGGTTAACCCTGAATGAGAATTAGATTGTTTTAAGTTCAATACTGTTCTACATTTGTTCCAAGTTTGATTTTATTTTAAAGGTCTTTATTAACAGAAAAGAGTTAGGTTGAGAGAAAGTTACACAAAAAAGAAAAAAGGAAAGGAAAGGTACAAGTTAAAAAATCTTTTTCTAAATGTAAACTAACATAATCCGAGCAATGGTAAATAGGCTAAATCACCTCTTTTAACATACCTACATGTTTGATTGTCAGTGTGACTACTAATTTAATAGATACTTATGAGACTACTGTATTTATGACTACTGTTATGTAGGGTTTACAGAGCCACATTTTTAAATTTAAGTTACCCATTTTAATTATTTTGAAATTATCAAATTGTTACATGTTCCAAGTGTAGGTACACTTGGAACATGTAACAATTTGATAATTTCGCGTGAAATCGATCTTTTGCAATATTTGTGTAGTTCTATTACCTTATAACCTACTATATAAACACTTAATAATGCTGATAGATAATTTTAGAAAAGATCTACTGAAAAATACCACAATGTTATGATCCGCACTTTAATTAAGAAACACACAATCAATCACAATTTGAATGATTTTGAAGTATATTGTTAATCCATTGCTTCTTATGTTCGAAAATCTTGTCTGTTCAACAACGTAAAAAACGCAATGAATGTTGTTGAACTGTCAAAATTAAACCCATTGCTACTGAAAGTGTGTTACCTACCCCGCTGAATTCTGCTTCTATACCAAACGTAAGCCAATAAGTGAAAATTCTAAATTCCTATTAATAAAATTATCATAACTTGTTTCCGTGAGCCACTAAAAATTGGTCCCAAAAGTTTATCAATGTATCTGTCGCAGGCAGATTGTATGATTCGTCATTATACATACGGCGCCGTCCGTTTACAAACGCTCGCAGGTATGAAGTATGCCGAAGGCAAATTGGGAACTCGTTCAATTGTTATAATTTCGTCATTGATTGTTGTTATATGTTCTGTTAGAACTGTGACCAACCACGAGCGAGCCCAATTGGTCGTAGTAACTACGCCAGGGCACCCCGACTAGATGGGCTAGGTTAGAACTGTGACCAATAGCGCGCGAGCCGAGCGAGCGAAGCGAGTGGTGCCGCGGAAGCGGCCGGCGAGTGCCTTAAGAAATAGAACTAAATACTTCAATTTGCCGCGGCATTTTGTAAACGGTGCGGCGTTTGAATTGTCCGTCAAATGTTGTGGCATATTAAATAGTGACAAGGCAATTATTTTGCCTTCGGTATATTTTATAACAACGAGCGTTTTTAAATCGACGACGCCGCACAGATTGCCTGCGACATATCCACCATTATAAGACTATGCGCATTATAACATTTATAATGCGCGTTTTACTCTGTGAGACAGTCATAGCGCTTTGGCTCTACAAACAGAGAGTAATGTTATTTACATTGCTTCTATTAAAACTTTTTAAGCCTAAAAAAATAAAGCTTGCTTATTGTTACTGCCGACATATTGACGGCCTTGTACGGAACCCGACTTAACATAAACAGGTCTAAACAACGCACTTGTTTTTCTTGCGCTGTGTAGCAAAGTATTATCATTTTTATGCTGAAGAAAATAAGTGTTCCGTGAGTTTTCTTGGTTTTGTTTGTTATTATATCGATATCGGTAATTCTTGTTTTAGCTGTGTTTTGAATGTCATTAAGTATAGATTTCTTGACGTAAGGTGTCGGAGGAGCTCGTGGCTAAGTAATAACAGCCGCACGGGTAGAGCATCAGGATGCTATGCTTACCAGGGTTGGTCCGTGAATGGGTGACCATCTTTACATACCGAGACTCCTCTGTGCCTCGGAAAGCACGTTAAGCCGTTGGTCCCGGCTGTCATTCGTGGATCTTTGACAGTCGTTACGGGTCGTCAGTAGCCCAAAAGTCTGACAACCAGTCTTACCAAGGGTATTGTATTAGCCAGTTACTGGGTTATGGAGGTCAGATAGGCAGTCGCTCTATGTAAAATACTGGTATTCAGCTACATCCAGTTAGACCGGAAGCTGACCCCAATATAGTTGGGAAAAGGCTAGGCAGTAGGCAGATTTTTTTTATTGATCTCTTGACGTATGTGGATAGCTGACTTGGTTACTTTTTCTAACGCGACTGAGCCACACACGTTGTGTAGGTACGGTCAGCTACAAAAGTCGACTAACACTGCTTTTTTTTACACATTATCTTTATATGTATTTCAGCGTATCATATAAAAGCTAAGAGTTAATATTCTTTCAATTTTACTTCTTCCGATTTTATTTAAATATTTAGCTCAATAATTAAGATTTGAAATACTTACTGAAATGTTAATCGACTTTTGCCGCTGACTGTACCTGTATGGCACGTGACTGGTGTTCCTTGTCCCTGTTTTTAATATTTTTCGGTGTCTGCTTTTCTTACCCAAAGAAAATGTTTACATATTTTTGTTTTTCGTGATGGGTATGGCTTTTAATTGCACCATTTTACTCCGTATTTTTATAGATTATCTGAGGCAGCTCATATAAATATAAATTGCTCGTGAAACATTATTAAATAATTTACACTAAATAATTGAAATGGCTGAATCATTTGTTATGTTAAAGTTACTTTCGTACTCATTTATTTTTGTACTCATTTACTGAACTAAGGTACTCTTGAAATAACGAAATTCGGTAAGTTTAATGTACTTAATTAAAATGTATACGAGTGCTCTCAAGTTAATTATAACAATGATAACGAATGGGCTGTTGATATTTTATATAATAATTTTATCGTGGAATATGATTAAAGCTCGTACAGACTGGTGCGATATCGCGGGCGCGACAAAAATCGCGCTGCCTGTCGCGCCCGTGTTGTCACACCAGTCTGTACGAGCCTTAACAAAATTCATTGGGGAATCCAGAATGTTAAAAGTAGGTATGATAATAATTAATCAAGTATACGAAAATGCGTGTGTTGTCTCAGAATTTATTCATGCGTGGTGAATGATAAAACATGACTATTTCGATGACATAAAATTCTAATTTATTTACAAGGCAGATGTGAGTGGAAACGCCGGACTCTCTAGGAGGACATATAGTGACCTAATTGGAACAACATCTTGTTCAGGAAGGTTAGGTGCGTAGTACTCGCAACCGGCGTGCGTGTATGACCAGATGTATGAACGTAAACGAAGCAAAAGGAGTATATAAGGAGCGTAGCAGGTGGCGTTCTATAGTTTCTGCCTACCCCCATGGGAAGAAGGCGTGAGTTTAGGTATGTATGTATGTATGTATAAAATTCTACATTTACCTTGTGCACTTACATGATACACCTTGAATCACTTTTTGCGTTCAGGACGTTCAAAGGTGAAAATTCAAACGTCCCCAACGCACACAAATAAACCAACGTGCGTTGTGTACCCACTTGTAATCATCAGTACGGAATCGATAATTTGCACACATGACCAGACCATGGTCATGTGTGCAAATTATCGATTCCGTTTGCCGTCACGTCTGTCAATGTGCCGTTTACATGTGCACGGATGGCGGCTGATTGGCCTCTCATTTGGGCCGATTGTGCCTCACGCATACATAATTTGTGTTCAGCGTCGTCGCCATTAAGATAATCTCTCGTTGGCCTGGGTCTCATGGCCTCATTGATTACCACGGTGTTCGCTTTCCCCGCAGCCGATTATATCGCTCTGTTTGTGTTATTGCGACTTAATTTGCAGGTCACTTTAGGCCAGTATGGTCTGATGTTTAATAGTAGAAGAATTCGGATAATGTATGATGTAGTCTTTTGGTTGGTTGATAGACGTTTGTAAATAGTTTCATAAAATATTGATTGTGCATTGTGTACGCACAGCAAAGCTAACGTACTTACGTTTTTAAAGCGTAATATAAACGATTAAAAGTATTTTATGGGCTCGCGTTAAACTTCAGGAAATATCAATACAACATTGTACGAAAACTAAAACTTCCGCCGAGCGTGCAAACAGTCTTTAATAACGCAATTTTGAGTAATAAAAGTGCGAGGTCGGTCAGTGCCGGTGCGCGGTGCGCTGTGCCCGCATCTCTGTGCTTGAAAACCACGTAACTTTGTGAGCCGACAAGTGCCAGCCACCATTAAAACTTAGTTCAGGGCGACACAACACGCGACACACAGTCGGTGCGGGCGGCGCCGATGCGAAAGTAATCTCACTGAGGCCGAGAAAATCGCTTTTAAAAGTTTACCTTATAGCTGAATACTCGCTTCTGGATAAGTAAGCGAGTGAAGAGGCGTCACGACACTTTTATAATGATTTACGACCACCAACGTCATGAAATATAGTGCAAGCTTTTAGAATATAACTCCGCTTTTCCATCATCAAATGTAATTACAGTGTTAGGAATCGTAACGTTGTTATGCAAGTGAGCTAGCATAGAGAATTCCAGATTAATGTAGCTGCAGGCTATCGAGACTGTTATTGTCGAAGTACCTTGTCATACGACACCTTAGGGGTGCACATTTTGCTACCTGGCAACAGCAACGTTCTTGCCATAGATTCTAGAGCTATGGGTATAATTTCAAAGGTGATAGTTATGTTATATGCTTGGTTTACCAGATACAATGGCTTTGAACTTTTTATTTATTTATTTCATTAACAATTTTTACTAGAGGAGGCGGAGGAGCTCGTGGCAAAATAGTTGGGAAAAGGCTAAGCAGAGTGATTTAAGGCTCGTACAGACTAGTCCAATATCGCGGGCGCGACGCGACACTAGTAGCACAATTTCTTTGTCGGTGCCTGTCGCGCGAGTCTGTACGAGCCTTTATTAACAATTTTTACTTTGTATCGAAATGTATTAATTAAACACTAGGCGACATAATTATAAATAAAATAAAAACGGTTAGGTACATGAGTGACAGGTTTCAAAATTATTAACAAGAGTATTAACATCGATACAAATGTCAAGAAAAAAAAACATAATGTCAATAAAATTGGTTAACAATCATAAGTCTCCTAGATATGCACATCTCTGAGAAACTCATCTAGTTTATAATAGATAGCACTAAACTGATTTACGTTATAAATGGACTTTAATTTTACAGGTAGTTTATTATACAGTTTAATTGACTGATAGCTTGCAGCATGACTAACTAACGAACAGTACGTTTTAAATCATTGCTGTGCGAATGTATTGTTATTTTTCAACAATAGCAACATTAAATTACATGTTGTCTAGGCGGGTTCTGCAAAACAATTCTCCACACATTCATCCATTTTCATATCACGCAGGTGTTAAGTTCCAATAAAACACAGTAGGTGGCGACCTCCCAGCCCCCCTAGGGTTGTTACTAATGCAGATTGCGTTCAGAAGGTCATATCTAAATCACGGGATAGAGCATAACGCCAGTACTTTATCTCAACTCCGCACCTGACGCCCCCCTCCGCTTGAGTTATAACGTCGGTTCTCCTTTTGTTGTTTACGAATGAGTTTTTCACGCTTTTCTTAGGCCGCGGACCGGTTCTTCGACACACCTGCTATTCTCCCCCGGTATTATATTTATTGTACTCATTCTATGTATATTGTGAGGGAATGCCGAATAGTACGCGATGTTGAGAACTTATCGCGTTTATATATGTTTTCTCTCCTACCCCCAAAACTCGGGGATGATGTTTTTATTATATACACGTGTCAGGACTTGGAAATATTTGGGCATGTTAGCGCTGTAGTGATGTGCGTCGTTCACGTTTGGAAACTCCTATTGTATGTTCCGTGGGAAAAGTGTAACAGATGAAATACGGTGTTATTATATTTATTATTGTGTTGCAATTCTTTGGAAACGTTGCTTCTATTATCATTACAATTTAAAGCTATTTCGTGTTCCTGTTTACAAAAGCGGTGTCTTTATATTCGTGCACAGATGTGGTGGATAAACGCTGGTAGCACACCTCCGCCGCGAAACCATAGCAGCGAAATCGCAGTAGTTCAATTGTACTGGTTCGCGTCATGTTCCGCTACTCGAATCGGATGCGAGTAGCGAAACATGACGCGAACCAGTACAATTGAACTACTGCGGTTTCGCTGCTATGGTTTCGCGGCGGAGGTGTGCTATCAGCTTCAAGGTTGTTATATTTGCGAGCAATAAATATTCATGATATTTTCCTATGATCTATTCTCATTTTTGCAAAATAATTACACACATGCTAGATTTACGTCAACCATCTATAAACACAATATCTTGAACATATTGCCTACCGGAACTCGGAAGAACCCGAAACATAGAAGACTACATTGAATACCTATTATGATGAATAAATGTAGCAGATTCATTGAATAAAACTGCTATAACAATGACACGATAGCCGGAAAAATATTGGGTATATAGTCACGTTAATAATAAGAATGATTTTATTTATTTTAGCCGCCTGTTAATAATCTGTCACATTACCGTACTATACCTTAAAAAATCCGACAGCGCATCAAATTTTGTTCTGGATTTTATTTACATAATTGTATGTAAATAAAATCAGGAACATATTCCACTACACTAATGTTCATTGAATACAAATATATGTGGACAAAACAAACGAATACATTACATAGGTCGTTACTACGTCAGCTTTTTGTCCAAATAAATAATTTACGAATGGTAACCCCAGCGGATTTTTTCGGTAAGGCTAGTTACAAACTGTGCCCACAGTCTGAGTTTATATCAGATAATATTTTATTTAGTAGTGCCCAGAGCTTTTTTCTTACCTACATCTAAGCAAAGGAACTGTGTTTACAAAATTGGAAAATACCCGATAACATTTTGTTAATAACTAGCGACACCGACTTTGCATGGTTTTTACGAATTAACAAAACAACGAGATTTCTTAATTATATGTAAGTTTATTATTAATGTGATCCACATATAAACCTTCCGGAGTAAATTCTCTAAATGATGGTGAAAACCGCATCACAATTCGTTGCGTAGTTTAGGAGAACAACGTGGTAAAACAGACCGTCTTCAATTTATTGACCGAGCGAGCGAATAGCGTCTCTGCTTCAAGTCTGGCAAAATTTGCTTTTGTCTGTCAGTTTGTTGGTCCTCCACAGGTTACTCCTCTACAGGCCGCATTTTACAACCGATATGGACGAAACTTGGTATACAAGTTTTACGACATATACATATAGATTTTTTTTTGTCGTCGGGGAATTTTGTACTGGAGGGTTAGTTCGTCCAAAAATTGGTAACAAGGGGGCTACTGGACATCCCCCGCCTTATGAGATCCGATTTCGATGGTTCTTTTTTATTTGAAAGGCAACTTTAAGTTGGTGTCATAGAAATTTGGTGAAGATCTGACGAGGATCTTCGGCGTGATGACCAGAATAGCTCCTCAAAAGGTACCTATATTAATGGTTTGCCAAAAAGTTTATGCTCGCGAGGTCTACTGTTCGCAGAACTACTAGTAATATGTATGGATAGACTATGCTTCAACCTAGATCACCAAACTTCAGAAAAACCATTAACAAATGTAAATGTCCGCCATGTTGAAGGGCGTTTTGATTGAATGCTGAGTTCTATGTATTGAGCCACTGGCACCTACTGGCAGCTGGCCAATTGGGGACACGGCGTCGCGACGCCGCGCCTCGCTTCTGGGAATGACGCGTGTTCATTCCCTGTATGCAAATGAGTGACTTTATTGAAAATTTAATAAGCGGCTTAATGGGAATGAAAACCTGGAAAACGTGATAGGTAAATTGTTGTTTCTGTTTGCTATGTGGCTTCAAACTGAAGCTTTTTGTTGGTTTTCTAGCCACCGTATGTTATTTTTAATGTGGGTGTTAAAAGTTCTTGTAAATTTGCATGTATCCAAAATTAGGAGTCTACGGATGATGAAAACTCTTGTGATATTTTTCGATTGAATTTCAAGATCATATCTCTCCTGGTCGTCGTAATGTTAAGTATACATATTCTAGAGGACCCTGCAGTTTTAAATATAAAATGTACCAAAGTTCCATTAATTCATTTTCAGAGTATCTACAATTGATATTTTTGGAACCTTAATGTTGGAACATTAACACATCTCTCTAGGTTAGATTTGTTCCCCAATGTCATGATTTCATGATAAAGTCATTCAATGGAACAAATCTAACTTATAGAGATGTATTAATGATTCTAATTCTGTAAATACATGATAGTCGCGAACCATATTTTGATCAAGGTACAACCTGACACTGACCTGCAAATTGGATAAAACTTGAGAAAATTTGAATTTCGCGGGCTACATTAGCGTATGGGGGATACGCAGCTGCAGCCCGCGAAGTTCAATTTTTCTTACGTTTTTTGCAATGTTCAGGTCAGTGTCAGATTGTATCTTGAATAAAATATGATTCTACGAAGAGAGTTAGTTGTATTGCTGATTCTAATGATTATTATAATTCTGTAAAGTTATATTTTTTACGGCCGCGAATCATAAGCGCATAAGCGATCAACATACAACCTGTTACTGACCTGCAAATTGCAAAAAGAGTAAGAAAATTTTAATTTCGCGGGCTACCCTGACGTTTTCGCCTTAAAACGAAACGTCGGTACGCAGTCACATTAAACTAAACCGCTAACAAAGTCCAAATATTGTCGTTTCTATTCCGAGCATAATTTTATTAACCCCTCCGTATCGCAATAACAGATATTTATTCCACCGCAATGTCTACATAATTTTATATTGTGCAAGTTCAGTTCCAGTATTGTTGCTATGCCCGTTTTAGGATATTAGAGTTGGCACTTTGCGGGATCGTTATAGTTTTCATTCCAGTAAGTACGGGCGTTAACTAGCAGAACACAGTAACACTGAGCATAGTTAGTAGGTAAACAGACAGGAAATAAATGAATATGGTATTTGTGCGCGCTGCAGAGCGACGGGCAAACACAACATCACTCGGCACCGTATGCCCGCTTTGTTTGCACCGCGTTCATTAATTTAATTATTGCACTTTATTTTAGAAATCGGACTGAAGTTAATCTTGTTTCGGTGTCTACCCTCTGCTGTATCTACTGTCTTATCTTTTCTGTACTATTTCGTGTTTTCTATGTAAGTTAAAAGTATTTTCTGAAATAAGTGTATTTTTAACTCATGTGATTACTACTTAAATGCCTACTGTGTTTCGTTTTAGAAAATGTTGTCGCTAGTTACTTTAATTTCGTTTATACGTTATTCAAAATACGGTTTATTTTTCAAATTAATCTGTCATTAATACTCGAACTCCGCTGTACGTAAAATTGTTTGTAACTCCGTGAACTGGTACACACGGCTACACATCATGCTATACATTTCCAGTATGAGCTGATCTCGCATTGTATACGATTTCCGTACGATTAGAGGTCAGCGTATACTGGAAATGTATAGCTTGATGTGTAGCCGTGTGTACCTAGTAGCTGTGACACAGCAACGTATAAATATTTTTCCCATTCTCAGAATCACGTTCATATTTTGTCAAAATACACCAAAATGTGTAATTAACTTGTTGGAACTTTTATTTGCAGTTTCCTCGTTGAGTCACATAATTACGTACCTATGTCTGAACCCGAGCTCCAGCGTCCAGAAAAGTATTTTACGAATTTATATGAACCGACCGAAAAAGTTCACTGTCCAAAATCCTATTTTCGCATAAAATTTTAATAATATTTGACATACAAACATAACTTTTTGTTTTACTGAGGTACAAAATGAGTGCTAAAATCCGAGTTGAAATTAATTTACTCGAAGAAAATATATATATATATCTACCTAAAAATTATATGACAGAATTAGAGTTAGAAGTTATCTTGCGACCTGATGTTGATTTAATTTTATTACTAGCTTCATTATAGCTCGCCCTGATTGGGTCTGACTGCAAAAAATACTGCTCTTTCTGTTTTAAACCGGGCAAGTTCATTCATTATGCGTTAAAAATCTCAATTTTTACCCAAAATTCCACCCTAAAGTGAGAACACACCTAAGTAGCTTCTGCGGTTCACCAACCAGCTCTTTTTGCCCCTTGCAATTTTTAAAGCGGCCATAAAAAGCGTATTAACAAAAGTGGCACACCATTAACACAAGTAGTGCACACAGCACGGTACTAGCGCAATTTGTGGCGATATTGTCGCGGGCCGCGCTGGAATGTTCGCTAATGCCCTCCAACATTAAGCCTGCAGATTATCTGGGCAAAGCCCTAAAGTCTCACTGTTCCAATAGTCCTTAGGGTTGGCGACAGAATGTTTTTTGAAGGGAGGTCTTTACCTTTCATGAACATAAACAGATTTCAACACACATGATGGCATCATAACGGAATTCAATGCACACCACCTAATCTTGGCTAACACAGAATCGATACCACGAAGTTCTTCAACCAGACCAACGTTCTTAAAGCTTAAAGAGAACAGTGATTGCGCTATTCAGTTATCAGTGTTCCATCCAGCGCTTTTCGTTTACGGCTAATAGAAAATAAAGAGCATGCGGTGCAAAATGCACTTTACGCCGTGCGTCGCTTCATAGCGCTGCGGTTAGCTGCGATCACACAGCGGCAAGCGACGACGGCGAGAAAATCTTTTGACCACGACACAATAAGCCAAAAAAGAAAACCACATTCGCAGGCTACCTACGTGATGGATGGTACCGCAGTACGCTCATAATTTTCACCAGAATTCGGACTTTAAATTATCTATGTTCACTAGCAAAGATACGAATAATGGAAATTAAGTTTGTCATTTAGTTTACTTTGTAAGAGATAAATGGGATTCTGGGAAATAGTTACGACACGACTGTTTCGTGCGAGTTGTTTCAGAATCCTTTGTCAATATTGTACAGTTATTATCAGTAACCTGGAAATCCAACAGTAATTCTGTTAAATATTTGACTGATTAAAGTTGCGCTTGTTCACGATAATGCGTATGTTTCGGTACCTGTATATAGTGTACTTACTCAATACACATGAAAGTTTTGCGTAACTCAGAAATAAAACAATTTACATGTTATTAATTTGCATCTTTTACTGCTTTTCAAAGTATTTTCCATTACGTTTTAAACACTTTTTCATTCGTTCAAAACTCGAACCCGTTTCTGTTCTGGGGTGAGTTCATGAGGAATCCAGCGGCAACAAAGTTTTCTAACTTTTAAATGTTGATGTAAAATTTTTGAATTTGGCTCATATGGCCCAAATGTCCTTGAATTTCCACATAGGTGATACGATTTTCTTCAATTAGTTGCCTGACAGTAGCCACATTTTCCGCAGTGATCGTGGTTGAGTGCCGACCTTCACGAATTTCATTGTTGAGAGAAACACGGCCACGATCATATTCTGCTTACGGTGCTCAAATGAGGTGCTTCCCTCTCAAAACCATTTTGAAGACGAGCAGTACAGTATTGCGGATACAGTGAACTTTTAAAATCATCGCCCTAAAATCTTTTCGCGTTAATTAATTTTTTGCTACGGGCGAGGCACTTCAATTTATGATAAAAAACAATTGACACGCGACTTCCCGCCAAAAATTATTTTAATCAATCAATGAGTTTCATGTTTAAAAAAATATAACATTCGATATTCATAAGCGGCCAGGAGCGCAAAACTTTCAGTGTGTTCTAAGTATTTATTGCTTCCTTCCACATGTGTACCTAGGTGGTAGGGTTCACAAATATATATACCTTTATTTATACCTTCAGGTATTGTGGTACCTACCACACCTACCGTGGTGGTATTTTGGTAAAAGATATATCTTTTACCTCTTTGTCGACGTGCAATCGAAATTGTAGTAAATATAAAGGTGAGCGGTGTGGAACGCACTTTGCGTCCCGCGTCCCCCGTGGCTGCGGTTAAGCTACGAGATCAGAGGACATGTGCAAGCGAGAAATTGTCGTGGCCAACCATTGGGATAAAAAATATATTTCATGAACGATGTCAAAAATCCGGACGTAGAGAGGAATTACTAAATATTCGGTACGATGTAGTGATGTTCGAAAAATATAAATTGGTAAAGAACTGTTTGGTCAGGGATTTCTGGAGTAAAGTAGATTCCAATAAAATAGAAAGTTAAAATAATAAAATTGTATTATTTATTACCGTGAGTTGTGGCAACCCTGTTAATGTCGCGCCAGGTGAGGATTAGTGGATTAGAGGTGGAACTGAAGACGATCCACATCTTGAAAGAATTCAGCTAGTTGACTCTTAGCTTAGCGCTATATTTATCGCGTTTCTATTGAAAAGTTTCTGCTCATAAAATGTTTAATACGTTTCTTTAATATTGTAAATGAAAATAAAATACAAAAAAAAAATCTTCCAAACAAAACTAAAAGTGATGCATCGACCGGGAATCGAACCCGGGCCGCCCGCGTGGCAGGCGAGCATTCTACCACTGAACCATCGATGCTTATGTGAGCAGTTCTTATTATCTAGATTGATTTAAACAACACGTAACACATACCATGCTGAGTAAATTGATGTAACATAATTATTTATTGCTGGATTTGAATAACGAGCCAGGTTTTGCTTGCACGTCAGAATATGTGTTTAGCTGTGAATAAATACGTAATTATGCAAATACACGTATTTACGAGGGTCCACAGATTATAAATGAACACGAACGCCTAGGATTTTACGAGTTATTGGAATTCATTATTCTTTGAGGGTTTTCCTCTTTTATGGACCTGAGCTTTTAATTTTAGGGTTTATGAATTGGTGATAATTTTTGTATACGAGTACCCTACCTACTCAGCAGTTAAACGGGCGCTAAAAATTTCAGAACAGTTAATTTTTTTTACGAAAAGCCTTCTCTTCAATGTCTTCATTTACTGTACAAATAAACATTAAGGGGGATGCGCTATGGTAGCCCGCGAAATTTAATAGTAATTCAATAGGATTCTGCAAAGTTAGCATGAAATAGTCATTCAATAGGATTTTAAAAAGTTAGAGAGTCGTATGGATGATTCTAATGATAATAATTCGGTAAAGCCATATTTGTTACGTCCGCGAATCATATTTAGATCAACATACAACCGGTTACTGACCTGAAAATTGCAAAAAACGTAAGAAAATTTGAATTTCGCGGACTACCTTAGCGCATCCCCCTTAAAGTAAAATACAAATTCAATCAAATTCAAACTTCGAGAACTTTGCGCAATTTTTCTGAAAACCATAAATCTGTAACTGTATTATATAAACGTTATCCGCTGAAAAGTAAAAGTCTGAAGAGCATTTACTAAATATTCCTGAATATTTAAATGTACGCTCGCAGTTACGAAATACAGTAACATTTCACCTTCAGCTCTCGAGTTTAGCAAAAAAACTTGGGTACCAACGTTACTGTCGGACAAAAAAGCGGCTTTAACGATTTTACGTATAAAACGAGAGAAGCTTGCTCTTTTTTTTCTGTTTGTAGCCAATACTATCGGATTTCGTTACGCGCGCGCCGCGGACCGATTTTACAATATCACGAATTTTCCCAGCTGCATGTCGCACCTGGTTTTTGAGGTGGAAAGTGGATTTTTATGGTTCCAAAACCCTATATTAACTCCTCTATTAAATCTTTATTTGATTCTATTTCAACTTTGGTAATTTGCAGAGTACGCCCATATTTCCTTCATTTAAATAATTATATTTTTCTCCGGAACTTCAATCCAGAACAAGGGTTTTTCTATTTCTCTCTCTTCTCTCATTTTTCTAATTTCTCTTTTACTCTAAATAAGTTTCATTTAACCTAGAAGTGAACTGATTCAAAAACAACTGCGTAAAGAATCCAGTAACAAAAGTCGCTAGTCTTTTCACCGTTCTTATTCCTCTTGGCTTCAGTTATTCATCGCAACGCCGGCTAATGCGGAGAGCTCTTTTCGCGAGGGTGCCTTTGAATTCGACTCACTCACGGCCTCTTTGCTACTATAGAGTAAATGACGTTGTGCAGCCTAGGCCTTACTGCATTTGCACGGGCCGAGGCCAAACGACCTATTTTTGTCACTTCCCTCCGTAGCTTGATTGGCTCAATCATCTGTTCAAATGGCACCCGACGGCACGGCGACTTTAAGTGCATCGTTATTTTGAGTGGCGATTTAATTTTTAATTTTCCTTTTTGCTAATTAGTATCTTTGCAAATTGGAATGCAGCCTTTTCATTCGTAGAATTCGTAGCAAAAGGCTTTTATAATTTGTTTATCTATTTTGATTAACTTTTTCTTTTTGTAAATATAACATCGAACAAAATTACGAATTGTACGTTTTAATATCAATCAACATAACATCTCAAATGCGTATAAACACGATATTTTCAACATAAATTCGTCATTGGGTGCCAGGCAATGTTTATATTAAAGAATCGCTTGTCAATACCACTCGTGTTGCCAACATTGCTGAATGGAATAAACGTTGGATTCCATAAATACGTTGGATTCCATAAATACGTTTTATTTATTGACAGCTGGCTTTTTCCACGCATCTCGGGATCAGCCACCTATGCTTTACTTCAATCCCATGCCAATATTACGATACCCCAAATATTACCTACATTCTTATTTCATGCATCCGATGATCTCTTAAAAAAAGGTTTTCCTTTTTTATTGCGCTCTATATCATTTACTTTCTCAATAATGATTTGTAAGTGATATAAATGTAGTTTGAAAACGATCTACTATTTGATATGAGTAGCTGCTGTGTAGTTGACGTCTTGTAGTAAAATTCTTGTTGAAAAATGTAAGCAATTTTCAAGAAGATAAATCATGTGCATAAAGTGGCGTAATAGAAAAGACAGATCCTTTTAGAAGATGAAATTTAAGAATCTACCATTATAGAAGCACTTTGCAGAGAAAGCCTCTCGATTTCGCAATAGTACCGCTGTTCTATTTTAAAATGGAAAATGTGTAGTGCATGTCCATAACGAAAGATTATTTTTGGACAGCTTTTGAAGTAGTTTGTTAGCGGGGCGCGATCCAATGAAAATGTAAGGTATCACGTCTATCACATCGAAGTGAGCATTGAATGAGTTCAGATATCGGAAATAAAATGTTGCCGGATACGCGGAGCGGTTTCCGATATCGGGCGATGCGTCATACCATACCGAGCGCACATTTGTAATGTATTCATATTGGAACGAGTGCGAGTACTACGGATCTCCGAACTAAACTCGATTGCGTTTAGTGCCGGGGTCTCTGGTGGCGTTTATTGGAAAATTTGGAAGGACCCCAGACATAATTTGGACTTCTGTTTTACTTCAATAAATCTAGAATCAATTTCCTTGATCTCCTCCATCTGAATGTTTAAATATACATAACCTACCACATTCTAGGTGCAGAGGCTAGGCATGTGAATTTAATAACCATGTATGTCATAGGAACGACACTTAATGATTTTTTTCTTCACTTTTTGACGTTTTTAATGATTATAATTCTGTTAATACACTTGTTGCGGTCACGAATCATATTTTGATTGATATTGACAAGCAAATTGCAAAACACCAAAGAGGTTTAAAACAGATACTATAGAGAGGCCATCAGAAGTAATGTCATAGATAAATTATTGTGATCCCATGTCTCAGTGACGCCATCTAGCGTAATAAATAGCAACATTCAATAAAACCTAAGTTTGACACGTTACACTTTTAATAACATATTGCACAATTAGACATTTTAATTCGAAAATAATTTTCTTTTGGTGGACACGAATGCGAATTGTGACTTGACATGCAGGCGCACACTAGACTGAGCGACTTTTGACCACTAGGACAAATGTATCGGATTACGATTTTGTTCGCTATGTCCCGTCTATTGCTAAGTAAATAGTTTAATGTCTTTGCATAATACATTATGTGCTGCTATCCATCCACACTCACGCAGCGTCAAGAGACTTCTCCATATTTAGGTAAGAGAGTTTGGAAATTATAACATAAATTAGTCTAACCCTTGACATGATTTGGGTGGGATAGGAGACTGTAATTTGACGGCTGATATTATTGCAACAGTGGTAATTGGACATATAATCAGCTGTCGAATTTGTATTAACGGAGAGTAATATTTGTTTTGCTTGGATACGTGGTCAGAACCGGTTGTATCTCGACGTTATGATGTTACAAAAGCACATGTTCTCTGTCATTTGAAATCCATTAAGTAATTCTGTTTGCCTCCAAATATTGTTTATAAAGAAGAATTATGAAATTCAAAAGTAAAATTACCGTAGTAGTAGAGTAGATGACTTGTTGGGAAGGTTAAACTCCTACCTCACGAGTTCCCGAAAGTCTCATCCCATCAGTGACTCGAAACACTTTCAATTTTCAAAACTTTCTTATAATAATAATTTTATTTCAGAAACAAAACATCCATAATTTGTTAGTAAACATTAACCTTAACTATGTTAGTAAACATGTAGGTTGGACAAATAACGGACGAGCGGGCAATCAAATTTTTCCGCAATGACATTCAGGAGACTGTTCGGGCTGCCCTCTGTAGCAGCGACGCGGCACGCTTACGTCTGATCGCTGCGAAGCCATCAGTGTGCGCATCAGTAAACATTCCCGACGCACTGCAGAAGCGTGGCTGTCCCAGCAGCATCCTGAATGCATTGTTGTATTGGACGCGAAGAACATTGATGGCTTTCTGCGTACAACTTTTCCAGAGCCTACACGTGTAAAATGTCTGACAATATGCTTTAAAAAGCCTGACTTTCACTTCACACGTGCAACGAGCAAACCTACGGACAAGCATGTTGCATCGAACCGCCAATGCTCTTCGTTCCCTTTCTACATCCAGATCGTCTTTGATGCCCGCGGTGACAATATGGCCGAGATATTTAAATTGTTGAACACGATTCAAGATCTTACCAGCTAGCTTAATGGGAGTAAGACTTTCTGAGGACTTTGCTCCAAAAACAAGAACCTCACTCTTTTCGGTATTGTATCTTAAACCGTGTCCCTCAACATACTTCTCACAAACATCCAACAGCTTTCTCAAGCCTTAGACTGACGGGCTCAACAGCGCCGTATCATCGGCGTAGCTGATATTATTAAACGCTACTCTGTCTATATAACAGCCAGAGTTCGTCTTTGTATAGGTTAAACAATATCGGAGAAGTCAAACCACCCTGTCTGACCCCATACTGCAACCTGTACTCATCAGAATTGGCCTCAGCCCAACGCACACAGTTCACCTGGTGACCATACCAGTACCATTTCTAATGGCATATTCGCTTTGCGTAACTTACCCCATAACTTGTCATAATTCACCATATCAAACGCCCTTGACATATCAAGGAAGCTAGAAAATACAGGACTCTGATTATCTACGTAATAGCTCACTGCTTTTTTTAGGCACAATGTAGCAGTCTCTGTTGATAGCCCCTGGTGGAAACCGTGCTGAGCGCCATGTAATGTAATATTCTTCTGTAGAAAGGTATTCAAGAGACTATTAAAAACTTTAGCGACGATCGATCATGAATAAGATGGCCATGCCGGTCTATTTTTATCAGTATGATTGTTGGGTGAAATTACTTACGATGGAGTCACTTAGTATCATGTCCTGCATGTCCTGTCAGCTGCACGTTACAGGAACTGATGGACGGCGCTATACACGTAGTCGAATTCTGGGCAGAGTCCATTTATATTGCCATCGACATCCTAAGAAGCAGAAGTATGATTGTTCAATTATCGAATACATTTATATCACTTGTTACTTCACTGTTTCCATCAAGTATTGCGATCATACAAGTACTGCATTCGCGTCGCCTTACGCCGATGCAAACGAGCGAATTGCATACATATGGAGGTGGTGTTACATGCTCTTTATTTTACTCGTCCGCGCCCGTTGCGTCACTCACCTGAGCCAGTAACTGAATGCGCCGTTGGAATACGAATACGGATGATAATGCCGTTTCGCGTGGAAATGTTTTCTGAAGTGGGTGCGGAGACATGGTGTTTTTGTTGTCCGGTTGTGAAGTTTTTCCATTCCACTGTGGCCTTCTTCTTTTTCGTTTCCATGGTAAGTACTATGCTTCTTATACTATTTAGACCCAGAAGTGGCCCCTTTCACTGCGGCGCTTGGGGCGTTGTTCCATTGTGCTAAAATTAAATGACTAAATTGTTCGACAGTCAATTTTGCAAAAAGATGACCAACATGGACTTGCATATTTTTTTTTTCATTTATACAAAAAAATACAGAATTACATATTAAATAGCAACCAAAAACCACTAAGGTTTGAATTTGTGCTATCATGAGTCTATCTCAATATCAAACTATTGACGCCAGTAGCACACCTCCGCCGCGAAACCGCAGTAGTTAAATTGTATTGGTTCGCGTCATGTTCCGCTACTCGAATCGGATGCGAGTAGCGAAACATGACGCGAACCAGTACAATTTAACTATTGCGGTTTCGCTGGTATGGTTTCGGGGCGGAGATGTGCTACCAGCAACAATGAAGCATTTTTTAAGTACGTGTTATTGTTGATACAATTAATAACATCTTTAGGTATTAAATAGTTACAATCATTACTACATAATACTTAAGTATTAGTAATATTGCTTAAGTTTACATTTGATATTTTTATGTGTAATACAATTGTTTATTTCATGTAAGTAGGGCTTGCGTCTAAGTATGGTTGATTTATTTAAAATTTTAATAGGTTTTATCATTGACCTTCAGGTACTGAAACTCGCAGATTTATAAGTATTAGCTTAGAAGATTTTCATGTAGATGTTCAATAAATAACTATGGACGACTTCGACTTTCTCAGAACTTTGTCAATGGCTGTACAAAGTTCTAAACAAGAGCGTGTTCACGAATAGCGATTCCATAAACTGAAAGTACCACAAATTCAGTGGCGGTACATACATTCCACTGGTTATATACTTACTATCTCTCGGACTGAAGTACCTACGTGTTTGAATATGTTGTGTATTTGTACTATTTGCGATATCCGACCAAATACAGTCGGGGTTTTATCGCCGTTTCTTGTATGAGCTTGCTTTTTACGGACAATTACTCAGATTTCTGTGCTGATTGTACGAAACTATGTTAGTTGCGTAATTTTTGAAAACTTTCTGATGTTGCCAGTTCGTTAGCTTATGTGATGTTCTCGTAAAATGTTTCAAATTTTAAACGTGGAAATTTAAGATTCTGTGTCGATTTTGCGTTTCGAAATGAATTTTAACAAATTTTTGTGACCTATTTGAGAAAAAAAGCAAAAAGATATTGCATCGGCCGGGAATCGAACCCGGGCCGCCCGCGTGGCAGGCGAGCATTCTACCACTGAACCACCGATGCTTACGTTTGGCAGAACGAATTGTGCGATTAGTCACATCAAATGTAAATAGAATACTATTCAGAGAATCCAGTCGTTTAAAAAAATATGGGCAGCTGCTTCGTTAAAGTGTTGATCCAAGCAATTTCGCTATGCAAATAGTGCCGAGTCTAACATTATTTGCAAGCGTAATCGGCTAGTAATCTTTTTATTGAAATTTCTGATCTGCATCCATCATTTTATAAAAAAAAATACCTCAATATTTTGAATTTGAATTCAAAATAATGAGGTTTTTGTTTCAGAGTCGATAATAATATCGTCTCTTTCTAATATTGCGTTATACAACCACGGCAGTATGTACCCAGCTGTTTCGACACATTTATGACGTCATCCTGTACGTTAGTTCTCGTTATATTCAACACTGACGCTATAAACTCAAGCGATAAGTGAGAAAACATGAACAAAACGAGCGTGCTTCCTAGACAGACACGTACGAAATGCAGGATTCCTTTCAAATATTTAGATTTGAGTATGAACAGGACTAGCTCGAGAGTTTGTCTACTGTAGTGTGGATGGCATGATGGAAATATGTCCTATTGGTTCCAAAATTTTGTGGTAGAACTAGTAAAAGTATTTTTTAGTAATAATGACGAAAAAGACGATGACGTAAGAATTATTTTTAAAGATTGAACTTATAGATATAAATATATATCTAGATAGACAGTCAAAGCTGCAAACTCGAAAAAAAATCTCGTCTAAGGCTGGCTGACGGAACGAAACGGAGAAATATCAACCAATGGGATTGCAAATCCCTGTCCACTTGCAATCCTATTGGTTAATATTTCTGCGTTTCTCCGCTCCGCAGCCTCGCTCCGTTCCGGTGGACAGGCAGCCTTACTGTTGGCAGCAAAATGCACGCACACTAGTATAACACAACGACAGCACAATGACGTGGCGCGAGTGTAAGACGTAACTGTCACACACACCAGCATATAACATGGTTGGCTTGTTTGTTCTAGTTCTTTTACAGCGCGACACTCTATCCAAACATATAAATAAGCAAAGATTGAACTAATATGATAATAATGCATGAGAAGGTAGTCATGATAAATTGATGTGAGTGAAGTAGAATAAACCAGTCATTCCCAACCACCGTGTTTCAATGCTGTGTCCCTGTGTCCCAACATAACATGGCGCAGCCGGTAGGAAATAATACTAGATAAACTTAAATTACAGAAAAATAAAGTTTATTCCCACTTATTTTGTGGTGTGACACAGTACAACATAGTTATCGATATCTTATGGCACCTGTGATTCTGGGACGGTTCCCAGTTAGCGAAAACAGTTCCTACGTTAACCTAAGTTAATCCGCCAATTAGGAATCAATTTATAGAATTGACTACAGATGTTTTCAATTTCTGTAAATATAAACCATTTGTCTTTCGGTTGCGCTCTATATCTTCTTCCAGACTTCATATTCAAAGTTACTACTATCTTAGTGTAATTGCTGCGTTATTACCTACTCGCGATTCGTTGATATTTGTCTTGCAAGCGCGCGTGCCATACGTCACACGCTAAATATTAAAGCTAGAACATCCCAGCTGAGATTAATATGTCGTCACTGGTACTTTACGAATGCGACGCGCCAAATGAGAGAGGATACGGTATAGGAGTCAGCGGATGTGATAATACCATCGTATGGAAATTTTGTATAGATAAGGACGATTATTGATTGTAGAATTTGGGTATTTTTGCACTGATAGAAATATTTATTAATCCTTGTACTTTTATTTTAATAATCGTCTGTTTGCTTATTTCGTTAGTCGTCATTTCGCGAATATTATAAGTCTCGCGATAGATGAGCTGATAATTGAAATCTTCTTCTCTTCTTTCGACAGTAAGTTTAACTGGCTTTAATATAACAATTAAGTTATGCTGTCATGTTAAGGTAAATACGCAGCTGTAGCCCGCGAATTTTAAAATTTTCTTACTTTTTTGCTATTTTTAGGTCAGTGTCAGGTTGTACCTTGATCAAAATATGATTCGCGATTATAACAGATATGTATTTACAGAATTGTAATAATTAGAATCATTAATACATCTCTAAGTTAGATTTTTTCCATTGAATGACTTTTTCATGAAATCATGACATTGGATTTTGCGGGTTACAGCTACAGCATTTTGCAGGATCGATCGTGAAGATGTTTGCCTTGGCTGCATGGACAAATGTACTTCTATATTTTGTTTGGTTTGAGTCATTACTCTTCACAATTTGTTGCAAAACCTCTTCTGGCCCACGATCTTGGGCTCCATCATAGCATGAGACATGGCGCTCGAGCCTTACGGCATCCCCCAAACATGGGTAGGGTCTTCGTCGTTGGCCCCGCTGACAAGGGTCCAAATCAGAGGTATTAATTTGTTGGGCGCGCTGTAAATTAACGGCCGCGAGTTCGTGTAACCGAGTTACCCCGCAGTCCACATAGGGAGGGATAATTTGTAACGTGAACGAGTAATAATTTCCGCTGGCTGTCCCTTAACTACGACGTGTGCGGGATTAGACGTTAAGAAGGGTAAATGTGTTCCCTGTAAGGCATCTTATAGGTATGTTTAGATATCGAGTGTCGAGATGTTCAGGGAATATCCGACTTTCAACCTTCTTAAATCTCAGTATCTCAGTGTTCTGCTTCCGCAATGACAATGTTTTTCTATCGTGGTTATTATTTGTCCCTAGACAGTGATGCCACCATTAAGTGGGCCCGGTGCATCCATTTATTTAAATTATGGTGTACTTTTTTTCTTAATGGAAATAATTTTCTAGAATGGCGGCGGATATTTTTATGAAAAATGGGAAGGAAAGGGAAGAATTTATGGTTAGGAAATTTTGTCGTGAAAGTTTGTTAGGAGTTTAAATTAAAACTGCGTGTTATGCTAATTTTTGTAGGTAAGTACGTCATATTATCGGCCAAATATGCTTTTATGTTATAAAATAATACTTCCATAAAAAAACATAAGACCAGCTACGAATAATACCTGTGTTATAAATACAGATTGTTACCTAAAAATATTCCAATCCTAAAATTATTCAAAACGAATTTAGATATTCCATTTTGATTGAAATATAATTTCTTTAAATCAAACATCAAAGCTTTATAAAGTTCCACCGCGTTGTTTAGCTAGCGAACAATTTTAGTTATGCTCAGTGACTTGGAATTCTTGGAATGTAATGCGAATGCCCCTCTACTTCAGTCTCGAACTTAGATAATTAATTAAAAGTTTTAAGAATAGCCCCGCCCCCTGACTTGTGACTGATGGCTTACATTGCCAACTATCTACGGTTTATTTCTTCAACATATTTACGAGGGGAAGAATAAAAGAGAGATGAAAAGTTTGAATTCTAATTTTGAATATCAATTAGGTTTTATTCTAGGATTGGATTCCTGTAATGTGTGAATGACTTTTTCTGAATGAAAAATGAAAGCTTTTTATCGACTGTAATGCATTTTTTTTTGCTTTGAGCGGCCTCACGAATCACACTTAATCACTAACGCATCGTCCATATAATCGAAATACTAAACAATTTCCTACAAAATACGAAGGCAAGGTTGCTCAAACGTTTGAACAGTCCATTTATTAGCGAATGATTTACGATACATACACTGGCCCTTGTAGCAAGTGCTTCCAAAAGTTCAAAGGTCCAATATTTCAGCTCAATACCTAGAGTCGATATTAATTTCTAATTTTGATTACAAGTTGAAACGAGAGGGAGGAGGGAGAGAACTTGTGCTAAGAAACGACCACTTCAGATATGGTTCCAGTTTATCGAACACATTTATAAGGTCTCCGCGATTTTAATTAGCTCTTAACCTCTTTTAGAACTAAGGGACACCAGATGTCGCAGTAATTACTGAGATCGTAAATTTACCCACTCAAATTTTACAGATTTTTTAATGAAACTGGCTAAAGAGAACAAAGTAGAATAGAATAGAATAGAATACTCTTTATTATGTACACCATAAAAGTTACAGATATAAATGTTGAAATTTTACACAGGGTGACACAATGGGCGGTCTTATCGCTAAAAGCGATCTTTTACAGACAACCTTAAAGTAGTTTAGTGTTTAATCGTAAACTACCAACAAAGGCTACAAAGACCTATTAGTTAATGCGTTGTAAATTAACTCGCTTTTTGGATTCATTTTCAGTTTAAAGCGCTCCTGGACGCGGCACAAAATGTATACCACTGGCAACATAAGAGCCGCAAACCCATTCACTTGATAAAGCAAATTAAAAAAAAAAAAACAGATTGCTTAACGGCACCGCAAGTAGTTTCTGGCTATATTCCATCTTGCATATTCGCCGAATAATCTCTTTGTGGAAGGCTTAACTTTAATCAAACTTTAGCAGCGCTTAAGCACAAAACAGATGACAACGCAACAGCAGCTTTAAGCAGATAATAAGTTAATTTTGCTTCATACATTCGCTGCGGCGTTTTCAAACGAGCCACATAAATTGTGGGCGATGTGAAAAATAGACCTGACTGCGGTGGCGCTGGCGGCGCGTGGAGCCGGCACGAATATATGATCTTGAATTTTACAGGTAAACTAGACCGAGAACTATGTTATATTTAGTAGGTTTTAATACGATTGGATAAGCTCCACTCGTTGGAGACCTAAGCGTATTCAATATTTTACGATGTACGCAGGCGATTCGATTCGGGGTTTCCAGCAGTGTGAGCTCGGAACACATTTTAGCATTTTTATTTTCATTGCCTCTAAATTCTAGCGAGCTATGTTTTAACAGTATATTGCGGAAAGCAATTTGATTGATTGAAAGGCAAGGCCTTTCTTTATCCTTCATTTGTTAAATTGTGAACGACTTCAAATTATTTTACCTCGATGTTTTTTAAAGAGTCTATTCATACGATGTTTTTGTTGGAATTACGAATTTATTCATGAAGCTATTGTACCTAGTTTTACTGCTCATATTATATTGGTGTAAGTTGGTTAACAATTCCAACATAAATTTTATTAGTACATAAGGTATATCAACAATGGTTGTTACGCCAATCTCCCTTCAGTAATAAACGTTTGAATATGAATCATAAAATTGTGTTATCTTGGTGTGGTTAACATAAAATTTTGTCTCCAGAGCCAATCTATAAGTTGACGTCCTCGTTATAGCTTCATTTCCTGAGATGATGTAACGTCGTATAATAACACTTTCGTATAGATCGGAATAACAGTCGAAAATAACAGTGAAGACAGGTTATAAGATATTATTTCAAATGTATCGCTTACGGTTTACACTTGAAGTACGAACCTGGAACATAATACCTCGTAAAGGTCCGGTACTGAAGATGAGCCTCTTCCTCAAGCCGTCTCAACAAAGGGGTTTGAGCCTTAATGCTACTGCTGCAAAGTCCAGCTATCAAACGCTTTTGTTGAAATCAGTGTTAATGTGGTCAATGTTGGTGCCTTGTCTACTTCCAAATTCTACTCTTTCTATGAACGTGAAGATTGGCTTCCCATGGATTGTTTTTATCTGTTCAGTTTTTTTGCTAGCTTATATGTTTTCCTTGCTCTAATAAATAAATAATTACTTGTTGCTCTCCATAAATTAACCAGTGTTACTTATTACGATCTACATAAATCTTTAACGTTTTGCAACAGCATTTAATACTGAAAAAGGATCTCCATTTTTACACACTTCCGCCATATTGCTAGACTGTATTCTAAACACAGTGTAGGGCTGAAAAATTGCAGTAGTGCGCAAGTAGTGACAGTTTGCTAGATCGCAGCCCCCGACGCTATTACATGATCCATATCGACTTGCGCGGAATTGTAAGCAGCTGAAGCACTTAGATATTTTCTTTCCATTGTTGACTAGGAGTGGGCGATTTATATTAATAGAACAATATACAGGGGTTGCTTTGTAATAATCTTTCTGTTTAAATTCTAATATTAGCCTGTAAATTTAATTTTCTGAACATATAAGTAACTCATGTCCTGAAATATTTAGGGATCTGTAGATTCAGTAGTTATGCTTTGTAAACGGATTGATAATTGCAACTGGTTGTGGTAAGCAAGGAGGACTTCCAGCTAAGATAGCTTAGCTTGTTAAGGACGTCAGTTGCTTTATAAAAACATACAGTGAAGTCGTCAATGTACAATACTAAAATTTAGCAGCCACTTATTAGAAAATAAAAGTGACACGGCAATTCCACGATTGTTTTCATTGCTGGTGATACATCAATGTGAATTGAATGCGTTCTTGCTGGCAACACGTGGCGGGCGGACTCTGCCGACTACTACGGTACTACCTCCGCTACTTCGAAACTATGCAACACGAAATGTACGGAGCACGTTTCACACTCCACTACCTTATTTCTACAACTACCGACATCGGGATGCGAACTAAAAACGCAATGGAATGTAAAAAGGTAACCGGAACCGTGTTTCGCGCATTCGCAGAAGATATCGGAATCCTGCCGGTATATTCAGTTCAATAAGAATTTATGCCCTCATATTTCGTATCATCAGTACCGTTTATTTTCCACACGTTTTCCTTGTCGGCTCAGTCGGGCGGCGGAAATACATTTCAGGGAATTTTTCTCTTGCAAGAGATAGAGCTAATTTTGCATAGGTAGGTGTTTCTTCAATCTTATGATATTAAATTCTCGGTATCGGTAATATTTGTTTTGTAGTATTGGTTTTCTCTTGGATTTTATCGGTAAAGTCTAATGTTAAGTGTATTTATTTATACAAGGTGTAAATGCAAAACCTGAAAACCTCTTAAGGAGTAATTGTACTCTATGAACAATTTTTACTATGCAACAAACCTGAAATCGCGAAAAAAATATATGCTGTTCCCTACATTTATGTTCGCCTAACTCTTCAAAATGTAGGGAAAGCTGATTTTTTTCGCGATTTCAGGTTTGGTGGTGATGTATAAATGTGTGTTTTGAAAAAGATCTGTTTAATTTTACGTACTCGTATAATTGTATGAAAATATGTGGTATACATTGTGTCAATTATGCTAAATATTTCACTTACATTTCATCGGATATCGTGGTCTTTACTAACCACGCTCTGCTTAAATTAAAAATAACAAATGACTACATACAAAATGCCCCTACATTACCCGTAAAACCCTTGTAAATTCATAAGCGAAATAAAAAATAAAGTACAATACACGGCACGCGTCTAAACGACGACTTTTATAATCATAGTTATGACCCAATAAAGGTAATTAAACACTATTTTTCCACGCGAAAAATCTCGCACATAAACGTAACGAAATAACTAGAAATTTCATGCCATAGGTGTGCTACATAATAACAGCCGCACGGGTCGATCAAATTACCCTACGCTCGCCGTGGTTGGTTCATGGATGGGTTACCATCCATTACAAATCGAAACCCTTCCGGGCCTCCGAAAGCAGGTTAAGCTCGGCTGTCATTCACCGGCTGTCAGTTGTTACAGGAAGTAAAAAACCCAAAAGTTTGACAACCAGTCTTACCAAGGGGTATCGTGTTACCCAGTAACTGGAAGGCGGAGTTCAGATAGGCAGTCGCTTCATGTAAAATACTGGTATTCAGTTGCATCCGGTTAGACTGGCAGCTGATCCAAATGCTAGGCAGATTGATATTTGTGGTAATAATAGTGCTTAGAATACTGGACATAGGTACCATACGCGTTACAATTTGTCATCTTCGCCTAGTACTCGTATAGATCTCGATATATATGTTACGGCTAATACCCGAAGTGCGGCTACACCTAGTTTTAGCCGGTTAGAACTAGGTGTAGCCACTTACTCTTGGTTAAACCTAGTACGAGCCGATTGTTTTCGGGTAAAATCATTTGGGTTGGGTTAGGTTAGAACAGTAACCATTAACAAGCGAAGGCGAGCGAGCGAAGCGAGCGTGCCGCGGCAGCGGCCGCCGAGCGCCAGATCCCCTCTATTGTTGGTAAATTGGTTTTATCCAACAGGGATTGTCTGGACCTATAATTCTAACCGGCTAAAACTAGGTGTAGCCGCACTTCGGGTATTAGCCGTAACATATACATATAAGTAGAGTACAATAGTAAAACTGTATGTTCTATCTGTTATGTTATCAAAGCATTATCCTACTGAACTGTTTGTTAAATTTCAGCATTCTTGAGAGCAAAAACCACGCCATCAAGACAAATTCAGCTACTAAATACCTAAATTGATGTATTGCGAATGAAAAGTATACTTTTTAAGATGATAAGGTGCAAGAAGTCATCTTAGGCCTGTATTACAGAACTACGTTCAAAACTCAAGCATTACTTAAAACTCGTTTTAAAGCCATTTGATTGGTAGAAACAAGTTTTTAGTAATGCTTGAGTCTTATCCATATCATCGCTATGTGTACCTATCTTTGTACCTGACCAAAAACCATATTTTTAGTAGCAATACTCTGGTGTATTACACTTCACGATTATAATGTTTTAGTGTGAATACAAGTTCAGTACAGTTTTTATTAGTGTACGTAAAGGCTTATGGTTATTGCCATTAAGAATGTTGTTGTAAATGGTACTTATGGTTAATGTCGGCAGGATTAAAAATCCCGTCGCTTAAAATGTAAGCAGTTTAATGCCGTAATAAACGGTAAAGCCCACGAGTGCGGTAAGGCCGGACATATGTGTCATGAGTTATGTTATGTCCGCGTTGCCGCTTTTGTTTTTATTTTATGTACAAGAGAAATCACAAAGGAGAGATTTCCATTGAGTTTATTTCTGATCTCTAAAGACAGGCTTGCGTGTTACTGAAACGCTTATATAAAAGAGCATCTGGTTTCGGAACCAACCAAAACCTATGTGGGACCTAGGATGCGAGATCCCAAACAAAGAATGCGATGGGAAAATCACTGTCCAACAATATAATTTCTTTAAACGTAAACCACCAAATCAAGGCCTGACAACCAGAATGTCAAAATACTAAGACGAGTCACAGGAAATGTTCTTAAAGGTGTTAGTCAATAGGGAGAACGTTAGCCGCAGCGCCACCGGCCTCGTAAACCATCGGCACGTGAGCTGCCAGATAATCTAATCACACTTCTATTTCGGGCAGGTACTGCTTCGAGTTGGATTCTGCCTCAATCTAAATAATATGTAGAATAAGTTGGTGTTAGAGCTTCTGAGAGAGTCATTGGGTACTAAGTTTTAAGATCGGATCTATTTATTTTTGTTAAGGTTATAGCTGCCTCGCGAAACGTAATCATTTTATTTACATACAATATGTAGATAGCTGAAACTAAATAAAGGCTAACGAAAATAAATGTAACGTTTATGATAGAGAACAGTGAATTGAAAGAATGAATGCGAAACAATATCCCCAGTTACTGATGCAAATAATTTATTTGAAAGATTTTATAACTTGAATAAAAATATGCCGAAATAAAATTTCGGAACAATGAGAGCCGCAACTACAATTTCTATATTTTAACTTGAGTGAGGGCAGGGCGGAGCACATCGCGTGTTCAGGATTTATTAGAGCTCGAGCCCACCGAAATATACAAAAAAAAGTTCGCGCCAACGTACTAATTTCATACGGAAAGCAATAGGAATAAATTACTGTAGCTAATGTTTTTATAGTACGTAATCGAGAACATTTTGAACGGCCTCTGATTGTTGTGAAGAAAATAAAGTTGCCGATAAGCTCGGGATAGTTGGGCTAGCCCGTTAGGAAACTCCAAAAGCCTTGGTATAAGTGTCGTTTAGGGCGGGCACACTTGATGCCGTGTGGAAAATAGCCATTTAAATACTGAAGGGCTAGCGGAAATAGAATACATTTGCAGATTATTATGGAATACCTTTTTTCCAGAACATTTTACCAGTCTACACCGACTTGTGTTCTTGGAAATATTTAGTGTCTTTCATGTGTTTATGAAGTCTAATTTATTTTCATCATTTGTTACAGATTGGTTCACTGAAGCACTACTATTTGTTGTCACATCACGAGGTTCGCAAGCGATCCGCAGAGCCGAGCCACGAGCACCATAAAAAGTTAAACGACGAACCACAGGTAAGGCGCCAAAACGTTTTAATTTCAAAATATCAGTAACTGCAGTAGCTTGGTGTTCATGCGATCATAGTTGTTAAAAAAGCAAGGAGGTCTACTCCGAGGCGTTAATACGAATTATCGGCCGAATGTTCGGCCGTTTCTTGACTTCCAAAGTTTCCTTTTTTGACTTTGAATCCAAACTCGGACTCAAGTCACATGTTTTGGGCACGCCACAATTGTGGCGATAAGTCCCCTCTTTGAGGAGTGGCTAGAGAGGCGCCACGGCGTCCTCACCTTCCGCCTGACGCAGGTCCTCACCGGACACGGTTGTTTCGGGAGGTTCCTGTTCAGGATAAAGCGGGAGGAAACGCCCGGGTGTCACCACTGTGTGGATCGCCCGGAGGACACGGTGGAGCATACGGTGGAGGTCTGCCCAGCTTGGGCGGAGCACCGCCGTGTCCTCACGGAGGCGATCGGCGGCGGCGATCGCTCGCGTCCGGCCCTGGTTCAGGCCATGGTTCGGAGCGAGAGTGCATGGGAGGCCGTCACCTCCTTCTGCGAAGCAGTAATGCTAGCGAAGGAGGAGGCGGAACGCGTGAGGGTGAGACAAGGTTCGCGCCCTCGCGCCCTTAGTCGCCGCAGGAGACGCCCCGGGCGTCGGGAGTCGCAAGCCGATTTCCGGCCACCGTAGGCGCGGGCCTGCGGACGGTGAGCGATGGGTAGCTCGCCGTCCGATAACGACCAGGCCCGGGTCGACGGCGCGTTGTGTTCCACGCGCGCCTCAAAGAGATGCAACTTATCCTTAAGTTAGAGTCAATACGACGGCACGGTTGGCGCAGTGGTTAAGCGATTGACTGCTGCGCTGCGTGTCGCGGGTTCGATTCCCGCACGGAACAAATATTTGTATGACCTACAAGTAGTTGTTCCGGGTCTGGCTGTTTGTGTATGTGAGTTTAAATGTTTGTAAACGCACCCACGATACAGGAGAAATTCCTAGTGTGGGGCAACGTTTTTTTTTTTTTTAAAAAAAAAGAGAATAGGCGTACGTGGTAAACCTCTCCAAATTTTCACTGACTACGTAAATAATCGCTCTCAAAGTGTTAAAATTGACAAGTACATTAGCGATGAGACAACTGTCACTTACGGGGTTCCACAAGGGAGCATCTTGGGCCCCACGCTGTTTCAGATTTACGTCAATGAACTGTGTAAGATGCAACTGCCAAACTGCAAGATATATGCCTATGCGGATGACACAGCGATTCTAGTCAGTGGGCCCACATGGGATATTGTTAAAACAAAAGCGGAGGCAGCTCTGTCTGTAATAATGCAATGGCTAAACTCAAATTTACTCACTCTCAACTTACATAAAACTAATTACATTTCATTTGCAATCCGTCGGAACACTACACCGCCTCAAGACTTCTCTATAACAGCTCACTCTTGCCTGAACTCAGCCGGACCCTGTGACTGTTCCACACTCATCAGAACTGATAGTGTGAAATATTTGGGTGTACTAATAGACGATGGGCTAAAATGGGACAAGCAAATTGATGCCCTCACCACCAGAACTCTACGACTCATACACATCTTCAAGTCGCTCAGGGAGTCAGCTAATGCGGATACGCTAAAGATGGTCTACTACGCTCTGTGTCAATCGGTTCTTGGGTATTGTATTACTACTTGGGGTGGTGCATGGAAAACTAACTTTCTTAGAGTAGAGAGAGCGCAAAGAGCAATACTCAAAGTAATGTCGAGTAAGCCCTACAGATACCCAACAACGGATATCTACTCCGACTGTATGGTTCTAACGGTCCGGCAGCTCTTCGTGCTACGATCGGCCCTAAGGAAACATGCCTCCCTACCACCCTATGATTGCAATAAACGAACACTTCGTCTCCCACGTATTCAGCACAACACCAGTTTTGCTAAACACCAATACTACATCCTAAGCACTCATACCAAAAAATTCACCAAGTGCTGGGTATCTTAGACCTAAATACACAAATGGTAAAATCAAAACTAACAGAGTGGCTTCTAAAGAAGGACTATGCTTTTACAGAGTCCTTACTCTCCTTCATCACCTAATGTCCATTTATACTTTACACGCACTACGCTCACACTTACATACCTAACATAAATACATTCACTGAACAAACATAACCCTCACAACACACTCATAATTATATTCATAAACACTTACACACATACAACACACTCACGCAGACACAACCTACACTTCCTTAATAAATAACAACTGCACAACAACTTTTTCATTTTATCACTATTATTAATTAAGCTAGTTTATTTTAAATTTTTTATTATTATTAGTTTTTATTCGATTTTTTTTTCTGGTTACATGAAATACTAAGATTTAATTGTAAAGGATGAATCGACATCTCACATCTACCTATTTTTGTCATTAACTATGTTTAAGACCCTCATGGCGGATCACTGTCTCTTAAGATACAGGTTTACCTAGTTTAAGAGGCTGGGTTACAATTATACTTGAGCTCAGATATTAACATAGAACCAGATGTTACAATGTACACTATTTATAATGCATCACCTTTGTTCCTATCTGTATTTTTATGGCAAATAAATTTATCATTTATCATTTAACTAGAATCAATTCTATTTTTTTTGTAAATTTTGACGTTCAAAAGTGCCTCTTATGTGCCTATTTGAAATAAATGATTTGACTTTGACTTTTGAGTTTGTCAGCACAAACTTACGGGGTCCGTTAGGACCAATGCCTGCCAGGGTTGCGAGTTTGTCCGAAAGGGATATCGTGGCCCTGGCACACAGGCAACGGAAGGAACACGGGTAGGTTTTAGTCAGTGAAATTCTGACACGCCCTCCCGCTCCGCCCATAGCGGGAGAAGTTATTTGATAATTTCCTCCACCCCCCCCCCCCCCCCCCCAAAAAAAAGTCACATGTTTGACTTAGACTGTCGTTTTTTTTTTCTTTTTGTCAACCATAGTCAGGAAACGGCCGAACATTCGGCCGATACTTCGGATTTATCTTCGGAGTAGACCCCAAGGACCACGTCCTTTCCAGAAGATTTAGTAAAAGGCAACAACTGCTGGTATCTGTATAACATTTTATTTCAGACCTTCTTTACGTGGTGTTTTAGAACGTGTGCATTTTGCAGGATTCGCCCGCGGCCAAATCTAATGAAGAAAGAAAGAGTCGTGATCTTTTTGTTCGGCGCGGCAGACCTGTACGCGAGGTCCCTTTAGGTTTTCCAAAAAAAAATTACACTTGAACGCGACGATCGCGTATCCGCGTGAACGATCATTTTGGTTAGGACGCTACGCGGGTAGGTCTCTCGTTTTTCTACTATCTAGGTAATTAACCATTTTCGCCATAAATGGGTTTTTACCTCATAATTGTTTCGACGCCTCATAAAATATTCTCTAGCAGAGTTTTCCTACTCTAAAATGCTTCAATTAAAGCTCCGTTCACGCCGCGTGTTAAGTATTCATTTCCCTTTACGTGTTAATCCGGATTTTTCTTTATTGAGCAATCTCGGCGACAGACTCGCGACATTGTTCCTCGAATTTGTGAATTATACAGAATGTGTTATTTAATTCGCTTGTCTCGTAAACTCTGGAAGTTGTTGGAGATGTGCAAATGAGAGCGCAAAATGTTAGAAAGCTGCATTTTTCGCCCTCGGACCATTATAGGATCACTCGTGTGTCTGTTTGTCCGTCTGTCACAGCCAATTTGCTCCGAATCTACTGGACCAATTAAGTTGAATGGTACACATATTAATTTCTGTGACCCAAACACGGACGTGTAACGTAAATAAATACATTTAGAATATTAGGTCACTTTTGGGGTGCAAATTAGGAAATTAAATAAAAAGTTTTCCAAACTGTACCGTGTGACATATCAAATGAAAGGGCTTATTGTAAGAATGTAAGATAATTTTTTATAGAATTTTAAAATAAAAACTTTTAAAATTATTTAAGAAAATAGATGAAAATGAACCATTTCCCCCCTTATCTCCGAAACTACTGAGCCAAAATTAAAAAAAAAATACAGAAAAGAGTTCTTTACTTATAGATTACAGGAAAACCTATAAGAAGTCTATGGTCTTAAAATGACATGGTAAATCTCTCAATATTGTGCGTACAAACTTACATTTGCAGTTGGAATGAATGAGGGAACATGTTTTTCAACTACAATGTTAAGTTTCATCTTAAGATAAATTCATCCCAACTACGGAACCCTTTATTGTGCGTAGTCCGACACGCACATGGCCGGTTTTTTTTATTTTCCCTTGCTTATTCTACGTAAGTAAATAGCCTAACCTGAAAATATGTCCAACCCAATTTCTATAAGAGAAAAATGAATAGGGCCAACTATTGAACAGCTTCTCGTATGCATGCATTAACAAGAACAAAAGCAGCCTGGCTTCATTCATTCAACTGTTGTCCATGAAATATATTATTCCCTGTAATTCGCATAATAATCTCATTTTTCAAGGATGCTTGTATTATATTATTGAAGGTTCACAGCCCCACCCTTCAGCTAATCCACGTCCTCACTTAATCTATGTGCCATCTGTCACGCGCCTCCTGCTTTCTTCTTATTTCATCTTGCTTCTCTCACACAATAAATCTGTAATGAAATGAAATCGTTTATTCTGTAAATAGGATATCGGAATCACTTTTACGCGTCAAATTAAAAATAAGCTAGATGTAGTCCACATTTCCTGTCTGACTACCCCTGAGAAGAAATGGCGAAACAAACTCAGGGTCAGTCTCTTTTAAAGCCCAGACATAATCTTGGTCAGATCAAGTGAGGACCATGTAGATCCGTGTCTGAAATGGTCTTTTGAGGAAAGAACCACACAAATTTGAGTGGACCTGTCCAATCAGTGCAAGCATTTCTCAGTAATCGTGCAGCTCGACTCAAGCCTTAAGGAGCTCAACGACTCGACGAACAATACCAAAGAAAAGACATTTGGGTAACCCGCATAAAGTGCTCAAAATGCGAGACCACCATTAAAACTGAGAAAAAGAAAAAAAAAATATTATAAAAACGATTATTAGGAAAATATTCCAAGGAAAAAAAATGTAGCCACATAGTGCTCACATAGGCTCACTTTTGACGTTCGAAAAGTGCTGATTCTCAGCCTAGTTAAAATTATTATTAATTAAGTTATAAAATGACTTTTGATTTTGATTTGTTTTTTTTTTTGATAATACCTTATCCTAAACATACATACACACATACATTATTTTAATATAAACAAAACTTGTGTTAATAAAAAGGCTTAAAACTATGTTAGTAGCATTTCGCTTTGCACTAGCTTGACTTCGTGCTGTACTGTGGAATTTGTCCGTGGAAGCGGCGGAACACCACGTCCTGTGACCAAAAGTCTTCTTCCATGACGAGGGGCAGAAAACAGTTCGGTACACGCACGACGAACGCCTTGAAGTTGACGTTCCGGTGGGATTTCAGTAACTGTACCCTCGGCGTGTACCTCGTCTTTTGGCGCACGTACTCCACGATGTCCTCCGCATTAGTGGTGTAGTGCAGGCGGGAAATTTACACCGGTGTATTCGGCTTTGCGGCACGTAGGCTCATTTCGGGCTCCGTAGGAGCTTTCCCCAACTATGTTGGAGTCGGCTTCCAGTATACGGGATACAGCTAAATACCAGTATTTTACATGGAGCTACTTTCTATCTGACCACTACAACCCAGTAACTGTGTAATACGATACCCCTTGTTAAGACTGGTTATCAGACTTTCGGGCTTCGGACGACCAATAACGACACTGTCAAAGACCCACGAATGACAGCCGGGACTAACCGCTTAACTTGCTTACCGAGGCACGGAGGGGGTCTTGGTATGTGAAGATGGTCACCTATCCACGGACCAACCCCGGCAAACGTAGCTTAACCTGTTGGATCGACCCGTGTGACTGTTAAAAAACAATTTGTAATACAATTTGTGGATGACAATGTGAAAAGAGAAAATCACAAAGTCCTCTGTACGGTCGTAACGTTTAAATGATTTGCTTTGTGAAAGACAACTGTTTTTCGGGTTTTTACTTTTTATTCATGAACAGAACAAGGGTTTAGGCTTTGTCGTATTCCCATGTCATGTTGTTACTATAAAAACTAGGTACATAATTTTATTCGGCTGTCGACGTGTTCAACCGAAGCGTTAGGTACGATGTATTCCAACATAAAATCACATCCTTTGCGTAAAAGATACCTGAAATTACGATTCGTATTATTTTTGTTTTATTATCATTACACTGATTAATTTCGAGTGAAATTAAATGTACTTATTACTCGTGTTTGTGCCGTGTCTATTATCGTTTCGTACCGCGTTCTCTTTGGTACAAAGTTAATTTTCATCTGAACTACTTAAATTTTACATTCAGCGAAATGGATACTAGATTTAAATTTTAAACTGTTTTGGAAGCTTTCCGGCGCTTGCGTAACCTATTTCGAATATTTCTTATTCTGGAATTGTTCCCCGTCAGGACTTCGAGGGTATAAATTGCTCCTCTATTCATTTTCTCTTATGAAGTTGGCCCAGATATTTAAGAAATATCTCCGAACGTCATTTTACCCCAAATATCACTATCTGCAACTTTTTGTTTTTCTCAGCAAAAGTTTCCGAAAGCATTTTTCTGTATTGACCCAAAAAATCTTTAGTGTAACAGATAAACTAGCGGATTGCGTAGATAACGCATCAAAAACTTATTACTTAGTCCCATTTGGATTATAGGCTTTTTTCTTTGATGTAGTCCCGTAGTGCGTGACAAAGCAAAGAGGGCGAAATATCAGCCATCTACATTAGTCGCGGGCGGCACACTTCATCGGGATTCTGTGTTTTTCTTCAAGAGACACAGTGCTCATTGGGACTGAGTCAGTGCCATGAGATTCGTGGAATTTTGCTCTCGACGTCATCTAAGGGTCAGCTCAGACCAAGACGCGACGCTGCGCGCACACTTTAAAAGAGGGACTCAAAATATAACTTTATTTTCTACACGAAAAGACACATATTTCATTGTGAGAATTTAGAATACGTTACACTACGCAGCACCTACCCCTCGTGATGCCTCGCGGCGTAAAGCGACGCATCGCGACGCAGTGGTGAATCGCCGGTACGCGCGGATCTGCGCCTCAAGAAGCCGCGTGACGCCGCGCGTCACCCCGAGGCGCAGCCGTACGTCGTTCTCATGCGCTTGCAAATGGTAGACTGCGGGTGGACGCGGGGCGGGGCGGGAGCACGTGGCGAATGTAGACACGTTCCGCTGCGCCGCGCGGCGTCACGCTGCGCAGGGAGGCGTCGTGTTGCCACCGATTTTACTATGCGCCTCGCGACGTTGCGATGCGTCTCGCGGCGGCGCGCGGCGCAGCGCGAAATCACTGGCCTCTTCCAGTATCGTCACGTCACGTCGCGTCGCGTCGCGTCGCGTCTCGGTGTGAGCTGACCCAAAGAAATGCGACATTTATTACTGTTATACTTTTGTAAGTACGTCGCCGTCAGTGCTCCGAGAATATGCAAGTTGTATTCAAGAATGTCTTGAACGAAATATCCTTGAGCATGTGGCTCCTTTTCGTTTCGTTCCCGCTCTGCAACAGAGTTGAGCATTTTTCAGTTGTATGAAATTAGTCTATGTTCAACAGAAAATACAACGCTGCTTAGAAAAATGACCGCTTTTGTTGTTAATGGCATTACATTTACAACAAATGTCACTTTTATTTTATCATACCTTTTTAAAATTCCGGACCTATTTACTATCAGTGTTTTTTTATTCATCAACTAGTTTCTGCCGGCGAAGTCGTCCGCGTGAAATTTCTTGTTTTACCGTAAACTATGCCATTCGGTAATACTATTGCTTCCAATTACATAATCAGCATATAGTGAGAGGGAGTGGGCCGTAATCCACCACGCAGGCACAGTGCGGGTTGGTAGATGTCACATGTCTTCGAATTTTTAGTTCTAGGACATGCTAATTTCCTCACGATGTTTTCCTTCACCGTTTTGACAGCAGTGGTGATTAAATAATTTAGGGCTGAGTTCGAACCCACAACCTACTCGTTAGTCGAGGTCGTTACCTCCGTTAATGGGCCATCACTGCTCTCCCTGTCTTCCCATTAGTGAAAGAATTTTCGGAATCGCATCAGTAGTTTCAAAGATTACACCCTATATACAAACTCACAAATATTACCTCTTTATAATTTAACTAGCGACCCACCCCGGCTTCGCACGGGTGCCATTTTCATGACTGTGATGAAGACGGTATTCTGTTCACGACACGTTGTGCACAAGTTAAAAAGTACTAGGCTTACATGAATTCAAGATAGTATTACATTACTATTATTAAGTACTTTTTTTGTATATATTTACATAATATATACCTTATGTCCATATGGAATAATGTGCCTTTCAAATTGTGAAATAATTTTTCAAATAGGAGCTGTGGTTCCGGAGATTGCCCTCCACGTATACACAAACTCGCTCTCTCTCTCTATTTAATATTAGTATAGATATTGTTTTTTTTTATTATTCCTAATATCAATTTTCGGCATTTCTTTTTCTGACAACACTTACACTATCTTCGTGAAAGTAATTTATTTATTGTAATAAGTAAAAATTAAATAATTTCTTCTTGAATTATATATCGTAGACCAATTCTAAGAGACACGTTCGAATTCTTAAATCCTGCAGCGTTTCGGGGTGGCAAAAATACCTTAATAAATATGACCAAGCTGTGCACTGAACCTTACATTGATAGGAAAAGATGACCTTCCGACCGGAAAGTTACTTTTCCCTCATAACACTACTTAATAAAGCGAAACAAAAGGAGCACTGTTTTCTTTTTATAAAGATAGTATTAGCCGAAATGAGGCGGTGAACTCCGCTAGTCCCGGCCTTGTAGGTATTAGGATCAGAATCAATACCTTTGGGGCTCTTTATATCAGCTCCTGTAACGTGGTTGCGGTCCTTGATAAATGTAGACAGGCACTCAGTGTAACACATCAAAACAAAGGCTATTGAACTTTCGCAAAAGTGAAAACATTCACTGGAACGATAGACACGTACTTTCTTCACCCATGTATAAATGTGATATTTTTACATATCGTACGCTGCGACTTTACACCGTAACTGGGGTTATCCTTAAGGGTACGAGGCGGGAATACTAATGCAATCCCTTGTTGGTACAGCGGGGCGCAGAACGCCTTCAGCAGAAATAAAGACATTGTAGCAATTTTTATTAGAAGTTTTAAGGGGAGGTTACGATTTTCGTTCAGTCCTTTTTGTTTTATCTCATATCGTGTTCTGTTTCTAATTGATTACTAACGGTCTCGTGTAGCTTTTTGCTACATAAATTTCATGATACAGGAAACAGTTCATAAGGCATAAATATTTCTTTGTAGGTTCCCAATCTTATATTACCTTCCAGAATCCAGTTACGTATTAGGTTTAAATACTTTCCACTCACATTTGAAACGCCTATTTAGGCATCATTTGTCCCATGTATTTTGAGCCCTGATTTCTTTTAATTTGGTTCTAAAGCAAAATCAATCTTTGTTATGTTGATTAGATTCGTATCGCGTTAGTTATGGAATAGTGCACATACGAAGTAGGATTAAATAGGTAGGTGTAATAAGAATCTCTTCGTTCTCTAATACAAACGTATGAGTGAAACCAACCATCTGTGATCTTAAGAAGAAGGCAAATCTCAACTATTTCTATGCATGTATCGCAAGCATGTACCGTTCTTACAGCTAAAGTTGTGCTTTAAGCGGTGCTCACATTGTCTCGATAGCGCTTGACGCTTTTAAGGCAAATGCGAGGTGTACAGAGTTCCATGCGCCATTTGATGAGAATATAAAGTATTAACATAAACGTTACACGATCACACGTGGGACATCATTTTCAGTATCACATTTAGCTTCCGCTGAACGAGCTGCAATAATAACGAGATTTCTCTTCGGGAATGGCCCTTTTAACCTTTTTTCTGGGGGAAATGACATCATTCCGTAGGATGGCTTATATTGTTATAAGCTTCTGTATGTTTTGCCCGTGAATCTGTGGAAATTGTACCCACATGTCATTTTCATTTTTGGCAATCCGCGCAGGGCACAAATTTTCTCCTAAACGATGTTATTTTCATTTGTTTTGTTATGTTTTATTTATTTTGAGCTTATCAGCGAAAAGCGAGGACATCCTAGAATTAGTTCTATCTTATGTTTCATAGGAGACAACAGCCAATATTGGTTATTGTCGTTGTCTTTATTTCACATTACGATAAAAATAGAGCTTATTTTAGAAAGTACAATACACACACAATTTTCTCGCACCTGTCAACATTGGTTCACCTTCAAGATTCAATACAGAATCTACGAGTACATCACACGAATATTATAAAGGCGAAAGTTTGTGAGTGTGCGTGTGTGTGTATGTTTGTTACTTCTTCACGTTCAAACGGCTGGACCAATTTTGATAAAATTTTGTATGGAGGTAGCTGACACCCTGGAATAAGACATACTTTTTATCCCGATATTCCCACGGGATCGAGACTTACGCGGGTGAAACCGCGTGGCGCAGCTAGTACTCGTAATATATAAGTTATGGAGTTTTAGCCTATCGCGTATACCAGTTTCACATCATATCTTGGAATCTAATTAAATACTGTTGTTGCCAGTTCAGATTGTTTCGTCCCAAACTGGCCTACTAGGAGCGATATCAATTCTCGCTATGATCAACTATTTCTATCCACATGGACCGCAAACACAAATCTATAGGCCGAAAAGTCTGTATTACAAAGCAACAAAGCATTTACTTCAATATTAACTCGGCATGTGCCGAATACGTGACCAGCTGTGCCATTTACATGGGGCAAATATTAGACCGGGCTATTTGTATCACTGGTCAAATTTATTGTGGACTAAAGTTTCCTTCAGCAACATACCGTGACGGTTTTGTGTCTTTGTGGTCGTAACAAGCGGAGTTGGGGTCGACTTGGGCGGAGTGGTCCGTGGACTAATAAAACTCTGGGGCGTGCCGGCCCCAGTGACCGGCCTTTCTCATGTTGATGAGACCAACACCAACACAGATAACCTACATTACGTCCCTTATCAATATAGTTGGTTTCTTAGTACTTGCCAAGTCCTTCTTGGTAATTATTGTCGTCTTTAAATAACGTTTGCGGTTAATTACAGTTGGAGCTATTTATTCAAGTCACTGTTTGGACTCTGCCTCTTTTTCCAAGGCTTTTTTCTCTCTCGAGGCCTTTATTTATAAGGGTAACCGCGTTTAGATGTAGATGACAGATATTTGTATTATGATTTGTGTGATGCGGTTACATAACATGCTCCGCATTTACGCTGGCACTTACTCGCATACGATTCGAGTAGCGGAACATGACGCGAAGCAGTACAATTGAACTACTGCGGTTTCGCTGCTATAGTTTCGCGGCGGAGGTGTGCTATCAGCGTTATTGCAGTGACTCAAGCTTTGCTTTAGGAAATTTATTGCTATCTGTAAATTGGCGAGATAATCGATATACAATATCTATTCAGAGTTTATTTGTATTATAAAATATTCATAGTTAATCATGAGTTAAACAATAACTGTTCTTGAAATACGAGTTCTCTGGGCCGGTCGCACCGGCCTTCCGCTTACATTATACAACAAAAAGCCTTTTCATAAAGCCTGTCTACATCATAATGAACTGCAAGAAAGAATTTTAATTAGACTCAAAACAAATACGTTCACCGGAGCGCAAATTGGGTCGCGCAACAAAAGACAAGGGTCAACTGCGTAGATGAAGTGCGTTTCTTTTAGGCGTAAATCTGTTTAAACCCGTCCGTGCCGTAGACTTGCGGCGTCCGTAATAGACCCCTTTGGTCTATTAGTTTAGGACCCTATTACGTTACGGTGTGTTACTACAAAGGAGCTTTATTAAACCTCATTCGGTATGTTCGGCTCTCGTGCCGACTTTTTGCCCGTCCCAAGTCGAAGGATAACTATGTTTGGTTTGCGCGACATCTGCTGTTTGTTCAGCTGAATGTACGCGCAAAAAACAATATCCGAGGCACGAATGTTTGGATGAAGCAAAAACTGATTTTTATCAACGTCAGCTGAATAAAAATATTGTTTACTTCACGACTAGAAGTTTCCGCGCCTATGTAGACACATCCCATGTTACTATAACGTGTTGATATGGAGATAAAAACTTTACTAAATGTGAAAAGAAGAAAATACAAACTTTTCTTATTAGATTTAGAGCTCGTTCCACTGTGACTCTACGAATGGCTGAGATAAGATTATAAAAATAAGTACTTGTTTTCTTTGTCAGCAAATATTTTTCCTCCCAAAGAAGGCGTTACATTTTTTTACACACACATCAAACATTCCAGCTTGCAGTTAAGACCACAAGAACGTTATCCCGTTGTTCCTGTTCCATAATAATGCATTATAAACAGAGTAGAGCGAGGATTTTTTATTAAATTACTCGAGTAGTGGTGCTGTGACAAACAGTGGACGCTTGCTCCTGAGTCGTTCATATGCTGCGGCGACCGCGCCAATAAAATACGTGCGACATTCCGCCCCACACTCCCCCGGCACCAGCCACAAGCCACGTAATGCTTTTTGTACCATTTCAATTGTGTGCAAACGTTTTATCCTTGTATTTTGCTTGAAGTAATAAACTAGGATGTAAATATTGAAATTGTCATTATGGCTGTACTTGCATCCTTTTTTATGATGGGTTTATTTACGAATGTTGTCTTGTTTCATTTTGCAGGTGTGGTTGTTAAGTTATTTTTCTTTGTAATGAAAATGTGTGCATGTCAATGAAATTTAGACTGAAATAATCATAGAGATGTTCTTATACTATTCTGAAACAAGTTATATCTGAGTCATAAAGCGACCCCCACAAAAATATACAAGCTGCATTTTAAGAAATTCCACAAAAATAAACGAAATTTCCTTGGAATTTGAATTTTTTCCTTTGCGTAAGTAATTCCATTTTCCTTCAACTATTACGTGGCTTATGGCCGCTCCTCCAACGTTTGCTCTCTCCACAGTTGCTAATGAAATTAGAGTACCGCAGCTAAGACAACACAATTTACAACAGCGGAGAATATTTTTAAAAAGGTACATTTTGTTCGACTTTTTTGCTGTTAAGTTTCGCGTCAGACGAATTGTGTCGTTTCGTCTCGACCTCGGCACTTGTGAAAAAGCAATGAAACCGGGTCCCGGCGCGGCGCCCCGGGCTTTCTCATGCTAATACACTACGCTGGTACTAGCCGCCCCACCCTCCCCTGTCCGTTGCGTTCCAACAACTGTGAAATTGCACCTTCTAATTTTAAATGTTAGATTTGGATAGTCTTTATTTTGTTGGGCAGTTAGCTTTTTTAAAGAGTTTTTTTATAGTTTTCTTTTTTGACTTTGAGTCCTTACCCGACTTCAAGTCACAGTTTTGACTTTGCCTTATCTCTTCGACTGCCTTTTTTTTTTTCTCGCCGTAGTCAGCGATAGTTAGCCGTAGTAAAGAAACGACCGAACATTCGGCTCATACTTCGGATTTATGTTCGGATTAGGTTCGGACGAGACGCCCGAGTTTTTCCTCTGAAAATTCTCTTACTCTAATTTTATTTTATCACTGTCCTACACAAAAAATGGTATGTATTTCCAGGAATAGATACCACTTTTTGTTTTTTTTATTCAATTCAATGATTGCAATTTTGCAATAGAATTAGTACCTAAACTTTAAGAGAGTCTAGAGATCTTTCCAACATTGAAAAATATTACTTTTTCTTCGATTTTTACCGTAGTATTTTCTTCGTCCAAGCCGATAATTAGTCTCCGTCACTAAATCCACACGACTAATTATTGTGTTTCTCATTCATTAATTAGTTTGGGACACAGAAACCACAGGTCGCCGCCGGCACTAATAATAAAATCTAATAACAGTCCAGATCTAATTACTTTACTATCTGCTTTCTTTGTCTTTTCTAATTATTAGATTAATTTAATTAGCGCTGTCCTTTGTTAAGAATAGGTTGTCCTATTTCTTTTTACGTATTCACAAGAATAGGTACGAGAATCTCATGCTCTGGTGGAAGTCAACAAGGTTGGTGTAATACGTGCTACTGATACTAATGCGTGATACTTAATAAAGTTTCATAATATGTGGGCGTCCAAGCAAAAGGGGTCCAGTAGTGGGGTATTAAGGGGGATGCGCTAAGGTAGCCCGCGAAATTCAAATTTTCTTACGTTTTTTGCAGTTTTCAGGTCAGTAACCGGTTGTATGTTGATCTAAATATGATTCGCGGCCATAACAAATATGGCTTTACTGAATTAAAATCAGCATTACAACTCTCTAAGTTCATAAAATCCTACTGAATGATTATTTCAGAAATTGTTATTCAATAGGATTTTTCGAAGAGAGTTAGTTGTATTGCCGATTCTAATGATTATAATTCTGTAAAGCCATATTCTTTACGGCCGCGAATCATATTTAGATCAACATACAACCTCTTACTGACCTGCAAATTGCAAAAAACGTAATAACATTTGAATTTAGAGGGCTCTAAATTCAATTTTTTTTAAGTTAAAACTAGATTCGGTATCTAGAATAGTCAATTGATAATATTGCCATACAACGTGGCAATGCTGCCAGCCTTTTGGGCACTTTCTATCCTTCCTGTTGACAGCGATGCGGACGATTTTTTGATGCCCTATGATTATTTCCCCTCCTTTTTTATATACTTGTACATATTATTATTAATTTAAGTCTGTTAGTTTTAAATTATGTAAATATTTTAGAAATAAACAGTTTAAAAAAAATTGAAACGAAGGATTAAAAAAATATTCAAAAACTGGCACATTTTTTTTAATCAGGCATTTGTAGTTGAAACTCTGGAAAAGCTTGATTTGAGAAAAACTATATGAACTTAACGCAGATAATTCAGCATTAATTAATAATCAATCGCGAAATGCAATTTTCCCCCCAACTTTACAAAACTGCGTACTATCTCGGAAACTAAATGCCGAGAACTGGATCCTTTTTGCTTGGTTGCCCACATTTAAGTATAATTGGTGGAGGCGCCTTTACCAAAAAATCCTGGCATATAAAGTTGAAAATTCTGCGGCCGCTTTTGGCATAATTATTATTTTATTTTTATTACCCCTTATTTTCTCAGTGCTGGGCAAAGGCCTGTACTCTCTTTCCATCTCTCTCTGCTCGGAGCTGCCAAGGACCAATCTTTATTAAAGCAGTCCAGCTCATCCCGCCATCTCGGTCTGGGCGTGCCGCAATGTCGTTTACCATTAAGCGGGACCCACTGGGTCGTAAGTTTGTCCCAATCGTCTAACATGCGGCAGATGTGACCAGCCCAATTCCATCTAAGCGTGGCAGCTTTCCGAGTGACATCAGTTGTTTTAGTGATGGAAAAGGTTGTTGTATTCTTAACCCGGTCCACAAGAAAAAACAAAAACATGGACACAACGGTACAAAAATATATACTAAGTAAATAAAAAAAAACCCGGCCAAGTACGAGTCTGACTCGCGCACAAAGGGTTCCGTACCATTATCTATAAAAACGGAAAAAAAAACACGTTTGTTGTATGGGAGACCCCTTAAATATTTATGTTATTCTGGTTTTTAGTATTTGTTGCTATAGCGGCAACAGAAATACATCGTCTGTGAAAATTTCAACTGTCTAACTATCACGGTTCATATTTAGCCACAGCCTGGTGACAGACGGACAGACAGACAGACAGACGGCGGAGCCTTAGTAATAGGGTTCCCGTTTTACCCTTTGGGTAGGTACGGAACCCTAAAAATGACTGCTTCGTTGGTCTAGTGGTCGCTAGCGCTACTGCTGAGCATGAGGTCTGGGTTCGATTCCCGGGTCAAGCAAAGTGTTCTTGGGTTTTTCCATCTAGAATTTCTCAGTAGCAGCCCGGAGTCTGGATTTGCGCCCGGTTGATGACAATAGGCTGGGATGGGACTTTTAAAAATAACTGGCGAAATTTGGTGGTAATAATAGTACACCCCCCCCCCCCCCCCCGCCTCACCTACCCAACCCTTCAGGGAACGCAGGCGTGATGTTATTTTATATTATGTTATGTTTTGATCGTACTGCTAACGAGCACATTTTTTTCTCCTTTAAACTAAGCTTACATACCCATTAATTAGTCTTGGCAAACAGTTTCCCGTCTTTCACAATTAATTCGCTATAAAAGTCTAAGAACTAGATCCAGAATATGTTTGTCGGACCTTTGTCTTTTTGCTTGGCCGCCATCCAGAGCTAAGAGCGTTGTAATTACGTCTTATGGCTGGCTAAATGTTTTGTATCCAATCTAACACGTCTTAACAACCGTGAAAGAGATTGTTTCAGCTCTTCTCTAATCTCTCATTATTTTCCAAGAAAAGTTTTGAATGTGCTTACAAAATAGTTTTTGCAATGTTTCTAGTTGCTGCTGCTTTGTGACAGCTTGGTGAAAAGAAAAATAAACTGTTGGCCCCTTGGTTCTTAGAAATGGTCTTTCACATAGGTACCTAAAACAACCAAATATTTGAAGTCTAGAATTTTCTTTTCATTTCTCATTCGTTTTACTTCAACTAGGTAACTCTGTAGTATTAATAATTTAGGCAAAAATACTTTCGCTAAAAGATTTCTGAAAAGCATTGACAATTTATTTATTACTAGCTGCGCCCCGCAGTTTCACCCGCGTAAATCTCGATCCCGTGGGATATCGGGATAAAAGTAACCTATGTCTTAATAGTTTATGTCTTTTAGTTATAATAGTATAACTGTGGTGTGTATTTAAAGCTTGGTTACTAACATAATTCTTAAGTATACTAACAAATCACTTGATCTCAGATCACTTGTGTCTGATACAAATGAATAAATTAAATTAATCAAGGGTGTCAGCTACACCTCCATACAAAATTTTATCAAAATTGGTCCAGCCGTTAGAGCGTGAAGAAGTAACAAACATACACACACACACTCACAAACTTTCACCTTTATAATATTAGTGTGATAGATCAACCTTTTCAGCCTTTTCATGACCTATTTATATGTTATCTGACACGCTGTTATCATCCTGCAAAAATGTTATTGCAGGATTTCCATATCATGCACTCATTTCACCACCCTGAATTATTGTGAAGTATTATGTATTTTTAATTTTATTTGTTGCCAGCGCTGGTTGAATCTGGGTCAGTTTTGCGCAGGCGCGGTGTCCGGCTGTGGGTTATGATGAATAATGATTTATCACTCTTTTTAACCATGATCTTTTGCCCCAGGTCCGATGGTTTGAGCAGCAGCGTGAGAAGCGGCGCATGAAGCGCGACTACTCGCCGTACGACCGCGCCGCGTTCCCGCAACTCTCGCGTCGGTTACAACCACACAGGCCGCACTATCGCGCGCTCACCTCCTCACCCTTCTTTCCCGACCCTCTGTTCAAGGAGCAATGGTACTTGGTACGTATCTGTTGGAACTTTTGGTAAAGATATTGTAGGTTCAGATTGGTATAGTCTTAAGAATTATAGACTTGAAGGGCTTGACTTACAGCGCTGACCTCGTCATGTCTAAACAGCCAGTTTGGTAAAAGCACGAAATTGACAGTAAAGATGATGGTTACGACATTGTTTCTTACCGTTGAGTTGAAAGCGACGGAGGATCATGTCAACAGCACCCAAGTGCGCTCAAAACATCTATGCGCAAAAAAAAACTGTGATTTTTATTGATTTATGCAAAAAACTCTGATTCTGACAGTTTCATACAAAAATCAATAAACTTAAATGTTCAAAATAATATTAAATAACGCTTTTTATTTTTCACTAGCAATTTAATTTAGTTCAACGTAAGTATAGTTGTATCTCATGATGATTCCCAAGAAGTTAGTTTGTTTTGTCATTGATTCTTTGGTTAAATGGTTAATTATTTGTCCTAGTGCATAAGCAAAACAAAACATCTGTAAATAAAACGGTAAGAGCTTATTTTTTATGTCTGCCTCGTTCGTAGCAAGCGCTACTGCTGAGCATGAGATCCTGGGTTCCATTCCCAGGTCGGGAAATGTTATTGAGTTTTTCACGTCTGGAATTTCTCAGTAGCAGCCCGGAGTCTGTATTTATGCCCGGTTGATGGCAATAGGCTCGCCCCCTATTACGTGGAACTTAAACATAACTGGCGAAATGTTGGTGTACTTACCTACACCTCTGCTCTACTCTCACCTTCGGGGATCACAGGCGTAATGTTATTTATAGGTTTTGTACCCCCCATCTTCAAAATTGTGGTTGTACAAAACTACATTCTATCCCTGCGGTAAATACCAACGTCATGTAGGTTTTCACCACAAATTTGGTCCTATAAGCTACTTAACTGTAGGATCTCTGAGAACTGGTGAGAAATACCTAACTGTAAAATATACACTTCGGAAGCTGAGACGGCCAGTCTCCTGTGAAAATGTTCAAAGATTTTCATATTTAACGTTTTATTTAGAACGGAGGTGCCAAGGACGGTTTGGACATGAATGTGGCGCCTGCGTGGCAGAAAGGCTACACCGGCAAGGGTATAGTCGTGTCCATCCTGGATGACGGTATTCAGACCAACCATCCGGATTTGGCGCAGAACTATGTAAGTAGAACTTTGAAACTTATTTAAATGATCGATTGTGTTAGGGCTGGCAACGAGTGCTTTGCGGTTTTATTTCGTTAGCCATTAATCTCTCTCTTCAAAGAGGTCCAGCCGAAAAATAAGTTGCACTGTTCCCTGGTAATGGATCCCTGATCTCATTGTGTGATCTATAGTCTTCCAGAAAATTTTGTGTGTAAGAGACATATTATTTCGACATAATATATAAACAGACATAGCATTAGCATGGCATGTCATATTTATTAGACATATTATTTCTATGGAGGTAGATATATTTCAGTGCAACGTGAACAGGTGCACAGAAGTAGCACTGAACTGCATTGGAAAATTTAGAGGCCAATTTATTGTTATTTTTTTTAAGTTAATAAAAATATGATGTATGTTTTATTGTACTTTTGTATTAGTACCTAACATCGCATTGGCGCATTAAAGCTCTTGGGGTGTTATTTTACGAAATTTTTAAATAAATAAATATTTAATACAATTTGGTAACATGAGACTCGGTTTAAAGCTATTAAAGAGCTTTTAACGAAACCTTTCAATACATGGACTCAACAAAGCAATGGTAAAAGGCTCATACGCACAGAAATATAGGACGAGAAATAGTTTTAAAAAATGGCTTCGGTTTTAATCTCTCCACTCCCAGTGGTTTCCGATTATCCTTTTGTGGAGACCAATAAACTACCATGCAGAATGCAGATATTAGTTTTCAGAAAATTGCTCACGTTGGGGTGTAATGCTCAACGATGAAAATGTTATGTACATAACATTTTCATCGTTGGGCATTACACCTAGTACTTGTTAGGTGAGTAAAATTGTGAGGTATGTTATGTAAATGAGTGAACGAACGATTCACTTGAATTTATTGCTACTGAATATAATGACACAATGATTACACATAAGGGTCTATACTACCTCAGCGTCACCTCACTCTTTATCTCGCTCGCGCACTATTCCCGCGGTCATGCGAGCAAGCGAGACAGGGTGGCAGGGAGAAGACTCCAAGGGACCAATATTTTAGTTTATTTCTTTTTACGGTGAAAATAATGGTAATTTAAAAAAAAATAACATAAGACCTGCTTTATAGTTAGTTCAGTTAATATGAAAAGTTTCATTATCTAATTTGAAGTATTTTTTGTATACCAGCGGTTTATTGTTCGGTTTGGAGGTAACTTTGGATTTTTTTCTATAGAGAAAATTTTATGGAATCGTGTTTTCGTCAAACATAGTCCTTAACATTAATCCTCAACTTTACCATATATTTATTTCAAAATTAAAGCTGCAGTATTTTCTACATAACGGAGGATCATGCCATTTGAGCTAGCTCTTAAATGCTATGCTAGAGAAATGCACAGCTAAACAATATTGAAATATTGATGTGCATAAATGAGTGTGACGTACAAAGTACCACAAAGGTCAATGTACAGCGTAGCTCGTACAGCTCGTAACTAAAATGTTTACTCGAATGGATGTTGTTTCGAGTTAATATGAACTCCCAGAATATTAAACCAAAAAGTGGTACTAGTAAAACTATTTTTATTTTCTCAAATCTAATATGTATGTATACGCATCATGTTTTTATATATTTTTTTTTTTGTTTGAGCTTCTGTCGAGGAATGAATACAGTTAAGATGAATCCGCAGCTGTAACCCGCGAAATTCAAATTTTCTTACGTTTTTTTGCGATTTGCAGTTCAGTGTCAGAGACCTGAACCAGAGACCTGAGAACCTGACCAGAGATCTTGAGTAAGTTAGATTTGTTCCATTGAATGCTATTTTCATGCAATCATGACATTGGGGAACAAATCTAACTTAGAGAGATGTGTTAATGATTCTAATGATTATAATTCTGTAAATACATATCTGATAGTCGCGAATCATATTTCGATCAAGATACAACCTGACACTGACCTTTTTTGTTTTTTGACGCTGAGAAATGCATTACGCATCCCCGCTCGTGGGGGACGAGTCGAGGTATGTGGGACTCCTGTCAGTAGTGACAGTATACCCACTAAAACTCAGCGGTGTTTTCACATCGCCGTGATGGGAGGGCCATGGGAAACCGGCTCAACCTTTAAATCCATGACCCTCTCGGCGCATGCCCGCCTGATAGGCGGGCCCCGCGTGCCCCCCATTCTCAATGGGGGGCTACGAGAATGGCCGGGAACACCTGGCCATTCCCGTCCGGCACTGGTGGTGTGCAATACAGGCAAGGGTGCCCCCGCACCCGTTGCCTGCTGGCCTGGCCTCCACCTGGGAGGAGGCGGAGACGACGATCATACAATCGCCTTCTCGCGCCCCTCTTCGCCTGCGGAGCGGCGCCGCGAGAGGGTCGTCCTCCCGCGCGCGTTCCGCCGCCTCCTTCTGTGACATTACTCCCTCGCAGAAGGAGGCGACCGCTGAACCTGACACTGACCTGACCTGACTGAAAATAATAAAAGCGTGTTAAAAATGATTTAAAATGATGACCAAAATTCACACAGATGCAGTATTTAATTGGGTTCCACAATATTCCGGAGAATTGTTAGCAAAATTGGTATATACACTTAGATCAGATATGAAAACCACATAGGGATACGTCCCAAAATTCAAAAGCAACACTATTTCAGAACTTTATCTGTAACATATCGATAAATTACACAGCAGTTACTTGTTCCATAGAGGGCCGTTAATATAGGCTGATAATGCTATCAGCAGGATTGTTGGACTAACAGTTGGTGTAAAGGTCTGGCACTAAAGATAAGCTGCCCGAAGCTTTACAAAGTTAGACTTCAGAATTGAGTTAGGTAGTGCTCATGTTTTTTGAAAAACCTTAACTTGTATCTGGACCTATTTAAAACCCATTCTATTGATTGGTTGGTTGGTTACATTCATTGTTTTATTGTGTTTGTTATCGATTAGTGTGTTTTATAAGCAGTTGTTTCTTAAACATGGATTTTATTTTTTTCTACTAGTTAATTAAGATTAATCAGAGTTAGATGCCTAAGTTAATTGCTCCAAGATAATGTAATGTTCCCAACTTTTGTAAATGAGCAATTTCAATGCCAGATAGCGATGCTCAGTAAGTTACGCGAAAATGAATATCTTGAATGGTACTCATTCCATTAGGGAAAATTGCAAGTATGAGTTGGAGAGGTTTGAAATTTATGATGTAAAATAATTATCAAAACGAGCTAAATTACAAACAGTGTAAATGTATCAACATCAGAATTAATTAAATTTCCCAAAAGTACCTTGAATTTTGTAAATTCATCAGTCCATGAATTGGACAAGGAAACAATATTTTTGAAATACAATTTCTATTTTGCTTTAACGTAATTATACCATTGGTCGAGTTGTTGGTCGTATTAATTATTTTATATTTCTGTAGGATCCCAACGCGTCAACAGATATCAATGGTAACGATGACGACCCGATGCCTCAAGACAACGGTGACAACAAGCACGGTACACGTTGTGCCGGCGAGGTTGCCGGGGTTGCCTATAACCAGTACTGCGGCGTAGGCATCGCCTACAACGCTAGTATTGGTGGCGTGAGGATGTTAGACGGTGTTGTCAATGATGCTGTCGAAGCGAGAGCCTTGGGTCTCAACCCAGACCACATCGACATCTACAGTGCTTCCTGGGGACCAGAGGATGACGGCAAAACTGTTGATGGTCCAGGACCTCTTGCTAGAAGGTATGATATTGGAATACTTCAGTAAATGATGTAATGAGAAATTAGAATGAGAAAAGTTGAAATTAATCCTCGTTTTTGTTCCTCAGGGCATTCATCTACGGAGTCACAAGTGGTCGTCGCGGTAAAGGATCCATCTTCGTGTGGGCTTCTGGAAACGGCGGAAGACATACAGACTCTTGTAACTGTGATGGCTATACGAACAGTATATTTACTTTGTCAATTTCTAGTGCAACGCAAGGTGGTTATAAACCGTGGTACCTTGAAGAATGCTCCTCAACATTAGCTACCACATACAGTTCTGGCACCCCAGGACATGATAAAAGTGTCGCCACTGTTGACATGGACGGGCGGTTGCGGGCCGATCATATTTGTACAGTAGAACACACAGGAACCTCGGCTTCCGCTCCACTCGCGGCAGGTATATGTGCCTTAGCTCTAGAAGCGAATGCAGAACTCACATGGAGAGATATGCAATACTTAGTTGTAATAACGTCACGACCACAGCCTCTCGAGAAAGAGGGAGGTTGGATCATAAACGGAGTCAAGAGGAAAGTAAGTCACAAATTCGGATACGGCCTGATGGACGCATCTGAAATGGTCAGCTTAGCAGAGCAATGGGTTTCCGTCCCGCCACAACATATTTGCAAATCACAAGAAATAAACGAAGACAAGCAGATAGAATCAACATTTGGTTACACCTTAACAGCGCATATGGACGTTAATGGGTGCAGTTCCACAGTAAATGAAGTGCGTTATCTTGAACATGTTCAATGTAAAATATCGTTAAGGTTCTTCCCTAGAGGTAATCTACGTATACTTTTGACATCTCCAATGGGCACGGTATCAACGTTGTTATTCGAAAGGCCGCGTGATGTAGTTAGTTCTAACTTTGATGACTGGCCTTTCTTAAGTGTTCACTTTTGGGGCGAACGCGCTGAGGGCAGATGGACACTACAAATAGTTAATGCTGGCAATAGACACGTTAACCAAGCTGGTATACTAAAAAAGTGGCAGCTCATATTCTATGGAACATCAGTAGATCCAGTTCGATTAAAAACAAAGCGGCCGGCGCCTGTAGCACCGCCTTTTGCATTCCCCACCGCCGCGGACGGCTATGAAACTATCGGAGATTCTTTTTACAACACTGACGCGTTTGCCAACTATCAAAACTTTCCAAATCTATTTGCCGCCGGGTCCAACCCGGAAAAGGCAGTAGCTCTGCTCGATGGACATAACGTCCCTTCTCCGCATGGGGAGAATGTCCTCGCTGATAGTAATGACAAGCGTGTCATGCATGACTGTGATCCCGAATGCGATTCTCAAGGATGCTATGGAAAAGGACCAATTCAATGTATCGCGTGCAAACACTATCGTCTGGATGACTCTTGTGTTTCCCGGTGCCCCCCAAGAAGTTACGCGAATCAAGGTGCAGTATGCTGGCCGTGCCACGAATCTTGTGAGACTTGCGTTGGTCCGGGCCAGGACTCGTGTTTGACATGTGCGCCAGCACACTTGCTGGTTGCAGACCTAGCCGTGTGTCTCCAGCAATGCCCAGATGGGTACTGGGAAGATAGCGAATCTTCCGTTTGCCGGCCGTGTGCTGCCCACTGCGCCACTTGTTCCGAACGGGCTGACGGTTGCACGTCTTGTGAACACCATCTAGTTCTTCATGACGGAACATGTTTGGCGTCCTGCCCGTCTTCTCATTATGAAACTGAAGATTATATGTGCGCAAAATGTCACGAATCTTGCGACACTTGCCAAGGGCCCGGGGAAGCGCAGTGCGTGACTTGTCATCCGTCGACTTATGCTTTAGACGGGCGATGTGTGACGTCATGTACCACAGCTTATTACGCTGACAAAAAGAGGAAAGAATGTATGAGGTTCGTATAATATATTTCCGTGCTATTTTAATATAAGCTTTGATGTGACCTCGTTTTCATGTTTTTTATTTTTTTAGGTGTCCCGTCGGTTGTTTAACATGCACGAGTGCGTTTTGCCTCTCGTGTGAACAGAACTGGGAACTTAATAAAAAGGGAAAATGTATGCCTGTGGGAACAGAAAAGTGCACATCCGGCGAATTTGCTGAAAACCAGAAATGCAAGAGATGTAATGAAGCTTGCGACTCATGCTACGGAGAAAACGACCGAGATTGTCTTACTTGTCAGAATCCTAACTTAATTCAGGATTACAGGTGAGTAATAGTAAAATTTGTTAATTAACGCTGTCTTTTGTATAGCAGAACTCTCTCTTTGAATGAGCCGAATGGAAAACTGTCTCGACAAATTATAAAAGCTGAACTTGTCTGTCAAATTTATTGTTGTATTAAAGCCCTTCAGATTCTATTTAATTTGCACGCGGAAACCTTAACGAACCGCGGTTCACATGCACGTGGACGTGACCCGGGTTCATGTATATTTTAAGCTAATGAGTTAGGTCAACATTAATAATTAATTATGTTACCTAGGGTTATTTTTGGGTTCTGTATTTTTTGGCAAATACAATTTTGCATCCCACTCGTTTTATTTTCATTTAATTTTGAGTAGCTACTGCCGATTTTAAATCGTCTATTGTAATTATTTTTAAAACTTGATATATTATCACATTTATGAACAGTGTTTATAAGAATGTATCCATATTTTAAAGTTGCCTTAATTCCGTGGCGGCTTTGCTGCGTTCGGAGCGGTTCACGGATGTGGTGCTGTGCACCCTGGACGGGTCCCAGATACCGGCTCACAAGTTTATTAAGAAAATTTTGAACTCTTTCCAAAACCAGATCTCGGACAAAAGATTTCAACGAATAAACAATTTCTATCAACGAAACTAACCCATCCCTATTCCTCACAGATGTGTATCAGAATGCAGTCAAGGATACTACGCAGAAGCGGGTCGTTGCGCGCGATGCATGCACGGCTGCTCCGAATGCGTCTCGCGACTGAACTGCACGTCATGTGTCAGTGCGTTGAGGTTACAGTCAGGCGCTTGCAGGACGGCCTGTGCTGATGGGTATGTTCTTGTTCTTGTTATCGAAATAAGTACCGGTTTTTCTTGTGATAACACTTCTCGCTTGGTATAAAACGGCCGATCGGCGAGCGATCGAACGGCTAAATTTCAAACAACGAAGACGAGGCGCGATCTGTACCCCAAGTTTAAGTTTGCAAGAGAGTAAACGTAACTAGCGCGTTTGCGTTAAGATTTTTATTCTCACCCTTATAGTCTTAGCATTGTGATCTATCGGTCAAAAGTTAACGCAAACGAAATAGTTACGTTTATTCTCTTGCAAACTTACACTTGGGGTACTGGTCTCGTCACTTCACAATACTTTGATGATACACAAGTGAGCTTTACCGACGAGTCAACAAGACCGTGGTAAAGCTCGCTGGTGTATTAGACCCTTAACCCTTGAAGCTTATAGAAATTAACACAGTTTTTGTGATTACTTGAATTTTCAGCAGTAAAATATAAAAATAGTATTGTGCTTGTCTTTTTTTTCCAAATTATATTTTATTGAATTACTGGGGTTATTTCAATAAAATTAAATTAACTAACTGAAATTAAACTAACAATTATATTGAGATTTTCATCGAATTTTATTTCCTTTTTTATCAAATTATTATAAGTATGGTTATTATCGCAGGTACTACGCGGATCGCGGCACATGTTCGAAATGCTACCTATCGTGTCGCACGTGTATCGGACCCAGGCGGGACCAGTGTGCGTCTTGTCCTGAGGGCTGGAGGCTGGCTGCAGGAGAATGTCATCCTGAGTGTCCACAAGGTATGAAGATCATTTTATTGTCATTTCTCGTCATCATCATCTGCATTTTCCGCGTGTTATATTCTATTATTAAATGGCATGTATTTACGATGTCGAACCCCAGATAATTCCCATTTTGATGTCCTAAAAATATTATTTGTCACTCTACAATAAGTTTTTAGGGGATCAATTAAATGTCCCTTATAATTCATAAAACGGTCAATTATATGCCAGATAAGTTAACCAAACGCTTCTGTAGATGTGAATTAGGCCGAAAGTATTTTCCATAAACGAGAAAAAGCAAACTGGATTCAAATCGAATGTTTCGGTAATGGTGCTAGCAGAAATTGTACTGTAACTTCAGGATGGTTTCAAATTGCTTACACGGAGGCCCGAATGCTATTAGAGAGACCCGACACCATAAAGAAGTTTGATATTATAACTACCTAAGTCTTAATCAAAATCAAAAGTCATTTATTCAAACTAGGCTGAGAATCAGCACTTTCCGGACGTCAAAATTACATAAGACAGTCTCAAAACGCAAACAATTTTAGACCAAACACTTATAGACATTTTATGAAACTGCCAAACTGCGTGACAGTTGTGACAGTGACAGTCGGCAGGAGTAACGGTCGTCTTAAAATATATGGTTTAAACAATTTAATACTACACACACACGCACACACACACTACACACACACACACACACACACACTACACACACGCACACACACACTACACACACATACCCACACACCACACACACACACACACTACACACCCTCACACACTATACACACACACTCACACTTTACTTTGTTTTATTTTTGTTTTTGTTCTTTATGTTTCTATGAGTGTGTTTTAGTTTAGTTTAATTTGTGATCTGTGCGTGTCCCAATAAATGCTTCTTCTTTCTTTCTCATTCACTTTACTACTATACTTGATTCTATACAATAAGTAGGTATGTAGTATGACAGCTGTCATTCCATTCATCTCTTTCATGTTTTCCCTTGTTGCCGTCTCCGTATAGGCCATTGTTGTTCTCCGGTTTTTCTTCACAAAATCCGGGTCAGAGACTCATCGCTCTGCGAATGTGGGTTGGATGAAGGTATCTTGGAACACATCTTTTTTAAGTGCTCCAATAATAACCCAGCTCATGACTTGTATAGTCATCTCCCTAAATTAAAAATCTCTGTCCCAACTAACTTTCTATCCTTACTAAACATATTCTCCCCCAAAGCTCTTTGAGGCTTTGATGTTTTTTATCGGCGTTAATGATATCAAATTATGATTATTTTTGTGTTGTTTGTGATCATTTATGTACATATTTATTAATATAAATAACAATATGCTTTATCTGTTTGTTTCAGTGTACTAATAGTTGTCAACAAGTTTCACATTAAATTCAATTATTAAATAAGTAATCAACATATTATTGGATTTAGTTTTTCTTTTTTTTTAATTTTTTTTTCTTCCTCCGCACGTTTTCTCTTAACACATCTGACATTGGCAGAATTGTCGACAGCGAACGGCACCATTGCCAGAAAGAAAAATAGAATAGAATAGAATGTTTGACTCTGATTTTTAATTTGCTAGAATAAAATGACATTTGGTGTCGACATAAATATCACCTAGTAAATAATCTAGTTACCGAGTGACTATCACCAAGGACCACTGAATCATTCTCTGCAGGAGGACCTTCACTGTTGTCGTGTTGTGTCTCTGTAATATTATTTATTTAACGAGTTTTTTTTTTAAAATAAAAAACCGGCCAAGTGCGAGTCGGACTCGCGCACGAAGGGTTCCGTATAAAACGGCAAAAAAATCACGTTTGTTGTATGGGAGCCTCCCTTAAATATTTATTTTATTCTGTTTTTTAGTATTTGTTGTTATAGCAGCAACAGAAATACATAATCTGTGAAAATTTCAACTGTCTATCACGGTTCATGAGATACAGCCTGGTGACAGATGGACAGACAGATAGACAGACAGACAGACGGCGGAGCCTTAGTAATAGGGTTCCCGTTTTACTATTTGGGTACGGAACCCTAAAAAGGTCGATAGCGGCTGGCATTTTGGTCTCGCAAATAAAAAATCTGAATTTAGATAAAGATAACAATAGTCCTGAAGTTCTTTGGGTTGCCAACCTACGCTAACATTGAAAAAACCTGCTTCATAATTTTGCCTGGATGTATCGCACATTTATTACTTTATCTATTTACTTTATCCACCGACAAACGGATAACGATGAAATGAAGCTAACAATCGAATGTTCCCCTGGTTACTTATTACAACATTCCTTCTAATGAATCGTGTGAGGGATGGGCAGGGAGCGGGAACGAGAGCGGAAGGGAAAATAACAAAATATGTTTATTCCCAGTATTGATTAGTGTGGATAATACAATAGATGAGATTAATGGAGATTATGCGCTGAAGGGTAACAAAGCGGATTATAATGTTGTTGTTTTTGTGGACGGGACATAGAGCCATACGCAAGGGTGTCCAGAAACCTTATAATGTGAAGATTTGTCTGGACTAGGGCATATTTTTGTTGCACAGGATTTTGGCGAACAATTTAATGTTATTGTGACAGCAAAATACAACATCGATGCACCCATTATACCCGAAATATTTGGCTTATATATTACTGTTGTACTTAGCCCGCTAACAGCGGGTGAGCCTACTGCAAATCTCAACCCCCGAAATATTTGGCTAGTTACTATCGTACTTGGGCCAGTAACAGCGAGCAAGCCTACTATAAATCTCAACCCTTGCAATATTTTGCTAGTTACTATCGTACTTGGGCTGGTAACAGCGGGCGAGCCTACTGCAAATCTCAACTTCGGACAGCTGCTGTGTTTATTGCAGTATAGAAACACCCAATACCACTTAACCAAGGACCCCTTAAGCTTACCAGTCATGCATGCGATCACTGGAAAACAAGCGAAATATTATAGAAGATTAAATCTAAGTTCATATAAAATATCATATTATAAAATATACTTAAATCTACATGAATAAAATCGTAATTTATTGTTATTTTATCGCCTAGAGGTTTTCGTTTAGTTTAACGGAAAGAGATTTATTACTGTAAGCATCTTGGGGCCTCGAGAGTAGCTACTAAAAGAGTCTCTCCTGTATTCAGTTTGCGCTGCGCACGTGTACTCAAATTTTAAGTAGTTTTCTGTAATCTTCTACATATAAATGACAAGGCTGAAATCCCTCGAACTCTCGAAGGAGTTGAAAAATATGTTATGTTCTAAATCTATAATAGGTGACTGGCAGGAACTAATAAAACGATGAAATTAAAAACGTCGTATTGTATTAGAAGACCAAAGATTTAGGTAATGATGTATCATCACACCATTATGTCCTAAGCAAGGTACCTGAATACCTTCTTGAAGAAGAAAGAAGAAGAAAAATAATTTTATTTGTCACAGAAAAAACGTGCATACAAAAACATATCTAATAAACTAGAAGGTAAACATTACACAAATTAAACAGATCTCGACACATAATCACGAGCACAAAAAATAGTCGGCAGCTGCACGTCATGACTGTGACAAGAAGGCTTGCACTCAGCATGATGCTGTGCTATGGGGGAGCCACAGCACAGCGCTGGTTTTCAGTGGTCATCCGAAAAATACGTACGGAACCCAAGTCAGGTTTGATGAGTTGTACAGGATAACAAATTAAAATAAAATAAACAGTACTTAGAATAATATAATGCCTATACAACTAATAATTATCACAATAAATATTATTTTATATAACCTAAAAACAAATCCACAGGCATCACCATGCATAAATAAAGTACCCACCCAAAACAATTATTATACGAAAATATCCAGTGTTTTGTTTCGCTTCCACCCTCGCCTCCGCGTCGCCTGCGCGCCCGCTCATTCTCCTGTGAAGTCACGAGACGAGGCGCGCCACGCGAGTTATTGACACTGTATAGTGAGTTACCACCGCCAAACGACATACCAACAGTAACTGGTTTACGCTTGCGTCTTAGTCGACGATCAAACGTCTTCAAGAATTCTTTTCTGAATTCTTCAAGAATTTGGTTTCCGCACGCATAATTTAAATGTCTGGAATTTACCACCGTTTTCACAATATTATTAATAGCCTGTTTCCCCACTTCCTCATTAGTTCCAGTTAACTTATCGGAATACCGTGAATCCTAAATATTTCTTCCTATTTATCACATTTAACGTCTGTATTTTCCTCCAGGTTTCTACCAAACTCTCGGCGGCTGCCGGCACTGCCACCACTACTGCCGCGAGTGCGACGGCTCAGGCCCGCTCCACTGCAAGTCCTGCCCACCTCGCTTCATGCTAGATGGCGGGCTTTGTATGGAGTGTCTCGGCTCGCAATACTACGATGCCAGCAGTGGAACGTGTCGTGGATGTGACGCGACGTGTAGAACTTGCTCCGGACCGGGACAGTTTAGTTGTACCACGTGTTCAAGACCGCTAAGACTTGATAGGTATGTGGATAATACTGTAGTTTACTATACAAACATTCAATACATAACCCATGTATTGAATGTTTTGAGGGGAAGTATGACTACGCGAGCAGTGAAACAGGTAGTGGATGTGAGGCGACCGTGTAGAACTTGATCTGGATTAGGACAGTTTAGCTGTACCACGTGTTCAAGACCACTGAGACAAGCGTGTGAATACATCTGTAGTTTATTATACATTGCGGGTCTTGTACAGAGTGCTTCGATGAGTAATGCTATGATGCCAGCAGTGGAATGTGCTGCAGTTATTAAATCTAGGATCTTAGAGAGCAGTCTGGCGACAAAAATTAAGACTCGCGATTTCCAAAAAAACGTTATCTCTGATCACTTGATCAGGGCCTCAAGTCTGCTATTACAATAGTGTCAGAATGGTCGATCATTGATTTCATAATTGTTGATTTTGACAAGTTTGGTAATCTACTATTATAATGTCGTCATTATGACTTTCCAATGGTCGGCCACTGACACTACATTGAAAGAAATTGCATATATTGGTAATCTCGTTCAAAATGACAAATTAATGACATTTCTACTAATGGGTTTTATAATAATGGCAATCCGACAATGCCGTTATAATAACACAATTATATTACGAGAACATTGACCGACCAATGATCGACCATTATGATTTACCAGATTACGAACTTTTAGCAAAATGACAACGGCATGACAATGGGATCGTGTTGGAATGACTGAATTTATAAAAATAGCAGACTTGGGCCCCAGATATTCTGCATGGTTGATCAAAATAATTAGAACCAAATATTCAAGTTGACATGATTTTACGACGCGCTGATTAAATTACGGTTTTTAGAAACCGGCAGTAACTCTCAAAGTTAATTTCAAATTCCGTATTTTTATTCTGCGTCAGTGCGGGACAGTTCAATTGCCCCACGTTACACTTCACGTTGACTCGACAGGTGGGTCATACGTTTAGAGCTTACTTTAGTACGCCGGTTATCTATAAAATAGCGAGTGGAATAGTCTAGTTGAGCGGGCCGTGGAATATCAGCCGGCGAGGAATGTCGAGTGCACGTGCTCAAAGCACGTCAGTTTTCTGTTCACGTTAAAAGTGTAGGTTTTGTGGTCACCTGTGTGAGCGTACCTAGAGATTAAATAACAGGGACAACGTAATTACCGTTCGAACGGAACATTTTTGGTTTTGGTTTAGCTGATGTAAGAAACGGTATCGCGCTATTTTTTCTGAACGACAAAATCATTGACGTTACCCAATACTGACTGTTCGATCGATCGTTCCTCCGACGTAACTTCCAAAGTAAAGCTAAATAGTTTCCGTTGAAATGATTAGCGCGATACGAAATGTGTCTAACGTAACGTTTTTGGTTGTGGTTTAGTTTTGGTATCGTTCAAAATTAGCGCGATCGGCCCCCAGGTAATAAAGAATTAGTTTTGAGGAAGCTAAAGAGTAAAGTTTGCAAGGGAGTAAACTTAACTAGCGCGTTTGCCTTAAGATTTTTATTCTCACCCTTATATTCTTAGCATTATGATCTATCGGTCAAATTTTAACGCAAACGAAATAATTACGTTTACTCCCTTGCAAACTTACACTTGGGGTACTGATGTATAAACGTAAACGAAGAAAAAGGAGTATGTAAGGAGCCTACCAGGTGGCGTTCTATAGTTTCTGCTTACCCCCATGGGAAGAAGGCTTGAGTTTATGTATGTATGTTCTGAATATCTTGCTTCACGATTCTCAATTAAAATCAAAGTAATGCTGAAAACAATATTCTTTATTATAAAATTATCATCACGGTAGAAAAAAAAATAAGAACCGACTACCAAAATGAACACTACAAAGTGAAAAATAACTTTAATTTCGGAAGTCGGTGTCTTTGGTGTATTTGAGTTTTTTGCCACCGAATTCCGAAATTAAAGTTATTTTTCACTTTGTAGTGTTAATTTTGGTAGTCGGTTCTTATTTTTTTGTAAAAAGTTTTTTATTTTTCACTTTTTAGTGGGTCAGTTTTGAATTTATCTAAGTTACAATAGCCTAATGTTAACTGCTCATCACCTTTTACAAAATATTGCTTTTCCCGATGCTGGGACGTTGATTGTTGAGGAGTTCTCCTGGTAAGAACCAGGAGAACTGCCACTCACCATATGCATAGTGACGAGCATAAATTGCTTAATCGCAACCCGTTAAATAGGGGTACTCATTATTATATTGTTCCGGTCGCCATATGTGGTCTCTCCATCATCAGTTCCACTTCACCAAATGGTGCTTTCCGAGAGCAAATGTACGAGTTACTATAAAAAATACCCAAATCGCTATAGGTTTGTCTATAAAATTTGAGGGTTTCCCTCGATTTCCATGGGATCCCCTCATCTGATTCTGATTTGGTAGCAATGGGACCACCTCGGGAGTATACCCTTTCAAACAAAAAAAGAATTTTCAAAATCGGTCCATAATTAACGGAGTAATCGCGGAACAAACATACAAAAAAAAAAAAAACATACCGCCGAATTGAGAACCTTCTCCTTTTTGGAAGTCGGTTAAAAATATGAAATTGTACTGCAATTTCTGAGGGGTCCAAAGACCTACGTGCGAATTTCAAGCATGCACTTCAATTATTAAAGCTCACTAAAAGTTGAATGTAAATTATTTAAAAGTTTTTAAATTATTTTCCGCTTCATAAATTCAAAATATAAAAAAATTGTAAGCACAAAAATTATTCGCATTTCCATTTCCATTCGAGTGATACATTTTATACGACACTTCCACTTAGTTTCCGCGTCTTGGGGCAAAGGTGGCGCGCCCTAAGAGTCCTCGGTCATTGAAGGACACTGACACACGTACTACGCGTCGAGAAGAAACACTTATGACGTCATACGCTTAAGCTAGTGGAGACTCACATTTACCTACAAAGTGTTTGACACAGTGCTACTATTTTTGGGATTTATTTTGGTCACGTTAAATCTGTTATACAACGTGCTCCTTTTGATGTCCCATAAGACTAAGGTTATATAATAAATATATAATCATTCATATTTAATTAAAGCTAGGAAAATGCGACGTTGTCAATGTCATATTTCACGTAAGGGTGTTTTACAAAAATAATCGTGACTTTGTCGGATTATTTTATATGAAAAATGAAAACGAAAAAAAATTATATAGAATAATTATTCATATGCCAGTTGAGTCTTTGACATGGTCTCATTAATACCCTAGAGCTATGGGATATCAAAAAGAACACTTTGTATTTAGGGCGAATTTCGCTAATGAAAATTAACGCGATTAGCACATCTAAACCGCGTTCAAGAGCTATCAGTGTCAGTGGAATATTGACACCGACAGCTCTTGAACGCAGTGTAGATGTGTTGATAGTGTTCAGTTTCATTGGTGACTTCACCCTTAGTCTGCAGTATTTTTTCTCTAGTTCTATGGTCCACTATCCTACTGGTTGAAATTCCCTAACTTAAAACCTATGTTCTAACCCAGGTCATGGTCTACCCATGTGCCAAATTTCATCCAAATCCGTCCCGCCGTTTTAGCGTGAAAGCGTAGATAATAAACAAAAGAACTTACTTTTGAATTTACAATACCACTAGCTGCGCCCCGTGGTTTCACCCGCGTAAGTCTTGATCCTGTGAGAATAAAAAAATCCAGGGTGTCAGCTACCTCCATACAAAATTTTATCAAAGTTGGTCCAGCCGTTAGAGCGTGAAGAAGTAACAAACATACACACACACACTCACAAACTTTCGCCTTTATAATATGAGTGTGATATATTTAGGATAGTTAGGATTAGGATTGGTAGAGGGGCTTGTGGCTAAGTAATATCAGTCGCACGGGTCGATCGATCAGGTTAAGCTACGGTTGCCGCGGTTAGTCCGTGGATCGGTGACCATCTTTACATTCAAATCAAATCATTTATTTGCCTAAATAAGGTACAGAAGGTTGGTAAAAACGTACAAAAATGTTCTCTTATTCTGCCTTTAATTTCGGCGTGCAAATACAAAATAAAGCTACATATTTTACTTAAATTAATTGATCATAAATAATCATGCAGTCATTAAACAGAAATACTCCCCTTAAAATTGTATTATTGAATTAAATAAATGTCAATTTATCAATGAAAAATAATAATCATAAATGTCAATAATAATCATGTCAATAATAGGAGAGATTCGCCACAATAATCATAACATCATAATTTAAAATAACCGTGCAATTTACAAAACCTACAATTTATAATCTAAAAACTCATGTACACTATAAAACCAATTTGCAATTAAAAACGTCGTCAAATTATTTTTAAATCTAGAAAATGGTAGCGTTTTTATGGAGTTTGGTATTTTGTTATACAATTTTATGCACATAATATAGCTGTTGTTACCTGTAAAAGTGAGATTCGTCCTCGGTTGAAATAGCTTATTAGTATACATAGATCGTGGGGCATAGTAGCTTGTCGCTTGCTGAAAGAGTCTCTCATGTTTGAAAACAAATATACAGGATTCTAATATATAAATACATGGTAGAGTTAGTATTTTATATTTCCTAAAGAATGGACGACATGACTCTATTTGCTTCAACCCGAATATAGCTCTTAGACACTTTTTTTGCATTACGAATGCTTGATCAATCTCCACACAACGACCCCACAGGATAATACCATACCTTAGAGTGGAGGTTATATAGCCATGGAAAGCCGTTATTGCGGCATTTCTAGATACCTCACAGCTAATACGCCTCAAAGGGTATATAAAATTATTTATTTTAACACAAATGTCAGTTAAATGATTTTTCCATGAACAAAATTTATCTAAATGTATACCGAGGAACTTAACAGAGTCAGTTTCCGCCAGGGCGACCCCTTTAAAAGATATATTTAGGGCAAGCGGTTTTGATCGATAGGTATGGAATTGCATAAATTTTGTTTTATTAATATTAACTTTTAAATTATTAGCCTCTAGCCACTCTATAGTTTTTTGAAGAGCAATGTTTATTTCTTGTTCGTACGAACTTTTATCTTTTCCTTTAACTATAATTGTAGTATCGTCGGCAAACAGCACACATTTATGATTTATAACATCTGGGAAATCATTTATGTAGAGCAAAAACATTGGCGGCCCTAAAATGCTGCCCTGTGGCACGCCACATTCCAAGACCCCTCCGTGCCTCGGAAAGCACGTTAAGCCGTTGGTCCCGGCTGTCATTAAGTAGATCTTTGACAGTTGTTACGGGTCGTCAGAAGCCCGAAAGTCTGACAACCAGACTTACCAAGGGATATGGTGTTAACCAGTTACTGGGTTGTGGAGGTCAGATAGGCTCGCTCCGTGTAAAATACTAGTATTCAGCTGCATCCGGTTAGACTAGAAGCCGACCCCAACATAGTTGGGAAAAGGCTAGGCAGATTATGATAAGTTAGGATTAGGATTCCGTTCAGTCATTTGTTTAACACGTAGTTGGATTAATATCAAACTGAAACGTATCCTATACAGTTTGATTATTCTATACGAGGTAATCGAATATCTAGAATACTCCACAAATTCCTGAAATTGCTACCTTTGACGCCTGTATAACGTGTATTAGAGACATATTACCTGTTCCTTTGTAATGTCTAGATAGTAGAGTACCTACCTAACTAAGTTCTAGGCTCTTGGATGTCAGATAGGTGTGAAATATCGTTTGATAGGATAGATTAATCATGAATTCAGTGGCTTGTATTCAATTTTGTAGCGTTATATGTATGATTTTTATAATTTGATCAATCAAAATCAAAATATTTTATTTCACATAAACTTATGCACTTATGAAACATCAGAAGCTAGGTGCATGGTTCCAATTGGTCGTTTCCTATGGAGAAGAGCCGGCAAGAAACTCCACGGTTACTCTTTTAAAAATAATTGGCTTCTACAATGTTTTCAAATTACAGTGTTAATAGATATGGGAGGACAGTGTAGGCCGTCAACAAGTACCAGGTACTTAGCAAAATAGAAAATGGACTACAAAGCTACAGTCTATTAATACTACAACGATGATTTTTAATAAGGCCGCTGCGTGGCTATATACCGAAGGTTTTTACGGCGAAAATACGTCTGTGAACCTCCTTAAAGGCTCGTGCAGACCGGCGCAACGCGACACCGATTATCATAATCATAACATCACGCCTGTAATCCCCAAAGGGTTATGCAGAGGTGTACCTATAATAGTTTACCCACATTTCGCCAGTTATGTTTTAAGTCCCATGTAATAGGGGGCGAGCCTATTGCCATCAACCGGGCACAAATCCAGACTCCGGGCTGCCACTGAGAAATTCCTAATGGAAAATCCCAATAACACTGCCCGACCTGGGAATCGAACCCAGGACCTCATGCTCAACAGTCGTGCTTGCCACCACTAAACCAACGAGGCAGTCGTCATAATCGTTTATTCATTTGTTAACATAGGTACAATAAATAGTTGTTATAAAAAAATTACAAGCGCGCTATTTTATACCAGAAGGCGTACAAATATTCATGGATGTCATTGATACTAAAATTGATAACATAATTACATTAATCAAACGATAATAATTACCGATAGAACAATTTCCATTAATTTTTCATAGAAATTGTTCTACCGGTGTCGCGTCGCGCTAGTCTGCACGAGCCTTAACATCTTCAAGGACACTGAACGAGACACAATAGAGGTTTTATTGTTATGACCCCTATGGGCGTTTAGTGTCCAGTGTAAAAGGCTCGTACACACTCGCGCGATATCGCGGGCGCGACAGGCACCGACAAATATATTGTGCTACTAATGTTGCGTCGCGCCCGCCATATCGCACTAGTCTGTAAGAGCCTTAAGGTTCTTTTTGTCAAACAGTGTTGTATGTATATTCTTGTCAGTATTTGGTCAAAAAAACAGTAGAATCTTTGGTACTGCGACAAATAACAAGTAAAAGAATCACAAAATAGCATTTCCTTGTAATATTTTCTCATGTACATAACATTTTCTTCTGTGTCAGGCTAAACAACCAATGCGTGCCGTGCTGTTCTGAGCGCGGCGCTACCAACTCCACCCCAGCTACTGACTGCTGCCATTGTAACCCTGATAGTGGTAAGTTTTTAACATACCTATTGATTAAATTGACGGGCAGAGCAAACCATCATCCTACATTTGCGAAACCTCTCTCCTAATCTTCCATTCTTTTGAAATCATAAGACAATCTCCCTTTTGGTCTTTAATTTTAGCATCTAATACGAGGCTCATCAGCTCATGTTCAGTACTGAACGCGGAAGATTACTCGCTCCCATGATAATTACGATCACGTTCCATTGACTTTAAAAAAACATGTCACTTGGATCACTGTATCTATAGCCACACGGAAATCCAGGTGTGTGATAAGTATCTCAGATCTATAAAAATAACTTAATATTTTGTTGTAAAGATTGAAATTTTTGGTGTATTATCCAAATCGAGTCTAAGCAGAGCTTGCTCAAAGCCACTTAGATTATATCATTTTCGAAAAAAAAAACCTTAAATTGTTGGTTTTTTCCCACCAGGTGAGTGCATAAACTCGTCAGTAGCGGGCAAGCGTCGCATCGCCGAGTGGGGCGCGCTGCACACCGCGCCGCACGCGCGCTCGGCGCCCAGCGCCGCCGTGCTCACGATCGCCGTGTGCGCCGCGGCCGTCGGGCTGTTCGTCGCTGTACTCGTGCTGTTACAGGTATGTAAAAAAAGAAACGAAGAAAAATATTTTATTAGGACACGCACAGGAAATACAAACAAAAAAAGTCGAGAAAAGGACCAGTACTCCTATCTCAGCATAATACTGCAGTATTGAAAAAATAAATACCGCTGTGCTGGTATGACTCGGGCCGGGGCTGCCTTGAAGCGGCTCCTGCCCAATCTAGGGGGTCCAAACGCCTCCAACCGGAGGCTCTACGCGGGGATGGTGCGGTCCATGGCCCTTGACGGGGCACCGGTGTGGGCGCGTTCTCTGAGGCTGCGACCAGCCCAGCGGTAGAACGCGTCCCAAAGGGTCATGGCCATCAGGCTGATACGGGGTTACCGCACGGTCTCCCATGAGGCGGCGAGCCTCCTTGCCGGACTACCGCCGTGGGATCTGGAGGCAAAAGTCCTCGCGCACATCTGGGAGTGGCGCGAGGAGGCGAAACGTCGGGGCGAAACTCCGCTGCCGCGAGAAATCACGGCACAGCGGACAGATCTCTGGCGGGATCTCATGGCGACATGGAGAGTACGATTGTCGCAACCCAGCGCTGGGCACGCCACAATTGTGGCGATAAGTCCCCTCTTTGAGCAGTGCCTAGAGAGGCGCCACGGCGTTCTCACCTTCCGCCTGACGCAGGTCCTCACCGGACACGGTTGTTTCGGGAGGTTCCTGTTCTCGATCAAGCGGGAGGAAACGCCCGGGTGTCACCACTGTGTGGATCGTCCGGAGGACACGGTGGAGGTCTGCCCTGCTTGGGCGGAGCACCGCCGTGTCCTCACGGAGGCGATCGGCGGCGGCAATGTCTCGCGTCCGGCCCTGGTTCAGGCCATGGTTCGGAGCGAGAATGCATGGGAGGCCGTCACCTCCTTCTGCGAAGCAGCAATGCTCGCGAAGGAGGAGGCGGAACGCGTGAGGGAAAGGCAGGGCTCGCGCCCTCACGTCCCTAGTCGCCGCAGGAGACGCCCTGGGCGTCGGGAGTCGCAAGCCGATTTCCGGCCACCGTAGGCGCGGGCCTGCAGACGGTGAGTGATGGGTAGCTCGCCGTCCGATAAGGACCAGGCCCGGGTCGACGGCGCGTTGTGTTCCACGCGCACCTCAAAGAGATGTCAGCACGAATGGACGGGGTCCATTAGGGCCAATGCCTGCCAGGGTTGCTAGTTTGTCCGAAAGGGATATCGTGGCCCTGGCACACAGGCAAATGAAGGAACACGGGTGGGTTTTAGTCAGTAAAAGTCTGACACGCCCTCCCGTTCCGCCCAGAGCGGGAGAAGTTATTTGATAATTTCCCACCCAAAAAAAAGTGCTGGTATGACTGTCACAGGAAGTCATTTTCATTTTTTTCTGACAATAGCTTTGAAGTATCTAAACTTTTGGTTTAAACATGGCTGGAATATATCAAAATTTTAAACGAGTGACTGCCAATTCCTGCCATATTAACTAACTGGGACTATTCTAAATATTGTCAGATCGAGAAATTCTAATTCACGTTTTTCGCAACAAAGGCCAACCTGCATATACGTTTAGTATACAACAGGCATGTTATGTATGTTCTGCAAGATGAGATAGGTACGGTTGCACAAACTAACTTAGGCTACTAAATGGACATGGAACAAATTATATAAGGCTTTGGGCCCATATTAAGTAGTAACTTGTAACTGAATAAAACTATTATTATATCTTCAAGTACAGTCTTCACATCTAGCGCGGGTACTATCGAACGTAATATCTGCTGGATATGACAAATAAAGTAGACATTTCTCATCACAAAATACTAATAAACCATATTACGGTCTACAGCCATAAACATTCATACTTTACTGCGAATAAACTCACTAATGTCGCTATCGACATTCTCGTAAGAGCAGCATACGAAATGAAGAGGTTTCATGTCCCATAAATATTTATTTTATTTTGTTGCAATAATAAACTAAGAATACGTCCTCTTCATGTTTATTTTGATCTCTGGAGAAATAAAGAATTTCTAGAATCTATTGTTTTTGTTATTACAGAACAATACTGGGAAATGTTTATTTTTAAAATAAAGACAACAAATATGTAAGGAATAGCCTCCTCAATATCTCCAGCTCACTGAAACTGATACTTATTGAGCCGTGTGTGTGAAAAACTGACAGTTATCTACTTATTAAAACAATTAAGTGTCAGTTTCACGCATCGCGGTTTTCATCTATATTCGCAATCGCATTGTTGCAAACATTGAAATATTCACACACGGCTCGATAACGATAGATCGTAACTATATGCAATTGCTTGTATGAGCCCCTGAGGAAACATATTCCCAAAGATCTAAATCTGTCTAGATAGACAATCAAAGCTGTGAAGTCGCTGAAACAAATTGCGTCTAACTGTTGGCTGCAAAATCCACGCATACTAGAATATCACAATGACAGCACAATTTCGTGACGCGTGTGTAAGACGTACCTGCCACACACACCAGCCTATCGAGGTTGGCCTGTTTGTTTTAGTTCTTTTGCAGCTCTATCTAGACATATAAATAATCAAAGCATATTCCTTTACAATATGCTGTTGAAAACTCTTATGACAAAAAAAATCTCAAACGTCCTTTCTGTTCGCAGGCGCACAGTCCACGCGAGCAGAAGCAAAAGCGCACACGCACGCGCGGCGTGGTGTACTCACCACTCGCGTGCACCGACGACGGCGACGTCGCCGTTCTCACTTCACGCATAAACTTCCCCGCGAGAGAGAGCGAAACAGAGCGACCCGAGTGCGAACACGAACCACTACTCGAACATTCCACATAGCGCGTGCTGTGATCGTAGAAGTAAGTCATGACGTCAACAGTCAAGTGATCCGCGCGAGCGGTATGTAAGTCAGTAAGTGATGGATGGTCACAACTTCCTAGTTATTGAAAATTTTAGTTGTTCTATGCAAATTTTTACACTATAGAGACATAAGCAGTAAGTCAACTTCGCTAGCTTCTTACACTTTGACACGGATGTCAATAAAAGTTGCACTACTGTTCATTTCTGTATTCTGTTTTGAAGGAGGACCATTACAATTATGTTGGATGTTGTTATAAGCCACTTACCCAAAGCTTTGTGAAAGCTAATAAAAAACTAAAATATGTAAAGCGCGGACTTTTTATCGATACAGTCAATATGATATAGTTACTTCCGTTAATTATTTATTTACTCGACAATTATCTATCGATCGATAAAAGGTCCGTGCTTACTCGTTAGACAAAAGTTCGATGAAAGACATCTATCGACTATCGACAAAAGTTTTTCGACTATAGTTTGCAGTTACCGCCTTTGCATAATGTTTGGTGAGAATGGTGGAGACTGTTACTGTATCTCCATATTTTGTCCAAAATTCGCATAATACTGACAAGAATGACGAAAAATGTTCCATAATAGATCTAATACTTAATTGCTCTATTTTAAATGACGTAACAAATGATTATGTTTATGATTATGCAAAGACTATTCAGACAAAAACTACTTGACGTGTTCTTTTTCTGAATCGAAAAATCAAACACAAATCGGTAGTTACACTGTGAAGTAAAATGGACTTCTGCCGTTTGTCTGTATCGATAAAAATCGCATCACCAGTCGAAGTACTAAAGTCTCGTAATTAAAATAACCATGTATGTATGTATTATAGCTAGTTATAAAATTGTAAGTTGAACAAAGAGTTCGTGTAGCGATGGTTTCGGCGCCACACTGTTACAATGTGATACAATGGACGAAATAACTCCCAATAGTGTTCCTTCGACATTCTCTCGGAAGTTTGCAAAAGAATCGATTTCATATCAATCATTCAATAGTTAAAGATAGATATATAACATTCCGTACAACTTTTCAAACTTTCGAACTGTTCGAAAATAAAAAGTAACGTCCAGGAAAATTATTTAAATCGATTACCATTTAATTGATAATCGAGACTTAATCGATTAAGACTATGATAGCTTCGCACTAAGTTTCGTAGATATGTTTAGGAACACAAGTCCTTATTAGTGGTTTCATGTTTGCTGGTACATCTTGACTTAGCGCTCACTCGACTTAATCAAACCTGCCTTTGATGTTAGCCGCTGAGGTAATTTGAATTACATCTGTGGTATGTTCTGTCTCTATTGCACAAATAACTGAGTGCCGATGACGTCATCAACTGTCTATTGTTTGTTCCCTTTTCAATTCAATTTGGGCTGTCTTGATGCATGATTGTTTAACTGTTGTTATCAGGTGCTATTTTGGCGTGGCTGTCCATATAAAGTTTTCTATAGGCAGTTATGCTAAAATTAAGTATCTGTAAAGTTTCTAATAATGTTACTACATTGTTTTGAGACGGCCTAAAATGATTGCTTACTGTTGCTAACTTCAATTTGATACTTAGATGAAAAAAATGTTTTGATTGATGAAATGAATAGATCAGACAGATATCAGCAGACATGATTTCATGAAAAGTCATTGAAACATAAGCCATAAGACATGCCACAAATACACTATAATGTAATATGAATCTGGTTTAAGATCTGGTATCTGGAGCTCTCTTAGTATGGCGTTACGACCCCTAACTGTAATTAAATGTATTTTAATTATAATTTAGTTCGTAGGCCCAAAGTTACCATAGCGTTTTAAAAATTGTACAATTTTTAATTTTGAACCTGTTCAAGTTGACGAAAATATAGTTTAAAATGTTGATTCTATTAGGCATTTTTTTTACATAGTCCTAAAATATACCTTGACTCGTCATAATTTTAACGTTATTTTATAAGTAGTAAAGCTTCTTAGTTATAATTGTAATTAGTTAAAAAATAATCATTCATTTATTTCTGCCGCGACCTTAGACATATTTTTAGAAGTTAGATTTTTATATTTAAATAATAAAATTGTCACAAATTTCAATCTCAATTGTATAAAGTCTCAAAATTTATATGTTTTATATTGGACAGGTATGTTAATAACTATAAATAATGTGATATAAGTACTGTAGGATGATACCTGCACCATTGTAGCATCGCGTCGTCGTATGAAACGGCGGTCATAGACAAATTAAATAAACTCAAAGATGTAATGTTACCATTTACCATCACAACTGTATATAATGTTAGCTAGATTGTTGAATTGTTAGTAAAGAAAATATTATCAATAAATTCTTATGGTATTTTAAATATGAGTGAATGTCACAATTTGCTTTGACTTGGGAGTTTCGTCAATTAAAATGTACTCAGAATAATTTATTAGGAAACAAATTTTTATACTTAATCCTAAAATGTTTTAATTTCTGTTTTATATCTAGAAGAACTCTTGACATCTGATTTCATCATATTTTTTGCATTTCCACTATGATTGCATAATTAATTATAATCAAAATTTTCTGATTATTGTATTTGTGTAATATTGATTTTAATTTTGTCCGACCGCTCCCGCGGGGTCTTGATCTACGTATATTTTCTAGTTTGTTTTAGTGGGAACCTTTTTAATTAAGAATATATTTTTGTATGAAATGTTCTTATGTGCAATTAATATTTGTAATAAAAAGGAAGTCTGTGTCAACGATGCCTGTTTTTTATTTAACCGCTTCAACCAACAACGTATTTGCAGCTCCAGATCCTAATTATACTACGAATGTACTGCGAGTATTTTTACTTATCTGCGATAAAAACACACATCTTTTCTTAGCCAAGACGCAATTACCCTGCGACTTTCCGAATCGCACGGCGCAGTTGTGCAGTATAGATATTGAATATTTTGTAGAATCATTTTCCGCCTACCTATCATGACACAAACATTTTAAGTTTTCCATTTTAGGACGCAACTTACGATTACACTTGTCTGAATGCATAGATATCGAATGTACTGACGCCAGCTGCAGGTCAGCTACCCGAAACTGTCAAATTTTCCCAATCAACCTTGAACCTTATGCTTTAACGATAAAGTTGAAAATCTTTTAAAGAAATTTGACAGATTGTAGTGGCTTGAAGTGCTGGCGTCTGTACTTACAGCAGGGATGCAATACTAAAGTGCAAACTGAACACTATTTTGATGGGCAATATGCATGTGCAGTCACGAGCGTAACTACTTTACACTCTACGCAAGACTCAAAAAGGAAGAGGTTTTAAATGAACGTCTTTATGTTATTTTTTTATGTATGTTCACCGATTTCTCCGTCAATTGTGGACCGATTTTGATTTGAAAGGGTATTGTCTCGAGGTGCTCCCATTGTCACCAAGTCAGCATCGATGAGGGGATCCCCTGGAAATCGAGGGAAATCCTCAAATTTTATAGGCACACCCATAGCGATTTGGGTATTTTTTATAGTAACTCGTGAATTTGCTTCGTTTAGGTACTTTAATATGGTTGCTAAGCAACAACCGGGGAGAAACTAAAGACAAATAAAAAAAACGGAATCGATGTCTCGAATTGAACATGGAAAGGGAAATACGCTTCAGAGACAACCTACCTACGATACTAGCAGAAAATATCCGTACACAGGTATCACAAGTATTAGTTTGGGCGGTGGGAGGTCCGTGTCATCCCCTTGCATACATTATAGGCCCAATATAGGGGGATGATATTTGCATAGTATTGTCCCGTGGTCCACGCATTAACATTTAGACTACACGCCGATCCCTAGAAAGCAGATGCCAATACGTACCTGCTTATAATAGGATTTGGAACGTAAATATTATGTATCACAATTCTTTATTGCGAGGCCTTTATGTACCAATATATTCTGTATGTCTAAGAAAGATCTACGCGTTTGCCCCGCCTTGGTACGCCTCCCCTCCTATAAATGTAGGTACCTACGGGTTTCTTTCTTTTAAGGTGCTCTTCTCGTGATTTTCTCGGCGATTATTGTGTGAATGTATTTCTTTCTGACTAAAATCGCCGAAAAATACGCCGAGAAAATCGCTCGTAGGCGAGCACCCTTAACAATGCCACACTGAGCGTTTCGCGCGGTCCACTACAGGCTTGTCCAGACTGGTGTGATATCGTGGGCGCGACGCGACTCTAGTAGCACAATTTCTTTGTCGGTGCAGGTCGGGCCCGCGATCTCGCACCAGTGTGTATGAGCCTTAAGGTCCTTTGTACACTACGTTTTCCTTGCCGTGAAAAGCTACCGTTTATTCGCCGTGTAAGCGCACGGTCGTCAGTGTTGTATGGATCACCATGGAAGGTTGTTGACGGCACGGTGGCACTACGGTACGTCGCGTCGCCGTCGTCGCCGGTATGCGCCGTGATTCACCTCAGTGTTGCATGGCAACACTGCACAGCAGTGGCCAGTCTGTCGACAGGACCGAAAGTTTTTACGGCGGCAATTATTTTCATGACGGCTTAGCTACGCTAATTTAAAACGTTTTGAAAATGGAGATAAATCAAGAATTATTATGAAAGGATATGCAATATGATGATCGGATGTATCCAAAACCTTCTTTTCCTTTTTTTTTTGAGTTTTCCGCGTAAACGGCAATGGTAATATTTTTCTTATTCATGACGTGCGTCTGCAGCTTGGCACAGAAAAAACTTAACTGAGCTATACCTAACCGTTGTCACGTCCGTTGTTTGCCGTGACATGTAAAACTCACAAGTTTTTTCTAGGGCGCAGTTTATACGCCGTACCGTAATGAAACCGTGCCGTGTACAAAGGGCATGACCTAGTGTGTTATATAGTTGATTTCACTATGACAAACTCGACTGTAAAAGCTCTGGCAACAACCTTTTTTACCTGGCTGCGGAGCCAAAACAGGAGAGCTATGTGTGTGACCTGTATGTATGTAGGTACGATGTATGTATGTCCGCCCTTATGATCCCTCGTAACTACTAAACGGCTGAATTGATTTTGATGAATGATATGTCATTAGATTCGTCGTTTTTGCGTGAGTGCCACTGGGTAGGTATATTCAAATTATAAAAAATCAAAAGATCACTCACTGTTGGGGTGTTGATGTTGTGTATTGGGATGTTATGTTATGTTGAACGAGAAAACAACCTATTGGTATAAAGGTTTTACCACCTAACCGTACAGTGTAGGTTAAGGGCAGTAGAACAATGTAGAGTCGAAATAGGCTGGCGTTGAGCTTACCAGAAGAGGTCGTGGACCAAGCAGCTGTTATTTTGTAATCATAATATGTTAATTTAAAAGAGCGGCCGTGGAGTTTCTTGCCCGTTCTTCTCCATAAGTACCTACTAAGCTTTGGAATGGGCAATTAGCTTTCTTTATGACTGACCGACCGCTTTTTTTTTTGGATTGGAACTTATCAAATAACTTCTCCCGCTCTGAGCGGAGCGGGAGGGCGTGTCAGACTTTTACTGACAAAAACCCACCCGTGTTCCTTCCGTTGCCTGTGTGCCAGGGCCACAATATCCCTTTCGGACAAACTCGCAACCCTGGTAGGCATTAGTCCTAACGGACCCCGTCAGAAACACAACGCGTTGGCTAGCCGGGCCTGGTCCTTATCGGACGGTGAGCTACCCATCGCTTACCGTCCGAAAGCCCGCGCCAACGGTAGCCGGGAATCGGCCTGCGACTCCGGACGCCCGGGGCGTCTCCTGCGGCGACTAGGGGCGCGAGAGCGCGAACCTTGCCTCTCCCTCACGCGTTCCGCCTCCTCCTTTTTTCCTCCTTCCGCTTTATCTTGAACAGGAACCTCCCGAAACAACCGTGTCCGATGAGGAACTGCGTCAAGCTGAAGGTGAGGACGCCGTGGCGCCTCTCTAGCCACTCCTTAAAGAGAGGACTGACCGACTCCTTGACAATTTGTTCAAAAATCAAAAGTGCTTGTAATTGGTTTTTTGAAGTAAATGCTTTGTGTTTGACTTTGAGTTTGCTGGTCCACGTCAACAGTCAATACCTTATTAGAAATTCACATGAAACGTTTCAAATAAATGTTTTCTTTCTTTGCAGATCATACTAGTCTAATCACTTGCCTCATTTAATAAATAATGGATCGCCGAAATCCCTAGCCCAATTTTTTGTTTTTTAGAAACCTTAACTTTTGCACATTTACCGCCTCGCAACTTGAAGTTTTTTAAGTACGTAGTATATAATAATAAACATCTCAATGTCTCAAAATGTTCCATGAAGTTGCGTTCGTAATTGGGTTAAAAAGCTATTAAACGCATCTGGATTACGTCGTGGAGTGGCGCCGGGCCATTTGTTAACGATCCCTGGGGGAGTAACCGGCTAACGACTGATTAAAACTAACTGTGACTCGTGAGTTATGAGTGCGAGTTAGTGCACTGGTTGTTTGTGATACAGTTACCTACTACTCTGTGTCGCATTCGTGCGTTGCTATAACGAAACACCAAGGCGCGCCGAGTAGGAAATAATAATTATGATAGTTTGGTTACTGTTTCCTAGTTTTAAGTACCAATTTATTATGTTGTTATTGTTGCTGATGCTGAAGTTGGTGAGGAGTTTAATGAACTTCTGCAGACAGATGGTCCCATTAGAGAAAACGATTCATGTGAGCCTGCAATGTCCCCTTTAATTTAACATGGGTTTCTGTATATTGTCGTTTCGAACACGATTTTTAAATGATTGCATAATAACAATTACCAATAAGATCAAACGGTGACTTTCCTCCCACGCAGTTCCCCCCCTTTCACAGCCAGCTAACCGACCTCATAGCCATATCGAAGTATATCCTTGACTCTAATTGAGTCCTCACCCCTCATCCAGCCCCCACGAGGTCGAAGGACATTTCGTTCCTCACGTAGGTGACCAGACCCTCGGGAGTGATCACTTCCAAGCCACTGATGTGGAAGTCAGCTGGAAACTCACTTATGAAACTGATGTTGTGACCTATGGAAAAACAAGTTAGAATTATATTTATTAATTTTATTTATATTTATCATCACACAACAAGCATTGGTGGTTCAGTGGTAGAATGCACGCCAGCTACGCGGGAAGTCCGTGTTCGATTCCCGGCCGATAAGAGATTTATTAACAGATTAATTTGCAGAAGCTTTTAAAACCCCGAGGAAAATGTCAGAAAAAACAATATAGACAGAGTATATAATGTTCCCTACATATTCATCTAGAACAGTATAGGTAGAAAAATAATAACCCTAAAATAATCCACCTTGTATTTATAATAATCACCTATTTTTTACGTCGCTTCATTCAATTGGCTTGATTCGAAGTAATAGACATAATGTAACTAACCTAATGGTCAGAGAACACGACATATTCCATACGTTCAAGTAATAGGGTCAAAGGTACCATAGGCTATAATTTACTTACATAGGTGAGGTGCCCAAGTAATTTATTTAACCCATAGCGTTATTAATGGAAAGGTTTAGGTGTTGACATCGATTTTATAGTGTGAGATAGGCCCCTACTATAGGGTTTCTTTAACGAATCAAATCGTTCTATGGAAATCAGGTATGTTGAGTTTTAGCTACGTTGTAATTAGTGGGTTTTTGCGGACATAAATCTCACACAACACCCAGATCCGAAACAACTACTAGGTAGGTCATCGCCTGCCTAGCCTTATTCCCAACTATGTTGGGGTCGGCTTCCAGTCTAACCGGACGCAGCGGAATACCAATATTTTACATGGAGCGGCTGCCTTTCTGACCTCCACAATCCAGTTACTGGGTAACACGATACGCCATAGTAAGACTGGGTTACAGACTTTCGGGCTCCTGACTACCCGTTACGACTGTCAAAGATCTACAAATGACAGCCGGGAACAACGGTTTAACGTGCTTTCCGAGACACGATACTCACTTTGTTATGTAGGTACCACCTATACTGTAGGCAATACTTACAAATATTGGTTCCACCAATGATATTATAAGTAAAAAAACCAGCCAAGTGCGAGTCGGACTCGTTCACGAAGGGTTCCGTACCATTATCTATAAAAACGGCAAAAAATTACGGTTGTTGTATGGGAGCCCCCCTTAAAAAAAAATTTATATGACTAAATATTCTGTGAATATTTCAAGCGTCTATCTGTTGCCGTTATCAACATCGAGCAAAAATATCACGTTTGTTGTATGGGAGCCCCCTTAAATATTTATTTTATTCTGTTTTTTTAGTATTTGTTGTTATAGCGGCAACAGAATCACAGCATCTGTGAAAATTTAAACTGTCTAATTATCACAGTTCATGAGATACAGCCTGGTAACAGACGGACAGACTGACGGATGGACAGCGGAGTCTTAGTAATAGGGTCCCGTTTTACCCTTTCGGTACGGAACCCTAAAAAAGGCGAAGATAGGTTACCTACTCAACATTCGATCTTCAAAAACGGCTCAATGTCACTCTATTAGATGACACGTGGATGTAGAACGGCATGTCAAAATTATCGGGAGCGAAAAAGAAACAAGATGAAGAAAACTTGGCTAATCAGCCAACTTTTGACGTGCCACTTGCGGAGCGTGTATAACCTACCTCTTTTTACATTTATTATATCATTGGGTTCCACGATCAAATTGAACCCGTGACTCACAATGCAGAAATCGATTGCAGAATCACTGCGCCAGCCGTGAAGTATTTTCCCGCGAAATTCAAATTTTCTTACGATTTTTACATTTTGCAGGCCAGTGTCAAGTTGTATGTCTGTATAGTCCCCGCGCGACTGCTGGTCACCGCCTGAGGTATGTGAGCGGTGAGACGGGGGAGGGCGCGATTGACAATATTGGTAGACTGAGTTAGCTTGGCCTTTGTCTACCTCCCCGTATCACCGCTCACATACTTCATGCGGTGACTAGCAGCGCGGGCTTGCGGACGGTGAGCGATGGGTAGCTCGCCGTCCGATAAGGACCAGGCCCGGGTCGACGGCGCGTTGTGTTCCACGCGCGCCTCAAAGAGATGTCAGCACAAATTGACGGGGTCCGAAAGGGCCAATGCCTGCTAGGGTTACGAGTCTGTCCGAAAGGGATATCGTGGCCCTGCCACACAGGCATCTGAAGTTTGTGGGACCACGGGGAATACATTAATAGTGCCGCGGGTGGAGATCGAACCTCTATCCCTTTACAACATCCGGTTCTTTAACTTGGTCATCAGTAGCTCAACTTAGGAGAGATATCTAATTATAAATTGGCTTCCAATTTGCCCAAGTTGTAACTTTCAGCTTCCAAATCTTCTCAGAAACTATGCAAATAACATGAGGTTAGGGCCTTATTGGATGTTGTGCGGTTTCCAACGTTCGGCTCAGCGCCAAAAGTTGAAAATCTAACAACACGCTTTTGTTTAGGTATTCATTTATGTGTCACCTAGCGTTAGTTAAAAACGGTCATCAGCCATTTTTGCGCTATAGTTGCCTTCTGTAGCTCAACTTAGGATAGTTATAAAATGCCTTCGAATTTGTCCTAGTTACTCTATCAACGCGAACGATGCACCTAAGATGGGGTGTTGGTCTGTTTGGTTGCGCACAATTTTGTGATTTAGGTTCCTATTGCCTTATTAAAGTTATAATAAAAAACCCTAATAATACTTATAATCGTTTATAAAGATAAACCTCAATTTTACTTAAAAGGTATTTAAAAACTCACGTACTTATATTTTAAAACAATAGATACAGCTATACCTTTCCACCGATCATTAATTACCATTTATAAGATAAAGAGCACATCCTAATAAAAGGCCCCGAAACCCTTCATAAAAGCATAAAATATCGAATAATAAAGGTAAACGGTGGTGGATCGCAGAAATTATGGCAGGTGGTTATTAATTGTCGCTTGTCGTGGTGGCTATCAGCCATCGGGTATCGGCGCCATCTTGAATATACACTGAATTTATGTATCATTTATCAACGTGCATGGTTTTATTTTATTTGTTGTAATTATGTTGTTATACACAAACATAATAATTAGGTTGGAGATTCCGTGTTAAAAATATAATTGAGGTTGATTCCCATCAATCATTTGATTGTTTTCAGTGAATGTTATGATGGATGCTTAGAAACATGGTCATCTTAACTGTTAAGTAAAAAGGAATTTAAAAACACCTCACCCGGGGGGGGGGGGGGGGTGTGAGGTGTTTTTAAATTCCTTTTTACTTACCCAGACTTGAGGTGGCCGGCACTAGCCAGGAATCATGGAAGTAATACTAGCTCCCAAGATCCCCGGTGTAAGTGTGGGAAGGGAACACCGGGGTGGTTTAGTAAGAGTAGTCAGTAAGAGTCAGACCCCTCCGCCCGCCCCAGGGCGGAGGACATCCATGAGGATTTTCCACCCCGGCAACAAAGCAAAAAAAAAAATGGGTCTTTACTAAGGGCAGTTGTCCAACTTTGAAAATAGTTGGACAACAGCACCTTTTGAGAGTTCCGTGGTCCAATTCATTTAAAAAAATAACTTGCCAACTCTAAAAACCTAACCGAATCTAACTCCCCGTGACGTCGACCGGGTTAGCGTTTCCGTCAGCAGGTCGACGAAGACCCGCTGCGCGGGCCTCCTATTTCTGTCTGCAGGGTTTAAAGGAACCTAACCAACCGAACCTCGGGGTGCCCCTGACGTTAACCGTCTAGGGTTAGCGTTTCCGTCAGCAGGTCGACGGCGCCCCGCTGCGCGCTTTTTAAATGTATTGGACCACGGAATTCTCAAAAGGTGCTGTGGTCAAACTATTTTAATGTTGGACAACTGCCCCTAGTAAAGACCCATGATCCCATGACAGAGCAGTTGGACCACTGCCCCGGACATAAAAATATCACGAATACTTTGATTATTTATACCTATGATTGATTGACACCTATATATGAGTGTCGTGCTGCAAAAGAACTAAAACAAACAGACCAACTTTGTTATGCTGGTGTGCGTGACAGCTACGTCTTACACTCGCGCCCCGTCATTGTGCTGTCATTGTATGTATTTTGTGGCCAACAGTTGGACGCAATTTTTTTCGACGATTACACAGCTTTGACTGTGTATCTATACAATCTTTGCATGTATATATCTATCAACATGTGCTTTTATTATGTTAATGCAAACTAACATACAAACGTATTCACACATCATTAACTCCCAATATTCATTAAGCCGACATTCAATAAATACATATTAATGTCGACAGTCTTCCACACGTATGGACACGAAAAATCGAATGACACTCGGACGAACCTAACTCGTGTTGACATGATATATGATAACTCGTACTTTTTGTTCGAAAACCTTTTTTTCGCTTATGTAAATAAATTGAATATATTCAATAACTTGGTCCCCTGGACACGAGGATGTCAACCATCGCTCGGTGGGCTCGATAATTCAATTTATGCGAGTACATTGACGCGACGTATCCCTTAGGATAGTACCAGACTTCGTAAACAAAGGATATAGCGCAATATCACACCGAATATAAATAATGTATGTATTCCCGGAAAGAATATTTCTTTTACAGAAGTTTTGCGATATCGTCCGACAGTTTACGGATTCGCTCTGACGGATTCTTCGTTCGATTTATTATTATTTTTTGGGACAATAATTTGGTTCCTGTGTGTAGTTAATATGTAGCTGTTTTTTTTATATAAATGGTTTCGGGTGTGAGTGAGGTTGTATTTACGGAAATATTTGTATTTATCGGGTCCGAAATTTCGCAATTAAATTGCGACGCGTCGGTCGTGTGACAGTGAACTGAGAAAGGTTGACTTGATTGATTTATTAGGCGATTGGTATTATAAGGTATTTCTCGTAGACTTCAGGCGACGTCCTGCGTCTATATAGGTAGGAACCTTAACAATTATCCTGGATGTTTTAAATGATGCTGATGATGTTTTCTTTCTCGTCATTGCTATATTCCTGTTTTCCTAGTTCCCCTTCCTTTTTGATCTTTCCCAAGTTAATACAAGTAAATTAAGAGTAGAAACGTTGGCGTTTATAGGTAATTTCATATTGTACATAACATTCCTTCATAACAAAGCGTATTAACGTAATAATATATAATATTAACATATTATATATTAATACCTAACCCTAAAATTCTGCCGTGAACACATTATATCATCGACAGCCACTCCACAAACTAATTTATGTGACATTTATCCACTTTATTCCAGTGTTTGGGGGTTATTAATTGAATAAATTTGGCTTTTATTGATTCGCGGATCCAATTTCAGTAGAGTTAGTTAATTTTCGTATTAATTCGAAACGGTACGAATCAAACAGAGAGTAGTGGTATTGTTTAGTTTGGTCTCGTTGTGTTTCAAGCGTTTTTGTTATGGCCTTATATCATTATTAATTGTGGGAAATATTCGACTATTTGTTTGTGCTTTCATGCGGAATTGAAAATGGTATGTTTAGGGAATTAATTTTCAGGAATATTTTGAATAGAACCTAGTGGGTCCATTGTCAATAAGTACAAGGGATATAAATAGATAGGTACTTTGAATAAATAAATTGTTTACCTAAAACTTGAATAGGATCACGTTTGAATGAAACAGACATGATCACTAAACAATGCTAAGGAATGGAAGTGAAAGTGAGTGGAAGCTGAGGTTACAACGTGGGTTATGGAAGCAAGTGTCGAATGTATGGAAACATAAGAAAATCCTCTTTTTATAGAAATGTTTTGTAATCAAAGTACCCGTTAAACATAAAGCAGTAAGTATTCTTAATTACCCTCCTTTGCGTCGCGCAGTCTGGTAAAAAGACACACAAACCACAACATAATACCATGCAAAAAACAGAAACACTGCATAATTCAAAAATTAAACATTACATAAATACCGTTTAAACTTGGCCATTCAGAAACATTCTGAAACGTGTAAAACAAAGTTTAATTAACAAAAAGTACAAACGTACTCAAACCGCGGAACAAAAAGTGGTACCCTATTACAAAGTCCCCAACGAAATAATTAACCTGAGCTACTCAGAATCTTCAATACCTTCGCGTAATGTATACAGGACCAAATGAATGTCTCGAATCCGCCCCAGTGGTCACAGGACCAACAAAAAAAGGCCCTAATTTATCTTTGAAAGAGCCTGGGGGGACAAAAAACGAAGGTACAATTTGGATAGCGAATTTTTCGGGACCCTATCTATATGTTAATGAGACGGTTGATCAAATGTATGTTAAAACGGGTGATATTATTGAGTTCGGATACGGAATGGAAATGGTATAAATTGAAATAGCATGGGTCATGGTAATTGACAATATGTATGGATCGTATACGTACTTATAGGTAGATATGTGTGTCCAAGATAGATTCCATGTAAATTGTTTATGTTATTTATTTATAGGCGAATGTAATTATTGTTTTCATGTAGGTATAGTTTTATTTTGATTTTTTTAAATTTTATATTTTATTTTTGTTCTGATTTTTTAAATTTTATTTTCATTTTTTTATTTTATTTTGATGTTTTAAATTTTATTTTCATTTTTAAATTTTATTTTGATGTTAGCTATGTATCTAAGATAATTTTTTGCTGTGCCCTGACACGGTCTACAATGGCTCTTAGCTCTAAGCCTTTTGTTAACATCTTGTTTTTACCTTGTGGAATGCAAATAAATGAATATAAATTAGGTTATCTATGATCCGGTATTACAGGAACAATCATTAATTGCGCTTAAATTGAGGGATATTTAATTATATTAATCGTGTGGGAAATAAAATAATCCGAAGCGAATAATGCCGTAATACAGCAGCTGAACATTTTTCCCGCAGTGGCAGCCTGCAAAATTCAAATTTTCTTGCGTTTTTTGCAATTTTTATGTCAGTGTGTCAGGTTATATATTGATCAAAAGATGATTCACGACCTTAACAAATATGTATTTACAGAATTATAATCATTAGAAACATTAAGGTCGATCCGCAGTGATAGGCCGCGAAATTCAAATTTTCTTACCTAACTAAGAGAGATGTAGGTTTTACTGTGCTCGGACAAGAAAATGTTTCGATAAAGAAGCTTGCTGTAGATGTAGGTATGATGCATGTATGTTTTCATACAAACCACATCCCTGGCTGAAGTATCAGTCCGTAACGTACGTAGGCACAGAAGCGACTGCAAATTGCCAGCCACAACCGAATCACTGTGTTAGGGTTCTGAAGTTTTGTAGTTAGATGTGTGTTCGAGAAAACAGTTACAGATTTTGGACTACCTGAAGGAATGCCAAATCAAATAATATCAATATGTTTTGGCGACTTGGCATGACGTAGTTGTTATTGCCTTCACTTATAACTATTACTAAAATATCCTTGTAATACGCTATTAATGATAGTTTTATATTATACAAAATTTTGGTACTAAACTACCTCATGGCAACCTGGAATCATAAACGAAATGTATAATATATTTTGGAATGAACTACGCGGCTTGCGTGAGGAGTTGAATGGTAGAAATCGTCACGTAAGGAAAAAGCGTTATGCCCCCACCTTGCGTTTTGGTTCTCTGTTTTGTACGAGTGTGTGTTTGCGTGCGAGTATCGCGTAAGGAAGTTCGTTCCTGGACGATCCCACGACAGCACACGTTAAAAAAAAAATATTTTTACCAACTCCCAGCTAATCCTAACCAGTGCCATTGACCCTAAAACCAGTACCTACCTACATAATTTGCGAGTAGTCTCCGTGTCACAATCCTCAGCGGTATAAAGTAAGTACTGTGGCACCGATAACTGTATTAAATATTAATCTGCGACTGTCGAGCTGACGGACGGGAGCCTGAGCCCAATGTTATTTTGATGAAAACTAATGAAACTTTACATAGTTTCCTACTGGTTCGGATTGGTTTGAAATTTACTGTAGGAACATAAGTTTTGAATTTATTTCATTGAAACTGTTTCGATTGACAGACAGACAGCGTACAGCGTAAATTATTTATAAAGGCTTACCAACGAAATAAATAAACAGCATGAACCCACAATCCTTGTAATAATCATAGATCTCGCGTGTATCAAAAATAAGGAACGAATCATGAATTTTGGAAGACCGTCTTCTTGGTCTTTGTTTTGGTCTTCTTATTCTTCTTATAGGTACTTAGAGTTCTGGAGGAACACTATAAAAAAAAAAAACTTAACCCCTTAGCGGTATGAGTGGGTTAAATGGGGGACGTTTGTAAATGAAGCCACAGGCATTGTTGGAGTTGTATGTTCTTTCATATTTTTCTCTATATTGGCACAAGATAATAAGAAAACAGAAGGAACTTCGAAGAAAAAATTTGCCATCTTTAAGTTTACGACTAAGATGATCTAAGTAATTAGAAATGGCCACATTCGTGGTGCAGTTACGAGCACCTTGCATTTCCGCAAAACTCAAAAGCGATTTTCTCGTGTATAATGATTGTAACTTTGAGAAAAGTTCTATTTTATAATAGTGATAGCTGCGCCCCACGGTTTCACCCGCATAAGTCTCGATCCCGTGGGGATATCAATCTTTTTGTTATATTATTTTGAATGAAATTTTTGTTATTATTATTGTTACGCGTGATTAACCAAAATTATTGAATAACTTTATTTGTAAATATCCTTTTTAGCTTTGTATTATTATGTATAACTATAAATTGTGCATGTTGTGTAAGCCTGTAAGTGATTGTTGCACTTATAAATGTATCTTTTATTGTGGAAATTATTGTAAATGTATTGTGTAATCAATTGTTGGCTAACTAAATAAATAAATAAATAAAAAAAACATCTAAATCTGTTCAGCCGTTTTAGCGTGAAAGTGTAACAAACAAATTCACTTTCGCATTTATAATATTAGTTAGGATGATTTCGAGAATACTTACCATTTTCGTAATACCTACTATAAAATATCTATTTATTTATTTATTTGGGACAAACAAACAGTAACACATTATATCTGCGCAAATAATATAAACAAAGATATTATATAAATGTGAAACTCACACCGTTATCCACAGCAATACTTTAGGGGAAAACCGCTTGCTTTTGCTGAAGGTATTTATGCTCACGACTGTACGTTATATATAATAAGTACTATAAAAGAAATTCATACATGACCAATATATTTTTGTTTGCCTACTTACCAAAATAAAGCCATAAACACAATCAGCGAAATATAGCATTGCGTAACACGACAGCGCATCAGCTTTCGAAGCGCTGCGCCAGAATGTTTTGTCGACGGAGCGCCGTTATGCGATAACACTGCGGTGTGCACCTGGGCTCTGACGTCATAATATCAAGATGGTCGCAGATTATTAGTTCGTGTTAACACCACAGGGTAAGAAGATGCAGCAGTACATCCATTGCTTGGGTACTGATTTATGTTATTACTGCAGTAACTGCAGCAATATTGTTACTGCAGTCAAATCATAGTTTATAAAAAAAATGTGTTTTCTCAAACATGCTTGGAAATTTGAGCATTATTTTGACAACCTTCTTCGAGATAAATCGAAATTGGTGTACTGGCCAAATACATGCGAGCAGCGACCACCAAATGTTGTGATTTTTTTTTTTTTTTATGGACATTGATGGACTCACGTATGAGTGCCTCGGCTTCGCCTCGGCCCACATTTTCACGTTCGTCCATTAATGCCGCATTTGCAGGCCGCTGCAGTGATGTAGGTACTATTTGTGATGTAAAAGACACCGATTTGGAAAAAAAAAATAGATTTTGGCTAGTGATTTTCACATTCTGTCGTTTAAATAATTAAGAAACAAAAAAAAAAACATACCATACAATGATTTTCTCGGAGCGACATTTTTTATCAAATGCAATAAAAATCCATACATATTTAATTTAAAAAAGGGTTAGATATTAATAAAAGTTAGGTTTATCTTGGACACCACCGACATAGGTGAAGAAAACAGTTTGAAGACTGGACTGGACTTAATTAACTAAATTAATGGAAATTTAAGTCATAAATCGCCACACCGCCTAAGCAAGCGTGGTGATCTATGATCATGCCTTCTCTGTATGAGAAGAGGCTTTTGCATTAATAAAGTATTGCTCAATTTCCACATTTGGCTTCCACGTTGAGCTTTTCTGTCCTTGTAGGTTGAGTGTGAACGAGAATATATCGTGTGAATTTGTGTGGAATGAACCTTCTGGTCTCACCTTACCTACGCCCTGCACTTACTGTTGGCACTGTAATTTCTTAGTAGAATATAAACGATGTTTGATGGCATACGGTGCCCAGTTGCTGCAGTAGAGATATTAGAACAAATATCCACATCTTAGAATAGTACGTCTAATTCAAACGGCAGGCTTTTTTTTTTTTTTGGGTGGGTAATTATCAAATAACTTCTCTCGCTCTGGGTGGAGCGGGAGGGAGTGTCAGACTTTTACTGACTAAAACCCACCCGTGTTGTGATGTAATTAAGTTTTAGTGTTTGGCAGCAAATGTGTGGGTATTTATCAAATTGTGAATAAAAGGTTATCTAACTGACGCCAAACTTGTTGTTGCCATAGGGATGCAAGAAGCGCCAAAAAGTATCGATATATAACGAATCGATATTTAAAAAAAATATTGATATCGATTTCCACATATAAAAAAAAAAAAATCGATATATCAATATATCGGAGAAATTAAAAAAAAAATATTTTTGTTCTAAGAAACTCTTTTGTTTTTGTTTTTTATTCATTTAAATACTAAACTAGGAACATCATTTGTGATGTAAAATCTTAAATTACCTTAATTTCTTTTTAATGATTCTGAATTCGCGGTTTTAGTCAGTGGGAACAATAGTGTCCTATTGGAAATATATCGTATTTGATACCTTTTCGAAACTTGGTATTTTATATCGATATAATAGATTTTTATATAATAATAGGTTTGGCCAAAAAATATCGATGTATCGATACATCAATATTTTTTCTACAAGCCTATATTACCGTGTCCCCGGAAGAAAAATGCTAATAAAATTATGATTTATCCCAAAACTGACGAAGCTGCCAAACTATCGTAAATTACATGGAACTTAGAACATACTCGTAACTGGCGATTTGTGTAAGAATACAGGAGTGATGTTAGTGTAAATACAAAAAAAAAAAACCAGCCAAGTGCGTGTCAGACCACGCACAATGAAGGGTTCCGTAGTGAGGATTAATTATTCTACGAACAAACTTAACATTGCAGTTGAAAAACATGTTCCCTCTTACATTCCAACTGTTTTCTGTAATTTTTCCGAAATTTTAGGCTCAGTAGTTTCGGAGATAAGGTCAATTTTCATCTACGTTCGTTAATAATTTTAAAAGTATTTATTTTAAAATTATAAAAAAAAAAAAAACAGAAATCCTAATAACAAGTCCTTTGATGTGTCTCACGGTACAGATTGAAAAACTTATTTTTTGGAATTTTCTAATTTGCATCCCAAAAGTTACCTCCATATACAAAATTCCATATAATAAATTTCAACTTAATCGGGCCAATAGATTGGGAGCAAATCGACTGTGACAGACATACAGTGTGACAGGCCGATATTCATTGTTTAAATACCAGGAATAAACACAATCTTGCTGTACATCGCACTCGCCTCCACAGAGTAGGCAACTCGTTCATGGGTCAATGTATACGCGTTTACAACAAACTTCCTACTGACATTCGAAACTTACCCATTAAACGATTTAAAAGCTGTATTAAAACCAAACTTTGTAAAAAAGGGTACTATAAAATTTCTGATTATTTAGAAGACAAAAAAGCTTGGGATTGAGCTGCTCGCTCTGCAAGCCTTGTGATCAAACTGGAAAACTTGACATTTAATGTTATTATGCATGATTTTATATAAATATTGACATTGCAGAATATTATATACAATATTACATTAATGTTTACTTTGAAAAGTATTATATTTACTGCTTTAATTTATTGTGAATGTGAGCACTATGTGGGTCATTTTTTTTTTCTTTAAATATTTTCCTATTATTTTATGCTTTTTCTCAGTTTTAATGGTGGTCTGGCATTTTGAGCACTTTATGAGGCCTACCCAAATGTACTTTCTTTGGTATTGTTCGTCGAGTCGTTGAGCTCCTTAAGGCTTGAGTCGAGCTGCACGATTACTGAGAAATGCTTGCACTGATTGGACAGGTCCACTCAAAATTGTGTGGTTCTTTCCTCAAAAGACCATTTCAGACACAGATCTACATGATCTGACCAAGATTATGTCTGGACTTTAAAAGAGACTTTGACCCCTGAGTTTGTTTCGCCATTTCTTCTCACGGGTAGTCAGATAGGAAATGTCGACTACATCTAGCTTATTTTTTACTTTTTAATATGACGTGTAAAAGGGATTCCGATATCCTATTTACAGAATAAACGATTTCATTTCATTTCATTTCATTTCATACAGACAGACAAACGAGTGATCCTATAAGGATTCCGTTTTTTTCTTTTGAGGTACGGAACCCTAAAAAGTAAGCGAAGACGAAGGCACAGCTAGTTTTTTAATTTATGTAGGTACATAAATTAAAAAACTAGCTGTGGTTTGTGGTGTGTGGTTGTGGTTTGGCTAGTTGGTTTGTTATAGTAGTTACATAGGTATGTAACTACTATAACAAACCAACTACCATAAAAAGTACACTTCAAAGCTCTTTCAAACCCCTGTAACATAATAATGCACTTATCTACATATTCCTTTGTGATTCACAAGGAGTAGGCAAGAACTCATCCGGAATGGCGCACTGTCGGATTACTGACCGTCTGCTGCATTTCATTATTCTGTGGCACTTTTTAGTGCTTTCAAGTAAGATGGTCAAACGACAGACATCCTTACAAAACACTAAAAAGTTGACAACTTAAGGAAATTATTATTGTCTAAGATAAGAAAGATAGAATTTGCTTTATTAAGTACCAATTAGTTATTAATATATTAGGTTGTTAATGATAATATAACGGCTCAGGATAGCCTTTACCAGAAGTGATCATCGTATTAGTGGTTCAGCAGCTTCAATATCATCAGGATTGTGCCGAAATCGTCGGTGCTCCATAGACCAATTTAAATTTGACCAGTTGGTTAGCAGTTCGTCGTGAACGTGGTACGACAGCGGCTCCATTCACTTATTCGTCTGTCATCAGAAGACAGCTGCCACGTAACCATCGATGCGACGCTCTGCTAGAGTGACTGTCACCAGCCAGTGTCACTCTTATCCGACCTTTTCGGTAATTCCAGTAACTTCGTAACAAAAATAGACGGCGCCACTTGCTGCGCCGTCAAATAATTATGTAAGACTTACTCAAAACTCAATTATTTTTTCAATGGAATGATCACCCCATTAGAATCAAATAATTTAAATTTATTTAATAGGGGTGACTAGAGAAGCTACAAAACCGGTATTTATTAATCCCAACTTTTTTTTATCGATGCTTAATAAGAAACATGATTAGGTATGCGTGCTTACGCGTGATCTGGCTGTAAAACCATACAACTTGATTACTAACGTCAAAAATCCCTCTTGTTCAAGCAATAAAAGTTAGAGAGGCTAAAAATAATAAACTTTTTGCAAAAATAGACAGTAATTCACAAGCACATTATCCAATAAACACATAAGTTAGCATCCGCACGGGAATCGCAGTGCAATGCAAAGAATCGTTCGTTAAGTTAGCAGAGAGTTAGTGGTTCCCGCGTGACCAGCCGTTAACTATACCGCGGTGTAACTTAGTTGTACGTAGTGTTATGGCCATACATTGTAGTACATTTCATCGTAGATTCTAGAATTTTTGTTTATACTGGCATTATTTCTCTCCTGTCCCATTGTTCAAAGACCTTCTTGTATGGTATTTCTCGTTTTTGTCCTATAGAATTAAAAATGGTTTTTTACCTTCATTAAGTAGCTTCCTTTCTATTGCTATTCGCCTGTAGTTCATGTTATACTAGAGATATAATTATTTTAATCTAGCTAGGATTTTTTATAGAGTATTGGATATCCACAGATCAAAGGGACTGGATGGATGTAAATTCAATAAAAAAAAACGTGCCAAGTGCGTGTCGAACCACGCACAATGAAGGGTCCCGTAGTTGGGATGAATCTATCCCAAAAACAAACTTAATATTGTAGTTGAAAAACATGTTCTCTCCTCTCATTCATCGGTATACGCCACGGTCAATTTTCCAACTGTAAATATAAGTTTGTAATCGCAAGATAATATTTTTTTATGTGAAAAACTACAAATGATAATTTTTCGTACTTTTTCCTTTAAGTATGCTGTGAGACCATGCTTCTTGCCAAAATTCATGATCTAGGTCAACGGGATGTGTTTTGAAACTCGCAAATAAATCAAAACGCCGAGGTGTTGATTTATTCGCGAGTATCAAAATATGTCGCATAAATCGCCGTATTTTTTTATTGCGTTGACTTAGAAACTTGATTTTTTTAAAGCTTCAAGGGGCCATATACTTACGTACCTCTTTTTTGTTATTTTATATTTGATATCTCCACGCTTTCCTGAGAAAAAGGGTCTTGACAGACTGACAGACAGACAGACAGGCTCCGTATTTAGGGTTCCGTACCTCAAAAGGAAAAAACGGAACCCTTATAGGATCACTTCGTTGTCTGTCTGTCTGTCTGTCGGTCAGTCTGTCAAGACCATTTTTCTCAGGAACGCGTAGAAGTATCAAGTTGAAATTAATATCATATACGTAAGTCTATGGTCCCTTGAAGCTCTAAAAAAATCAAGCTTCCAAGTCAACGCAATAAAAAAATACGGCGATATAAGCGACATTATTGCGACATATTTCGATACTCGCAAATAAATCAAAACCTATAGGGTACTTCCGGTTGACCTAGAATCATGAAATTTGGCAAGAAGCAAGGTCTTACAGCACAAGTATAGGAAAAAGTCCTTAAATTATAAATTTGTAGTTATATCACATAAAAAAAAATTGCGAATATCTCGCACATAAATCAAAACCTATAGGGTACTTCCCGTTGACCTAGAATCATGAAATTTGGGCAGAAGCATGGTCTCACAGCACAAATAAAGGAAAAAGTCTGAAAATTGAAAATTTGAAGTTTTATCGCATAAAAAAAAAAAAAATTGCGAATATCTGCTCGCACATAAATCAAAACCTATATAATACAACACATCCATTTATTTTCAGGCAATACAGGCCCATAGATAAATACCTTAACCTAAACATACATATTTTTATTGCAAACAAAACAAAACTTGTGTTAATAAAATGACTTAGGACTATGTTAGTAGAACTTCACTTTGCACTAGCTTGACTATGGCTGCCCTGTGGTACTTGTCCGCGGAAGTGACGGAACACCACATCCTGCGGCCAAAAGTCTTCTTCCATGACGAGGGGCAGATAACAATTAGGAACGCGCACCACAAACGCCTTGAAGTTGACGTTGCGGCGCGACTCCAGTAACTGCACCCTCGGCGTGTACCTCGTCTTCTGGCGCACGTACTCCACGATGTCCTCCGCCTTGTTTTTATATGGTACTTCCCGTTGACCTAGAATCATGAAATTTTGCAAGAAGCAAGGTCTCACAGCACAAGTAAAGGAAAAAGTTTGAAAATGGTAAATTTGTAGTTTTATCACATAAACTAAAACTTTTTTGCGATTAGAAACTTAAATTTTCAGTTGGAAAATTGACCGTGGCGTATATCGATGTATGGGAGAACATGCTTTTCAACTAAAATGTTAAGCTTGTTTTAGAGATAAATTCATCTTAAATAAGGAACCCTTCATTGTGCGTGGTCCGACACGCACTTGGCCGGGTTTTTTTTTCCTTTTGAGGTACGGAACCCTACAAATATAATTAAAAGTGATTACATCAAAATGAAAGCTTGCTTTATTAGATATTACACGAGTCTACGTATCTGATTAAAATGTAAACAAATGAATCAGAAATGTACTAATTTGTAGTGCAGTGTGTAGTGTTTGTTGTTTGTTGTGGTTTGCGTTTGTGTGTTTGTTTTTGTGTTTGTTTGTTGTGTGCAATTTGATAATTTGAATACTTTTACACGAAATTCGAATTATAAATAACAATAAAAATGCTTTTCATTTGAGAATTGACGTTAATTCTATAACTATAACCTATACTAATACATCATACATTTACTACCTAGGTAAAAATCGTCATCAAATGACGACGATTTTTAACTGATGAAAAAAAGGAGGAGCTTCTCAAGTCGACGCGTATATTATTTTTAGTTTTTGTTATATATGACTACGCATAACTGTTTACCTACAGAGTCCTATTGTGACGATTTTTCTTTGAAAGTCGAAGTTGGTCCTAATTTTGTTGGTTTTAAGGGTTTGTGGATAGCCCGGAGGACACGGTGGAGTATACGGTGGTGGTCTGCCCGGCTTGGGCGGAGCACCGCCGGGTCCTCACTGAGGCGATTTGCGGCGGCGATCTCTCGCGTCTGGCCCTGGTTCAGGCCATGGTTCGGAGCGAGAATGCATGGGAGGCCGTCAACTCCTTCTGCGAAGTAGTAATGCTTGCGAAGGAGGAGGCAGAACGCGTGAGGCAGAGGCAAAATTCGCGCCCTTACGCCCATAGCCGCTGCGGGAGACGCCCCGAGCGTCGGGAGTCGCAGGCCGATTCCCGGCCACCGTAGGCGCGGGCTTGCGGACGGTGAGCGATTGGTAGCTCGCCATCCGATGACGACCAGGCCCGGGTCGACGGCGCGTTGTGTTCCACGCGCGCCTCAAAGAGATGTCAGCACGAACTGACGGGGTCCGTTAGGGCCAATGCCTCCCAGGGTTGAGAGTTTGTTCGAAAGGGATATCGTGACCCTGTTACACAGGCAACTGAAGGAACACGGGTTTAAGTACCTCCCGCTCCACCTATAGCGGGAAAAGTTAAACGATAATTTCCCACTAAAAAAAATAACCCCTAAGGGTTATTGATTTGTCACCTACTGAATTTACACTTGTGAACAGATTCTATACTGTGAAACTTGGCAGACATATTATGTAGTTTTGATGATACTGAGAGATCTGAAGTTAATTTGATGATGGCGACGGAAGACAGTTGAGAGAACTCCTCAACAGTTTATAGCAGTTACATCGTGTCTGGGCTTATTTAATTAATCATGATGAGATCTTTAAATCTAGCTGGGGTATGACTCTCATCGAGGGTCTGATGTTGGAGACGGAAGGCTGTCCGAGGGAAGTTCCAACTATTAGCTGGAAGATCATAATACAAAAAATATAAAGTTTGGAAATTAACATAGGTAATATTTATTACAGCTTACGCGCCGGTTAGTTTGTCCACTTGTGCTCGTATATAACAAATCATTAATTTCTGGCATATTTCGATAAAAATGGAAAATGGCAAAGGTAGTGCCTGTACATAAATCGGATAACAATGACAACATAAAAAGCTATAGGCCCATCTCAATTCTATCAACATTTACCAAAGTCTTTGACACACTTCTCTGCCCGCATTTCCAAAACCATCTAATCTTATTCATTAGCGATTATCAGCACAGATTTGTTGGATCACGATCAACAAGTAATAATCTCCTAATCCATTTGCAGAACTTTTAATTAGGGCTGTTGATGCTGGTGATCAGGCTGACGTCAATTATAATTTCAAGGGTTTTGTGGGGAACCTTTATCAAAAGCTTTGCCCTCCTTTAATTCTATCTTATAAGATGCGTGCTAATGATATCACTGGCAGCTTACTTGAATGAGTGATTTCATATTTAGCAGATACTCGTAGATCTTTCTTTTTCGTGGTAATCGGTTATCAATCTAACGTATATAATATCTCCTCTGGATTCCCACAAGGCTCGCATCTGAGGCCAAATTTATTTAACTATTTCATTAATTTCCTAGCAGTTTTTGGCACTCCACAATTTTTATGTATTTTATGTGTATTTTTATGACCGACTTAATTATTCTGAGAAACCTTAATTATAATAATTTAAGGTTTAAAATGGTCGTATCGAACTAATCGATTTATACTTTGATTTCCTAATTAAGCAGAAATCAAATTTTCTTAACTGTATGTCTGATTTGTTATGAAGCCTTCATGATGCTTTTATATTTAGCATATTTTTTCCCTTATTATTAAGTTTGTTTGTAAACTTGACCAATGATGTACCAAAGCTGTCAATTAACATAGTTTAATATTGGTAATGTGGTATTTACCTATATGTAATAGTTCCACTGTATTAAGTTTTAATTAGGGTCGACTGGGTACGGTTGAAACAATTTTGCTTTGAACGCGCGAAGCTCAGCCATTTTGAAACATAACAAACAAAAAAACACTTAAAATGAGAGAGAGTGAATGAGACTTTTGTCTTCAAATACATATCAGAATTAGAGGCTCAACTGCCATATTTACTAGATAGGAAGAGTTTGATAAAATAATGTGCCACTGTCTCAACCATCCTCATACCAGGGGCGGTTGAAACAGTGATGGGGGTAAGTTGAAACATAAAAAATCAGTTTCTTTATTCATAATCAACAAGAAATTGTTAAAAGTATTTAACAGATCCTTGTAGTAAGTTGTTGTAAGTTTGGCTCTATTTCTACCAGTCTTAATAAATGTTTCCTGCCAGAATGAGGTCTTGTTAAAAGTTGTTGCCCTGGAGAGACTGGTTGCTTGAGCTGTGCGCACCGACAATTCCACATTTCTTCTCATTAAAGAGCGAAACCACTCTTCTCCGGCGACCTTATTTTCGAGCCACGTAGTGTTTAAATTATATTTGTCAGCGAGCTGGAATGCTAATTTCTTACTTCTTTGAGAGATAGACCAAAGTATAAATCCGCACAACGGATCAAATATTTGGAAAGTTTATATTCCTGGTCAGGGGTAAATACTTTGTTGTGGGCTACATACCCCATACTAACATCAGCTTGGTTACCTGCTTAGGTCACTGCATCTCTTTTTTTCTTGCACTCTTTCTTTTTAGTTTTATACACTATTATTTATTTTCTACTTTTTTGTTTGGTTTTCTATTAAATCGTGTATTATGAGTTTTTAACTACGTCCCCATGCCGGGAGTGCCTTCCTTGGATATTATATGGTAGCCGTTTCTCAGGCTATCTCCGAAATTTTAAATTAAAATGGCTAATTCTGAAAATTCTGGTTAGGAGAATGGTACAATATTTTTTTTTAACAATTTATTTTTTGGTTAGTGTGCCTACTAAACTCTCCAGTTCATCATCATCATCTGCCTAGCCTTTTCCCAACTATGTTGGGGTCGGCTTCCAGTCTAACCGGATGCAGCTGAATACCAGTATTTTACATGGAGCGACTGCCTATCTGACCTCCACAACCCAGTTACTGGGTAACACGATATCCCTTGGTAAGACTGGTTGTCAGACTTTTGGGCTTCTAACGACCCGTAACAACCGTCAAAGATCTACAAATGACAGCTGGGACCAACGGCTTAACGTGCTTTCCGAGGCACGGAGGAATCTTGGTATGGAAAGATGGTCACCCATCCACGGACCAACCGCGTCAAGCCTAGCTTAACCTGAACGATCGACCCGTGCGGCAGTTATTATTAAGCCACAACCTCCTCAGTAAACTCTCCAGTTGATCCTGCCAATTGTCATATGCTTGTCTCAAAGTTTAAGTCATGTATGCCTAGTACTTGACACAAATCACTACCGTGTCTCTGAATATGAAAAATCCATAATCGTGAAGATTGGGTCAGGATAGTGGGACAAACTTATTGAATTATTGTATTGTCATCGGTCCTTGATAAGTGTGCAAAATTTGCAAGAAAGAATTAGCAAATTTTTTGTGGGTACGATTTTTTTTTTTGTAGTATGGAAGATTTTTAATTCTGAAAAATATTTACATAATACATAAGCTAACAGACTTAAAATAATAATATATACATGTATATAAAAAAGGAGGGGGACAGAATCATAGGGCATCAAAAAATTCGTCCGCATCGCTGTCAACAGGAAAAGTGCCCAAAAGGCTGGCAGCATTGCCACGTTGTATGGCGATGCTGATTATTTGCCCGAAAAATAGACCAGCCCTATGGTCACGTGAAGAGTCGACTAACCGCTTGGCGATTTCTTGAAAAACCAAGTGGGCACTTGGACCAATGATATTGTTTCGATCGTACCCACAAAAATTGCTTCATCCGTCCCCATCCACCGCTAATAAAACTAACATAGCGCCGAGACAAAACAACATAAATAAAAATAAATCACGGTTTTCGAACCTTCACAGTCTAACAATAAAGCAGAAAATAGTAAGTAATTTGAAAAATAATACAATAGAAAATACTTACTTTTGGACGACAAAATACAATAAGTTTCCCCTGGAAACGTACACAGCGCGAAATGCAACGCGTCACTGCGATTCATGTCCGGAATTTCCAGCCGTGTCTCTTTTTCCTTGTACCCCTCACCGCACCGCTAACAGTTTACGAGTTATTATAGCTTGTTTTCAACCATGCATGTATATGTTATTGAATAAATAAATAAACATACATGATTTTTTAAAGATGTTAGTAGTTTAAGCAGTTGTTAGTAGACCTAAACAAATAAATAACTTCTTATTTGAAAAAAAAAACTGAAAACGGAAAAAAACCGATAAAAGAGTTTAAATTTTCTTTTTCCGTCAGTTTAATTTTTTGTTAAAAAGTTTTTTTTAATAACAATTTAATAATGATAGTCAAAAAATAATTACTAGAAAAAGTGGTGAGATAGTTTATAGTTGAAACATTCTAAATACAAATGGATGTGTTAATAATTTACTTTAGTGAGTGATTGTGTAAGAAATTTACCTGAACTGGGTTTGGTTAGACTTTAATCAGATATTATTATATATAGATAGTTAGCTATTCTTCCTCTCTCACCAATGTCCCAGGGCTCATGAGTGAGAAACGACGCAAAAGCTGTGTATGTCCCACCGTACGCCATAGGACTAATCTTGCTAGTCAACATTTCTATGTCCTCGGTCCTAGTCTTTATAACAAAGCAAACAAACAACTCAACATTTACGAACATTCTTTCTAAAAGCAAATTGCTGCTGCGTCACTGGCTGTTAAAACTTTCGTATAGTGATATTTAAAGTCTTCTTGTGCAACCGATCTAGTTCTACAGTGTAATCTGTATACTCATACGCAATCACACACACTCACTTCACCAAATTTCTGACACCACTCACCACACCTACACAACACACTTACACAGCCCACTTACACCTACAGTTACTTGCTTTTAATTACCGACATGTTCCTACTTTTTCATGTATCCTTATATTACCTATTAGCTTTTTCCAACAAACACCGGCTTACATAATAATTATATTATCAATACGCTGACTCATTTTAAACGGAAGGCCCTGTCTCCTGTGATACAGTTTTATTTAACTAGTACAAGTTAAGTACTGTATATTACATAGTTTTTGCTTATGTGCTGGTGGAAAAATAATCTGTAACACTGTTTTAGGAACAATAAAAAATTATAATTAAAATTATTATTATTATACTTTTGAAACAGGCTGTAGATTAGGAAAGACTAAAGAAGAAATATTTATTGTCTTTCCAAGTTATTGACCAGCATAACCAGATACCCCTCTTCCCCTCTTTTTCTTTATAAGAGGGGTCAGGTTATGCAGAATACTGACCGTAAAAATAATAATTATTAGTTCAGAAAGTGTATGGACTTCGCTTAGTAATTTTTAATTACTTACAACCGTATATATGTCTAAAAATAATTTACCACGGCTTTAAGATTCACTTCCTAGAACGATACATCAAAACTTTACAAACGCCCTAATCTCATAATTTGCAATAAATCACATTTAAAGTCGCTAAAATAATCTAAAACAAGATAAATTCGTCCCGTACTAATTAGTGGCCGTACGAATAGGGTTATCCAAAAGGATGAAATTCAACTCCAATTAAAGTGACTTGCAACATCAAGGGTGGTCCTGTTTTAATTATTGTGGCCATCCCTAGTAATGGTAGACTATAAGGGGGTTGTGTGCGGGGGGATGTATGGTTATGTTTTCCTTTACGATGTGTTTAAAACTTGGAATTCAAACTCTGAAACTATGTGCCTGTCTCGAATATTGTAAATTAAAATAATATGGTTGATTTATCCTCGCCACCTCTATCAATCTATCTAGCCTTTTCCCAACTATGTTGGGGTCGGCTTCTAGTCTAACCGGATGCAGCTGAATATTAGTATTTTACATGGAGCGACTGCCTATCTGACCTCCACAACCCAGTAACTGGGTAATACGATACCCCTTGGAAGACTGGTTGTCAGACTTGAGGGCTTCTGACAGCCCGTAACGACTGTCAAAGATCCACGAATGACAGCCGGGACCAACGGCTTAACTTGCTTTCCGAGGCACGGAGGAGTCTCGGTATGTAAAGATGGTCACCTATCCACGGACCAACACCGGCAAACGTAGCTTAACCTGATGGGGTGACCCGTGCGGCTCTTATTATTTAGCCACGAGCTCCTTTTGAAGACCACCACCGTCACATTTTCGCCACATTTTAGGTGCAATATTGCTGGGTTAAAAAAGCTCGTTTATTTTGTAAAAACTAAATTATGTAGGCATAACTGCTTAGAGATAAACTACGATAACATGGCTCGCCCCTCCAAACAACTGTTTCAATGTGTGTAGTCACATCCTTACGAAAGAGTTTGTATGTAGTTGTAAGTTCTCGTAATATCTCACTTATTACTAGATTTGTTGGTCAACTAATCATAACTAGCCGATCGCGCAAGATAACGTACGTGTCGTTTTCATAGAGCACCTCAGTGCAGCGCCATACTAATAATAATGAGCGATTAATGACGCCACAAGTCGAGCAACAAATCCGTGATTTGTTTTTGTTTGACGGCCGTCTCATCACGCACACATGCGTACAAATACTTTCAAACGTTTTGAATTTTGGAGGGGCGGGGCGGGGCATAATATTATCATAGTCTCTACGAACAAAGCAGCACTAACAAACTTGTATTCAATTTTACATTTCCGTAACACTGGTAACATCAATGAATATATATAATTACCAAATCAGTAAACACGACGAAAAACAAGAACATGAAATAATATATATTACTAATTAACTAACCTTATGAGTGACATCATTAACAATTTTCTGTTTATGCCAGACATTAAGTTGTTCACAAAATTCATTAAAATCTCGAAGATTTACTGAAGCGATATCGTTGAAACATGTTCAATTTCCCGCCCGATATTAGACGAGTAAGCAAGGTCACAGTACCGAGAGAACAGCGAAGATATTTCGTAAATATTTATTGTATGGAATGAGAATCACGGAAGAAAATATTCTTATGCTAGCAACTACAATATAAAAAAAAAACCGGCCAAGTGCGAGTCAGACTCGCGCACGAAGGGTTCCGTACCATTATCTATAAAAACGGCAAATAAATCACGTTTGTTGTTGGGAGCCCCCCTTAAATATTTGTTTTATATTAATTTAATTATTGATTTTCAAAGTGAGTACATAACTAAATATTCTGTGAATATTTCAAGTGTCTACCTGTTACCGTTATCAATAACGAGCAAAAACGAGCAAAAAAATCACGTTTGTTGTATGGGAGCCCCCTTAAATATTTATGTTATTCTGGTTTTTAGTATTTGTTGCTATAGCGGCAACAGAAATACATCATTTGTGAAATTTTCAACTGTCCAGCTATCACGGATCATGAGATACAGCCTGGTGACAAACGGACAGACAGACACACGGCGGAGCCTTAGTAATAGGGTTCCCGTTTTACCCTTTGGGTACGGAACCCTAATTACGATATTTTAATATAAGGTTAAACAATTGAACAATCAATATTACCTACATTATACCTAGTAAAATTGTAACCAAGATTATACCTAGGTTGGTATTAGTTTTCTTAAATGACCTAAGACATAGGAGACCTTTTGTGTCATATAATGACAGGGTGTAAACTTAAATGGAATTCCTTGCAAGCGAACGACCTAAATATTACTCGAAGAATCCTGAAAAAAGAAGAAAAATTACGGTGTATTTTGACCTGATTGATACTGAGTAAACTATGAACAGGTTTCTTCAGTTCACCCTAAGTTTATGTCGTGCCAATGAAAACTGCAATTACATGCTGGCCGCCATTACTCAGTCCTAAGCGCTCGTCTTTATAATAGAGTACATCGTTTAATTGATATTTACGCGTTGAACAAGTTTGTGCTGAAAGCAAAGCTAACTAATTGGTTGCAGAATTTGTCTTACAACGATACAGAAGATTTATTGACGATCATCTCATGAATACCTTTATCAATACTGATATCTGGAATTACTGAGTCACTTTAACCTGATTGCATATCTATAATATGTATATGAGAAACTTTTGCTCTTGAGATACAAGTATCTTTTTACTTAGTTCAGGAGCCAGCTGTTCAACCTGGTTTTTGACCACAACTTGTACAACAATGTTTAGTGTATGACTAATTGTATGTGTTTCTCATTGTACAATAAACTTATATTTGATTTTGATTTTTGATTTGACGTTTCTGTAAGCATCTACAATCTGTTATCCACTCGACCTGTTGTACAAACTTGATTCACCGCACCGGCACTGTGGCGCATTTGACAGGTGATTATAATAATGAATGTACCTTTTAATTATACAGCGCAATGAGTTTTATTAGAGAGCTCCTGTGAACAGAGCATCATATTATTAATTATAGGGAAAATTTATAATTAAGCCAATATTTACACTTCCAATGAAAACAATAAGAGACGCTTACTATTGTCGTGAGTCTGAGACGCTCGCAGACTGCTGGGTTGTTACTAATTATATTTTATGTTACCTTATAAAGGTTTCTAGGTAACATTAGTCTTTGATACGAAGCAAATTACAGTGTGTTTATTTACTGTCTTAGTAGATTTGCGTAGCTCTACGGTTGTGCGTGTTGCTACGGCGTAGCAGCTACGCGGCTACGTAATGCTACGAAAATGTTGAATCTGACTTTTTGTCGATTGACTGATTATTTTGATTGCTGAAATGTTTAGGCAGTCGTATTTAAAGGTATATCAATAAATTGTTTATCTGCGTCCAAGATTTCGTCTCAGTAATTACGAAAACCACTTCATTGTTCACATCAACTTATTCAATCAACAATGAATTTACTTTCTTTGTTTTTTATTTGAAAGGTCATTATATAAGGAGTTATTACGCCCACGACTGGGTACCTAGACTAGTAGTGCCCATTGCCAAGAATAGCCGTCAAGAGAAAATTCTTACAAACACATTTACAACAAAAGTTTTGACAAAGGACTTTTTATGGACAATGACGACGTTATAGAAGAGGCGGGTTTGTTTTTATAGGCATAGAAAAATATAAGACTGGGTAGATAATGTAGCTTTTGTATAATCGAAAAGGCAAAAGACTGCAAAGATATGTTTCCTATTAAATAAATGGGTGCGATGTAATTATAGTCAATTGGGATGTCCCATTTGACTTTTAATTTGTCTCTTTGGTGATATTTATAACGGCGCAGGATAGCCTTTACCAGAACTGGGGGACGATCGCGCTAATTTTGAACGTTAATACCAAAACTAAACCACAACCAAAAACGTTACGTTGAAATGTTTAGCGCAATACGAAATGAGTCTAAACACATTTCGTATTGCGCTAAACATTTCAACGGAAACGATTTAGCTTTACTTTGGAAGTTACGTTGGAGGAACGATCGATTGAACTTTCAGTATTGGGTAACGTCAATGATTTTGTCGCTCAGAAAAAATAGCGTGATACCGTTTCTTACATCAGCTAAACCAAAACAAAAAAAAACGTTCCGTTCGAATGGTAATTACGTTGAGAAATAGCGCGATCGGCCCCCAGGTCATCGTATTAGTGGTTCAGCAGCTTCAATATCATCAGGATTATGCCGGAATATAGCAGTTTGTCGTGGACGTGGTACGACAGCGGCTCCCTTCACATTTTATGTCATCAGAAGCAACCGCCTCATAACCATCGATGCGACGCTCTGCTAGAGTGACTGTCAGCAGCCAGTGTCACTCTTAACCGACCTTTTCGGTGATTCCAGTAACTTCGTAACAAAAATAGACGGCGCCACTTGCTGCGCCGTCATATTATATAGGTGACCGAAGCCTAATTCATATGCTCCTAAAGAAAGAAAGAAAGGAAAGAAATAAATAAAATAAAAATAAATTATTGGGACTTAACACAGGAGATCACAAATTAAACTAAAACACACTCATAAGAACATGAAAAACAAAAACAACGTAGAATGAAAATAAAAACAAAGTCCTGTAGGTCCTGTATCTCAGCCACCCAATACAACACACCTATAAAATAATGTTAAAATATCGACATTTTCTTTACAATAATCACACGAATTCTCTACATTCGCAGAACAAGAAATAAACTCATGTTCCGATAAAAAGAGCAAAGTGATTTTTCCTCAAATTCAATTCAGAGTGGAAAATTTTCTTTTTACCTGAGTAACATGTTAACATAGAAATATTATAGTGCTTTCCCCGCCATCTTTGAGTCAAGACTAGTCAGGAGTAGACAGTTCTGAGTATGTGCTGGTATTGGCGCCTGTAATAAGTGAAACTGTAATAGAAGACACAGAACTTATGTTATTTGCTATTAGATAAGTGAACATAGAACATCTGCCTCTCGAAAGAGTAAGAGCCTGTACACACGATGCGTTGCGGCGTCGCACCGCAAAGATTTCGCCGTGTTGGGTGTCACACGGGCGTTGCGACGCCGTAACGTTGTAAGACTCTGTTCACACGATGCGTTACGGCGACCGCAAATATTTCACTATTTCTTCTGCTGCACAAACAACTGAGCGGTGCCGCTCCAACGTCGCATCGCGTACGTGCGGTGCGATCCCGGTACGCACGCATACCATGGATATTTTTATGTAGGACGACGCAGTGACACCGTTCCGGAGCCGCGCCGCCGCAACGCATCGGCCCTTAGGGGTGCTGCTACACACATGTTTGGGTCGGCATGATTCAGTACAGGTGGGCAGCAAAATCGAATAAAAATATATATGCAGATATATGTTCGGCAAAATATCGCTCGGCTTAGCTCGAATTGCTCCAAGCCGAACCGAACATAATTCAGCGAGAGTAGGTGTCGAACGGCGTTTGCCGATCGGCCCAAGTTGAATGAAATCGTACCTATATGTGTAGTTGCTTCGGGTCGGCTTTTTAATCTAACAAGCCAAACAAGTGTGTAGCAGCCCTTACTAGAATGAATTCTGGATTATTTGTTTATTGTTTTTCTTACTACACTAGTTTTTAAGTATTTTAATTGAGTACTATGTACTTCAGAAGTGGTGTCTTAATGATAAATGATTATATTTCTGTAAGTAGGTTTGTATAAACACGTCGATGTGTATAAACACGTTTTACACGTCAATCATATTTAAAACTAGATAAGGTTTTATATCTGACTAGTTAATTTTTGGTCAGTAGATAATGTTTAGAAAAATGGAGTACAATACAACTTAATATTGTATTGTTTATCCTGAATCCTATTAGATGTCAGATGAATGGTGCTTCGTGGAGCAGATAGCGCGAGGTTAAACAACAGCTGGACATTTATAATTAACAAATAAACTAAAGACGTGTACCAAATGCGCTGTTCACGAAGGATGTGTCTGTTTATCGGTAAACACTTTGGAAAGTGACGAAATTAGAAAAAAGCTGCCCAGGAGCGAGGTGGACTCGCGCAGCCGGGCCAATAAATTAACTGACTAAACTTAACAGACGTGTATCCATACAACATAATTATGATAAAAAAAACCGGACAAGTGCGAGTCGGACTCGCGCACGTAGGGTTCCGTCTATAAAACGGCAAAAAAATCACGTTTGTTGTATGGGAGCCCACCTTAAATATTTGTTTTATTTCAGTTTCATTATTTATTCTTAAAGTGAATATATAACTAAATATTCTGTGCATATTTCAAGCGTCTACCTGTTGCCGTTATCAATATCGAGCAAAAACTAGCAAAAAATCACGTTTGTTGTACGGGAGCCCCCTTAAATATTTATGTTATTCGGTTTTTTAGTATTTGTTGTTATAGCGGCAACAGAAATACATCATCTGTGAAAAAAAATTTCAACTGTCTAACTATCACGGGTCATGAGATACAGCCTGGTGACAGACGGACAGACAGACAGACAGACGGCGGAGCCTTAGTAATAGGGTTCCCGTTTTACCTTTTGGGTACGGAACCCTACAAAAGATTTTCTTTGTTGATAAATTCAAGAAACTTCATTACCTGTTGTCAAGGCTTGATTTTAAAACGCCTTCGTAATTAGTTTGATCAGTAGTTCACAAAGCGATTGGGAGCCCGGAGGTGGGCCCTGAAAAATATGATGACAAATCGAACAACCGGGTCAACGGGCGGGCGACCACCACTGACGGTGACGGACAGCAATCGCGGTGGGGGGGATTTTAGTCGTATGCGCGGGTGGAGGGGGGGGGGGACGGAACGCACCGAAATAAACTGGACGTATTGCGATTATAAGTAACTAAAACTGAAGTGGATGCTAAGGCTACAATGTCAAAACATTGGAAAAAAATGCATCCTTCTCATAAAAATATAGCACTAAACTACTCTCGCACTATGTATATTATTTAAATATTAACACTTTGGATCGGAACTAAATGTTTTTTTTTCTTGTTTGAACAGTCAGTACATTCATGCTGCTTAAAAAGTTGTTATCTCTCTTATAGTGAGTTACTTAAATAATATAATCTACTTTCTTTGAGTTCAAGGTGTACTTTTCTTGAAACTACATTTTTGTATGACTTATGCAATTACTCGTATGATTGTTTAGACATTGTTAACAAATTGTGTTTTATAGTTCCCAGAACATGCCAGGGACGCGAGGTGCGCGCACGACACGTATTCGCCACTACAAACCATCGTACAAATCGGCTTACGTGCACTTCTTCGTCGCCTTATGAGCTGTTTTAATAAGAATTTCTGCAGTTTGGATTTACCGCAAGGAACTTTTAGACTCATTACTTCCACAAATACGGCACTATTGGCGGCTTTATATTACGTTGACACTATATGCTACTGATATTAATAATCCTTTTACGTTTACGCATTTACCGCCACCGCCACCGCCACGCTAGGCGACTGCGCCATCGCAAGTCAAACTCTTGACAGCGGCATCACTGCACAGTTCCAGACAGACGGACGAGATGGCGCTGCTCCGCTGCTATATAAGACCTCTACACAGCCGTAGAGGTCGCATTACAACCGTTTTTCCAAATTGTGAACATCAAAATCACAACTACTTACTGTTTAAACTCATAACGGTTTTTCTAATGTAAAACTTAGAACTTGTAACTAGAATCATTCAAGAAATTATAGTATTAAACCAGGGAGAGCATTTTTATTTTACCCTGAAGAACACAGAATCCAAACACCTTTTTCTTTTCTATTGTTAACAACGCTAGTCTTAAAATTGACCAAATTGTCTCATTGTGTATCTGTGGAGAACGTAGTTGATTTCACATTTGTATCATTTCTGTACCCTATCTTTTTGTATTTCTTAATTTGTAATTGTTTTCCCGAATAAATAAAATAAAATATAGTTATTCCCCTTTTTCCTTCATGAAAACCAAGAGATGAGTCCCGAATTCGGAACTTTTTGTTAGGTGAGTCGCGGTCCAGTCAACTTTGGGAACCACTGGGTTAGATAATAGCTGTAGGTACTTATTTAGCCTGATTGTTTGTTGTGGTAAAGCGTGGGTTGTATTCTCCTACGCAAAATGAGAAACCTAACGAAAAGGTTACAATATAAAATCATTTGCAAAAGCCTTTCAAGTCCTACAAATACATTATTACCATAATAAGTGCTTGCTCCGTCTACTCAAAGCATTTCTTTGATTCAAAAGGCTACAATTACCATAAAAGAATTAGAAATATACATACATATTTGCTATTCGGTCATTAGATGTAAAAAAAAAACATTACAAGTTTTTCGTTTTGTTAGAAGACCGAAAGTCCGTCAACCAATCTTACCAAGGGGTATCGTCTAACCCAGTTACTGGTCTGTGCAGGTCAGATAGGCCATGTAAAATACTGGAGTTTAGCTGCATTCGGTTTGACTGGAAGCCGAGCCCAACACAGTTGGGAAAAGGCTCGGCAGATTGAATGTGAATGAGGCAGAATAGTTTTTTTTATCTCTTTATTTGCTGCACCGGTTCAAGACATCACGTCAACGCCGGCTGTCGCTAAAAACCAGCGCTGGGGCTGTGTCTCGCATAGGGTTGCAGCATTATGCTGAGCGATGGCCGTTAAAGCGTGAATGTGACGCATCTTTTCCCCCAACTTGATCTTTTCGTGTTTGTGTTCTTTCTTTGCGTTTACCGTATTTTCTTTCTAAAGCGGGCTGCGATTGAATTGTTATAATTGTAAAGTTTATTTTAGAAGTCATGCTTTTCATAATGATCTCATTTTTATTTGTATAAGTAAATTGCAGTGTTGTTCGTCTTATAATTTTATTTTCCTTATGTTTATCTATAAATTCTAAATTCTAGGGGCTTTAGTTTTATTTTTAATAAGTGTTATCACCTATTGAATGCTGAATAACCTGTTAATGGTGACTGTGTAAGTCCGAGCTTATTGTTACCTATAGTACTTATGATTTATTAAATACCGAAGATTTTGGTGTACTTTTATAAATAAATAAATTAGTTAATAATAGAGATACAGAGAGAGAGATGATAGAGTTACATTTTCTAACAATATTGAATTTTCTGATTGGTATAAGTTTAGAAATTTGCAAGAAAAAAAAATATTTCTCCCAGCTACAGAATTAGGCAAATGTCAGCCCTCCGAGGCTGATATAAATGTTTAATATAACACCACTTACCCCCTATAGGTACATTTAGTGGTTACATCCATCATATTATTATGTGCTTTGACAAGCACACGTGTTCCCGGTCCCCCTGAGAAAAATAATTTAAGATCTCTTTCTCTCCAGAGGGTACAGTTTTAAATCCATGTGATCGCCGATCAGTGTAATCTGTTGAACTGAACTTCAAAGTATCGGGTTTAAGGGTGAACTATTGAATCCCAGTTGTGCAGTTTAAACAATTTTACTGTGTGATTTTTTGAGAGTTTTTACTAGCTGTGACTGTAAACTAATTAAGATAGGTAAGAACGTCAGGTGTACAAAATATGTACCTAGGTTTTGTATCTATGGGTTTAAAACGATTCTTAAAAGAAAGCCTGCTGGAAAATAAATTTATTTGTTAATAAAGCTTATATATCTAATAAATGTAATTACCATCAAACAAAAAACCTTCGAACATAAATCTGAAAATAACCCGCTTATCTAATATTTATTATTAAATTACTCTTTTATTCTGAAAAATATTTACATAATATATACGCTAACAGACTTAATATAATAATATGTACATTCTATAAAAAAGGAGAGGACAGAATCATAGGGCATCAAAAAATTCGTCCGCATCGCTGTCAACCGGAAAAGTGCCCCAAAGGCTGGCAGCATTGCCACGTTGTGTGGCGATGCTGATTCTTTGCCCAAAAAATAGACCAGCCCTCTAGTCACGTGAAGAGTCGACCAACCGCTTGGCGATAACCTGAAAAACTAAGTGGGCACTTGGGCCCCATGGCCCTAGTGTTTCAACCCCAAACGGCTCGAACATATAACACCCAATAAGATTGGAATATTTTCGCCGTTTGAGGTTTTCTGCACCTGCAGCAGCCGCCCCAGCACAGCTCGCCGTGCTAGGAAGATGGGATAGCGCAAGGGTGTCGACACATGTTGCATCCCACACCAAAGGCCAACCTAACTTCCAAGGCATTATGATCATTCCGTCTGGTCTTTCCCATCGTCGCGTGCCAAGCCATTAGGTTCTAAAATAGCTGGCACCCCGACGGTGACAAGAGCACGACGGACGATGTCATTAATGCTGGCGTGACGTGCTATCCGGCCTGCGCTCTTACTGCAAGATAGGCCATGATGTCCAAGGCAGTCTACAGCTTCTCCGCACTGGCAGCGATGCGGAGCCCCGCAAGGAGCGCCCAGACGCAGACAGGTAGCGACACGGAAGGTGGTGTCACTCAACATAGTGCCTGTGTTGGGTGACGGTAGTGCTTGAAGCCAGAGGCCCGACTCCCACTCACCCACAGCCAGCAGGTGGGCACGCTCAGCAGTATTGGTGGACGTATTGATAAGATTATACCGTACCAACCTGCAGAGCGGCTCATCCCACTGTCTCTGGGAAGATGGGTTTGCGGGCCGATCTGTATCCGGGCAAGCCGCTTTCCAGACGTTCACGGCATCGGTCAAGCACGGTACTTCAGAGTCAACCAGGGAGGGAGCTCAAATTTTCCGGGTCAACTTTTCAGTGCTGTGGACAGACGCCAAGGCCACCAAAATGGATGGGTAGTGTGGCTTGAAGCTTGTTAATAAAGCTGATTCGTCTATACTTATAATATTAAAAATCAAATCAAATCAATAATTTATTTGCAACGAATGTAGGTTACATTAAAATACAGGTGGAGTAGAAAAGAGTGTACATTCTGCCTAGAAATAGGCACGCAAAAATTATAAAAGAGGTAAAGTTTGTGAGTTTGTGAAGTTGTAGGGGGTAATCTTCGGAACCGATTTTGAAAATTCTTTCACTAATAGGAAGCTACAGTATTGCCGAGTTTCATATGATATATTTTATGTCAAGAAATTTCACGCAAACGAAGTCGCGGGCAGAAGCTAGTTTACAATAAAACGTACACTAACATCATCTTAATATATAAAAATCACGTGTCGCTAAGTTCGTACACGCTAATCTCCGAAATCACTCAACCGGTTTTTTTGGACGTGATAGGCGGCGCAGCTGTCCAAGTTTGCGCGGACGAAGCCGCGGGCGTAGTGCTAGTACCTACTTAATATAAAACAATGATAACCTTGAAAATGAATGTAGCTATTTATCTATAATAGGCCGCCGAATATCTTTCACGTTCTTTAAACCGAAAACCAGACTTAAAGGTACTGTAAGATATTCCTAACCAAACTAATAAAAAAGGTGAACAAACAAAATAAAAAACGGCCCTCATTAATCACAGTAACAACAAGTACTTAGTACCTCAGTGGACCAATTTCCAGAGGGTGTCTGCCTTAAGATAAGAGAATCTTCAGGAGTACCTACCGTCCGCGCTAATTTGCTTTAAACTCCTAAGGATTACGGAGCGCTTCCCTTCTGAAGATTACACCGGTTTGCGTCACCTGTCTTATGTTTGTATTGATGTAATTTAATGTAGCGTTTAGGTAGATTTTTGGAGATGTTTTTTACTTGTAAATATTGTAAATTAATGTAGGAATTAATAAAATTATTTTTAATAGGTGGAATAGTGAAATTGTTACGGCTTTATCAGAGAGGACTTATTCAGACCTTAGGTACTTATGTGTACCTATTAGGCGATTAACACACGGCACCGCACACCGCCGCGATGAGAGAGGGTTAGAGCATCGCACGACCGCGCGGTTGGGCGGTACACGTGTGTTAGGCATCAACGGATTTGTTAGAGGCCAATGCGACATGAAGTCCGCTTCACCGCCTACCGCGGCGGTGCGCGGGACCGTGTGTTAATGGCCTTAATGTGGAAGGTACTCTCAGCACAACAATGAACTTAATTAAAGGTGTTAACAAATATAGTAGTGGTGTAAAATAGATTTCTGCAAATATGGCACTTGAAAAAGAATCACTTATTCACAAAGTTTTCATTCACTTACTGCACGACGGATTACCAGAACGGGCTGGTAAAACAAGACCAAGGGACCTACGCTACAATAAAAGATATTTACTTACCCATAATATTTGCAAGTACATTTCTTGGCAGGCTGCAGGTATATTTAACTCAAAATAGTTGTCCTCTAGAGTAGCAATTCTCAAGCAAGACACAAATACTAGGCAGGGCCGGGGTTGCCAGCCACAATGGCGTTCGCTTCAAATATTTATCATGCAATTCCCGCCGCTCTCATTCATCTATGCTGCAATTTATTTTTCAGCGAGCTTCCCTGTAAGCCGTGATCCACTTAGGATTAGTGCACATTGACCACATTTTGTCGACGAATGTGCAGGATTATGCAAGAAAGAGTATTCAAATGGGGCCGTTTTATGTGAAGGGATCAAAACCATATTATTCTTAGTTAAGAATTGTACATAATATAAATTAAATTAAAATGTTACTTTTCAGTAGGTATCTAGAAAGTGGAAAAAATATCCCACCACCACATATTTCATGTAAAGTACGTTGCTAAGACGCCTTTAATGTTAAAGTTCATAAATAAATTAAAATAAAAAAGCCTTGTATTTCTTACAAAAAAAAAAAAAAAAACATTACAAAACATACCTACTTTTCGAAAAAAACTACAATTTCTTAAATTCTATATAGCTAATTGAAGATGGATGCCTCCTCTAGAGATTTCCATTTCTCCTTGTCATTCGCTGTGTTTATCCGCTGTTCGCCAGCCGCTGGCCGCTGGTCGTCTGCCCACCGGGCAGTCGTTCGACCTCGTTTCCTGGTGCTTGATGGCCCGTTCCAAGATGTTAGTCTGTGAGCCGATTATCTGTCAACCTAGCTACGTGACCAGCCCAGCGCCACTTTAGTTTTTTTTAGTTTTAAAATAGAAAAAAAATACATGTTGACCTTACCCTTATTACCCTTCTTTGAAATGATCTTTTGAGGGGTTACCTTAATTCTAAACTCGCCAAACTTTTACGTTTGATGGCGAGAGCCAATTTGCAAGTATGGCTAGCGTAGGTTAATGATGGAAGGATTCAGGTACCCATGACTTTCTGTTTAATTTTGACCGGCACATCACTCTTCACAATTTCTTTCAAGTATAGAAGGTCCAGTCGTCTCGAATCTAATCCTGCTGTTACCATTTTGTTATGGGTGTTGTAGAACATTCAGATAGACGGTTGCAACATATTGCGAATGTAGAGATTCACATATTGAGTGATGGTTCAAAGTATCAAAAGCTTTTTGGTAGTCGATAAACACAAGGTGAGCGGCCTGTTGAATTTTTAATATTTTTCTATGAGCGTTTCAATAGAGTGGAATCCTGCTCTGAATTCCACCTGCTCTATGGGTTGGAGCTTTTCAATAGTGCGTCTGATTCACTTTTCTAGAATTGATGAGAATATATAATTTGTGTATTGAAGGCAGCAGCCTTATTGGTCGGTAATTAGTTATATTATTTGGATCTCCTTTATTATACAATAAATAATTTTATACACCAAAGCAATGACGGACTGAATCTGATAAATAATTATCTGATTCAGTCCATCATTGCTTTAGTGTAGTTGCCGTTTTCAGCACCAAGTTAAAGCTGCAAGCTGCTGCTGTTAAGCTGTATTTGAGGCCTCGATAAACAGAGAAATCCTCGTTTCGGGGTTCGTTGGGTCTCCTGCCTGGGCTTTTTCTGTCTTCAATTTAGCTATTCCCTTTGAAATTTCTGCTTCATCTATGACTTGTTACTCTGACGGTGTTTTGATATAATTAAAGTGGGCTCTATATTTTCCAGATTAGTATAAATTTTTATTTAAAAAAAATGAAATTTGGAGTATTTTATTTATATTGCAGGTTGTTTTTTTTTTACATTCAGTCCCTCTATCCAAGTTTATTAGATCTCAATCCTTAGTTAGCTATCTCTGACTGTAATATATGTTTTTCGATAGTCTTCGAACGATGGTTATTGTAGTCAGAATATTATATATAATTATTTCCATATAAGGTTATAAACAGATTTAAAAAAAAATTTCAAGCCTCTTGTTTTTGTCTTTGTTTGGTTTGATTTATTGTACATTCTTGTCGTATTGACATCAGTTTTCTGGTATTGGACTGGATGCGGAAGGCGGAGGACAGGGTTTTGTGGCGCAGCCTGGGAGAGGCATATGTCCAGCAGTGGACTGCGATAGGCCGAGTTGATTGATTGATTGATTTCTAGTATTAGCTGATATAACACAAAATTTACTCGTGTGCTTTGAGGATACCTACATGTGCTTATTTGAGGCTGCTACATATATAGCAGCAGCAATTTCATCGTTAACTTATTGCACTGTGTAGCTTTGTTGGCAGTTAATAAGATGATCTAAGCTATTGTGAAGTGATTCATCTTTCAGGATACTTTTTGCATTGTTTCCATAGGTTTTGCTAATCTTCTTTGATGACTGTAGCTCGAATGTCGCTCTCACCAATCTATGTTCGCTAGGATATATTTCTATTGATCAATTGCATGCAAAAAACGAATTGGACTACTGTTGGAAGTTACAAAATTTAAATTAATATGTACACATGGTAACTTTTGTACTACTGTCATTCGACCGATGTATCTGTAAAAGGTAAAAGGTGTCTTCGGACCACAAGCTTTCAAGGTAAAAGTGCGTATTCATTGGTGTTGTTCCCGTCCCTCTTCTCCTGCAATCAAACCATAATATTATACAGTCCACTACTAAAAGGGATTTACGGGACGGTTTGCTGAGCAGTGCCACACGCCAGCATGTTACACCGCCGCTAACCCGAACATGGTCCTTCGAGCCGGATCAAGTGACGGAAGATCGGAAAAAAGTGTCCAAGACTTTTTTGAAGATAAGTTAGTATGTAATTCGTTATTTACCATACCATTTGGTGACCTCCAGCTCCATCTTTGCCTGCTTTTCTTTAAAAAAAAGTGTATAAGACTGCCAACTTGTATTCATTCGCAAATTCTATAAGTTTAGCGCCTCTACTATTTCTGTTGCTATAACCATAGTCATCTCCCGTTTTGGTTTGCCAATTTTGCGTAAAATTGGCGAACCAAAACGGGAGGATAAGTTGAGAGGGAGTAGTAACCAAAATTGCCTACCTTCAATTTGATTTTTCATGAGATTGATAAAACTTAGGTATAAAATAAAAATAATGTGAGTACTGCATGATATTTCCAAAATTTAGGACTTTTAACTCTACTTGAAAACTGTTTTAAGTCTTTTGTTATTGATTGTAATATATATGACAATTTAGGGCATTTATTTAGGGATTTCAATTTTATGGCATGTAATATTATGTGACATTAAGTTCGGGCAAGTTATGATTCGGACGAATGATGATTAGGACAAAAAAAAATATGGCACTTTAAATTATGGATAAAAAACTTAGGGAACGCCCCAAGTTAGGGAGAACCATTTGTCCCATATAGTGAAAAATTAAATCTTCACTTTCTTTTGTTGTATTTCCAGATCGTCTATTACGTTGTGATAGTATACGAATATGTTGCCACATAGATTTGGTTACTCTCAAAATTGTTCATACATATTTTCTCTAGAGGGATTTGGCCTATGTCTCCCACTGTGACCGGCCGTGTTGGGAGCGGTGGAGATAGAGGGGCGCAGTAAAAAAGTTTTTAGATCTAATGTAGAGCCAAGTCCCTAACTCTACAAGGCCTACTTCTACAAATCTTACTTCTTGTTCAATATGTATGGCCTGGCCGTTTCGCGGCCGTTGCACAGACACTACTATGGGCTTATGGGTAAGAAATTAAGTCACTGGTCTTTAATGTTGCGTCATGCAATAGTTCATTCATTGGAACGGCCAAGCCATACATTTAAATTCGTTTTTTTTAAACATTAAATAGCTAAAAGTTAAAGGAATAAGATTAAAAACCATTTTCAAAAATCATCTCCGTACATGACCTTTGACAGCAGTTATCTCAAAAATCCTGCCAGGGTTGCGAGTTTGTCCGAAAGGGATATCGTGGCCCTGGCACACAGGCAACGGCAGAAACACGGGTGGGTTATAGTTAGTAAAAGTCTGACACGCCCTCCCGCTCCGACCACAGCAGGAGAAGTTATTTGATAATATCCCACCAAAAAAAAAGAAAAAAAAAGTGGTCTCAAAAATACAAAAAAAATGTGTTTTCGAATCCCATGAATTTTCACCTAGACTTTATGTGGTGCTTAATTGATGCAAAAGGGTGTGACCCATTCTCCTATCACGTCCTGGAAGGGTTACATCAAATTACAAGTCACCCTGTGTACAGTACCTGCGTTCTACAAAAAATCCTAGCCTGCACACCAAAGGTCAGCTTTCTAGGACTTCGGGAAATACCCTAGAGGCTTTGATGAGTGAGTGAGTGAGTCAGGCAGTCAGTCAGTCAGTGACGAAATTATTAAATCATTATTTAAGGTATTAATAAAATCCAAAGTATAAAAGCTAGGCAAATGAAACTTTGTGTATTATATTTCTGGTAACTATATCTTATCCTAAGAATTTGAGCTATCTAGCATTATCCAGGTTGAAGCTGTGGGTTTGAAAATACGACCAAACGCTTCGAAAACAGGTAGGTAGTGCCTGCTTTTTGTTTTAGCTCGTCTGGGCTTACCGTACCCTCCGATTTATTCAATTCAAGAAAGATGGTTTTAATGGAAAGCCTTATTAGGCTATAGGGCTCATTCAATTATAAATTCTCATTCAACCTAATTGCTAATTGGCACTTGAATGGCAAAAATAGCTATCTATGTTACATTTCTATCTTTTGGTATTATTAATGTTGTATTAAATCATGTTATAAACGATAAATGAATATGTTGAGTGACCTATTTTCCCTTTATTTGCAAGGCTGGGCAGCATCCGCATGTAAGTATACTGATAACATTCATTGTAATCCCATCTGGACCGTTCTTTGTAATGTACCTGTCAGTTAAATAAGCCGTTGTTTAAAAGTTATATTTGACGATGCGCGATGATTTATTTTAACACTTTTTTAAAATTGCAATCGATTGTTGTTACTCTGTGGTTTAGAATTAATTTCTTTGGTGGTATTTTTATTTAGAGCGGGTAACACCGAATGGGGTTTTGAGTGTCATGGCGGTGGAAGGATCACTCTTTTGATGCGATCATTACGCGGTGCAAGGGCACAAACCTATTGGCTCTAAATGCCAATATTTGCTAGTAATTGTGATTTGACTTAATCAGTGTTATAATCATTGTAATCGTTATTTTTCAAGATTATGTTTTGTTGCGATATTTGTGAGTAAATTAAGTGCGTTATTTTGCGAGTATTTTTTTTTTTAAACACCTGCACGTATACGCCCTTGATGGAGGGCCAACATATGACGATTCAATAGCTACACGTGGTGTCTCAACCGCTCGAACATCCGTCATATTTATAATCCTGATGTTTTAAACGGCCGAAAACTCAAACGGATCTGGTAGACTACTTTTCACCTTATCGACTACTGAACTAGTGACAGAACACAGTATTCCAGTAATATACTGGTAGGGATCTTGTGCGACTGCCCCAGCTGGTAACACGGCCCACTTCTGCAGGCCACTGAGGATGAGGTGTTTGCCCCCTCCCCGCGACGCAAACAAAGGGCCATGTGTTAAACACTACACGCCGCCACCTCGGGTCTTGAATGATAGGGGGCGACGGACGTCTCCGAGTCCGCCGTCCCTGGACCCATTTAGCGGGGCTGGAAGAGGGCATTGTCTGCCCTCTGCCGACGCTCGGTGAGCCTGCTGCCGGCCGGGCGAGTGGAAGAGATCTCTCGCACCCTTTCCGCAGCCTCCTTAGGAAGGATACCACCACGTCCCAGGACTCCTTGTCGCCGACCATCGTCTCGACCAAGAGGGCACGGCGCGGCTGCTCCCAAGCGGCACACTCTGCCAGCATATGCCGCGCCGTGTCCTCTCGGCATCCTACACCAACCGGGGGTTGTCCATGGGTGCACTTGCATTACATTAAAAGTGTTTAACGGGTCTCTGCGAGTTGGCTTCGGCTCCTCGTACTTCAAAGGCCCGAGGCCCAGGGTCCCGAGATATGTCAAAGACACTTATAATAATAATAATAATCAGCCTGTACTGTCTCACTGCCTGCAGAGCAAAGACACAAGCAAACAAATAATGAAATATCATAAAATATTTATTTAGTTTTTGTCATGGTTTTTGTGCATTCATGAGATGTCTCATTATAGAAGTAGAAACAAAAGAAGATGTAAATTAATTATTTAAAATAAAGGAAAATAAAAATATAGGTATAATAAAAAGAGGTTGTACACTTCTTGTTGGCTTTAACATTCGCATTCTATAATCAAAAATAAGCTCTCTTTTCTTGTCTGCACCAACCATTCCACACATTAGGAACATCTAAACACTCGATTCAATAAAACCCCGAGCACACAGCAAGCCGATTAAGGTTTAATCGATGTAGTGTCGCCAGTGTGCTTTAGTCCTAAACCGTGATCCATTTAAGGACAAGTTCCCCCTGTACTAGATTTGAACAAAACAAGTGAATGTCCCTAGCTATTTTACGAATAGTACTTTTGTTGATTTAAAGGGGACAATAGTAAAACCTGCTTGTACCACAAATCAATAAATACATGTAAGTAGTGCTAAACGAATTAAAAACATTATTCTTTCTCTGTCAACTTCAAACGGTTGACAGAAATAGAACGGTGTTTGAAATTCGTTTAGCGCTAAATGTATTTAGTAATTTGTGGTACACACGGCTGCACATCAAGCTATACAGTTCCAGTATAAGCTCATCTCGCATTGTATAGGATTTCCGTACAGTGCGAGATCAGCGTAAACTGGAAATGGCTTGATTTGTAGCCATGTGTACAAGCGGGCCTGGATGTGCTTATAATTCCATGGAATTTTATGATTATTCTAATACGAAATGAGAAAAATAATATTTTCTTCTTTGCTCTGTATCCAAATATTTTTATTGGGCAACTAAAAATATATTTCTTATGCTTTATAAAAAAGTACCAGGTTCTTAATAATTAATTACAATCGAGCCTTTTAGACTAATAATACATTTTAATCTAACTTATTTTTTTATGTGAAAATTATTATTTTTTATTTACAAAATACTGATGGGTGCTAAGCTGTCAGATAAGGTTACGTAAAAGAAAATCTTGCCTTAAACCGAGTGACAATCCTCAATCTATTTGCTAAAATGGTGAAGAGGGCACTTCCAAGCAATTCTGTGTACTACTTTAAGAAATACACTGAAAAATACAGAACCCTGTAAAACCGATTCAGAGAAAAACATCTTCAAACGTTAACTACTTAAGACGCTGACAACAGCTAAATCGCGGTCACTGTCAGACTGCATACAATAGAAAGAGAAACGCGATGATACAACGCTTGTAACTTATTGCAAACTATGAAGCAATTATCTATTTACTCAAAAATGAGTTGAGTAATCGAAAATAAAAAAAACAACCAAGTTCTGTATTCAAATTGGACATAATGCGCCCAAAGAAAATAAAACGTTCTTGTTATTAATTAAATACCAACCGTACGTTGATACAGATATTTTAGAACCGAACCCCGACCCTTTTTTAGAAAAGGTTAGTTTACCGTAATTTTTATCGAGATTTTTTTATCTAAACTTGTTTTGGTAACAATTAAGTTCTGAGAAATATGTTCAAGAAAACATTTATTTTTCCGCTACCACAACAATATAGATTTGGCATTTTTTTTTTGTTTAAGACAAACCTATTTAGAGCATTTGCGTCTTGTCAGCACCTTAAACCAAATACATCTTCGTCTTCGCAAACAAGCTCAAACCGTATTGATGTGGAATTATTTATAGAAAACATAATGGAACATCATAATATATGACTACATCATCTGCGAGTCTCGCCCATGTCGCGAAAATATAAAGTATTTAAATGAATTCCTTGTGAATCTTCACAAGAAATTTATTTAGATATTTGATTATGATTTACGATAGCGAATATTTAAATGAAGATATTTTCGCAATTGAATTTCTTGTAAAATGGTAATCTTTGAATTGGGACGTGAAGTTAAGAAAATAAACAGCAAATAATGTATTACACATTATTTGCTGTTTATTTTTGAGAATAATGGCTATGAATATCGATGGGACTTTATTGTTCGAGTGGCTGGAATTGTGATTGAATGGCTCGTGGCTAAATTATAACAGCCGCACGTGTTTTGCCGCGGTCGGTTCGTGGATGGGTTACCATCCATTACATATCGAGGCCCCGCCGTGCCTCGGAAAGCACGTTAAACCATTGGTCCCGGCTGTCATTCGTAGATATTTGACAGTCGTTACGAGTAATCAGAAGCCCAAATATCTGACATCCAGTCTTACCTAGGAGTATCGTGTTACCCAGTACTTTACTGGGTTGTGGGGGTCAGATAGGATAGCTGCATCCGGTTAGACTGGAAGCCGACCCCAACATAGCTGGGAAAAGGCTATATAGGTTGATCCATTGAATGACATTTTCACGAAACCATGACATTGGGGAACAAATCTAACTTTAATAGATTTGTTCCCCAATGAACCATATTTTGATCAAGATACAACCTGACACTGATCTGCAAATAGCAAAAAACGTAAAAAAAGTTGAATTTCGCGGGCTACAGCTGCGGTTTCACCTTAAACTATCTAGCAGATCCGAAGGTTAGGAAACACACCCTTAAACTGCAAGTACCTACGCCTCCAAAACAAAAACGAATCGTCAATTAATTAAACTGTCGTCACTTGAACGTAGCTTGATCGAAAATTAACGGCAGCGGTACTTACGAAGTCTGTAAGTTACAAGACTTATTGCAGTGTAAGTAGTAAGTAGGTAAGGAGCGGAAAACTTTAATTCTTTACTGATTGAACCTGACGTGTGGAAATAAGAACTGGATGTGACAGTAATATCGTATATAATGTGACAGTCAGGAAACGCTTATTGTTAATAGTCTGGAATAGCATGAAAATCATCAAATTATTTTTTGTATGTTTGTTTGTTTGTTCTGTTTTAACGCTAAAATGGCGGAACGGATTTGGATTAAATATGATACATGGGTAGACCATGACCTAATCCAGTTCATTCATCCACTCATGTGCCACACTTATGGACATAGGATACTTTTTATTCCGATATTCCCACGGGGTCGAGACTTATGCGAGTGAAACCGCGGGGCGTAGCTAGTCAAATCAATCTGCCTAACCTTTTCCCAGCTAGGTTGGGGTCGGCGTAGCTAGTAAAGTAATAAAATAAAATCTCAAAACATTTACAAATAAAATTGGTATCACTGGAAGTTAGTGCAGGTGAAATAAATTAAATTATTATCTGACTATCCTTTTAGTGTACGTGTGCAAGGCAGAAATAATGTAAGGTAGGTACCTTATTTTGTGGTTAGAACTTATTAGAATAAATCCAGTCTGTATCCCAGACTTTTCTCTTAAAGAGTGAAAAAAAGGAATAAGAGTAATTTTGAAAATCTACTAGATTGAACCTTTTTATACAAAACTTTTTTTTGCTTAAAGCTGAGTTGTCTCTGTGAGCGATTAGCGGAAAGGGATACAAATCGCTTAGTAGAATCAGTTACAACATTTTGTCATGCCTGTATTGCCCGAAGGGGTAGACCGAGCTGTTTAAGGGGATCTCCCCATAAACAGCAATGACTTGTCAGCAGTAACAAGTCATTGACAATAATCGAGAACAAATCTAAACTCCAGGCGACTAGTGAGGCCCCTGGCGTCGGGAATCGCAGGCTAATTCCCGGCCACCGTAGGCGCGGGCTTGCGGACGGTGAGCGATGGGTAGCTCGCTTTCCGATAAGGACCAGGCCCGGGTCGACGACGCGTTGTGTTCCACGCCCTCCAAAAGAGATGTCAGCACCAATTGACGGGGTCCGAGAGGGCCAATGTCTGCCAGGGTTACGAGCCTGTCCGAAAGGGATATCGTGGCCCTGGCACACAGGCATCTGAAAGAACACGGGTGGGTTTTAGTCAGTAAAAGTCAGACAGTCCCGCTCCGCCTAGAGTGGGAGAAGTTATTTAATAATTTCTCACCCAAAAAAAAAGGCGACTACTGAGAATATCCGAATGGAAAATCTCACTAACACTTTGCCAATCCATTGCTTCTTAAGTTTGAAAACATCGTCTGCTCACCACAAATAACGCAATGAAAGGTTCTTGGCGGGAAAGCGAAGCGTCATGTTTACCAGTTTTGTTTTATTTTCTAAAATTTGTGTTTCGCCGAATATTAATGTGTTATAAACTAAGTGTTCGTAAACGTGTATTAGTGTAGGCAAATGAAACAAAACAGCGCAACATCACTTCAAGTTCTCTCAAGAAGTCCGCGTGAGGTCTCAGTAAAGTGCCACGTCTTTACTGAAACTAAGGGGAGCCGGTAAGCGGGGATATTTTCTATCATGCATTGAATGTAATTAATTTAATCATTATTTATACAAACTTTGTACTTGTTACCTAATTTTACTTGACACTTGCTAAAATATGTGCAAACCGCACGAAGCCATAACAAAAAAAAAAACGCAATGAAAGTTGTTGAACTGTCAAAATGAAAAGCATTGCCATTGTAACTATCAATTGCACCGCAGTTTCCGCTATTCCTCTGCCATTACCAAAATCGCTTCCGCTTACTTTCAGGTACAGCCTTAACACATACACATATACTCTGAGATTGGATTGCCTAAAATGTATATATTTAACGCAATACGGATATCTTGAGCCGCGATATATACCGGTAATGACGTACTCGAACAACATTACGTTTATCTATTGACATACCCCGCTTATGTATACCTACTCAGTAAGTATACATAAGGGTATCTATATAAATGTATGTTATTTTGAGTGGTTACGTAATATGATGTTCCTTTACCTTGTTTCAGGGTATTTTGAGGTGGATCGAACACAACACAGGTTTATTACATAATAATGCCCTCCGCTCAAGTATTAAGTTCGTAATTATGAAAATTCGCACTTGGGATTTATCTACCTTCATAATATGTAGTGAAAACAAGTTATATTCACAACTATGTCGAAATTATAATTTGGGATGGTCAAAGCCAAAGTCAAATGAGACCTTTTTGAGACTAACAAAATTTACTAAATTTTGAACAAAATCAAAATATCTTCAAGAAATTCTACGGTTACTATTTTAAACATAATTGGCTTTTACAATATTTTCAAATTACAGTGGTAATAGGTATGGGAGGACAGTGTAGGTCCGTCAACAAGTACCAGGTACTTAACAAAATAGAAAATGTCTACAAATATACAGCCTAAAAGCGCTCTGAAAGTTAATCCCTAGACAGTCGCAATTCCAGCCAATCAATCTGCCTAGCCAGTAAAGTACTGGGTAACACGATACCCCTAGGTAAGACTGGTTGTCAGACTTTTGGGCTTCTGACTACTCGTAACAACTGTCAAAGATCTACGAATTACAGCCGGACCAACGGTTTAACGTGCTTTCCGAGGCACGGAGGGGCCTCGATATATAATGGATGGTCATCCATCCACGAACCGTCCGCGGCAAACGTAGCTTAACCGTCGATCAACCAGTGCTGTTATTATTTAGCGACGAGCCACCTAGTCATGATTCCAGCCACACGACCAATAAAGTTCCATCGATATTCATACCCATTATTAACAAAAATAAACAGCAAATAATGTATTACCTAATTTCACGTCTCAAAGATTACCATTTTACAAGAAATTCAATCGCGAAGATATTTCATTTAAATATTCGCTATCGTAAATCATAATCAAATATCTAAATAAATTTCTTGTGAGGATTCACAAGGAATTCATTTAAATACTTTATATTTTCGCGACATGGGCGAGACTCGCAGATGTAGTCATATATTATGATGTTCCATTATGTTTTCGATAAATAATTCCACATCAATACGGTTCGAGCTTGTTTGCGAAGACGAACAGGTATTTGGTTTAAGGCGCTGACAAGAGGCAAATGATATAAATAGGCTTGTCTTAAAACGAAAAAATTGCCAAATCTATATTGTTTGTGCTAGCGGAAAAAATATATGTTTTCTTGAACATATTTCTCATAACTTGGTTGTTACCAAAACACGTTTAGAAAAAAATATCTCAATACAAAATAACGGTAAAAGGAAAAACCTTTACTTCAAAGTAAAGGTTTTTCCTTTTACCGTTATTTTGTTCATTCAAAATTCAAATTTCAATCCAAAATATCTGCATTAAATATCAACGTACGGTTGGTATTTTTAATTAATAACAAGAACGTCTTATTTGTATGAAGAACTTGGTTGTTTTTTATTTTCGATTAGGTACTCACCTCATTTTTGACTAAATAGATAATTGCTTCATATTTTGCAATAAATTACAAGCGTTGTGTCATCGTGCTTCTCTTTCTTTTGTATGCAGTCTGACAGTGCCCGCGGTTTAGCTGTTGTCAGCGTCTTAATAGTAGATTACTAAATATTATTACAATATTTTTATGCTAATTAGGTGCCTATTTGATGTGAAAAGTCAAGTTTGCTCATTATAATTATTCCTAGGTGGCTTGTAAGGTATCTATCTAAGGAAACCGGGTTGTTGTACGGTTTGAAAGCGCTAGGGTTGCAAGATTTCACAATACGTGTTCCTATAATAAGATCAGCTGTTTAACTAGACGTGGCTTTGAAACACAACTTTGAACTATAATTCGTATAATTAGAAACCTAAATTAAAATATAAATTGTAACACTAAAATATATAATAGTATGTACAAGTTTAAAATAAAACAAAAACAAAAAAGGGGGGAAAGTGGGAATGGGATAACAATGGGAAAAGTGCCCAAAAGGCTGGCAGCATGGCCACGTTGGATGGCAATGCTTATTCTTTGGGCCTAAAAATAGGCCAGCAATTAGATGATTAGAATTTAATTACATCACATATATCATCACACCTGAATTCCCCGGAAGGTAAGGCAGAGGTTTACCTATAACATACCCAGATTTTGCCAGTTATGTTTAAGTCCCATGTAAAAGGGCGTGAGCCTATTACCATCAACCGGGCATAAATCTAGACTCCGGGCTGTTACTGAAAAATTCCAGATAAAAAAACCCAATAACACTTTGTCCGACCCGGGAATCGAACCCAGGATCTCATGCTCAGCTGAAGCGCTTGCAACCCTTAGATCAACAAGGCAATCAGTTTGTAATAAGAAATGTGAGACATTTTTTGTTTAAAGCCAAAACACAGCTAAGTGCCTTCTTAATGTTGTTACTATCAAATAGAAAAATTCACTTCGATCTTCACCGCTCACAATTTGATTTGATTTCGCGGACAACCGTTACAAGAGCGAAACACCGTTCGATTTCAAACTGATGTAGGAGAAGGTACAGACAACAAGATTACAGCCGTACACTCAAAATACACCTTTAAATGCTCTTAAAAGTCATTCTATTACACTACAATACCCCTTAAAGTGACAGTTATAGCACGAGACTGCGAATGCAGCAGAATTTCTGCGACCGAAATTCTGCGACTCACGACTCACAAAATTACGTTCGTTTGGCTTCACCCTTAAGGTTTCAAATGTAATTGCATTTCAGTATTCGAACGTTTATAACGATTGCCAATTTACATTGTTCGTGTATTCAAATCATAACTATTATGAAATAGCTATTACATGGCAAATTGACGTAGGGTATCCATTTGCTTAACAATTAATTTCCTGACTCTACATAATATATCGTAAGTTTTTAGCTACTTACTTGCTTTATGTTGTACTGCTTTCAATAGGAGATCGGTAGGTCAAGAACTATAGACAAAGTTGTAGTTGTTAAGATAGTTGTCCATTGTCTACGGTCTAGCAAGTTTCAGTATGTTAGTACGGCATCTTTGGCGGCTAGCTCTGATGCTTCCGATATTAACTTACCTATTATATTCTGAGCTGTATGTGTGTATTAAGGGGCTTGTGGCTAAGTCAAAACAGACTCACGGGTCCTATTTTCTGAGTTGTATAGTTAAGGGGCTTGTGACTAATTACAGCCTCACGGTCGATCGATCAGGTTAAGCTACGCTTGCCGCGGTTGGTCCGTGGATGGGTGACCATTTTTACATACCTACCAAGACCCCTTCATGTCTCGGAAAGCATGTTAAATGTCCATTTTTAACTCGACTAGGCGCCAGCAAAAACACGGTTATATCTTCACGCATCTATGTATCTTTCTCTGCTTAGCCTATTCCCAACCTTTTACCTTTCTGTTTTACCAGATGCAGCTGAATACCAGAATTTTACGTGGAGCGACTGTCTCTCTGACCTGCACAACCCAGTTTCTCACGACAACCCTTGGTAAGTCTTCGAGCAACTGCCTTCATTTGGCCTTATCGACTCGATTTTCAAGTATAAAATATAGCAAGCCTTAGTGAACCAGTCCAGAATCCAGCCAATAAGTGCTTTATTAGCGAGAATAGAATTATAGAACACTCTTTATTATCCTACACCATAAAAGTTACAAATATAAATGATGAAATTTTACGTAAGGTGACACAATGGTCGGTCTTATCGCTAAAAGCGATCTTTCACAGACAATCTTTGAATGGATTAAAGGGAGAAGGATAGACAATACTGCAGGTAGTCAGTGGTGTACCATTTACATATACAATAAATACATAAAGCATACACTTATCTATATAAATATATATATGAGCAAGGAACTGTATTCTGTAAAGATGATGTTTAAGGAGAGAGGAAGTGTTTTTTTACCAGAATTATAAAAGTGGACAAAGATTGAGCATGCCTTATCGACATGGGCAAGGCATTCCATATCCATACTGCTTGAACTGTAAAAGACTTGCCTGTAAAAGCTAGTGGAATCTCTAGTCTCAACTTTCCGAGTTTTGCGAGCTTTCGTAACGAAATCTGTAGAAGTATGCATATGTTAGATATTTCTTTATAGCCAGTTCAACTGATCAACTTTCCCTCTAAAGTTTCTACAATCAAAGTCACAGTCAATGTATCTAGAACCTATGTAGGTACAACTCAGAACATCATCATCTGCTATGCTATATAATATATTTTTTCCCAACTATGTTTGGGTCGGCTCCTAGTCTAACCGGATGCAGCTGAATACCAGTATTTTACATGGAGCGACTGCCTATGTGACCTATACAACATTACTGGGTAATACGATAGCCCTTGGTAAGACTGGTTGTCAATTTTCGGGCTTCTGACGACCCGTAACGACTGCCAAATACCCACGAATAACATCAGGGACTAACGGCAACGTCCTACTGTACCCTTTTTGGATACATATTATAATAGTTACCGTTTTGTCAATTATATTGATATTGCAATTTATGGAGAAATGTTTCATCGCACTAAGAATTTATATACCTACCATCTTTTGTACCGCATTTACTGCAAATAAATGACTTTGACTTTGTTTTATTAGGTATTCCATTAGACAATTAAAAACGAATTTAAAAAGGCTAAACGTTTTATAACATACTAGCTGCGATCTGCGGTTTCACCCGCACAAGTCTCGATCCCGTGAGAATTTCGGCATAAAAAGTATTCTACGTTCTAACACAGGTCATGGTCCTATGTGCCAAGTTTCATCCAAATCCATATATTTTTTTTTTTACATAACCTACAATTTTAATTTAGTGACTTGTGGACAGAATATTACTTCAGATTTGTTACAGCTGTAATGTCAATGTTGTCATTTGTCATATTTTGGTAATATTTTATAATTATAATTATTTTGTGAATGTGAGAACGTTGTAGGCTTAATAGACTGTAGCTTTGTTAGTAAACCATCTTCTATTTTTTTAAGTACTTGGTACTTGTTGACGGGCCTACACTGTCCTCCCATACCTATAAACACTGTAACTTGAAAACATTGTAAAAACCTACTTAAAAAAAAAAAGAGTAATCATGGAGTTTCTTGCCGGCTCTTCTCCATAGGAAACGACCAATTGGAGCCGTGCACCTAGCTTCTGACGTTTCACAAGTGCCCATGTAGGTTTATGTGAAATAAAATATTTTGATTTTGATTTATAACTTTATACTTAATTAAATTATATTAGCATTGCCATTCAACGTGGCAATGCTGCCAGTCTTCTGGGCACGTTTCCGGATGACAGCGATGCGGGCGAGTACTTCGACGCTTAAATGTTTTTCTTTTTTTTCGTGTAAGTACCTAGTGTAAATAGTTAGTTGTATAATCTAATATTAATAAACGAAATTATTTTTAATTTTTGAGAGAGAAAGGCAAAAAAAAAACTAATAAATCACATCCAGTGTCTTAACATCTATGCATCCAGGTACCCGATACAATTTCATAGAAACTTCGTCGGGGGAAACTCTCGGAGCGATTACCAGCATCCGTCCCGCGATGCGTTCCTCTTAATAAATCACCTCATGTTATTAAGCAACACTTCTTCTTTCATATTATAACTTGGTTGTAAGGTAGTTGGGTATGGGGGGTATGTTTTCATACTACCCAAGTTTATGTGGGTAAGGTGAATTGGGAAAATAGTGAGTTGCTCTCGTAATAATTGCAAAGCAGAAATTGTAATTTAGTTCAAAATCGAATCTAAATCTCATCAAGTATTTCGGGACATCAGCAAGCGGTTGGTCGACTTTTCACGTGACCAGATGGCTGGCCTATTTTTAGCCCAAAGAATCAGTATTGCCATCCAACGTGGCTATGCTGCCAGCCTTTTGGGCAGTTTTCCCAATTACAGCGATGCGGACGAATTTTTTGATGCTCAATGAGCACTTGCCCCCTTTTTTATTATTTTATTATATACTTGTACATACTATACATATTTTAGAGTTAGCTTGTATATTTTAATTAAATTGAATCTAATAGAATTCAGTTTTTTGTTGGTTCAGGTAGTTTACAAAATCAGTATTTACTTATAAAAATATATCTTTAACGGTTCATGGTTCGCGCCCTCACGCCCCTAGTCGCCGCAGGAGACGCCCTGGGCGTCGGGAGTCGCAAGCCGATTTCCGGCCACCGTAGGCGCGGGCTCGCGGACGGTGAGCGATGGCTAGCTCGCCGTCCGATAAGGACCAGGCCCGGGTCGACAGCGCGTCGTGTTCCACGCGCGCCTCAAAGAGACGTCAGCACGAATTGACGGGGTCCATTAGGGCCAATGCCTGCCAGGGTTGCGAGTTTGTTCGAAAGGGATATCGTGGCCCTGGCACACAGGCAAATGAAGGAACACGGGTGGGTTTTAGTCAGTAAAAGTCTGACACGCCCTCCCGCTCCGCCCAGAGCGAGAGAAGTTATTTGATAATTTCCCACCCATAAAAAAAAAGGGTGTACATTGTGTAATGTTCTGACTGAACTGATATAGGCCTAGAGAAGTTATTTGACAATTTCCCACCCAACAGAAAAAAAGAAAAAAAAGTGTACATTGTACAGTAATTTATTTATTTAAGGATTACCAACGAGATACATTACAATTATCTTTTAAAATAATAAAAACTTGTCTACATTATCCTGTAATGCACACTCAATTACAGGTAACCACGGCTCACACATTATCAAGTACACATGCTCTGAATACATAATTAAAATTAAGAATACATAAAAAAAAAACCATATTCATGCTATTATAAATAATTTACATGCTAATAAAAAAAGTTTTAATTTACAATAATACAATACAGTAACCAAGTATTAATTTGATTTTCATTATTATGTCTGAATTAATAAATAAAAAGTAAAACAACAAAAAAATAGGAATAAAAGAGAATAGTTTAAAATAGAATTATAAGTGAATTGAGTTTATTATAATAAAAAATTAAAATTGTTAAATTAAATAAGTTAATAATAGTAAGTTAATAAGAAATAAATAGGAAGAACATTCAGATAGTTAAGATCACTCTTATTCCTAATATTTTTTGAGTGATAGATAAACTATAAACACTCATTATTCTAAAGTGTCTCAAATCAATGAACCTAAAAATAAATTAATACGGTTATACTTAATGGTATTAACTGAAATTTCGGCTTTTAGTTACAAAAATATATCTCGTTCAACATAGACTCATACTAATTATCGTAAACAATAAATGCTCGGAACGTTATCACCAAAGTTTTAACGCAAATTGGGCTTACAGATAAATAGATTTAAATGTATATCCATGGATTACCTAATGGATAAAGTTGTTGAAACCCCAGTTATAAATCCAATTTGGTTAAATTGATACTTGTGTTTTAAAACCGATTGCACGCTTAGGCTTAACACGAGCGAGCGATTGTAATCGCTATTTTTTTAAGTACGACAATTAGGTACTGTAGTGCTATTCTGTAAATATATCACCGTGAAAACTTAAGTGAAGTGAGCTTGAAGTGAGCATCAATATATAGTGTCCATCCCTAGCATCAGTGGAATGACAACTCACATCACCTGAGTTTTCACGGTGAGATTTTTACAGATCTATTCTGTAAAAATCTCACCGTGAAAACATAGGTGAAGTGATGTGTCATTCCACCAGGGATTGACACTATTGACAGCTACCTTCACCTATGTTTTCATTTCACACTGAAAAAGAAAAGGGTTTCCTATAACAAAAATCTTGTTTGTGATCACACAAAAATCTTTTAATCTTGACTCCTTACGAGCCTAACATGACCTTGACGCCTGAGGCTAGGAGAACTGTTAAATTATCATAGTTCCGTCTAATAAGTAATGAATTAGTTTAATTACGGGTAGTTATTTAATTTAGCTCAAATGTTGGCCAGTTTAAGAATGTTATAATGCTAACAAGTTGCTTGTTACCATGAACTGAAATTATTATTTGATATACAAAAGTGAAGAAGTAAAATCAAACAAAGCATGTATGATGTTACAAAGACCGGTGATTATTCTGTACATGTCACATTGTCGATATAAATAAAATGAATTGTTCTGGCAAATATGCTATCTTGTTTATGTAATAAATAGATTTATTAATTTATTGGACCTCCAACAGAGGCTACACAATTACATTACATCGAAGGGAAAAATACAAGTGTGTGCTTCCAATTATAGGAGACCACATCATTTACATAAAATCTAGGTACATTAAGTTTGACAAGAAAAAAACATTAAAATAAATCAAATACTTACATAACACGAAAATCACACAAAGGAAAAAAAAGTGAATTACACATCTAATGAATAATAAAAAAAAAATACAAACGAATAAGAAAAAAAAAATAACCATATAAGACAACAGACAAAAATAACAAAATATTACGAATTGGATACTATGATTTTTATTATGTCTTTTTTGAACTTTGATAATTTAGAATTTTCATTAAATAATGATTCCAAACATTTTAATGCCAACTAAGAGACAATTTATCTTAGTTAGTCTGCATTTTTTTTCAGTGCACTTTGAATTTTTTACAGATAGAATAAGTAGCAGAACGTTAGAAAAAAAAACTTTTTAATCTACTACCCAATTACACTTGTTTTGCAAAATGCGTCATCGTCATCATTTCCACCGAAAGACGTCCACTGCTGGACATAGGCTTCCCTAAGAAGGGTGTAGCAAACCCTCGTTGCCATAATCACCACGCTTGGCAGGCGGGTTGGCGATCGCAGTATGGTGTTAAAATGCATAGAGAACACTGCTGCCCATTCTCTAGTAAGTCCCTTAGTCGCCTTTTACGACACCCATGGGAAGAAATAGGAGCTTAAATAAATATAACAAAATACAATAATAATTTTTAACATGCAAAATCAAAGTTTTGATCCTTGACGTTTGACGTAGGCCTCCGCCATTTTTAGGGTTCCGTACCCAAAGGGTAAAACGGGAACCCTATTACTAAGGCTCCGCCGTCTGTCTGTCTATCTGTTATCAGGCTGTATCTCATGAACCGTGATAGTTAGACAGTTGAAAAAGATAGTTTGAAACTAAAGTCTGATATGACACGCAGTTAAAAGCGTGGTGATCGATCTCATTTTTATTTTTTGTATAAAAAGTTTAAAAAAATCTCTGACATAACATCATGCCTGTAATCCCCGAAGGGTTAAGCAGAGGTGTACCTATAATAGTCCACCCACATTTCGCCAGTTATCTTTAAGTCCCATGTAATGGAGGGCGAGCCTATTGCCATCAACCGGCACAAATCCAGACTCCGGGCTGCCACTGAGAAATTCCTAATGGAAAATCACAAAAACACTGCCCAACCTGGGAATCGAACCCAGGATCTCATGCTCAACAGTCGGGCTTGCAAGCACTAGACCAACGAGGCAGTCCTTTAGTGACTATGTAACTAGTACGTTACTCATTGCCTCTCAGCGTAACGCTGAGAAATTAACGTTCAAGTCATGCAGTGGTGTTGTTTGCAAATACGAATATTGTTTAGACCGATTAGTCGGTTGTCTATGGACGCCCTTATTTGGTAACATTAAAACACCGCACGTATAATAATATTATTGTAAAAAGAGTACTTTACTTTACAAATTGTTTGCGGATGATAATTTGAGCAAAATGGATTGAAATGATTAAATTTAATGGTTTAAAATTGCAGCGCATTTTGCTCATGATTTGATCAAGCATTCGAGGTATGTATTTGTATAAAATATTTATTTTAATGTTAACAGACCTGTAGATATTATGGATCAATAAAAACTGCTTTACTAAGTATGAATGACAAGACTACCACGTAGAGCAAGGTAGGTACTGTAGAGGTTTTGTCCGGTTGGTTTTGATAACCGACCTCCGCGAATATTTTATAAGTTGATGGTTGGCATATTTAATGATATGAAAACTATTTCATATAGAGAAGATTAGAGAAACTCTAAGAGAAACTCAGCTTGAAGAGCTGACAGAGCGCGTCATGATGAAAAATTAGTAGATTTTTTGATGGGAACGAAGACATTAAATTATTTACTTAACAATCTATCTATACTGTTACAAAACTAAATGGACTAACTAATAAAGACAATAGAGGAGTCACTTTTTACGAAATTTTCAAACAAAAATGTCAACATTTTAACCAGGCGCTTATCTCCAAGGACATGGCGTAATACATTTTATTTCAGAAGTTATTACCAATCCCACTTAAAAACGAAAACAAAAAGCAGCCGTGAAAAATAACACGTTGCACGCTACACCTGCGTATGACATCATGAATTACACCCCACCCCTCTCCTTGCCCCTACGTGATCCGAATGTGCAAAACAACTATGTTAAGCAAGTAAATAATTTCACACAAAAGGGCGAAGAATATTCTTCAGACCCAAAAACATGTGTCGTAACAACTTAAATCTGAATGAAATAAGAATTCTGGGAGACGAGAGGGAGAGACACTTGAAAATCGGTGATACGTGCTAAGAATGTATTAAGTACCAATTTTTTCTGTACAATTTGTACCTGCTGTGAGCATCAGTGAAGAGGTGATGTGAGAATTTGCTACGATTGTCGTAGCAATTTTCGACAGGGTAGCTTCGTAGCCGTCTCAGTAGTGCTACGCCGTAGCAAGTAATAAAGATTTTCAAAGAAATATACTCAAGAAATACCTTACATATTCAACCTTATTTTCACGTCTGTTGGATACGAACATGTATTATTATACCTCTGTGTGAAAGTCGAACGTTTCATCGTCTATATTACAATATTTTTCAAACCGCTTTGATTATTAAAAGACATAATATTATATGGCGTTTTAGAATTAATTACATCCGAGCACAAAGCTGAACGTAAATATGAAAATTTTCCGATGAACATCTGTTGTATTCACTTCAAAGGCCCCTAATAACCCGCTAGGCTTTATAGCCGCATTTCTGTTAAATTAATGCATTTTCACTGTTGAAAACCGTCGCCGTTATTCCGCGTTCCAAACATGAGTCGAATTATGAACACAACACCTTTTAATACTGTAATAAGCAAGTTGTAAGACTGGTTACACACATGCGGATATTCCAAAATCGTGACAAGCAATGCATCGCACGCGGTTTATTAACGTGACGTTTATGACACAGAGTGTGACATATCTGTCACAAATAGATGTTTTCCCGTTGTTGGAATTCGTGTATATTTTTCGTGTCATTTCACATAAAAGCTGTTTCCATCACAATAGTTAGTGTAGTTTACAAATGTGAGGCGCCATGACACTTGTCACAATTTATTAATCTTGTTTCTGGTTAACACATTTTGGTATTTACTCTGTTAGGACTGTATCTGTCACACGAAACGATATTGAATAAGGAATGTACATTGTGATTTATGAATATTGAAGGATTATTTACGAGAAAAGTACTTGTGTATTTGGAGGGCTTTAGGGAATATTATCAGTCTACTACCAATGCATGTGAGTAGGTACTTTATCATTGATGAAATACACAGTGACTCTTGCAATATCTGCAGTTGAAGATGACGCGTGATATTGTACTAAGAATGTATCGAAATTATGTAGTTTTATGCAACAAAAAAAAACTGTTTGCGAAAAAACAAGAAATGTCTCAGAAACGATTTGATAGTGTCTAAGACCTTAAACAAGCTTAATGAATTAATAGTCTCGTAATATATTTAGTCAGTGTACATAAAATAAACTATGACTTATTTAGGTTCATATTTTAATTTAAAATTAAATTAATCCGTGCGTGTATGAACGTAAACGAAGCAAAAGGAGTATGTAAGGAGCGTAGCAGGTGCGTTCTATAGTTTCTGCCTACCCCCATGGGAAGAAGGCGTGGTTAATGTATGTATGTATGTATGTTTTAGTTTAAAATCTCCTCCATTTTACTGCAAAACCTTAACAATAGCCAAAATTGCTAACGAGTCGAAAATGTGTACCCGTCCTATGAAATTTTCGTATAACTCATGAAATTCTCAAGTTAACGCTCTGAGGTCGGTTTGACGTGTTACGTTTGTGAAACATTATTGGTGACGCGTGTGATGGCGGCACAATTAATATAAATGCAAGGTGAAAACATACGGTTTTATTGCGAACCGTCAAGATTTATTTCCTTGTGGTTTTCGACGGTATTGGTACGATTTAATTTTGGTTTATTATAGAACCGTTTAAGGTAGGTACTTAGTTATTATTAGTGTGTGACAAAACTAAGTACTTATATATTATATATATCATTAGGTATATATATGTATCATAGTATTTAATAAAACCTTTAATAATTCCTATTTTCAGCTCCCCAAAATATTATTGAACACTCTAATATAATGATTGCGCCCCTTATATAAAATTGCATAGCACAGGTGTGAGTACCTACTATGTTCAATAGAGCTACCATTTACCGGGTAATATGTTTTTCATTGACTTGAATATGCCCTGGAGGCTTAGAGTATGTCATGCTCACTCAGATGTCTCGCTGATGGTGGCGCGTGTGTTGGATCATTTAGCTCCCTTTAAAATGGTTGAGCTGAATAGTGCTGATCCATGCCTCATGTTCGTGAACGGGCGCTGTCAGTTGGGACTAGCCATCTCTTAGCTGCCACGGATTATTTTAATTATTTTAGTTTTGAATTGTTTTTTTTTATTTGTTTCAATTTGCTGTATTGCCTATGGTGTTTATTGCCCGTTCTTCTCCACACGTACCCACTACGCTTTCGAATGGGTAGCTTCATATTTCTAACTGACCGACTCCTTGACAATTCAAATGTGCCTGTAAATGGTTTAATTGAAATAAATGCTTTGAGTTTGAGTTTATTGTGAACCTCAATTAATTCTTATTTTGGAATCCTAAAAATACTTAATAGCCAGTAACTAGGACCAAGGCTGTTAGGCCTAGGCTGTTACTGACTAAAAATGGCCCCAGTGTTCCCTTTCCACACTTACACCGGGGATCTTGGGATCTAGTAGGACTTCCGCAATCTCCGGCCCGCCTCCGCGGGCCACCTCAAGTCTGGGGGGGGGGGGGGGTGAGGTGTTTGTCCCCACTACGGGACGCCGACATCTGAAAGGGGCGCACGTGGAACACTACGCGGCTCCACCTCGGGTCCTGTATGATAGGAAGTGGCGGACGTCCCCAAGTCCGCCATCCCTGGACCCATTTAGGGGCACCGGAAGAGGGCGTTGTCAGCCCTCTGCCAACGCCCGGTGCGACTGCTGCGGGCCGGGTGAGCGGAAGAGATCTCCCGCTCCCTTTCCGCAGCCTCCTTCTGCGACACGACTGTTTCGCAGAAGGACACCACCACGTCCCAGGACTCCTCGCTGCCGACCATCGACTTGACTACGGCCCGCAGCGACAGGTCACTGCCTACTCCTGAGATGAGGGCACGTCGTGGCTCCTCCCATGCGGCACACTCTGCCAGTGTATCCCGCGCTTGGTAACAGTTCTAACCTAACCTTAACCGTTTGGTCGATACCCTAGATATTATAGTTACTCAGAGGTTCAATTATTACAAAAATTGTACATTTTATTAGAAGCGCAAAAAGTTTTTAGAGGATCTGTTAAGTATTTCCCATACAACAGGCGCTACCCTTGCTAACCGACTAATATTTTTGACATGAATTAAGTACCTACCCGCCAACAATAACCGTGACTTGAACGTAGAAGAACCATAATGTTATGTTGATGTAAGCTTTAACTACACAAACTCCGTCATCAATTAGTTAGTTTATAAAGTTTATAGCCCCAAAAATTTAAGTTTGTGACTTTGCAAGTTCGCAAACGACTAATTGTCCCTTCATTTAGTGTAGACTAGTGCCTTATGAGCTCCTTCGATAGTTCAATTTCGAAAAAAGAAAATATTTTTTCAGATACATGACACGTAGTCAATTTTCTTAGGCAGGAAGTAGGCCAGAGAGGGGGAATTAGAGGGGAGAGGGGGACGCATGATCATCCATCATATTCAGTTTGACAAGCACATGTGTTCTCTGAATTGAACAGTTTCTCTTCTCCGAAGGCGTAAAGCTGGGGAAAGATGTAAAAGATTCGCGAGTGAAATTTAAAAGAATAAATTTAACGTTTTTGTGCATAATATTTATTTACTGGTGTTTTACCATGATAAATGATTTTTATTTCTATAAGTAGGTTTGTACAAACACTTTTACACGTCAATCCTAATTTAAAAACTACATAAGTTCAGCGTTTCTGATCTGATTCAGAGAAGAAAGGCCGAAATAAACTCGAGGTCATAGTCTCTTTCAAAGTCCAGACATAATCTTGAACAGATCATGTGAAGGCCATGTAGATTGGTGTCTGAAATAGTCTCTTGAGGAAAGAGCCACACAGATTGAGTGCGCCTGTCCAGTAAGTGCTCGCATTTGTTAGTAATCGTGCAACTCAAGTCAGAACTTAAGGAGCTCAACCATGTGACGTACCAAAGAACGGACATTTGGGTAAGTCGCATAAATTACTCAAACGCGACCATGATTGCAACATACTAATGGTACCTATGCGAGGTCTCTTTTCATTTTGCGCCGCATGTGTCACCTGTACCGTGAGGATTAGAATACCTGCGTCAGCGAATGGTGTTATCGTTTCTGAGTAATTTACCAAACAATTTTTTTACATATTTTCAAAAGATATGAGCCATCGACACGCTAGAAAGAAGACAATATTACTTGATTAGTTGATCTCTCTTGAGATCACGTTGTACTTATAATTAATAGATAGAGGATAAGCGGTGGTGGTTGGAAATAGCCGCGTAAATATTAAGAAAGGCATGAGTTTGTTTGTATGCCATTTTATTGTATTTTTTTGTATTAACAATTTTATTTTGTGTTTTTAGGGTTCCGTACCCAAAGGGTAAAACGGGAACCCTATTACTAAGGCTGCGCCATCTGTCTGTCTGTCCGTCTGTCACCAGGCTGTATCTCATGAACCGTGATAAGTAGACAGTTGAAATTTTCACAGATGATGTATTTCTATTGCCGCTATAGCAATAAATACTAAAAACCAGAATAACATAAATATTTAAGGCGGCTCCTATACAACAAACGTGGTTTTTTTGCCGTTTTTATAGATAATGGAACGGAACCCTTCGTGCGCGAGTCTGACTCGCACTTGGCCGTGTTTTTATTGATCATGTGGTCTGCAATAAAGATTTTTATGTATTAAATATATATGTATTATATAAGGTATAGCGGGTGGAAACCGCACTCATTGCAAGTGGTGACAGGCACAATTAAAGCTTTAAATGTGTTTGACTTGTAGGTACGTATTATTTACTGTATTTTCTATACAAAAAATATAAAAACCTTGTTTCTTATATAAAAACCTTGTTTCATATTTCTTGAATTATTAATTCATACTCATATTATTCTGCCAGCATCTGTGTTCTACCTGTCAGTCTTCAAAGCAAGAGTGAACGCCTCATCTTCTGGATACGGTCATTCCATCTTAAACCTCATCCATCGCTTTTCATTCGGTCAGATCGAGGTTAAGAGCAGTACCTAGTCCCATTTACCAATACAAAAAAAACAATAAGACCTTTTATTATAAATTCGCTTGCGCTTATGACATAAGCCGGATACCTATATCTGCCTAGGTTTGTTTACATGCAATATTTCATACTGCGTGACGGATTTGGTTTTTTAATAGGGACCGTTTATCTTCATTGCTATCATAACTATTTACCTCAAGAATGAGCTTATATAGAAGAATGTGGGTACAGATATACGGTTTTTTTTCTAGGACTAGAGTGTCGCTGAATGATCTAAAGATTTAAAATGTTCACGTTTATACTAGGATTAAACCTATATAAGGTGCTAACAAATTAGGTACCAATACTTTTAGAGCTGATAGTACTCGTCTCTAGGAGTAGACTTAAGTATGAAACATTGAAAAGTTTATGTTACTTTTTGGAGATAATTAGGGAAACAATGTTACTGCGGTGATAGTCAACAATCATTGACGTTAGTCACAAACGACGTTGTTCACTTGACAGAAAGTGTGTCTTGTCAGTTAAAAGCACAGGATGATTATGTTTGGGCGAAATTTTAATTTATTTATTTTTTTCCGTAAATTAAAACAAAAATATCATATAAAAAGTTTTCTTAATTTCTATTTAAAGTTAATTGTTTTGATGTAATGTAACACCTCTTAAAATATTGGTACTTAATTTGTTAGCACCTTATATTGTTATTATAACCAAAGAGCTTGGGAGAAGCTTGTGGCTAAGTCGCACGGGTCGATCGATCAGGTTAAGCTACGCTTGCCGCGGTTGGTCCGTGGATGGGTGACCATATTTTCTTACCAAGATTCCTCCGTGCCTCAGAAAGCACGATAAGCCGTTGGTCCCGGCTGTCATTTGTAGATCTTTGTCGGGTCGTCAGAAGCCCGAAAGTCTGATAACCAGTCTTACCAAGGGATATCGTGTTACCCAGCAACTGGGTTGTGGAGGTCAGATAGGCAGTCGCTCCATGTAAAATACTGGTTTTCAGCTGCATCCTGTTAGACTGGAAGCTGACCCCAACATAGTTGGGAAAAGACTAGGCAGATGATGATGATGTTATGATCACCAACCTTAGACTAAAATCTAATAGAAATCCTAGTCCGTGTATCACAGGTCAGTTTCCCTCAGTCGTCAGTTTATTTAATTCGCCAGTTTCGTTAATTTGTCAGTTTTGCTGATTTGTCAGTTTCACTGAATGGTCAGTTTTGCGGATTAGACAACTCGAAAAAAAATTGTAGTTTCCCTTAAAGTTTGTTTAGGTTTAAACTACATACGCAATTTACAAAAAACATTTGCCATTACAATGTATTTTATGAATAAAAATAGAATTTTGGTTGCATTAAAACATATAATATTTATAAACTACCTTACAGAGAACTCCCTCAAAAAAAAAACAACAAACCATAATCTCATTAATTTACGTCATAATTCCCGTTTTCATTTCGACCATGCTTCTGCCCCGCCGAATTCAAAAGCAAAGGTGTAGAACAGAATAAAGGATAAAAACCGGCCAAGTGCGAGTCGGACTCGCGCACGAAGGGTCCCATACCATTATCTATAAAAATGGCAAAAAAATCGCGTTTGTTGTATGGGAGCCCCCCTTAAATATTTGTTTTATTTTAATTTAATTATTTATTTTTAAAGTGAATACATAATTAAATATTCTGTGAATACTTCAAGCGCCTACCTGTTGGAATTATCAATATCGAGCAAAAACGAGCAAAAAAATCATGTTTGTTGTATGGGGGCCCCGTTAAATATTTATTTTATTCTGTTTTTTAGTATTTGTTGTTATAGCGGCAACAGCAATACATCATCTGTGAAAATTTCAACTGTCTGTCAACGGTTCATGAGATACAGTCTGGTGACAGACAGACAGACAGACGGCGGAGCCTTAGTAATAGGGTTCCCGTTTTACCCTTTAGGTACGGAACCCTAAAAACTGCCTAGTTGGTCAAGTGGTCGCAGCGGTACTGCTAAGCAGGAAGTCCTGGGTTGGATTCCCAGGCCGGGCAAAATGTTATTGGAATTTTCCAAGACTCTGGATTAGTGCCCGGATAATGGCAATAGGCTCGACCCCTCTTACATGGGACTTAAACATAACTGGCGAAATCTGGGTGTACTATAGGTACACTTTTGCCTAACCCTTCGAGGATTACAGGCGTGATGCTAAGTTATAAAACCACAGATTTAGAATAGCCTACTCGAAATCTGTGTATAATAGTAGATTGTTGCATCGAGCGCAAAGTGAGTTATTAATGCACGAGTGTTATGTTGGTACTAAATTAACACGAGTGCAAATTACTTTTAATTACTCACTTTAGCAAGGTACGTAATCTACTTTTCCATCAACTACCAAAAATTAAAAAAAAAATCAAAAGTTATTTATTCAAACTAGGCTGAGAATCAGCACTTTTCGAACGTCAAAATTACATAAGACAGTCCCCCAAAAACGCCCACCCTTCACCACTTCCTAGTGCTTTAGCTGGGAAGAAGAAGTGGCGCAACAAACTCCCCAGCAGCACAGCTGTCTGTTCAGATATAAAACTTGAATCTATACAATAAAATGTAAAATAATTTGCAATACGCAACCAATCTACATATCGTGGTAAAATATACCTACCCAAAATAAAAACTCATGTTAATGAAAACAAAGTTTTTCACCAAGTTGGTTTTATTCAGCTGATTTTTATTTTCAGCCAGTATCTTTTTGATATAATGCATACATTTTATATTAAACTTAATGAGAGACATTAAACCTCTGTGGTAAATTTATATCTAAATAAAAAATAAAAAACAATGTATTCATGAAAAACTGTGCAACAATGAGATTTCATATAACATTTCTGCACTGTTTTGGTTCTAAGCAAACAATACGTCCTTTGTGATCAGTTTTGTAGTGATTAATGATAACATTACTACGTAGTTGAAAGAAAAAACCTATTTTTAAATTACCCACGAAAAAGGTAACAAAACATAAACTCATTCATTTACGTCATAATACCCGTTTTCATTTCTACCATGTTTCTGCCCCGCCGATTTCAGAAGCAAGGGTGTCGAAAGATATGAACACAGTGGGTTAGATATTTCAAAACATGAGCGTATAAATCACGAGCTAGTTGAACAGTACTCGGAAACTGCAGATAAATGAGCATTCCGTTGCATGGTTATAACAAATATAGTTTTGTGGGAATTGCTACTGTTATTGTATTGTTGTTCTCACATTTTTGCAGACTAAAAAAAGGACGGTTCTCAGTTTCACCTGATGTAGGTGTAAACATAATTGCCAAAATGTGGGAGCAGCAGCACGGTTTGTGGTTATATTTTTCTCAAAAGCTGCTTGATGATATTTAGTTACGTAGGTACAAGCCGTGTATCCAATGAGGCAAAAATGAAAAACTTTTATAACTTTTTATTCCTTTTTAATCCCTTTAGGATATACATTTCAAAAATCCTTTTTTAGTGCTCTTAGGCCCGTATTAATAAACGTTACTCAGCCCAAGAGCTCGCACTTGATAACAGTCTTGAGGTCTTGATATTTGATGTACTCAAGTTAAGGCTTGGGTTTACGGTATCAGCCGAGTGATGGCCTGATTAAAAAAAAAACGAAACGATTTTTGCCAAAAATCTATATATAGGATGCCTCGAATCCTTTTGAGTTACCAAGTGAACATTAAAAAACCGACCAAGTGCGTGTCGGACCACGCACAATGAAGGGTTCTGTAGTTGGGATGACTTTATCCCAAAAACAAACTAAACATTGTAGTTGAAAAACATGTTCTCCTATAAATCGATATTATTATTATTATTTTATACGTCACAGTCTCGTCGTCACCAACTGCAAATGTAATTTGGTTGACTATTACTCGTTAACTTGTAGAGCCTACTTAGCTGTGATAGTTTTCCTTTTATTTTTTTAATACGTTATAAAATAATTTAAGTTTTCACAGATTCGCAATAGTTTCGAAAGACCTGTCCAACCATACCACACCATAGGATAGACGAGAAAAAAATATCATCCCCACTTTACGTGCAAGGGAGGTACCCACCCAAAAAAAAAAGATTTTTATCGAGCTTTTATTTTACCACTGTGTCGGCGTGATTAATAAGAGTCATTTATGAGTCTCTGAGCTTAGCCGGGGAAAGACAGACAGACGGACATGGCGAAACTTCCTTGTTGACTACGGAACCCTAAAACTTATCCAGATTGAATTAAGAGTCACATTAATAAAAAGACTCTTTGGTGAAATACAAGTAACAGAGGTCTTCCAATTTCCCTAGAAGTATTTATAACGTGATACAGCGATAAATATTAAAATTTTAACAAAATATAAGTATTTCAATAAATCTTACGACTTATCAAGAACGAAATGTGATGAATGTCATTCTAAACTTCGGTCAATGTGACGTAATCATTCATCAAGTACCTACAGTATCTTGAGGAGCTGATCTTGGTAACTGAGATACTGTTTTCATCTGTTTATTAATTAGTAATGATCTTGAGATGCTGATATCGTAATAATGGCGTATCAAATAATTACGCACTTGAGTACGTCGTTGGGGAACGTTTACTAATACGGGCCTTAGACTAGTGTTTTACACGCGTGCTAGCTTAGACTAGAATTAGAAACATTATTATTATTAATTACATAAACTCACTGTTTAGGCTGTTATTTTATGTAAGTGTTTACTGCTTTATGAGTAGACTAGCTGCGCCCCGCGGTTTCACCCGCGTAAGTCTCGATCCCGTGGGAATATCGGGATAAAAAGTAGCCTGTCTTAATCCAGGGTGTTAGCTACCTCCATACAAAATTTTATCAAAATTGGTCCAGCCGTTTGATTAGTGTGATTCTAACTAATCAGAACCTTATTTATTTTAAAAAAATCTTGTATAAAAATAAACTTATTTCTAAAACTTAGTTTAGAAATTGATAGCGTAGCGTCCTTCAACAGGCTTCCGAAGATAAACAAGCTTTCGATAATAAAATGTTAATCTCATATAGTTCTGAACTTTTCAACGAATCAGTTGTAAGTAATTAATAATATTGATTTATTTGTTACTATGCAGAAGTTCTTCGTTTTTACAATAGACGATGTTATTTATAAATACTAGTTTTAATTCAGGTACACTCAGCAACAAAACTCGAGGAACACTGTGTTCTAATTCATATTTATCGAGCACATTATTTAATAAAAATCGAAACACTAGTAAAATTGAAAGAATATTAACTTCTAGTTATTATGTGAAATGCTAAAAATCGGATTATTAAATCATTTTGTGTCAATTAACATGATTTGTAATAGTAGCAGTGTTATTCGACCTTTGTTGTTGACAGTACCTACTTACATCTACATTTGATCGGCTTCTCACATTGAAATGGTCAGACGTTAAAGCTAGGCAAAATCCCGAATGCCTGATAACTGGGTCAAAAAAAAACAAAAATATGATGCATAACGCAGTTGGAAACACCCTGTTACGAGCGCGGTGCGAGCCTTCTATGAGTGCAAGGCTTGCACCGCGCTCATAACAGTGTGTTTCAAACTATCATCATTTGTCATAATAAATAATATAAAAAATTAAATTACTTTCATGAATCAAAGTCATTGGATACATGAAGTGGGCTGCCGTTCTAACACGATTTAAAATGCCACGGTGTATAATATAATAAACCCACAAAATATTGTCTAACGCCAAAATATATCTCAATCGCGCAGAATTTCTAGTAAATAAGTTAGCTGACTTACGAACTTAACTTAAGTAAAAGTGAAATAGTAAAAAGAGTTATAAAGTTTCGGTACGTTCCCGATAAATCGGTTAGTTTGCTGTCTCTGCTGTCGTAAATCGGCAGTTAAATTGGATTGCGGTTAAAGTGGTGAGTGGAACTAAGTGGAACTTATTTATCGCTTCTACAATGATAAACTTTATCACTGCTAACGATATACCTACTAATATTTTATAAATGCGAAAGTAACTCCAGTTTAATTTTTATTATTTTAATAATATTTTATACTAAGCGCGACTAAGGGACGTACTAGAGAATGGGCAGCAGCGTTTTCTATGCATTTTAACACCATACTGCGATCGCCAACCCGCCCACCCACCAAGCGTGGCGATTATGGCAACCCCCCCCCCCCCCTTTTGTGGGAGGCCTATGTCCACGGCTGAAACTATGATGATTAATATTTTATAAAGATTCTCTTATATTTTGTAAATGTGAGAACGTTGTAGGCTTAATAGACTGTAGATTTGTTGACCATTTTCTAAGTTGTTAAGTACCTGGTACTTGTTGACGGGCCTACTCTGTCCTCCCATACCTATTAACACTGTCATTTGAAAACATTGTAAAAGCCAATTATTTTAAATAAATAAATAAATAAAAATAAAATAAGTTTATTTCATATAACATATTTGGCTTACATTGCATGTCGAGGAGTCTCCATTTAAGCATAGAAAATGCCTGTAGTTGAAGGCTCCGCTCTTCCCTTACATTATAAACGTACGAGTACAAACAGGTATACAAATAAACAAGGAAAGGAAAAAACAAAATTATGATCAAAAAAACTCTTCTTTTTTTATTTTAAAAAGAGTAACCGTGGACGTTTCATAAGTGCCCATGTAGGTTTATATGAAATAAAATAATTTGATTTGTGTGTTACGGCTGAACGGATTTCGATATAATTTGGCACACAGGTAGACCATGGCCTGGTCTAGGACATAGAATACTTTGTATCTACGTTCCAGACAGTTTCCGACCTCCACGCGGGCGAAACCACGGGCAAAAGCTAGTCAGATATAAGATCAGGAGCTTGCTTCGCTACCTTCGGAGTTCCGGTTAAATCTGCTTAATATTTTCATACGAATTCTGCTATATTTTGAGTAAGTTCTTACCTATCCAGAGACTACGACGGACCATAGCATATTTTTGGGCAGTTTTTTTTTTAAATAGCGAACTTCTTACTCTTTTCTCTCTTTTCTCTCTTTTTTTCTATTTTTTTCTCTTTTTTTTCTTTACTTCTTTTTTTTTTTTTTCTTTTTTTCTTCTTTTTTTATCTTTTAAACTTCCAACTCATTAATTTCAAATAATAGTAGTTGTGGTATACAACATTAAAGCTGGTATTCAGTCGCAGAAGTATTTAATTTTTTGGCGTCGGGATATTTTTTTTTGTATGATTTCACCGTGCACGGATCTATCTAGCTAATCGCTAAGAACCGGATCTTGCCATAATAATATATAATATAATATTTATAATAATATAATATTTGTTTGATTACTAGTTTATTTATTTCTTAATAAGTATAAAAATATGTATTAAGTATGTTAAATCTGTTTGTAATTCCCGTCACTTGTCCCTAACCCCCTTATTACAAAACAAGGTTTATCTTCAGACCCAGGTTTAAAATATGGAGCCCTTATGGAATTTCGAACTTTATTCCGACTATGGTAAAGTTCACAAAACTGACAACTTAGTACCGAACTAAGTTTTCAGTTTTGTATATAAAGAACGGTATTTCAATCACTGTTACGTTCTTATTACAAAAACTGGCTGCATGGTTTAAGCCATGTCAAAATATAAATCTTGTTTTGTAATAAGGCGGTTAAGGTTTATTAGAAAACCAGCGTCAGACAGCATCTGTCTGGCATTAAGAGCAGGCAGTCTAAATCTAATTTCGAACGCAAGTTCCGCCCCTCGCTCCCCGCCACTCCGTTATGTGATAAACGCTAACACATCAGTAGTAAAATTGAATATAACGTGCGCTCTTTGATCGTGTTCGAGCATGATACTAAATATCGTAAGTCTCAATTCTTATTTCGTTTATAACTAAAGTAATAAATTGATCTAGAGAAAAAAATATCTTGTGTCGGGATAATAAACTATATTTTCTTGCAGTGAATATTTATTTTAGACATAAATGCTAAACAATCTTGTTTGTTTTTATAATTATCAATAAAAAAAATATTGAAAGAAAATATTACAATTACGTAACTGTCTTCAACATGGAAAGAAAAAGATCCAAATAATCATATACTAAAGTTTCATTTTGCTTGTACGTGTGACTGTTTCAGAATATTCATGCAAATTAATATAAAAATAGGCAGCCTCCTCTTAATGCTGAAATCAACCTTTTTGGTGCAGCCGTGAGGCACATATTATTGTTGTTAAAACATTATTTTCACTGTTTTATTTTGTTATTTGTATTTTGTGTTGCACAATCTGTGTCCAAATAAACTTTATTCTCTCACTCCCTCTCTCACTCTCATAGTTATTGATAAAAGCCTTAAGAGAAGCCCACGTTTATAACTGATACTGGAAAAAAAAAACGAAAATATTACCGTTGATCTAGTGGTCGCAAGCGCTACTGCTGAGCATGAGGTGCTGGGTTCGATTCCTGGGTCTGGAAAAGTGTTATTGGGTTTTCCATCTGGAATTTCTCAGTAGCAACCCTTTTTTTTTTGGGTGGGAAATTATCAAATAGCTCTGGGCGGAGCAGGAGGGCGTGTCAGACTTTTACTGACTAAAACCCACCCATATTCCTTCAGATACCTGTGTGCCAGGGCCACGATATCCTTTTCAGACAATCTCACAACCCTGGCAGACAATGGCCCTTTCGGACGGCGAGCTACCCATCGCGCACCGTCCGCAAGCCCGCGCCTACGGTGACCGGGAATCGCCCTGCAAACAACCGTGTCTGGGGAGGACCTGCGTCAGGCGGAAGGTGAGGACGCCATGGCGCCTCTCTAGCTACTCCTCAAAGAGGGGACTTATTGCCACAATTGTGGCGTGCCCATCAGTAGCAGCCCTGAGTTTGGATTAGTGCCAGGTTGATGGGAATAGGCTCGCTCCTTATTATATGGGACTTAAACATAACTGGCGAAACGTGAATTGTAGGTGCAATTATGCCTAACCCTTCGGGGAATACCTATGTGTGATGTTGTAAACATAGGTGTGATGTTGTGTTATGTCATGAATATATTATTCGAGTTGACAAATTAAATTGAGGCGTATTTGCTGATTTGATAAAAAACGATGTGCATTTTACCTACCACTATTCATTTATCGCATTTTTCGCCGAAAATGATATCATGCCGGTTATACCGAAAATTTTTAGAGTAAATAGATTGATTGAATTGCCGAGTATTTTTTAAGGTTTTCCTAAATACCGATGCTACTAGGAATTCCCTGTATCGTGAGTATGTACACATAAAAAAATCAGTAATCAGTTTGTATTTGTGTATTATTTATAGACGACAGTCCTTTGTTTCATGTGTAAATTATTTGTTTTCTTACATACTTGTATCACTATACACCGTGACATTTTAGTCGTCTTACAGCGGCAGCCTACTTAATGTATCCAATGACTACTAATCATTCATAAAAGTAAAAAAAAAAATATTAACATTATAATAATTGAAAAAAAAATATTATGACGCATGATGTAGTCGGAAACACCCTGTTACGAGCGCGGTGGGAGCCTTGCGTTCCAAGGGCTGCGCGGAATGGAATGCAAGGCTCTCATCACAGTGTGTTTCAAACTACATCATGCGTCATAATTAATAATATTTCAAAAAAAAATATTCAAATGTTAATAAAAAAAAATACTTTCATGAATGATTAGTAGTCATTGAATAAATAAAGTGGGCTGCCGTTGTAAGACGATTAAATGCCACGGTGTATAATGAGGGTTTTCATGAAAATTCACGCCACTAGTTGGCGCCACTTTGACAAGAGGTCTTCCATTTCGGCAATGAATATAAAATATATGATGACGTTCTTCATTCATATCACAAAATAAATGTGTAAGAGCTTTATGCGGTGTCGGTCCAGTTGAATCTTGTAGGCCTTTAGAAAAAAAAACTGAACTCAGACTGAAAGAAACTGAAACTATTGACCTGGGTATATTTGTTTGAGGTATCGGTCTTCGTGAAGAAACAGTGAATTATTTTGATTCTAAGGTGACAACTACACCAAAAAGAGACCAAGAGATGCAACAATTTTTTTTGTTCTTTTTTGTAATACAACTCTAAGTTAAAATAATGTTTATCATTAAGTGCATTACAATTTTTAATAAATTACCAAAGATGTTATGGGAGCTACTATATAAAAATAAAAATATTTTAAAATTCCTAATTGTTTAGTTTCATATAGGATGTGGTGTGTGTTTAATAGTTTAACTTCATAGATTTTTTTTGTTACCTAAGTAAAATATTATTTTAAGAATTTAAGTTTTGTTAAGTATTATATATATTTATATATTTTTAATATTTTATTGTAAATTTAAATTTATCATAATTTAAAAATCCTAATAGATATTTTATTTTATATCCGTCTACCTTAGTAACATAAGAACCTATTAGGTAGGTATTAATGTAAAATTAATTTGCACGCCTTACACTTATATTTTCTGAAAATAAATGATTCTTATTCGTTTGATTCATTCGTTCGTCATTCAGTCACAACTAAAGATTTGAGCTTCTTTGACAGTTTTGACAGATGCCCGGACTTAACGTCTCAGTGCTGCCATCTCGTGAACTTTATTTCAGAATACCCTCATTATCTATAATTATGTATTTAAGCAAATATGTTACCGATTTTATTATTATTTGCTGCACAAACCTATCTATTTTTTATTTAATTATTCACACAAACTATAACACTGATTTACACACTCTATGTTGGTCTAGTTGAAAAGCAGCGTCAGGCACTAGTTATCTGGAATATATGCTGAACTGGCCCTATTTAAGGCTGTTTCAAAATTTATTCTATTTCTTCTTTCTGTATGTGTGTGCCTTAACCTGGGTCAAATAAAATTATTTTCTTTCTTTAGTTTACTTTGTATTACATGAAAAACCTTAAATATAAAGTGGCATAAAAAGCCAAGCCCTCAAGCAAACTGTGGCAATCCACCCTTAACATTCACCTCTTTCCTATAATTCTTAAAACACAACACAAAACTGCAACATCTAAACGAAATAATACATCACCACAATCATGCAAGTTGGTGCTGAAACGCGGCGTGAATAACAAAAGAATAGGGGTGGAGGGGTGGAGGGATGAAAAGGCGCGGGAATACAACCACTTATCAACTGTGACCAGGGGCGACCACTTACCGCTCACTAGAGGTTTAACTCCACAGGAAGCTGGCAAAAGGACTGTTGGAAATTATTTTTATAGGGACGGTAAACAATTTTAAATATTGGCACTGGAAGAAAATAAAAAACCAATTGCTCAGTCAAGTAATTTAAGATTGTAGGTGATTTTATCAAGATTCCTCGCAAAATGCCGGGAAGCGGAACATGTGAGAGATCGATGTGTATACCAGGATATAACCATGTTCCTATTAATTATATGAAGGCCACCGATGATTTTTGTTGGTAGATGTTCGTCATACCTTCAGATCAGAAAATTATGATCTGTGGTCATACCTCTTCGATTGTTTTCCCTGAGACGAAGGTGCTACTTTAATCATAAGGATTTCCACCAAATTTTGTAGGAAAAATGGAACCAATTTTGATTTTGGGTTAAAATTCTTATTTATTGATTCATCAAGCTAAGTTGTATTTATCACAACTATTTTGATCAAGCAGAGTAAGCAAGCTGAACTGTCAGTGGGCTGGCCATGTTTTTCGAAGGACCGATGGCCGGTGGAGCAGACGAGTCCTGGAGTGGAGACCGCGTATCGGCAAGCGTAGTGTGGGGCGCCCCCCAGCTAGATGGACCGACGACCTTAAAAAAGTGGCTGGGCAGACTGAATGCAGAAAGCGGAGGACAGGGTGTTGTGGCGCAGCCTGGGAGAGGCCTATGTCCAGCAGTGGACTGCTATAGGCTGAGTTGACTGATTGACTTTGATCACGACAAATGAGAGGTCGATATTCAGAAGTGACCCGACTATGACTTCGACTCCTAAAAACTATTTCGCGAGAAGACCATTCTAGACTACGAAAACTATTTTTCATCACTTTTAAACGAAACTTAGTAGATCTGTAAATGGAATACTCGCAGCATGTGGTACCCCTGTGGGTGAAATAAATCTCTTGGCGGGAATCATCCTGCTCGAGGTGACAGAATCGGGGGCGCACACTCTCCGCGACTTTATTATTTATAAACTCAATTCATCAACTTATGGCATTTATCGCTGGACAGTTAAGTTATTGTTTTGAGTCTGGCAGTTTTATTGAAAAGGAATTGTTTGTGCTGGATACTTTGTTGTGGTTATCTGTTCCGCAATACTTACTAAAATGAAGTGTTGAACTATCAATACTTTTGCCATTTTGCTGAAATGGAAAACTTATATATTATTTTGTAGTTTTTATTAACCATTTTGAAAGTATTTACATAATTAATATTTTAGAAATTTATTGTATATATTTTTTTTTTAATTTTAATTTATATTTTAAACTTATTCATTATAGAGCAGTGGTGGCGCAGTGGTAACGGGTCCGACTAACGAGTCGTAGGTCGTGGGTTCGAACACAGGCAGGCGCTTTACTTTGTGTAAATAATTACATCACCACTACTCTCAAAACGGTGAAGGAAAACATGGTGAGGAAACCGGCATGTCCTAGAACCAAAAATTCGACGTCATGTGACATCTAACAACCCACAGTGGCCCCGCGTGGTGGATTATGGGCCACTCCCTAACACCGATAGGAGGCCTGAGTCCGCAGTTGGAACATTATAAGCTGATTATGTATGTATGTAGTAACCTAATTGATTTCTTAATCATCATAGAACTAGACACCATCAGCAAAGAATACTACCATCAATGAGTAAGTGGGAAGTTAACGTTTTTCCTTTCCAAGTTGGTACCTACTCACCCCTAATTAAAAAGCTCACAAATGAAATCAAACATTAGAAAACCAAATATCATAAAACAACGTTTCTCTAACCACAAAATACACTACATCATTTGAGGTTTATTATCAATTACAAAACATGTACCAGAGACACTACAGTTGCCATAAATCAAAGCCTGATAATTGGAAATTGGCAACAAAAACAAATACCTAATTAAGGGCGTTTGGTTACGCGACGCATTGGCGATTTAATTACTTGAAATGCTATCGTGACATTACAATTATGGCTAACTAAGCGGATCGGGTTCTGTAATAATGACCTTTATTGTGAATGGAGTACGGGCTATGATTAGATGGTATTAGGTTGCTTAATTCACGGGCTAATAAATTACGAATGCTTTACTAGTAATTGGTATCTATCTTCTAGGTTAAAATATACAGACTGTTGCGCAACTTTGTTTCTCAACGAGTACAGGGTTATTAACATGTTGCCAGCAACATTGCAACTTTCCGAAAGCCCCTTTTTTAGGGTTCCGTATCCAAAGGGTAAAACGGAAACCCTATTACTAAGGCCGCCGTCTGTTTGTCCGTCTGTCACCAGGCTGTATCTCATGAACTGTGATTGTTAGACAGTTGAAATTTTCACAGATGATGTATTTCTCTTGCCGCTATAATAACAAATACTAAAAAACAGAATAAAATAAATATTTAAGGGGGCTCCCATACAACAAACGTGATTTTTTTGCTCCGTTTTGCTCTATATTGATAACGGCAACAGGTAGACGCTTGAAAGATTCACAGAATATTTAGTTATATATTCACTTTAAAAATAAATAATTAAATTAAAATAAAACAAATATTTAAGGGGGGCTCCCATACAGCAAAATGTGTTTTTTTTGCCGTTTTTATAGATAATGGTACGGAACCCTTCATGCGCCAGTCCGACTCGCACTTGGCCGGTTTTTCCATAGGTCACAACATCACTTTCATACGTGCGTTTCCAGCTAACTTCCACATCAGTGGCTTGGAAAAGATCACTCCCGAGGGTCTGGTCAACTACAAGAGGACCTATATATGTCCTTCGACCCTTCGTGCGCGAGTCCGACTCGCACTTGGCCGGTTTTTTCTTTTTTTTGGGTGGGAAATTATCAAATTACTTCTCCCGCTCTGGACGGAGCGGGAGGGCGTGTCAGACTTTTACTGACTAAAAACCACCCGTGTTCCTTCAGTTGCCTGTGTGCCAGGGCCACGATATCCCTTTCGGACAAACTCGCAACCCTGGCATGCATTGGCTCCAACGGATCCCGTTAGTTCATGCTGACATCTCTTTGAGGCAGCGCGCGTGGAACACAACGCGCCGTCGACCCTGGCCTGGTCCTTATCGGACGGCGAGCTACCCATCGCTCACCGTCCGCAAGCCCGCGCCTACGCTGGCCGGGAATCGGCCTGCGACTCCCGACGCCCGGGGCGTCCCCTGCGGCGACTAGGCGTGAGGGCGCGAATTTTAAAGCCCTGTATACACGGTTAACTTTTATTGAGTAACAATTAATCAACATTAGTAGTTGAAATATAGGGTATTCAGATCTTATCATTCAGATCTGAATACCCTATATTTCACAGTTCAACCATTCGAGTATCCCTATGACTATTCGACATTCAGAATCCTCTATTCGAACGAATGTTAATTGTATTCAGAATCATCTATTCAAAGTGACTGTTGCATTCAGATCGAAATGAGACATCTATTCAGGATCGTTTATACTAATCTTACTATCGTTTATAATACTCCATTCGGAATTAAACTTCTACTATTGGGATTTTATTCTATGATGGTGTATATTTATTACTGAGAGTTACCTATTAGGTATTTATAAGTTACATGTAGGTATTTCCTTCCCTTGCAGGGAGACAAAATTTTCATTTAGTAATGTATGATGCAGTGATGTGAATTTATTATGGGTTAATGTGGTCTCTGAGTATAATACAAATACCAACATCGTTTAAAAATCTTATTCATAATCAGTTGCTAAGCACGACTGATTGTTTACATAACAAACACATTCCCATTCCCGTAAAGGAAGCAGATCGTATTCTTTTCTACCCATCGTGTGCCTCATAGCTATAAAGTTATAATTATTAATTTACATTAGAAATCAGCATGTAGTATTTCGATTAAACCAATATACCACATTCCTAATGTATACCTACGACTACGACAAATGAATAGGTTTACATTATGAGTACAGACTCATGTCATGACTTGTTATTGTTCATACAATAACAAGTATGGGTATGTGTATAAAATGTAAGTGTACCCTATCATAAAGAAGTGTTAAGTAATTTTAATTCATGTGTAACTAAGTATTTGTCTATTTGTTTGTTTGTCTGTTTGGTGTGGTGGTGACTTTTATTTTGATATTTTACTAACAGGAGTGATAGAAATAAAACAGCTGAAATATAATTATAATAATCTTTCTTTATTCATGAATATGAGACAACCATACGGAGTTTGAATTGATTGTTTATTCACATTTTTTTATGCAATTTGCTTAAAATATCCTTAACACATTTATAAATATCATCATTAAATACATTCCCCACAACATGTTGGACACATATATTGGCATTACAATCACATGGTGAATTTGTGAATTCTTCCGCGTCAAAAACTTGTATTCGTATTATTTTACTACGATGACCGGTTGATGGTTTCTGTATGTATGAGTAAACAACATCACTTCTTCGTCTTTTATTATTGTTACTGTTGTTACTATTGCTGCAAGGTGGTGTTTCCTCAAATTGAAATGGTTGAAATGGTGTTTCTCTTTCCAAATAGTTGACCACTTTTTGATGTAGGGCTTGTTCAGTAGGAATTGGTGAGTATGAAGAATTAGTGGGGAAAATATCGCTGGACATCTGAAACAAAGAAGTAGATATTAATTAAATAATACTTAAATTACAAGTTAACGAAGACAAATGAACTATCCTAGAATAGACCCCTGTGAAAATATTAAAAATTCATTTATAATACACATTTTAATATTTTTATTAATAAGTAATTTAAAATACTTTTTGATATTTTACTTACCGACATCGCAGAGCAGATAAGTCAATTCGAATGATTTTTTTTTGGTATCTTGGATTGATTTATATAGGTAGTAATCCATTTTTTTTTTGTCATTAAGGTTCATTTTAATTTTGTTTTTATGTATGTAAAGTAATCCGAAACTGACGGCTCCTCTTGCCTCCATATGACTAGGAATTATTGACACGTACACAAAGATGGATTTCAATCTCCAGACGAGCGTTATAATCGCTGCGTTTTAAACGCTGGATTCTGACTCGTCACATCTCCAAACTTTGTTTTTTTTTTTTTTTTTTTTTTTTTTTTTTTCTAAGTAAGTATAAAATTTACTCTTGTTGATTTAAGTAAGTACCTACATAAGATTCAAAATCGCTTATCATTCGTCTTATATAAAACGCTGTAAACTTAAAACCGCTACGATTTGTACGCTCGTGTAGGTAATTGACAATTTTTGCAAGTATGCAGTTTTACAAATTTGGATTGAATGATGTGATTTTAGGGCTATAAAAACGCATCGCAAATTAGTCTCCGGCACAATTCCTCTCTGGAACGAATCCTCTCTGCAAGGAATCAACGCTCCGAGCTCCTAATCAAGCTACCTGTCTCCTAAGCAAGCATCAATCAAGAATGTAAGTACCTATTCATAATCATATCTAACTATTGAATAGTCAGAATCATGTATTAATTGATTTATTCAAGTATTAAAATGTTAACCGTCAATAGTTAGCACGCTTAGCTCAGAGGATTCGATTCCTGCACAAAATCAAACGATATTTGTATCTGTTAATTATTTATCTTTGTCACGATCAGTTACTTTTCAAATGTAGGAATTATGAAGGAAATGGATTGATTGCAATGCACTAATATTTAATTATTTGTTTTTTTGTTCACAGGTCGAAACTACTTAACAACGACCTTTTCCTCTCCAGCGATGACTCTGAACAAGAGGCGAAGTCGAAGAGGAAGACTGAAGAAAGAAAAACGAAGCGGGAAAGGTCCAGCAAGTTGAGCGAAGAGTCGACAAGCGCGAAAAAATCGAAGCCGATCATTTCACCAGTATCACCGCCAGCTCGAGTTACAGCTGGTGAATTATTCGGTGAAGACAGTGATATTGAAGAAAGCGTCATCCCAACACAGAGATCCCACAAAACTGGTAATATACCACCACTATACTCATATTTTACTAGAAGGATGGCCAAGGGATATTCTCGACAGATAAGTGAGACTAAAGAAGGAAAATATTATGTTGAAGTGAAAATTTACAATACGGAAGAAATAAAAAAAATAATGCCTATAAATAGATGGCGCTCGGCCATAACTACCATTAAGACGAAATTAGGCGAAAATAAAGAATCTTGGGCCCACATAAAGGAGTTTGTTAAAGCAACTCAAAATGATTTTAAAAACTGTGCTATCACCCACATGGGTGCCTATGATTAACTAGGTGTCAGTCGATATTTGCTTATATACTTACTTTAAATTGTATCTTCTTTTAATTTTTAATTGTATTTACCTACATACATAATATGTCTTATTAATACTATATTTTATAAGTATGATGTTGCAGTATTAATAAATATTGTATAAGTAATCTCGTCATTGGTTTTCTTTTTTACAGTTACACACCTCAACAGCAAACCGAGATCTAGAAAGTCAATAACCTGTCATAAATGTAAAATTGAAATACCAGAAAATCAGTATTCCTATCATATGAGAACGAATATACACAAAGCAAATTGTTTATTGAATACCAAGTTCACAGATATTCATATTATTGCAACAGCATTCAAAAACAGATTAATGACATACAGATTGAATGTCACTCGGGAAGACGAGTACCTCGGTGTAGAGGCGTTCCTGGGTGATCATCTAATAAATATAACAGAATTGATAAATATGTCACTTAATGAACACAATTGCATAAAATTGAGTTTTGAATTGTTTGCCTAGTTTATGTTATCAAAATCAGACGAACAACAATTAAAGTCGTTTAATACCAAATATGAAATTTTAAATAAGAACACTGATTTGAATGAATTATTAACCAAAGTAATAAACAAACTAAATAATAAATTAACCGAGTTCCAGCACTGTCAATCTGGTTGGACATTTATTTCTATGAGTCATCTCGAAATTAATATAAACAAGTATTCCCCTATGAGAGGTGGGCCTTATATAGAACTGCCGTCAGCTATTAAAGCACACGAAAAGTTGTATAAATATAAAAAATCATGATAATTGTTGTTTACTATGGAGTATAGTTGCTGGATTATACCCAGCTAAAAATAATGTTTGCAGAACAAGTTCATACCCCCATTATACCTCTGTTTTAAATATTGAGGGAATGTCATTTCCTCCTACGATAAATGATATTAAAACGTTAGAAAAAAATAATTCCAACATCAGTTTAAATATATACGGTATACAAAATAATATTGTGACTGGACCTCTTTATATAACACTAAATAGAAGAAAAAATCATTTTAATTTACTTTATATAGAAAAAAAATCTATCGGACACTACTGTCTAATTAAAGATTTAATACGTCTAGTGCGACGTCAAGTGACTCGTTCTAAAGGAAAACTTTATTTATGTGATGCATGTCTACAACTATTTAGTAACGAAAATAGACACAAGACTCATAACTGCTCTATGATTTTGACTATATTACCTGAACACAATTCTGTACTAAAGTTCAAACATTATGAGAGACAGCAAAAAATTAATTTCATAATTTATGCTGATTTTGAATGTATGTTAATAGACTATAGTGAAAGTAACTCTTTGAATACTCAGAAACTAAAAACACACCAACCTTCATGTTTCGCTTATTATATATGTTGCGCACATAATGATCAATTAAACAAGTATGTTACATATCGAGGTATAGATTGCGTAGAAATATTTGTTAAATATTTAATAAAAGACGTTAAATATATACATAACATTTTAAGTAGTAAAAAGCCAATGACTCCATTATCAGCAGAACAAGAGATGGATTATCGAAATTCGACTACATGTCACATATGCAAACAATTATTACTGAATGATAAAGTCCGAGATCATGATCATATTACATCCGAGTATCGTGGGGCAGCGCACTCGCATTGTAATTTGATGTATAGAGTTTGTTCATTCATTCCTGTTGTCTTTCATAATTTGTCTGGATATGACTCACATTTATTCATTGAAGAATTAGCAAAGTATGAAGGTTCTATTAATATAATACCGAAAACTAAAGAAAAATACCTTTCAATAATAAAACTAATAAATACAGAAAAAAACAATCAACCTATACAAATAAAGTTTATTGATTCCTTTCAATTTCTTAGTTCTAGTCTAGATGCACTAAGTAAAAGTTTATCAGAAAACGATTTTTTAAACTTATCAAGAGAGTTTACTGATAAAAGACAATTTGATTTAATGCGAAAAAAAGGTGTTTATCCATATGACTATATTGATTCTTGGTCTAAATTTGATGAGACGAAACTTCCCTTAAAGTATCATTTTTATAACAGTCTATGCGAAAAACATATAACTAATGAAGAATATTTACACGCTCAAACAGTTTGGAATACATTCGAAATAAAATCTCTTGGTGAATATACAGATTTATACATAAAATGTGATGTGCTTTTACTATGTGATATATTTGAACAATTTAGAAAAACAAGTTTACATTACTATAAGTTGGATCCGGCTTATTATGTAACATCACCGAGCTTAAGTTGGGATGCAATGCTTCTATATACCGACACTGAACTTGAGTTGATAAGTGATTTACAAATGTACGAGTTATTAGAAAAAGGAATTCGTGGTGGGCTAGCACAATGTACTCTACGTCATGCTGTAGCAAACAATAAATATTTACCGTATTTTAATGAGCTCGAACCAAGTAGTTATTTAATATATCTTGATTGTAATAATCTATATGGCTATGCTATGATGAAGAAACTTCCTATAAAAGAATTTAAGTTCTTGAGTCTGAAAGAAATTAGCAAGTTTGATGTAAATGATGTGTCAGATGATAGTGATTATGGTTATATTTTGGAAGTAGACTTAAATTATCCAAATTATTTACATTACAAGCATAAAGACTTACCTTTTGCAGTGGATAAAATAGTACCTCCTTATGGAAAAACATTAAAATTGGTTGCAAATCTCTATGATAAGCAAAAGTATGTAATTCATTATGTTCACTTGAAAGAATGTTTGAAAAAAGGTCTGATTTTAATAAAGATTCATCGTATAATTAGCTTCAGGCAAGAATACTTTCTCAAAAAATACATTGATCTGAATACTAGGCTTCGTCAAAATTCCAAAACTGCTTTCGAGAAGGACTTTTTCAAATTATTGAATAATGCCATATTCGGAAAAACTATCGAAAATAAACGTAAGCAAGCCGATGTAAAATTAGTAACAAAGTGGACAGATACCAGAAATAAAACAAATAAGCATCTTGGCGCTGAAAAATTGATATGTAAACCAAATTTAAAAAGTGTATCAATTTTTTCAGAAAATTTCGTAGCTGTGGAATTGTACCGGGAAAAGGTTGTTTTAGATAGACCTATTTATATTGGATTTACCGTTTTGGAATATTCGAAGCAACATTTATACCAATTTCATTATGACTTTATTAAAAATAAATACGAAAATAATGCTGAGTTGTGCTATACAGATACTGATAGCCTATTATATTTAATTTATACAGATGATTTTTATCATGATATGCATGATGATCTTACCAAGTTTGATACCAGTAATTTTGGAATGAATAATCCATATCACATACCGCAACTTAATGCTAAAATTCCTGGATTATGGAAACATGAGGTTGGTGACGATTTAATCACAGAATTTACCGGTTTAAGAGCTAAATTATATTTTATAGACAGTGTGAAGACTGAAATTAAAAAAGCCAAAGGTGTTTCTAAGTATGTAACTTGTAACCTAAAATTGAATGATTATAACAATGTACTTCTGACAAATAAAGCGCATAGATGTAAAATGAATATGATAAAATCAATTAAACATGTTTTATACACTCAGCAAGTAGATAAACAAGTTTTAGAAAGAAACGATGACAAAGTTCAAGTATTACAGGATCAAATTCATACATTACCCTGGGGGCATTGTGATTCTATGTTTGTAGATTATTCCAGTGATGTATAATCTGTTAATGTGTATTATTTTTATTACTAGTTTTTAACTTTAAGCTATTATTTTATAGCATTAAGTATGATTTAATTTGTTAATAAAGGTACCTATAATTAGGTATATGTAATTACATCAAACTTTGTTTTATTTATACGCATGTCATTTACATTTATTTTACATTTTGACAATGAAGTTCATCAAGCAACCACAGACTTTAGAAGTTAATAATATAAAATTAGAAAATCAAACACGTAAAGTGAAACATAGCGCACTCTTACCAGACACTATTAGATGTATAATATGCGGTCCATCTAACTGTGGGAAAACTAACATAATGCTTAATTTAATATTACATGAAAATGGTCTCAAGTTTAAGCATATTTACTTATACTCGAAGACGGCTTTCCAGCCAAAATATTGTTTTTTGAAACAAGTTAGGAGTTACATACCAGGTGCTAACTTCTTTGTCTTCAATGATAATAAAGAAGTCATACACCCAAATGATGCTTTAACTAATGCAGTAATGATTTTTGATGATGTAGCATGCGAAAATCAAATCAATATTCGTAATTACTTTGCAATGGGGAGACACAAACAGATAGATTGTTTTTACTTATCACAAACCTATTCCAAAATACCTAAACAACTTATACGAGATAATGTTAATCTTTTAATAATCTTCAAACAAGACGAGATAAACTTAAAACATATATACAATGAGCACGTAAACACAGATATCGAATGGTTTCAATTTAAAAAACTTTGCTCTGCTATTTGGAAAGACAGATTTGACTTTTTGTTAATTAATAAAGATTGTCCTCTAAATGAGGGTAGATACAGACAAGGGTTTGACATATTTATATACTTTTAGAAAGTGCATATAAATACCAACTCACTGCAGAAAATATACCAATCGAAATCTGATATCTGTAAATAACGGATGGGCCGTTATTAAAAAAAGAAAAAACATTATGCAGGTTAATATTAAAGAACAATTGATAAAGTCAGTTGAAAGCATAAAAAATAAAATTAAAACAATGCAAAATGAAGAAGATACAGCTCATTTAAAATTTAAAAAGGTCTTCAAACCAATAACAGATCCACTAGAAACATTAATTAAAGCGAATGATATAATTAAACCAATATTTGACATTTCGAGAGACGACAGTAACTCGCTTGAAAGATTTAGCTCATCAACAGATTACGTTCCAGAGTATGAAAATTTTAAAGAATGCATAAAAATAGATTCAAATGAAGATTCTGAGTGTTATGAAGACGTTCTTCCAAAAAATCCTTTTAAAGATTCTAATGATACACTGATTTCACTAAATAAAGAAGATATGATGGAAATCTATGATAATATGAATGTCCCATTTGGAATACGTAGTGAAAATAAAAAACTGATGATGGGGAATAGCAAGGTTACGTTTTCTCTTGCAAATAAGACCTGTAATTCACCCAAAACAAATATAGTCACTATTGATAAAAGGTCCTATGAATTAACACCAGGTCTAAAGGAACTTTTGGTACGCAGTAAACCTAACCTTAATTTGGTCACTGAACTAGATAAAATTGTCTATAAAGATATGCTTCATAATACACACGCGCATAAACGAGACTTTCATCCTAATGGTCAAATAAAAGGTGATAAAAGTTTAAAATATCGTCAAATTATTAAACCTTTGTTTTTGCAAAATAGTTATGTTCAAGATGATGGACATATAATGAAAACAAAAAGCGGTGGATTTTTACCTAAATTAAAAAAATATAAAAGTAATACCGATTACGTTTACTGGGATGACCCTAATGAACTAATTGAAAGGTTGAAACTTCTAATTGCTTCAAAAAATGCTGGTAATACTAATCATGACAATGAGATTCTATCAATTATAGAAGAGTTAAAAGAAGCTGATATTATAAAAGACTAAAAACCCTTGGAACGTTCTCAGTTATCAAAGTTGAATGCAACATGAATGAACATAAAAATATTAATTCTGTTCGTATAAATCAAACTGATAGTTACATAAGTGTGGAACGAGTTGAGATTAAAAATACTACTGAAGAGCAAATCGAAAAACTTAAAGTTAATATTTGTTTGCAAATAGAAGAACTGAATAAACGGATTTCAATTTTAAACGATAAAGTAAGACATCTTGAAAAAAACATTGTGTTGAAAGAAATTTCAGGAAAATTAAATAAGCATTATGAGCAAAGTAGATGTCATAAATGAAATTCATAAATGTGCTAGAGTTAACTTTCCAAGAAGACAGGTCATACTTAAAGATATCGACGATCTCTGGCAAGCAGATTTAATGGATATGCAAGCAATTTCAAAAGTGAATGGTGGTAACAAATATATACTAGCAATCATAGACACTTTTTCAAAATATGCTTGGACAGTTCCTTTGAAACAAAAAAATAAGCAAGAGGTGTCAAAAGCATTTGAAAGTCTATTGCTTAAAGGACGTGTTCCAAGAAATTTGCAAACTGATCTGGGAAAAGAGTTTTATAATAATAAATTCAAAAATATTGTTATAAAGTACAACATTAATCATTATTCAACGTATTCCACTAAAAAAGCCTCAATTGTTGAAAGATTAATAAGGACATTAAAAAATAAATTATACAAAGAATTTAGTCTTAACGGGAATTATAAATGGATGAATGGAACGCTCATCAAAATTGTATGTGAATACAATAACACTACTCATAGAACTGTGGGACAACCTCCAGCCTCTATAAATCATGAAAATAAAACAGACATACTGAAAAGATATATTCGTATGGCTGAATGTATGAAAAACAGTAAGTGTAGGAAGTTTAGTGTTGGTGATTTTGTAAGAATAAGTAAATACAAAGGATGTTTTGATAAAGGCTATTATCCTAATTGGTCAACAGAAATATTTAAGATAAAAATAATACAAGAAACTAATCCGATAACTTACTTGTTAGAAGATGCAAGATGTCGACCAATACTAGGAGCGTTTTATGCTCAAGAACTTCAAAAAACCAGCCATCCTGATTTGTACTTAGTTGAAAAAGTATTGAAAAGAAAAGGGAATCAAGTATATGTGAAGTGGCTCGGACTTCCTACTAGCGAGAACAGCTGGATAGATAAAACAAATGTATTTTAAGTGGTAAAACAAATGTATTTAAGCAAATACATATATTTTTCTATTCATTACGTATTTGTTCTTAAAACAAAATAGACCTGTATTTGTACTTATTTAATACGTTTCTATTACTTTGGAGAAAAATAAAGTAATAGCAATGAAAACAACACGAGTTATTATAGACAACAAAAAAACAGTTTCATCTGCATTGAACAAAAACATCAATAAAGTAAAAACAGGAGCTGGTTTTAAGAAAACTCTTAAAAAAATTGTTACCCATACTAAAAAGCACATTACAAAATTAAAACCATCATGTAAGAAAGCATTGATGGAATTAGCATACGCAGCAGCTAAAGAATTCGCATCAGATACACCAATAAAATTACCTAGGATTATACCAGTACCAAAAACTGGAGGATTTCTTCCTTTAGTACCAATATTTGCTGGATTATCCGCTGCTGGTAGTTTAGCAGGAGGTGCTGCCGGTATTTCAAAAGCAATTAATGCATATAAAACAGCTAAGAAGCAATTGCGTGAAGCAGAACGACACAATAAGGAAATGGAGGCATTGTTCATTGGAAGAGGATTACATCTCAACCATTACAAAGATGGTTTAGGCATTTACTTAACAGAGAAAAAAAACTGAAATCTCGGCTACCTAATAGAGCTTTAACCAATATTGATATAATAAAACACTCGAATAATATTCCATTCTTTCGAGGTGTATTTATGAGAGATAAATTACCAGATGAAGTATTGCCGATAGAATGTGGAGTGATCAATCTTGACTCTTCTGAAAACTCTGGTACTCATTGGGTAGCCTATGGCAAGATAAATGATTACGTAGAATATTTTGACAGTTATGGTAACTTAAAACCTCCAAAAGAATTTATGAAATATGTTGGAAATAATATTCAGTATAATTATGAAAACGTTCAGCGTGATCACATGTATAATTGTGGACACTTGTGTTTAAAATTTCTTACGTCATTTTGGAAAGACAATAAAGTATCATAGCAAATTGATGTTTTTTTTTATTCATGTAAATGGATATCCTTGTAACGTAATTAGGACAAGTTATAAAAGTTTATTCTTGATACTCTACGCACATTCATAGATTGCCTGTGATGATAATCACTACTCACATTGAAAATAATAGTTTAGCTAAAATTTAATAATAGTAATACTACCTATTTTGTTTTAACATAGAAACAAGATGTTAGTTTTTAATAAAACACCTATCGTGAGAAGAACATGTAATATTTCACTTCCTATATCCAAAGAAGTCAGACGTGTCAACGCGATAAACATTAAAAGACACATTAAAATTACTAAAGAGAATAAAAGATTTCTCACACATATTGGATTAAAATTAAAATAATAACAACATGCTTCAAATAACAGATTTAGTGCAACATGACAACTCTATTGAAAGTTATGAGATCCATAGCTACAATCCGTATAATACTAGTTTTAAAGAAAATGATGAAATCAGAATACCCATTCATCATCAAGATTTGTATGTATTGCCCTGCAACAGTTCCATTTTTATAGAAGGCTATGCAAGTGTATCTACTAAAGATCCAGCAGGGAAAACAATAAAAAAAGATGTTGATTTTATAAATAATCCAATTTCATATTTGTTTCAAGATATTAGGTATGAAATAAATGGTGTTGAAATCGATCGCAATAAAAATGTTAGTATTACAACAACCTTAAAATCGTATGCCTCTATGAATGAAGGTGAAAGTAAAGCTGCAGCAGTCTGGGGATGGAACTTAGGTGGTACGAAATTAAAAAACGGATATTTCAGTGTTATCGTGCCATTGAACAGAATACTGGGATTTGCAGAAGATTATAACAAAATAATAATCAATTGTAAACATGAACTTATATTACAACGAAGCAGCTCGGCATTGAACTGTGTGCTTCTAGACAAAAATGATAACGTAGAAATAGATATACAAAAAATACAATGGCGTATGCCACATATTAAAGTTTCTGATCGTAATAAATTATTATTGCTTAAAAGCCTGGAGAGAGATCGTTCTATACAGATAGCATTTAGAAATTGGGATTTGTATGAATATCCATTACTACCAAGAACAACTAAACATTCCTGGTCAGTAAAGACAACTTCCCAGCTAGAAAAACCAAGGTTTGTTATATTTGGTTTGCAAACAGCTCGAAAAAATAATAAAACTAAAAGTTCTTCGAAATTTGATCACTGCAATGTAAGCAATATTAAATTATATTTGAATTCTCAATACTATCCGTATGACTCACTTAATCTGAAATTTGATGAAGGTAAATATAGTATATTATATGAAATGTATGCTAATTTTCGTCAGTCGTATTACAACTTTGGCATTGATCCATTGCTTGGCTTAAACCAGTTTAAAGAAATTGCTCCGCTTTTTGTGATTGACTGTTCAAGACAAAACGATTCACTTAAAACTGGGCCAGTTGACGTGCGATTAGAAATTGAATGCTCTGAAGATATTCAAGATAATACATCTGCCTATTGTTTAATAATAAACGATCGACTGTTCGAATACAAGCCACTGAGTAATATTGTGAGAAAACTATCATGAATGCCATCGTAGATATTCAGGGGTTTAAGAGTGAAGGAAACGAGTTTATTCCAAAAGAAATAGCAATAATGTACAAAGGGCATATACAAGTGCTGTTGATAAAACCACCTCGACCATTTTATGACTTGACGAGGAAAGAACGGTTACAAGTGACTTGGATTGAAAAAAACAGAGGAATAAACTGGAATGAAGGCTTTGTACCATATTTGAATTATAAAGCAAACTTTGCCAACTTTTTTAAAACTAAATCTACGAGTATATTTACTAAAGGAAACGAAAAAGTGTCATGGTTAAAAGATATATTCCAAATTAATAATGTATACAATTTAGAAAGTAAAAACTGTCCAAGTTTGGTAGCATTATATAACAATTATTCAGATTCATCTGACATTATAAGTTGTATGCATCATACCAATATATGTGCCTTAAAAAATGTGTTTTGCCTGAATAAATGGTGTGAAGAAAATAAAGTGTTTTGTCAGTAAGATAAGAACGATCCTAGTTTACATATGAATGATTATTTATAGAATGTTAAACCTACTTATAAATTGAAGTGTGAATCTATAATCTATAAACTTACCTGTATTCTTTAGTGAAAAATGTAAATAATAGTAAGTAAGAAATGTATCATTGCTTTAAAAAAATGTATCTTATCAAAATGTACTTTATATTATTTTTGTAATTATGTAGAAATAAATATTTTAACTTGACCTACTTATCAGTTTTATTTCTTAAACACTAGCAATATTTGTTATAACAGTTACCGCCATCAAAAGTTCATACTGAACAGCTTGTTATAATGAGTAGTTCATATTGAACTGCTCTGTTCATTTACACACACGAACAAATGCTGTTGATGAGTATGCTTACACTTCTACTATACAGCATTTTAATTTTAAAAAATGTTATTGAATAAACAAGTCTTAAATATTGTTAGTAGACCATTTTATGACTTGACGAAGAAATAAGTGGCTTTGATTGAAAAACAGAGACATGGTGAACATTTTGAATAATTAAATATATTATGAGGTTACAGAGGAATAAACTGAAATGATTAAGGGGTCACTTGAATAGTCATAGGAATACTCGAATGGTTGAACTGTGAAATATAGGGTATTCAGATCTGAATGATAAGATCTGAATACCCTATATTTCAACTACTAACATTGTTGATGAACAACGACAAAGTTGTTGGAAACAAAGTTTACATCAATATTTGTCTTGTCCACACGCCAGTCTGCGTTAAAATGTTGGCCGAGGACTTCCTCGGGGAACAGTAGTGGTGGGATTCAGTAGTGTTGTGTGTTCTCTGTATCTAATGTATAAAATGTTTATAAACTGGTTGCAAACATGTCTACACACGTGAACAATTATTATTGTTGGTAAACAGATGTTGTCGCTCGTAGAGCTAGAACTTGTCATCATGCCGTCATCAACTCTGCAACACGCAGTTTTTTTTTTGTTTTTAGTGTTGCCAGTAACATGTTGATTAAACTTTTTTATAAACAAATGTTTACGATGAATACGGGGCTTTACACAGGAACATGTTGCTGAAACAATGTTGTGGAACTTTCTTTCCCACACGCCGCCTCGGACCTATAATAATCAGCTTATAATGTTCCCATGCCGTACCTATGCTACGATATGGCCAAAAACCACTAAAGGCCACAATATGTTTAGGACCTGTTTCTTACTTGTTTATAATCCTATTGCCTGAACGCCCCAAAAATGTCCTTAGCATCCTGTTTGGTTTGCTCATGGCTATGTAAAGACACACCGACCTGAGTGTTTTGTGAGCCTGTACTATAACATTTTCGGAGAAACCATAATTCTCGTACCCAATTAGGAAGAATTATGGGTCCTCCGGACATTTATGTTTAATTCCAACCCCATTGCAATTTGTCAGGCCCCTTTTAGTTGGAATTAAAATAATGATTCAGTTATTTTGCTTTTAACTACGTAACTGGTAAGTTGCAGGAAAACATCAATAATTAATTTTCGCAGTAAATAGATCATGGAAAATAAAATTGACCCAAAAGTAAAATTAAAGGCTCGTACAGACTGGCGCGACGTGACACCAGTAGAACAATTTCTATGAAAACTTCATGGAAATTGTTCTACCGGTGTAGTGTCACGCCAGTCTGCATGAGCCTGTAATATATTTTTGAATGTTGTTGATGTGGTTCTTTAAAGGGGAAATGATTAAGTATACATTCATCACAAAAGGATATTCAAGTAGAAACATATTTTGGGCACGCCACAATTGTGGCGATAAGTCCCCTCTTTGAGGAGTGGCTGGAGAGGCGCCACGGCGTCCTCACCTTCCGCCTGACGCAGGTCCTCACCGGACATGGATGTTTCGGGAGGTTCCTGTTTAGGATTAAGCGGGAGGAAACGCCCGGGTGTCACCACTGTGTGGATCGCCCGGAGGACACGGTGGAGGTCTGCCCAGCTTGGGCGGAGCACCACCGTGTCCTCACGGAGGCAATCGGCGGCGGCGATCTCTCGCGTCCGGCCCTGGTTCAGGCCATGGTTCGGAGCGAGAGTGCATGGGAGGCCGTCACCTCCTTCTGCGAAGCAGTTATGCTAGCGAAGGAGGAGGCGGAACGCGTGAGGGTGAGACAAGGTTCGCGCCCTCGCGCCCTTAGTCGCCGCAGGAGACGCCCCGAGCGTCGGGAGTCGCAAGCCGATTTCCGGCCACCGTAGGCGCGGGCCTGCGGACGGTGAGCGATGAGTAGCTCGCCGTCCGATAAGGACCAGGCCCGGGTCGACGGCGCGTTTATTCCACGCGCGCCTCTAAGAGATGTCAGCACAAACTGACGGAGTCCGTTAGGACCAATGCCTGCCAGGGTTGCGAGTTTGTCCGAAAGGGATATCGTGGCCCTGGCACACAGGCAACGGAAGGAACACGGGTGGGTTTTAGTCAGTAAAAGTCTGACACGCCCTCCCGCTCCGCCCAGAGCGGTAGAAGTTATTTGATGATATCCCACCCAAAAAAAAAAAAAAGTAGAAACATATTTAGCCAGTTTTCAATTATCACAAACTATGGAATTACAGCATACACGAAGACAGACACCACCCTTTTTCACACACTTTAAATTTTCCACGACATACAGAAGCAGTGAAAAGAAACAAATAACAAAAAATAAAGCATAAAGCAAAACGACAAATAAAAAAAAGAACATGGTTGCCAGAATGCCATGTAATTTAGCGATAAAGTTTGCTGCGGGCATCAAGCCGCGATTAAAACCTTCCAATGTACTCTTCTTAAATTTTCGTAGGAAAGAATTAAGTAGGATGCGCTAAGGTAGCCCGCGAAATTCCAAATTTCTTAGGTTTTTTGCAATTTGCAGGTCGATGTCAGGCGGTATGTTGATCTAAATATGATTCGCGGCCGTAACAAATATGGCTTTACAGAATTATAATCACTAAAATCAGAAATACAACTAACTCTTTTCGTAGAATCCTATATTCATATTCATTTATTTATTGTAAAACATAGGTACATTATAAGTTCTTATTTGGTAATACATTGAGGGTGCTATTGAATGACTATTTCATGAAATAGTCATTCAATAGGATTATATGAACTTAGAGAGCTGATTCTAATGATAATAATTCTGTAAAGCCATATTTGTTATGGCCGCGAATCATATTTAGATCAACATACAACTTGTTACTGACCTGCAAATTGCAAAAAAACTTAAGAAAATTTTAATTTCGCGGGATACCTTAGCGCATCCCCCTTAACGTTTTAGTGCCTAACGGTACGTCCTAATGGCAGGCCTAAAACTGGAATCATTTCTTCCGTTGGACGATGGAGATTTTTAAAAGAACATTTGGTAGCAATTATCGTTAGCGCGCCAGGTCCGAAATCCGTTTTTAATCCTTTCAATTCTTAATCATTTTGCATATTTTAAACATTTAACTTTGGTTTTTTCAGCAGTTGCCTGCGCTGAGATTCAGGTTATTAGAAAGCTTTTCAGTCAATTAATTTTGCAAACATTTAAACTAGGACTTTTTATTTAATTTAAGTTATCTTTTTCACAGCATGTCCATTTATTTCAGCGAATTTGAAAATGTGTTAAGCCTGATTCAGACGGTGCGATTTGATTGCCTCGTACCATAAGTTGAAGCAAAAATAAAAGTTACAGCTAAGCAGTGTTTAGACGTAAAGAATAACATCACCCTATTTCTTCCCGTGGGTGTCGGAAAAGGCGACTAATGGAGTTACTAGAGAATGGGCAGCAGCGTTCTCTATGGATTTTAACACCATACTGCGATCGCCAACCTCGCCAAGCGAGGTGATTATGGCATACACCCCCTAGGGGGAGGCCTATATCCAGCAGTGGACATCTTTAGGCTAAAATGATGATGTTGATGAGTGTTTAAACGACGCCAGGCTTTTGTTGCTTCAATTTTATTATTTGCACCAGGCAAGAAACTTGCATCGTGTAAGTGGAGGTTTAGACGGTACGATCTAATTGCCTGTGGTATAGTCCTCCAGAACGAATTCGGTCAAGCAACCAATCGCAGCGGAGACTAGCCATCTACGCAGGAGGTATTATGGTGCACAAGCGTGTGCGCAGACAGGTGCACTCACTCTTCCCTCACTTGACCGGAGAGAGATCAGGCGCAAGACCATAATGGCTTAAGACCAGGCAGTCTAAATCAAATTTCTACGCAAACTCCACCCCTTGCACCCCGCCACTCCGTTATGTGCTAACACATCAATAATAAAGTTCAATATCGCGTGCGCTCTTTGATCGTGTTCGAGCATGAAACTAAATTCTTATTTCGTTTATAACTAATCTAGAGAAAAAATATCTGGTGGCTGGATAATAAACTATATTTTCTTGCTGTGAATATCTATTTTAGATATAAAAGCCAAACAATCTTGTTTGTTTTTTATAATATTATGCTTAAAAAAATAAAAAAATGTATCTAGAGAAAATACAATAATAGTATAATAGGTCCCACCTATGAAATCAGCGTTTTGTATGGAGAATTTTAAAGAAGTTGCATTTTTCATACTAACGTTTTCTTAATTTATAAAACAACCATGAACACTAATGTTTTAAAACTTTTATGCACTAATGTTTCAAAACTAAGATAACGATATTATGCCACTTAGATTAAGCGCTAGCGCATGCGCTTTTGGATAAGTTAAGACAAATAGTGGTAATTTCTGCAAAAAAAAATCAAGAGTTATTTTTAAAGTATTTTTTATGTTTAGAAAACTACAAGTAATAAGGTTTTTTTACTACTGGTAGTTGTCTATGATGGTCAGTATTCGATATAATACCAAGAAATTGATGAATATTTTAAATCATAGAAGTGATGAGGTTCTCTATTCGTGAGAAAAAAAACGCCAATTTCATAGGTAACCCAATATTACAATTAAGTAACTGTTTCCAACATGGAAACAAAATGATCCAATAAATTATATACTAAAGTTTAATTTTCCTTGTATGTGTGACTGTTTTAGAATATTCATGCAAATTAACATAAAAATAGGGAGCCTCCTCTTAACGTGCCTGTGGGAAACCATTAGTTGGAATAACAATAAAAGGAGCACCATCTAAACGTAAACAGTGTATAGATGCTGCAAGTCATTTGCTGGAGGAGCTCGTGGTTAAGTAATAACAGCCGCATGGGATGAGGTTAAGCAACGCTTACCGGGGTTGGTCTGTGGATGGGTGACCATCTTTACATATCGACACAGCTACGTGCCTCGGAGAGCACGTTAAGCCGTTGGTCCCGGCTGTCATTCGTGGATCTTTGACAGTCGTTAGGGGTCGTCAGAAGCCCAAAAATCTGACCACCAGTCTTACCAAGGGGTATCGTATTACCCAGGTACTACGAGTAGGTTGTGGATGTCAGAAAAGCAGTCGCTCCATGTATATTCAGCTGCATCCGGTTAGACTGAAACCTGACCCCAATATAGTTGGGAAAAGGCTAGGCAGATTGATTGAGACACTGCAAGTCATTTTTTGCTTAAATTTTATTGTTTGCAAGAAATTCACATCGTGTGAATAGGGCTTTAGAGATGGCACATTACAAAAAAAAGAGTAAGACATTTTTATTACAAACCAACAAAATATATCGTTAAAAAAATACCGTACCTCCGAGCAATAAAAAAGAAATTAGGAGCAACTTTTTTAATAACACGTCAGTTGCGCCTAATAAATATGAAACAAACAATCGTAAACCACGGTTAACGACAGTTTGCAACCAATCTGACTAACGTAGGTACTTTTTTACTATAGGAATTGTATACCTTACCATGTATATTCTTCAGCATTCCGTAATAAAATTGTTTAAAATGAAAGGTGGGTATTATTATTTTATTTTCGTTTCGGCTGAAAGTGCAAAAGGTTCTTAAGTTTCAAAGGTAGGTACATAACCAAATTGATAGCAGGTAAGTACCTGGTACATATGGTTAGGAGGTTGGACCGGTAGCTTGGACCCTGCTCCCGATACCGGTGGACAACTATTTTTTATATTTTTAAATTTTTTAATATATTTTTTATATTCTGATATTTAAAAATATAATTTGTATGTACCTAAATTAATAACGGAAATAATAATAATAAATAATTCTTAAAAGGCACTTTTGAACGTCAAACTTTACAAAAAAGTAGAATTGATTCTAGTAGCCCTTTCCAAAAGGTAGTTTCTAATGGAGAAGAATGGGCGAGAAACTCCACCGTTACTCTTTTAAAATGTTTTACAATACTTTGTATATTAATTATAATTTAAGTGAAGACGATGCACCTAGAATAAAATTACTATACCACAATAGGTAAAAAGAATTAAAAATTAAGTAATGACAGATAAACTAATTATGTGATAGATACATGGTGCTCACATATTTACATATATTGTAAAAAATAATTAAGTTTTCCTAAATAAAAAAAAAAATTGTATGTGATCCACAGAAGTAGCCCGCGAAAATCAATTTTTCTTACATTTTTTGCTATTTGTAGGTCAGACTCAGGTTGCATCTTGTTCAAAATATGATTCGCGACTATAACAGATCTGTATTTACAGAATTATAATCATCAGAATCAAAAAAACATCATCATCAGTTCAAAAAATCCTACTGAAAGATTATTTCTGAAATAATCATTCAGTAGGATTTTTTGAACTTAGAGAAATGTAATGCTGATTCTATTGATTATAATTCTGTAAAGCCATATTACATACATTTTTATTTTTACAATTTCAATAAATCCATTTCCCTCCTAATAATCAAAACGAAACAAAAATCAACCCCTAAAACGCCGCTGTAAAACAAAACACCCTCTGATGTTAAAGCGTCCGTAATAAAAACCGTTTTAAAAACGTCCCCTTTTAATAAATAAATGGTACAGATTTCGCAAAACAATGTACGCACATTACCATTGTTTTCGATTGTGGCCCGTATTAAAACCGGTCCGGTCGGAATATCTGACGCGTTTCCGCGTCCGGCCGGTTATTATCGTGGACATTACAATCAGGATTCGTTTGTTTCATGATCAGGAACTTGGTAAATTGCGTTTATTTTGGAGTGTTTATTTAATGTATACTTACCTACTTATTAACTTTGTTGTGATTTGTGGCTGAACCATTCCTAGATGCATAAATTATGTGTTCTGCCAGGGTTGCGGGTTTGTCCGAAAGGGATATCGTGGCCCTAGCTCACAGGGCAACTGAAGGAACACGGGTGGGTTTTAGTCAATAAAAGTCTGACACCCCCTCCCGCTCCGCCCAGAGTGGGACAAGTTATTCAATAATTTAACACACAAAAAAAAAGAGAGAGACCACCTAAGAATTTCTATTGCATCTCAACACCTCCTAAGGAACATGTCTCCCAATAATATGCGTTGCTAACTCAAAATCAAAGCATTTATTTCAATTAAACCATTTACAGGCACTTTTTAAGTGTCAAGAGTCGGTCAGTTAGAAATATGAAGTTAGTTGCCCATTCCAAAGCGTAGTAGGTACATATGGAGAAGAACGGGCAAGAAAGTCCAGTACTCAAACTTAAATTAATTTATTTGTTCACATAGATATAGTGTTGGTACATGATGGAATAAAATAAACAATTGTGTCACTATGTGCTGCCCTGTGTTAGACAATTCTATTTTTTTAATAATAACACTGTCCTATGTATAAAATAACTTTATTGTACACACGGATACAGTGTCAACCGACTTGCTTCATAGTTCCATAATCACTGGCTCTGCACAGCCTTTTACCATTTAAAAATGACTTTTGCCCCACTCAGAAATAACGAGAATGTCAACCGTCATTTCTAAGTGTTACCAAAGTAAAAATAATACATTCAGTTGCCATAGTGAAAATACATTTAAAAGTTAGTTACTTTATCAATAATTTGTTCTTTGACAGTGTTGCCACACTGGATATTATACTTCGGTATTTAAATAATACATTTTTTATATTAAATTCAGACTTCCATAATAATCGATAAGTTTTAGTAGAATTCACAACTTATTTTCATTGAATGAGACAAATGTATCTAGAAATAGCACAATATTTATTTGAATATAAAACATGAATTTATAACAAGCTAACACCTGTAAGGCGTACAAACATTGCACAGCCTATAAAATTATAAAATACTGCTAAGTAAAAGTCTTTAAAACTTTAGCAATAAACAAACAAAATAATAAAAATAAAGGAAACAATACTTGGAACACACCGTAATAAAGAAAGCATCGTCCACCCGCAAACCACATCGCCGTAGTGTGTAAAATAAACGTGTTACTTCTCCCTACTACTTTTCTTCTATTATCTGTTTCCAAACTCGTACAGTAACTTTTCCGCACACTAGTAATGGCAATACTATTGGTATAATAATTATTGTATTGTATTGTAATACAGTACGTTATTGCAAGGTATTTGTGTTATTATCTTTCAGCACTAAGCTCGGCGCGGCGTGTATCTAAGAATGGTAGCTATACGATTGCAGTATACAAGCTATTTCACGGGCACTGGCTTGTGTTGTCTTTTATAGGAACGCATCCATTGATAGCATGAACTCACATAGTTTCATTTGTTGACTTCAGTTTATTTTGGCTGGCAAGGAATTATTCAAACCTCAAATGCAAGCACGCATGTTTCCCTCAACCTTTTCTTATTTTTGTGTTTATGTTCTTTTTTGCGTCATGTTTACCGCAAATAAAAGTATTTTCTTTCTTTCTTCTTTCAAATAATTGCTAGCTATGATACAGCGACTAAGTCGGCTCGCGCGTGGTTGGTCACAGTTCCAATCTAACCTAACCCGTTTGTTCAGGGTACCCTAGCCTAGTTGCTGCGAGTAACTGTGAGAAAAAGCCAGAAAATCAAAAGAGGCTCAATTATTAAAAAAAGTGTGCAACACATATGTTGCACACTTTTTTTAATAATTGAGCCTCTTTTTCTTTTTTTTTTAACTGATCATATAAAAACTTTTTGCGCTTCATCAAGCGCAAAAAGTTTTTATATGATCAGTTAAATATTTCCTTATTAATATCCCTTAAATTGATTTTTCATTGAGACTTTTTCAGCTGGATAAGTAGCAGGGATGTCTTGCCAATCTAGTAGAATAGACAATTAAGAAAATTGCAAAGCCTTATTTCAGTTAGATTATCACTGTCAATTAATGCAGATAACGTGTGGTATAAACTGGAATTAATTTATCAATTCTGCAAACTTAAAAGAGAAAATATAATATAGCTAGCTTCTAAGATGTCACCTAAATCCTCTAATGGATGCTAACCTAACCACAGACGATGGCAGCTCAATCCGAACATTAGCAGTCCGGTCACGCGGTCCAATCGCTGCACTCAGACAGACCAGAATAAATACTGTAAGATAACTCGGCCGGATCCGGGGAGCGGAGCATGTATACTATACTCTAGTTTAGAGAGCATCTAATTCGTATAAATTTTAAAACCTAGTATTGTTGTTGGCAGAGAAAATAAAGATTTTGTTGCGGAGAAAGGGATTGAGATTGATATTTTTGTATAGCATTTTAGGTGGAAAATTGACCAAAGGAGAAACACATTAGGACAAAGGAGATCATTCGCCTTCCATACTTTTTTTGGGCTAAATGTGAAAACAAAAAAATAATAATAAGAAAGAATGTTGTGAAAGAATACGTTTTACTCTTATTTTTTTACTATGTGATTATACCTGTAGGTCATTCTCCGTTCACGGAGGCGATCGGCGGGGGCGATCTCTCGCGTCCGGCCCTGGTTCAGGCCATGGTTCGGAGCGAGAGTGCATGGGAGGCCGTCACCTCATTTTGCGAAGCAGTAATGCTCGCGAAGGCGGATGCGGAACGCGTGAAGTTGAGGCAAGGCTTGCGCCCTCGCGCCCTTAGTCGCCGCAGGAGATGCCCCGGGTGTCGGGAGTCGCAAGCCGATTTCAGGCTAGCGTAGGCGCGGGCCTGCGGACGGTGAGCGATGGGTAGCTCGCCGTCCGATAAGGACCAGGCCCGGGTCGACGGCGCGTTGTGTTCCACGCGCGCCTCATAGAGATGTCAGCACCAACTGACGGGGTCCGTTAGGACCAATGCCTGCCAGGGTTGCGAGTTTGTCCGAAAGGGATATCGTGGCCCTGGCACACAGGCAACGGAAGGAACACGGGTGGGTTTTAGTCAGTAAAAGTCTGACATCTCCCTCATCCTCTCGCTCCGCCCAGAGCGTGAGAAGTTATTTGATAATTTCCCACGCAAAAAAAAAAAAAATCATTCTCCGTCAAGTCACTTTTTCATACTTATATGTATTTGATACGGGATTTTTATTCAGAAAAGCTGTTGCTTTACAACATTATTTTTAGTTGCGTAACCTGAATATAGTTTGTTCAGAATAAGGAATTGAATCGATTTCAATAATTTTTACACCATGTTATATGTATTTGGTCCTAAATATATTTAAGTGTGATGGAAAATGTTATCACCATTTAATAACTTACAATACAATCGCCGTACGGTTAGGTACCTACTGCCAAATTATTATCAATGAGCGCAAGACGAAGGCGACGGGGGCGCCGCGGCCGTTAGCACGTTTTTGTACGGACAACCCGATAACATAACAACCTTATAACTTTGTCATTTTTCATGATACAGTTTTGAAATTTTGTACATAGATTCTTTACATAAAAATACTAGACACGTGTTTCGGGTTTCGCATATACTAAAACTAATATTAAATATTCGTTTAACTAAAACATACTGAAAACAGTTGTTTTCTGAACTCGTATAACACCGCTGGGAATGGCATTACAGAATTGGTCCCATAGTGAAAAGTAAAGAGAATACATGTTCTAAAGGAATATACATTTTTATTTGTTTGGTTTCATAATTTAGCCCAAAATGAACTAAACCAAACGCGATGTGTGAATTAAGGTTTTGACGTTTCGTTTACTAATAATGTGACCATATTGATCATAGCCAACAGTGTTGCTTTGGAAGAATAAAACCGTTAATCAGTTAGTAAAGTAACAAATTATGAGTAAAAAATAAACGAATTGTGAATTAGTAAAAAAAAACAGCCTACACCACAGTTGAGAAACAGCAAGGCATAATGCACAGCATCTTAAAAACATTAGTAGACTAAGTACACAGTCGCCGTAAGGCACTGGGTACGGAGGCACGTGCCAACGTGTGTTGGGCCACGTCGCTATTAGTTGTTTTAGTATGTAAAAGTTTACTAATATAGTTTTTAAGTCATTGTTACTAATATTATTATTATGGATTGTGTGTACTTGTATGTGTAGTCCAAATTAAAGAATATTATTACAATGATGACAGCTCAATGTTTTACAAAAAGCCTGGCACTCAACTTAAACTCATAAAAACAGATCTCTCCAGCGTGATGTAATTTTTAACCCTCAAGCCCATCCACATATCCACACCATCTCATCTGCCTAACTATATCCCAACTACGTGGGGGTCAGCTTCCAGTCTGACCGGATGGAGCTGAATGTCAGGATTTTACATAGAGCGACTGCGGGCCTATCTGACGTCCACAACCCAGTTACTGGGTTGATACACTGGTTGTCAGACTTTCGAGCTTCTGACGACCCGTAACGACTGTCAAAGGTCCATGAATGACAGCCTGAACCAACGGCTTAATGTGCTTTCCAAGGCAGGGAGAGGTCTTGGTATATAAAGTTGATAACCCATCCACAAACCAACTGCGGCAAGCGTAGCTTAACCTGATCGATCGCCTGCCACAAGCCCCTATAAAAATGCACACGATACATAAAAAAACAACAGCTGACAATACAAAGTTCATAACTCACCTTCCTCCTACGCAGTCGGTCAAAACACTCTTGAGCTTCGCAATGAGTTACATCACACTCGGTACTTAGAATGAGATTACATTAAATATTTATAAGCTACCAACATTTTAATATCAAAAGGCTGTGAATAAAACCATACGTATTCTTTACAGACGTCTCCTCAAAAGCTCAAAAGAAATTGCTACCTACATTTAAAAGAATCTGTAATTTATTTTCTGGTATCTTAGTTAATTTGGGAAACATTTTTATAAATATTATTTAAATGGGATTTTAACTGGCAGAGGTGACTTATTTGTGAGTTTTTTTGACGACGGACTTAATATTCTTAGATGACGCTTTTGAAGTGAAAAACTCTTTAGGCGCGTTGAGTGAGCTTAGGGGAAAAACTTATGGGTTCGCGTCACCGAAATGTCCGCGCCAACATGCTGTAGTAGAAGTTAAATTGACCACGTGAAAAGTTTCATTTGTATATACTGTGCATTGTTTATATTGTGTTTTAGATAATCATTATTTTATTGAAGTGAAAATTTATTTAGGCGCGTTGAGTGATAAGTTTTCACATCGACAGTCCCCATGACTACATAGTTTATAGACCCAAAACTATGTTTCTCTATGACTTGTGTAATAACGGATATGACTGCATAGATCTCAGTAATAAGTTAAGCTACGTTGTTCCAAGAACTGTCATTGGACGACAGGTGCGCGCACGTCCACTTTTTGCCGTTTCCTCCTGCCGCACTAACGCTGGAGTTCGAGCACCTCTTGGTCGTATAGCTAAAAATTTCAACACTGTGTTTGCAAGTTTGGATTTGTTTACATTGTCTGCTAATAAGTTTAGAGTCTCTTTGATACAATTAATTAGTGACTCAGATTTTTAAAACAAGAACTGTAATTTAGATATTTTCTTTAATAGGTATTGTTTAAATTGATAATGTTGTCTTTTTTTTCTTTTCTTTCGATTATTAACCAATAAGTTTCACTCGTGTGCAAATAGTTCCATAGCAAATATGTAAGTAGTATTTAAGATGTGGATAACGTTGTGAGCTACACATACTCGTATGTAACCTCTTTTTTTCTTACTACCTGTTTATTAAGATATTTGTGTAACTGTTTGTTTTCCCGAATTAAATAAATAAATCCCAAATGTCTGTCTGTGTCGGTGTGTGCATATGCGTAAGTGTGTGTAAGGCATATGTGTCAGTGTGTGCGTGTACATTAGGCGTCACTCCGGCCGCGTAGCATGTAAGTATTTTTTAAATTCTTCTTTTTTTCTTATTTTTTTGTTTGTTGTTCATTCGACAGCATGTACTAATAGTTTATTATACTTTTATCATCTGAAAAGTTGTTTCTTTAAGAAAGATCGCCGATTGTCCAAATAACCATAATTAACGTCACCAGATTTTTTTGTATCTTTTTGCAATGTCATTCTTGCAGATATTCAGCAATATGTTTTCTTATTATTAACGGGTTTTTACGGAAGCTGTCCAGTGACTGCCACGTTTATTCTTACAGCCTCTTATATGAGGTATTGAGGAATCTTTCTCTTTAGTCTTTTAGCGACTGTTTGGGTGTTCATCAGGTTTACTGCTAGGATGTTTGGATGGTTTGTGATTCGCTATTTGCACGCTTTTGTCCTTCCTGAGATTTTTTCTATTACGGTTTTGATGGGTCGTGATGGAAACTCTTATTTGAGACATACCAATATACGTGCGTTCGTTATCATTCACAATTTTTTTTGACTGGACGTCAGGATAATGAATGAAATGTATGGAAATACGTGAACGTAATAACGTTATCGTGGACGAAAATTTAAAAACGTATTCATATATTTCCATACATTTTAATTCCCTGTGTTATCGTGATACCGTGGCTAGGACGTGGACGTCCACGACGTTATAAAAGAAAGAAAGAAAGAAAAACGTTTAATTGGACACAGTTCGTGAAACACAAAATAAATAAAGTAAAAAACATAATGTTTTAACAAGAATAGTGTTTGCCTCATGGCTGCGCCAAAAAGGTTCATTTGAGCATTAATGCCAGACAGATGCTGTCTGACGCTGGTTTTCTAATGAACAGTACACATTCTCAGTCACTTTTACAAAGCATGACATTGTTCAACATTATTGCTTTAAATATTCAACCTGCCACCAAATTGTAAGATAAAACCCAGTAAGACAAGAAAACAGAACCTTTAATGTCCCAATTTCAAGTCTCAAAAGGTTATCTCCTATTTCCCTCTGACCTCCAAACGTAAGATACTACTTTTAAGATACTTGAACAACGTTCCGTTCACCGGCAATTTGTCAAACAGATAAGTTCTTACGTGACCCGAATTATCTTAAACAGCATTCATCTTTTTGAATAATTACTGACATTTAGCTTAAAAAAGAGAACAAAATGACTATTACTTTTATGCATGATTCAGTTTCCCGGTTGTAAAAGTTATGGGGTCTTTACACGGCGTGGATTTTCGCTGAGCTACTAGTTTTTTACCGACTCGACTGACAAGTCAGTGTTGCAACAAAACACAAGGTAAAATTAAATTAACTAGAGAAACTCCACAGAAACGTTGGGTGTGGATATAAATACACGATAAAACAAAAAAAAAATGGGATTAATGTTTTTTTTGGGGCAACGACCGCATACAGTGTGGTTACTTGAAGTAAGAGTTTAGAAAATCACTTTTTTTTGTTTTTACGTTTATGGATACGTTTTGAATTACGTGCATATTCCTTATTCGTCGGTGTGATATTGACACCGTCCATTGTGAATGTGCGGCTACATATCGACTAGAAAATCAATCCGCCTTTATTAGGAAGCGAGTTGAATCTAAGTATAGCCATCGTATAGCCTTTTGAAACGCCAGGAAATTAATAGCTTCCATCTTTTCTATTTCTATCACGGTGGCGAAGGATTTAATTTTCATTCAGTTTTTTTATAAAATAAATTTTTCATTTGAAGGTATTGTTTTATACGTCGAGCGTTTCGTGCAATTTTTGTTGAACATGAAAGCTTTGCGTCAGTGTTTGTCATCATGGAAAGAGTTTTAGATTCAATTAAAACTCTGGCTAATACACACATCAAAAGTGTCTAGGGATCAAGCACATTTTTGCTACTTACCTACTAAAAATCTGTTTTTTCGATTATATTTTTTTTACTCTTATGGATACTTTTTGTAAATTTCGTCATTTGAAAAAGGAATAGTTTTTGAATTCCGGTCAAAAAATTCAAATCTTATGTCAAATCGTATTCTTATATATATAATCCTGCACCGGGTTTGAGGCCAAATCAGTAAAATTTCTGTCATACTTTTGAGTGGAATCAATACAATATAACGTTATTATGGAGAGAAGACGTCATTTGAGCCGAGAAGAAATGATCAGAGTCGTGGGAATGTTGGAAGCTGATTCTCGGCAACCTGCTGTGGCAATCATTCTGGGCACTATGCAGAGTGTTATAAGTCGACTTTGGACACGTTACCGCATCACTGGCAGCGTGGCAGATCGACACGGAGGACCAGCTCATGAAGACAAGGAATCGCAGAGCCCGTTTACAATGAGCTCGTGAACACAGAAATTGGGCAGAAGAAGAGTGGCGTTTTGTGTGTTTTATTTATCTTATTTTGGTATGAGACCAATTCTGTAAAATAACCAACTTGTCAATAGTGTGTCGGTAGTGTGTTAGTAGTGTCTCAATAGAATATTCATGGACATTTGGGCCCAATTCTGTAACTTTGAGTTAAGCAACACGCCATTGACACTCTATCGACACACTACAGACTTTCTTTTGCCACTGTTGCAAATTTGGCATTCTGCAAAAACTTCAATGGTGTTTCAGTGGTGTCTCAGTAGTGTGTCGGTAGTAAGTCGATAGTGTGGCGTATAATAGTTTTAGTGTTGCTATCAAAAATCTTCCATGAGGTAAACCAAACCTACCACTTTTTCAAATCCAATTTTTATCAATTAAATCTTTATATTATGGGTTTATTTATTAATATAAAAACGTTTTATTATTAGAAACATCAAATTTCACTAAAAACATGCGTTTAATAACGTTTAATGAGTGTAGCCTTAGGGGCGCTATGGCGCGAGGATACGGGCTCGAAGGCCCGAAAAAAAAAATGGATTTGAAAAGTGGTAGGTTTGGTTTACCTCATGGAAGATTTTTGATAGCAACACTAAAACTATTATACGCCACACTATCGACTTACTACCGACACACTACTGAGACACCACTGAAACGCCATTGAAGTTTTTGCAGAATGCCAAATTTGCAACAGTGGCAAAAGAATGTCTGTAGTGTGTCGATAGAGTATCAATGGCGTGTTGCTTAACTCAAAGTTACAGAATTGGGCCCCAGATACTAGACGTACACGGTGTTGGAGGACTCCTGGACGCCAAGTACGTTTTTAAATCATGCCGAGAAGTACATGCATTCATTGACGGAACAATCATGATATGGGGGCGGGTATTTAGATCGGCGGAAGAACCGAACTCATTTGGATTAGACGCAATCTTAATGTACAGATTTACGTTTAAACGATTGTATCAGATGTTGTCATTCCTTTGCGAACCCAAATTGGTGCTTTATTTCCGCTTATGCATGAAAATGCATATCCACACCCTGCCAGAGTTGTTGCAAACACACTTGCCATGGCCTGCTCAATTGCCAGACTTGAATCCCATTGAGCACGCATGAGGTATATTTCAAAGAAGAGCTCTGCCACATATGGATGCCGTAAACACAACAGAAAAGCTTTTTCGCCTGTTACAACGGACGTGGGCGGCCATTCCGCAACGTGATTTGGATGTACTCATATTGAATATCGTATCGCTGCGATTGTGTTTTACGCGTTTTTATTTTACGTTTATCTTTTCATCACATTTTAATGTCAGGATTAACTAAGGCAAGCTGAAGTGGCAGTGGGCTGGCCATGTTTGTCGAAGGACCGATGGCCGGTGGAGCAGACGAGTCCAAGAATGGAGACCGCGTATCGGCAAGCGTAGTGTGAGGCGCCCCCCAGCTAGATGGACCGACGACCTTAAAAAGGTGGCTGGGACAGACTGGATGCGGAAAGCGGAGAACAGGGTGTTGTGGCGCAGCCTGGGCGAGGCCTATGTCCAGCAGTGGACATAGGCCTCTTTCACAACTAAGGTGAAAAATCTAGCATGAGCGAAAATCGCGAAAAGTGAATGCAAAAGCAGAGAACACTTCATCGATCTACACACACAAAAACATTTTATTTAAATCAATCTAAATATACATTTTTAGAAAATATACATGCGGGAAGCACCGGTCGATGTGGCGGAGCTTGGGGGAGGCCTATGTCCACCTGTGGAAGTGTTTCGGCTGAAGTGATGATGATGATGCAATATACATTTTTATTTAATTTCAATAAGGCAATAAAATATATTTAAAAAAGGGCTCAAGTGCGAGTCGGACTCGTGCACGAAGGGTTTCGTATCATTATCTATAAAAACGGCAAAAAAAACACGTTTGTTGTATGGGAGCTCCGTTAAATATTTATTTTATTCTGTTTTTTAGTATTTGTTGGTATAGCGGCAACAGAAATACATCAACCGTCAAACTATCACGGTTCATGAGGTACAGACTGGTGACAGACGGACAGCGGAGTCTTAGTAATAGGGTCCCGTGTTACGGAACCCTAAAAATACCTTGATCACTTTTGATGTGTGTATAGTTCGAGTATAGGATGAGTTATTGTTGTCACATAGTGATGTGCAGATACGAGAAGAATATCCATACTTAATTATGATATATTTGGAATTTGAAAGTAACTCTCTCTGTTTGTTATTTTTTCACTCCCGGCTGAACATATCTTGATGGGCACTAAGATAGACCATAACCTTGGTTAGGACATGGGATACTTTTAATCCGGGTAGTGCGTTTTCGTGCCTCAGAAAGCACATCAAGCTGTTGGTTCCTTCTGTCATTCGTGCATCTTCGACAGTCGTTACGGGTCGTTAGAAGCCCGAAAGTCTGACAACCAGCCGTACCCTCTGGCCACAGCCAAGAGCGGCGCGGATTGCCTCCCGCCGCACCGCGACCTGCACCGCCAGAAACTGTGGCCAGGCCCTAAACCAAGAGGTACCCAGTTACTGGGTTGTGGAGGTCAGATAAGCAGTCGCTCCATGTAAAATACTGCTATTTCGATGCATCCAGTTACACTGAAAGCCGACCCCAACACAGTTGGGAAAGGCTAGGCAGATGATGAGTACCTTCCCGTGGGATAGTTTTCGACCAACACGCGGGCGAAGCCGAGGGCAAAACCTAGTTACTAATATACCTATCTAAAAACATTTCCACTACAGAACTAGCTCTCTTGATCACAAACCTAATTTCCATTTGAAAACGCCCTCACAGATCTAGGTACGTAATCGAAAACTCATTTCGCTATGACACGTCGTACCCGCAGATTAGTTATAAAATCAAAACGAAATCCCGATTGTGTTCCCGCATCGTATTTACAAGAGCCGAGGAAGCTATGAATAAATTTTAGAGTTCGTTACTGAAGGATCGGCTGCAGTGACTCCCAGTAAGAAAGTCCCGACGCAAATTATTTTATAGACTACCCTGATAACGTAAATAAATACGCGGTTATGGCCGCGCAGGAAAAGGAGGCCGAAGCCGAGCGATGGAATTCGAAGCTAGTTTATTGTGTTATTAACTTTATGCATCGGGGAAACTTGGATGTGACTCGCACAGACCAGGGAAGCAAATAAATGGGAGGAGGGCTATAGTCAGCAGTGGCTGGAACAAGGCTGCCAATGAAAGAAAGAAATAAATAAAAATTCTTTATTACAAAAAACAATACAAGTACAGGTTTTTACCTAGTTTGGAATTCAGGAGTTCATATAGCTTTAGCCGTCTACTCGGTTCCATGATTTGTATCTTAGTTCTTAAGAATACAACTGTATTAGGCTGTATGTTATTGAGTCCAAATAAACGTTATTATTATTGTTATTATTTATTGGGACTCACACAGAAGATCACAAATTAAACTAAAACACACACTTAGAATTATTTATCCTATCACTTATTTATTCCTTATTTTTACCTATTTCTTCCCGTGGGTGTCGTTAAAGGCGACTAAGGGACTTACTAGAGAACGGGCAGCAGCGTTCTCTATGCATTTTTACACCATACTGCGAACGCCAACCCACCTGCCAAGCGTGGTTAATAAGCCAAACCCCCCTTGGGGGAGGCCTATGTCCAGCAGTGGACGTCTTTCAGCTGAAATTATGAAATAAAAACGTCACGTACAAGGCCAAAAGGCTCCTATCTCAGCATGATGCTGCGAAAAGATAAGATAGAAGAAGAAGAAGATGATAGAAAATAGAGAAGATAATTATTGATGCTGTCAATGCAAGCACCCAGCTTAGCTCACCCAGCTTAGCTCACCCAGGCTCTTCAACCTGTATGTTAACCGGCTGATAGGTGAGCTCAGCAATACCCAAATCGGTTGCTCCATTGATGGACAATGTAGCAATAATATTAGTTACGCAGATAATATGGTGTTTCTGAGCCCATCGATCAGTGCGATAAGAAAGCTCCTCCGAATCTGTGAAGACTATGTGGTGACTCATAGTCTCAGGTACAACTCAACCGAAAGCGAGCCCTTAATGTTTAGGGCGCGAAATAAAATATGTTTCGCTATCCCACCGGTTACATTGGGCGGAGTTCCGCTGAAAATAGTTACTCGTTTTAAACACCTGGGGCACTGGGTCACCAATAGGCTGTCGGATGACGCCGATTTAGAAAGGGAACGTAGTGCGTTGGCTGTCAGGTGTATCATGCTGGCCCGCAGGTTCGCACGGTGTACGCGAGAGGTTAAAATAACACTTTTCAGGGCTTATTGCCAGTCGCTGTACACGTGCGCCATGTGGGCCAGTTATAAACAGGGCTCGTACAATGCTCTACGAGTCCAATACAATAACGCGTTCCGGGTAATGCTGGGGTTGCCGCGCTTCTGTAGCGCGTCGGGGATGTTCGCGAACGCACGCGTTCTGGATTTCGGCTCGCTGCTGCGTCTGCAGATCGCATCACTGATGCGTCGGGTGCGCGACAGCCTCAACAGCCTCGTTGCTAGTGTAGCCGGCAGGGTGGATGGCCTAATGCTATGTTACTGGATGACGGCGCACAGACCGTTATTCAGATATGTGAGATAGGTAATAAGTTTATTAAGCGTTTTTCAGTCAGTAAGTACCAACTTAATTTTACCATGTTATGGATCTGAAAGTAAAGATTTATACAATATTAGTTTTAGTATAAGCGAAACCCGAAACACGTGTCTAGTATTTTTATGTAAAGAATCTATGTACAAAATTTCAAAACTGTGTCATGAAAAATCACAAAGTTATAAGGTTGTTATGTTACCGGGTTGTACAAAAACATGCTAACGGCGCCCCCGCGCCTCCAGGGTTATCTTGCGCTCATTTATAATAATTTGGCAGTAGGTACATAACCGTACGGCGATTGTATTGTAAGTAATTAAATGGTGATAACATTTTCCATCACACAACAAATCAAAAGCGCTTCAAAAGTACGTGTGTCAACTCTATGTTTCTTAGACCAATGGAGGTTAACGAAGTAAGACAGGAAATAATGTCTCTGTCTAACACTAGGTCGGAGGGCTATGATGAGATCAATACAAAAATCGTCAAAGCCTGCTGTAACGAATTGACTGGTATTCTGACGCATTTAATAAACATGTCATTTTCACAAGGCACTTTTCCTCAAAAATTAAAACTGTCGTTAATAAAGCCCTTATTCAAGAAGGGAGATAAATGTGACATCAACAATTACCGACCTATAACTCTTATATCCATATTGACTAAAATTTTTGAAAAATGTATGCTTAAAAGGTTAACTGACTTTTGCAATAAATTTCATATTATAAGTGACCAGCAGTTTGGATTCCAATTGAACAAGTCCACATCGTTAGCTATTTTTTCCCTCATGCAAGCTATACTTTCAAATATTAATAATAATTATATAACTACAGGCCTCTTTTTTGATCTATCGAAAGCCTTCGATCTTGTGTCACATGACATATTGCTACAAAAATTGGAAGCTGTTGGTATTAGAGGACCGGTACTTCAGTGGCTGTCGTCCTATTTAAGCAATAGAAAACAATGTGTCATCATCAATAAAAAAAATGAAAATAATGTAATAATATCTTATTCATCGGAATATAAACATAATAAATATGGCGTTCCACAGGGAAGTGTGCTAGGCCCAATATTATTCCTCGTTTATATAAATGACATCATAAAAATAACTAACCATAAATGCGTATTATTTGCTGACGATATTTCTATTATAGTGACATCTAATAAAAAACTAAATACCATTTCAGAACATGAACTTGACATTAATAATACAATTGACAACTTATTGCATTGGCTTGACATTAACCATTTGAAAATAAATTTAGACAAATCCGTTTACATCCAATTTAATCGATCAAATAATTACAAAAATGACATTAAACTCAATATTAATAAATCAATGAAGTAACGTGTACCAGATTTTTAGGTGTAATAATAGATAAAGACATTAACTGGAAAGAGCACATAGACAATGTTAGCACTAAAATTAATAAATTTGTTTATGCATTAAAACAAGTAAAAAATGTAACTAATATAAAAACTGCTGTAATGTCATACCACGCGTACGTCGAATCGTTGCTACGTTATGTACTAATAATGTGGGGTAACAGCACTGACTTCCAAAGAGCATTCATCGCTCAAAAAAAGTGCATGAGAGCAATTTGTGGACTTAAGCCCGAAGACTCATGTCGACCAATATTTAAAAAACTTGATTTGTTACCGTTACCGGCGCTTTACATTTACGAAATATGTGTGTTTGTTATGAAAAATAAGCAACTATTTAAGACTGCAAATGATGTAAATCCTCGGAACCGACGAGATCCATATAAGCTGGTGTTAAATGATTTGCCTAGACTGTCTAAATACAATAGTAACTGCTTGGCAATGTGTGTGTGCATTTATAATAAAATGCCAATGCATTTCAAAGCTTTAAATACAAAATTATTTAAAATTAAATTTCATAAGTGGTTACTCGAGTGTAGTTTTTATAATCTAAAAGAATTTATAGATAAAAAATGTTGATGTTTATAAAAAAAAAACGATTGTTGTTGCTTAACTTGTCTTTAAAATGTTGCATGCTATGTTTTATCCTAGCTAAACATGCTTGTGCCTCAATTTGTATTTAACACCCCTGTATACCATGTTTTACGCAAATAAATATTATATTCTATATTCTATTCTATTCACTTAAATATTTTTGGGAAAAATATAACATGGTGTAAAAATTATTGAAATCGATTCAGTTCCTTATTCTGAACAAACTATATTCAGGTTTCGCATATACTAAAAATAATGTTGTATAAGTAATTTATAAAGGGTGGAATTTTGAGATGGGGCAGTAAGGGCAGCTACCTTAACCGTTGTAGCTACAGGAAAACGGTCTTTAGAGACTGCCCTTAACTTTTTGAGAAATTTTGATCTGCATTCACAGATTTTGAAAATTTCACAAAAACAAATCATCATCATTTTTAAAATGGGCAATTTTCACAAAAACACTTTTTTTTATGCCAATCGATCCTGTTTTTTGTAGGGATCAAAAACCTATAGTGGACCAATAGAGGTTTGAGTACTAGAAAAGTCATAAATCGCACAAAACTTTTCCCATACATTTCGTAGGAAATGAGACACGGACTAAAATTTTTACCATCGATAAACTGGCCGCTACAAAAAAGACTGATTGAAAAACAAATAAAAAAACAGGTCAAGTCGAGTCGGACTCGCGCACGAGGGGTTCCGTACCATTATCTATAAAAACGGCAAAAAAATCACGTTTGAAAATCATGTTTCCCCTTAAATATTTGTTTATTTTAATTTAATTATTTATTTTTAAAGTGAATATATAACTAAATATTCTGTGAATATTTGAAGCATCTACCTGTTGCCGTTATCAATATCAAGCAAAAAAATCACGTTTGTTGTATGGGAGCCCCTTAAAAAAATATTTTATTCCGTTTTTTAGTATATGTTGTTATAGCGGCAACAGAAAGACATCATCTGTGAAAATTTCAACTGTCTGACTATCACGGTTCATGAGATACAGCCTGGTGACAGACGGACAGACAGACAGACAGATGGCGGAGCCTTAGATATAGAGTTCCCGTTTTACCCTTTGGGTACCCTAACAATAACTTCTACTTTGGGTATTATTTCACCTTAAAATTAATAACTTGAACTTTACATTTGGATCCACCAAGAAATTTTACTTTTGTGCTCAAGTTATGAGATGATCAAAATGGTAGCCGTTTTGACGTAGGCATAGGTTTATTCTCTTTACTACAGAGCGGGTAGCCGCTGATAAGGTGCTAGGATTAATTCCATAGAGAATCGTGGTAACTAAATCCTTGAGTTCCTGAACACTGTCGCATTTATTTTTATAAAGTTCATTTTTTAAATAGCGCCACATGAAAAAATCAAGAGGCAAAAAATCATCGCATCAAGAGTGCGAGGTGGTCACAGTATAGGACCATATGTTTTTATCCACTGCCTTGTGAATTACCGGTCCAAATTAGAACTAGCACGAGTATGGCGGCTGTTGCGCAGAATTTCAGAAATAACAAGGAACCAAGCAACAAAGTATCTAGATTCTGTTTTCAAAGCAAATTAAATTATGACGCGTAATCGTTCGAAATTCGATGTTTAATTTTTTTTTGTTTATTTTTGGCCAGTCTTCATTGTAGCGCTTCATCTATCCATCATAAAAAACCAAGTTGGAATCTCATTTCCTACGAAATGTATGGGATCAGTTTTTTGCGATTTATGACTTTTCTAGTACTCAAGCTTCAATTGGTCCAATAGTGTAAAGCCTTTATTAGAAAGCGAGTTGAATCTAAGTATATCCAGCGAATAGCCTTTTGAAACGCCAGGAAATTAATAGCTTAGAAGAGGAGGAATAGATAGGCAGATTAAATCTAACTGATCTCTGAGGGACATTGAAACGCAGTTTGTGCAGGAGATCAGAACAGTCAATCTCGTTAGATATAATTTTTAACAGAAAAGTGCAATCTGCTAGTCGACGACGATTTATAAGTGGCTGTGAATGAAATTTCTTGCAGAGATTTAAGTAATTATCAGAATTTTAAAGTATTAAAGTATTTATTTATTTCTAGATTTTTTTTTACAATTCTTTTACAATTTTTTTTCTTTTATAAAAACCTAGGCTAGTTTTGAGTACAAATGAGTTAAGCATCTGTAGCCGAACTAGGCAAAACCTGTATTTCGGCGATCAGCGCCAATCCCCTCGGACAATTATACATTTATAATAGCCATTAACATTATTTTTTACAAAATAATTTGTAGAATGATATGGAATACGCCACCGAAAACATAGAAAAGGAGTAAATCTTATTTGTATACTTTCAATACTGTTGACGACGGTGTCGCGGTCCGCCCGTCTTTTTAAATATTAGTTTTATTTTAAGTACCGTAGGTTTAGAAACCAAAGTATGTTTTATATTACTGTAAATTGCGTATGTATTACGAAGAACAAAGAAAAGAACATTAAACGCTTGTAGGTAGACTTAAAAACTAATTCACCGTCACAAAAACGCCTGATAAAATCTTCAATGCAATAAGTTGCACGAAGTTGAAGAAATATTAATTTAAATGTCTTTTGTAGGTTTCTAAATTTAAACATGCCGCCGGGCGTTGAAAGGCAATCTTTCAACCAGAATTTTAATTTAATGGTAGTGGGCATATCTTGCTGCATGCACGTCTGATGGTTCCACTTGCAGTTCTAATTTCGGCCACACGACTAATTCCGTCACGTCCTGGGTAGACTGCTGAGATACGGCCTAATCGCCATTTCAATAGTGGTAAATTGTCTTCCTTTACTATAACAAGGCGATCAATCTCTAAGACCGCCTTTGAAGACCTCCATTTTGTCCGCTGCTGTAGTTCAGAGACATATTCTTTATTCCACCTCAACCAGAAGTGCTGACGTAATGCCTCTATTCTCTCATATCGCTTCAAGTGCGTAACGGAAGCAGTTTCATACGACGGCACGGGCAAGGATGTGAGTGTGCGTCCTATCAGGAAGTGTCCAGGTGTCAGCGGCAGAAGGTCATTAGGGTCCGATGACAACGGCGTGAGTGGGCGCGAGTTCAGGAGTGCCTCGATTTGAACCAGTGCTGTATATAGTTCCTCATAAGTTAAATGACAATTTCCCATTACTCTTTTTAAATGAAACTTCACTGATTTGATACCTGCCTCCCAAAGACCATCGAAATGTGGAGCCTAGGGAGGAATAAAAATGAAGTTAATCCCTTCAGCGGCCATGTCACCAGACAACGAACTACTGTTAGCCTTCAAAAATTTGCCGATTTCATTATAAGCGCCTACAAACGAGGTTCCGTTGTCGGAATATATATGCGTAGGTTTACCTCTGCGAGACATAAAACGACGAAGTGCTGACAAATAATTTTGACTGGTTAAGTCACCCACCAACTCGATGTGAACTGCCTTCGTTGTAAAACAAACGAAGAGTACAATGTAAACTTTTACAAGTCTACAACCACGACCTTGTCGAGACGCTGACAGTATAGGTCCAGCGTAATCAACCCCAACACATTCGAATGGGTGACCACCGGACGCCACCCGACGTTCAGGTAAGTTTCCCATAATGGGATTAATTGGTTTAGCCGTAATGCGACTGCAAATGACACAACGATGGTTACATAATTTAGCTAGGTTGCGACCTCCTATTGGCCAGTAAGTGTCTCTTATACAAGCCAATAATAGTTGTGGTCCTGCATGCATTAGAGTTTTATGTTTAAATTCAAATAATAGTTTAGAAAATCGATGAGTGGACTGTATTACTAACGGATGTTTTTTCTCATAGGAAAATGAAGAATTTTGTAACCGACCACCTACACGAATTAATTTATTTTTATCTAAAAATACGTTAAGTTTAATCAGTGGACTTCCTTTTGGTAAGCACTGATTTTTTATTAACATTTCATATTCGGGAAATGATTCTATTTGAGAAAGTTTTACAATTAGGTTTAACGCATTTTGTAGTTCATCTTCACTAACATGTAAAGTGGTCGGTGGTTGCTTTTTACATATATTAATAAATCGTAACGTGTATGCTACTGTGCGTATAAGTCGAGAAAGGTTTGAAAACCGATTAAAATCAATTAAAGGTATCGGAGTCTTAGAAGTAGTTACTAAAGAAATCTCAGTTTTAGTTTCAGGTAGCGATTTTACGGCAGTGGTTGGAAAAGGAGGCCACTCGCCTGTATCCACCCCCTATATACCATATAGTATGTTTTAAAAAATTAGGTCCCGACCACCATAAATTATGAGTCTGAATTTGACTGACATCAGTTCCTCGAGATACAAGATCAGCGGGGTTAAGATGTGTGGGAACATATCTCCAGGTACAATTATCAGCATTCGTTTTTTCAACTATTTCTGCTACACGATTGCGCACGAATGGTTGCAGCTTACCTGGTAACATTTTCAACCACCCCAGCACTATTGTAGAATCACTCCAAAATGTACTACTTTGAATTGGCGCGCCAAGTGACTCAATCACCTTTTGATATAACCTCACTCCAACCAAGGCGGCGCAGAGCTCGAGCCGAGGAATTATAGTTGGCTTGATAGGAGCCACTCTACTCTTTGCTGTAAGCAAACGCACCATTACTTCATGATTGTTATTAATACTCCTTACATAGATGCATGCACCATAAGCGGTTTGTGATGCATCACAAAATATGTGTAATTCTATCACCTTCCAAGAATCACAAAAAACTAAACGTGGGATGCGTAAACTATTCAACATAGATAACCTATCAACATTATCTATCCATATCTTAGCGACATCTGGTGGTAAATAGTCATCCCATGATAATTTGTGTAACCAAAGTCTTTGTATTATGACTTTCATTGGAATGATACAAGGAGCTAATAGACCCAGAGGGTCGAATATTTGGGATGTAACTGATTGAACTTCACGCGTTGTTACATTACTCGATATTGATATATTACTAATTGAAAAACAGAGCTCATCGGAGTCTGTTAGCCAGTTAAAACCCAAAGTTTTACTTGGCTCATTTGAGCCAATGTTTAAATTTAATGATGAACTTGTGACTCGATCTGATATAACCAGGATGTTGTTGGACTTCCACTTCCTAAGTGGCATACCAGCGGCAGCCAACTCGGCAGTGACTTTCTGGCGGATATTTGTGACGTCAGATATTGTATCCCCACCCGTGAGCAAGTCATCGACGTAAAAGTCATGGATGATAATATCAGCAATCATGTCATCCTTACAATCTAAGCCAATTTGTTTTAAACACCGAGTTGCTAAAAAAGGTGCACTTGCTGTTCCATAAGTCACAGTGTTTAATTCATAAGTTTTAATAGACTCTGAAGGGTTGTCACGCCAGATTATTCTTTGTAAGTGTCTGTCATCAAGGTGTACAATCACCTGCCGATACATTTTTTCTACATCAGCAGAAAGAATGTATTTATGTTTTCTGAATCTAAGAAGTAAAGACATTAAGTCGTCTTGAACAACTGGACCTACCATTTGTAAGTTGTTAGATGAAACACCGGAAGTAGTAAGACTGCTCGCATTAAACACTACTCTTAATTTTGTGGTTAGGCTATGCTCGCGCAGAACACCATGATGTGGAATAAAATATGCCAGTTTTTTTGAATCAACTGAACACTCAGACATATGTCCCAAAGAAATGTACTCTTTCATGAAATCACAATAAAGAGTTTTTAAAGCGGACTGACTTTTAAATCTACGTTCAATCGAAAAGAGACAATGTTTTGCTCTAGCCAGTGAGTCGCCTAGAATATGATGTGATTGTTTGAGTGGTATCCTAACACAAAACCGACCATCTGCCATTCGAGTGGTATTTTGTACAAAATGTTCTTCACACTTAGCTTCTTCACTAGAATATGTAGATGACTGATTGGGGACTTCTTCCAGTTCCCAGAAACTCGATAAAAGGGTTTGAATGTCATCTCCTGAAGTTGGGTTGTGTGAAGAACGAACATTGAGTTTTGCAATGTTAACTGTAACTGATGGTGACCGTGATACGTGGACACTATTAATTAACGGACCTGAAACGAGCCAACCTAGCCTAGATTCAAATAATATTGGTTTGCCTTCACCTAAGTTTATTTTTTGCCGCCCCAGTAGGTCCCAGAAAATATCTGCCCCTATTATTAAATCCACTGCCGATGGCTTGTGGAAATGAGGATCAGCTAAGCAAATATCGCTTGGTATATTTAAATTATTAATGGATAATTTATGACATGGTACGTCATCTGTTATGTTTGGTAAAATAAAACAATAAAGATTAGTAGTGAAGTTTTCACTTAATGATTTAACAGAAACACTGCACATTTTACTAATCTTTGTTTTAGAATTGTTAATGCCTTGTACAGATTCACTAACCTGTACAGTAGGTAAATTCAATAAATCACATAACTTATTTGTCATTATACAAGAAGTACTGCCAGTGTCCAGTATAGCCCGAGCGAGATGTTCGCGGTTATTATTATCATAAACCTTTATTAATGCAGTAGCCAATAGAACTTGAATTTTACTTTTATTGTAAAGCAAGCAAGCACAAGTTGTAGCACGTGCAGATAGTGTCACATTTGTATTGGGTTTCTTTTCAGCTGAGTTAACATCTACTACAGTGCTGTCACTTTGCGAAGTAGAAGCAGTAGGCATAGTTATCTGTGACGTACCTGCTACATGGACCAGTGTATTGTGCTTGCGCTTACATATTTTGCAACCAAAAGATTTGCAATGAGTAATGACCAGAACGAAAACAATTAAAGCATACCTTGTATTGAGGAAGAAGCTCAAGCCGTTTTTCGTTGCTGAGACCAAGAAACTGTGGACAGTTGAGTAAATTATGTTTATCACTACAATGCGGGCATGACACCGGTGAGGAACTAGTATTATTTTTATTTTTCTGTGGTGATGTTTCACTGCTAACCGATATCATTGTTTTATGCTTGTTAGATTTAGGAGTACTATTATTATTAGCCTGATTGCGAGACAAATCTAGTGTTTCTAGCAAAACTGCACGATTTCTTAAGAATTCTAAGAAGATTTCTAATGTGATTATTTTATCTTTATCTAAATGACCTTTTTCTTCCTCCCACTGTCGATAAGTCCTTGAATCTAATTTATGGGTAACTATATAAATTATCAACGTATCCCAAAACTTAACTGGCTCACTTAAAGATTCTAACGCACGTAGATTTTTATTTAAAGTATCAATTATGTTTTTTTATATTATGTGAGGATTCTTTATAAACCACTTCAATGTTAAATAGGGCTGCCACATGATTTTGAATGAGAAGCCGTTTGTTATCGAACCTTTCACATAATAAATTCCATGCAATGGAATAATTATTAGCCGAGAATTCAATAGCTCGTATTACTAAGGCGGCTGTCCCTTCCAAGGAAGCTCGGAGGTAATGAAACTTATTTATTTCATTAATTTGGTCATCCAAATGTATTAAGCTTGAAAACGTGTCATGGAACTCTAACCACTTGTCATACGTCCCGTCAAACTTAGGTAGTTGAATAGTTGGTAGCCTAACCAGCCTATTATTGCTAACGCGAGAAAATTTATCTTCATTCACAATATCATTGTGTCTGGCTAGTAATTCCTGTGACCTCACAACAACTTTGAAATATGAGGCTTCAAATTCATTACGTTCTGATAACTGTGTATTCATATCTTCAGCTATACATTCCAACCTTAACTGAACGTCATCATATTGCGAATAAACAAGTTCAATCTTACCGAGGCGTAACTGCAGTTCGTTCATCTGGGTTTGCGTTAAAGAATCCTTCTTAAAATCCTCTAAGTAATTAGAAAATACCGTTAATCGTCCTTTATAACTTGCTCGTTTTTTAATGAGCTCTTTTTCTTCCTTATCATTCATTCTTTGGGAAGCAGGTAACCAAACTGAAATGTAACAAGTTTATATTTTAATGAATATAATATTGCTATCGTTAATTACAATGGGATAAATACACTAAATCGCTAGAGCGAATATTTAACAATAAAATTGCTGCTTTTAACTAGATATTTTTTCTAATGTGAAAATAGAAAACAAGATATATTGATATAAACAACCAATAAACAAAGTTCTAATCTGCTTTCTAGAGTTTGGACAATAACATTAATGTGATTGTCAGGTTCACTATTCACTTAATATTTATTATGAATGAACTTTACTAGAATTAAGTTAAAATGTAACGGAATACAATACAATGTAGTTAGAAATTAACAAAGTAAGATTTCTTATGATATTTATTGCAAGATAACAAAATAAACTGCTTAATTAATGGTTGACAATTATTGAAAACCTAGTTTGCTGCTTAATTACCTTTAATACAATAGATTGATTGCAAATTATAACAATAATTTGGTAACTTGAAAAGAAATCATACATTTGCAAATTAACAAAGAAGTTAGATACGTACCAATGTTGTACTAACCTTTACAATTCCATAAAAAAAACATTAAATACTACCTGAATAAGAGTAATCGGTTCTGAAATAGGTACACGTAAATAGGAACACTGCACTGTACTGCACTATGCTGCGCTGTGACCCCTTTGACCTTAGCCAGCTACTCACAAAACTCCAAACGGCAGTATTTCCCGATTAATTTTATATTTCCTGGATTTATCCTTATTCCTGGTTCACTTATCCGGTTCGATATGGACCAAATTATGTTGAGATGTGTGATTAGGCAGGATAAATGAAAACATAGACTGGAGCTGTAAATTGCGTATGTATTACGAAGAACAAAGAAAAGAATATTAAATGCAACTTAAACTTACTTACTTATTTAATGCAACTTATTGCATTGATGATTTTATCAGGCGTTTTTGTGACGGTGAATTAGTTTTTAAGTCTACCTACAAAGGTAGACTTAAAAACTAATTCACCGTCACAAAAACGCCTGATAATTATGGAATTAGTTTTTATTACTATTAGTTTTTATTATACATGGAATTAGTTTTTAAGTCTACCTACAAAGGTAGACTTAAAAACTAATTCACCGTCACAAAAACGCCTGATAAAATCTTCAATGCAATAAGTTGCACGAAGTTGAAGAAATATTAATTTAAATGTCTTTTGTAGGTTTCTAAATCTAAACCGGTCTGTAATTAACAATTTCATTTTTGTGCCCTTTTTTATGCACCGGGGTTATAAAGGCAGAGTTCCAGATCTGGCGAACAGAACTTGAAGTGAGTGATTTTTTAAATAATAGAGATACTGGCGACTGGCTTACAAGGATACATTAGAATTTATAGCAGTTTGGGGAGGACAATAATTAGTAGGTACATCATTGGTAGGATCAAGAAAAGTTGAATAAAAGTGGGAAGAAAATGCATTACAAATAGACTCGGGAGAGGAAATAGTCACATCACCATACTTAAAGAAACTGGGTATTGCATTGGACTTAGATCGCTGCTTCACAAAGCTCCAAAAGCATTTGGGATTTCTTCGATGGAGTCTTTTGTATCAGCTTAGCAGTTGGTGTACTAAACCGCTTCAAGTTTATTAAACCGCTCACGTAAATGCTTAAAGGTCACCTCGTCTGAAAGTCTGCCATACCTCTTAAATTTACGGAGACATTTAGCCTTCTCTTTAATCAAGCGTTTAAGTGCCGGGGAGTACCAAATAGGGTATGAGCTGTGAAAAATTGTCTTAATAGGGTCAAACTTACTTTGAATAACTAATATTATAGGCGAAAGTTTGTGAGTGTGTGTGTTTGTAACTTCTTCACGCTCAAACGGTTGGACTAATTTTGATAAAATTTTGCATGGAGGTAGCTGACACCCTGGATTAGGACATAGGCTAGGTTTTATCCCGATATTCCCACGGCATCGAGACTTACGCGGGGGCAACCGTGGAGCGCAGCTAGTAGTATCATAAAAGTAGTTTACGGCGTCATTAAGCGACATGTCAAAAAATACGTTCGTCTATTCTATAGCTGCAATTCCCCAGTTAATGGCCGCAAAGTCAGCTTTACCGTAAAGATAACGAGTAAAGGGAGCAGGAGTTAAATAGCTGTACTCAGCAAAGTTCACGTCGATACAGAGGGCTGGATGATATTTGTCAATAGGTGACTTTATCACCTCTTGACAAATATCATCCAGCCCGAACAGCATGTTTACATTAAATTTATATTATATTGATTGAACCCCAAAACACGCAATTCGTCAGTTAGCAGCATAGGTTTACTTCCAAGAGTCTCCATGGAAAATAATAGCTGTGTCATCAGGGTTCAAGCCTATACCGACTCGTAAGTTGCGCCCGTTACCATTAAGTCACCACTGCTCCAATATTATCGTATGCGTATAATTTAATATCAATTCCGAATTGGCTTCAGCCCCTAAATAAAATCACATAAAAATAACGTTTTCTAAATTCCTAACAAAATATTTTACCACAATCTTAAACCAATCTCCGTCAAAAACTGGTCAAGAACACTCCATATCAGTTCAAACCATTACATCAAGTCCGGGGTCTATTTTGGTCGCAAAATGGACCCCACCGACAGTTCCCAACTTGGAATGTGGCCAATACAATCTCATTCAAAGTTTCTCGTTCCGGAAAAGCTTGGAATCGTTTGATTCTTCGCGGCAACATCTCTATACATAAAATGTGTTATTTTGTACGGCTGTGTATAAATATCTTATTTTGTGTACATAGTTGGTCGGGTAATAGGCTGACTAATCGTCTGGTAGAAACTAGTCACTGCCCCCGCTACCTGCAAGACCAAAGGGTTGCCGGAAGTATTTTTTTTTGTTTTTCCTAAATGAAGTTGACCGTATCCGCGATTATGTCAGCCGTTTAAGAGGGCCCTTCCCGGTCCGTCTATCGTCAACGCGAGCATGGTCAAAAAGTTTGTTGTTTCATCCAGCGCAAGTGAAAACTATTAACAAACGAGTGAGAATACGATAACATTGAACGAAAAAGAATGTGCGGAATTTTCATAAAACTTGTTCCAGGAAATACGTGTTTTTGAGTAAGCCTTACCAGTTTGTGAAAGAAATGTTGGTCATTTAGAATCTTCATTAAATTGTCAAGGTTTGTATTGTAATGTTTTCTTAACATTTACAATTTATGAGTACATTATGAATGGCGCAAGTTCAGGTAAAATTTGTGCAAAAAAGCAGATTTTTGCAGGCTTATACCTACTGGCTTTGTTTTTCAAAAATTTATTTTTTTGCTTGCATAGAAACCTAGATATAGTGCACAAGATACCTATTGGTTCAAAAATTTCAAAGAAAGATGTGTTACAACGCCATAATCACGTACGAGCGTTTGTATGAAAAGTATGTCGGGTTGGCCGCTCTTAAGGTGAATCCGCAGCTGTAACCCACGAAATTCTTACGTTATTTGCAATTTGCAGGTCATTGTCTGGTCTCTTGATCTAAATATTATTCACGACTATAGCAGATATATGTAGGTATTTACAGAATTATAATCTTTTGAATCATTCATACATCTCTCTAAGTTAGATTTGTTCCAATTCATATATAATCTCCGCAGGCGCGATTCTCTTAGGGAACTGTTTCAGAATATTAACATCATGACGGTGTCTTGTCAATACATCTATGAAAACATCATGTACGTAAGAAAAAATTTACATCTTTTTAGTAAAAGAGGCGAAAGACATAATTATAGTACTAGAAGTAGGGATCTATTAGCTCAACCAGGTTTCAGACTGGCTAAAGTAGACTCATCGTTCATGGGGTACTGTTTAAAATGTTATAATAAAATTCCTCCCCACATACTTCAACTGAATGAGACGAAATTCAAATCTTGTATAAAACGCACACTATGCAAGCAGGCATAGGGATTACATCGCTGATAGAAATGCTTGGCTCAATGCTGGTCCTGCTCCACAACGTCAACTAATTGATTAACATTTGAAAATACTGTTGGAGCTGCTGAAGATTGTAAGACTATCTTTTCATTGTATAAACTCAATCACCTTTGTATTATATAATTGCATAACACAGGTGTGAGTACTATGTACAATAGAGCTACCATTTACCGGGTAATATGTCTTTCATTGACTTGAATATGTCCTGGCAGCTGAGAGTATGTCATGCTCACTCAGATGTCTCGCTGATGGTGGCGTGTGTGTTGGATCATTTAGCTCCCTTCAAAATGGTTGAGCTGAATGGTGCTGATCCATGCGTCATGTTCGTGAACGGGCGCTGTCAGTTGGGACTGGTCATATCTTAGCTTCACTTAGATTCACCTTAATTGTAGGTACCTATGGCCTGTTAAAACTGTCCATAAAACTACTGCAACTACGGTGGCATAAATAATGAGGATACTTCTCATATGGACGTGCTAAAAAAAAATGTGAAGGCAAAAATCTGTTTTAACTGCTCAAGGACACTGAACGAGATACAATAGAAAGTTTTATTGTTATGACGTCTGTGGGCGTTTAGCGGGCGTGTACAGGACAAGTTAACCATTTATGTAATTATAAACAAAATAGCCTTTACGAAATGCAATACTTAAGTTATTAGACGCATTTTAGACGCACCGTGGGCATGCAAACCCTAGATCTCCTTGCAGACTGGCTGATATTTTTACCATAGTATGAGCGTGGGGTTGGCTAGGTACTCATTTTATCTTTAGTGCCGATATGAAAGAAGAATCCCACACTGCACAATACCAATAAGGTTCTATTCATTTTTATATCAGTTTTATTTCTCTGTAAATAACGTCAAAGCTTTGTTTATTTCTTGTTAGTCCCTATTTCTGTCTGTTTTTTGATATCAGTAATAAGAAAAGTTGAGGAGTAAAAGTTTGCGAGATAAACATTTTATGTTTTTACCGATTTCAGAGCTTTAACAATGTTTGGTGACGAACAGAAGAATAAATTGTAAGAGTATAATAAACGTGGAGGACTAAACTTAGTTTTATTTCAATGTATATTACTTGAGTTATCTACGAGAAAAATATTGTGTTTATGACTTAACGAGCGGAAAAAACTAGAGAAATATTTGAAGCTCGATTGTATTTAATACCTCTAATATTTAGCAATAAAGTATGAAATTAAAATTACCGTGTAAATTAATTTTGCTGAGCAAGTACCTAGATTAATTTAGAATTCAAATAAACTGTACATGTATAACAACTTATACCTAATTAATTAATACAATAAAAATACAATATCATAACTAACACTATTACATAACATAAACATCACGCCTGTAATCCCCGAAGAGTTAGGGCACAGGTGTACCTATAGTACACCCACGTTTCGCCAGTTATGTTTAAGTCCCATGTAATAGGGGGCGAGCCTTTGCCATCAACCGGGGACAAATCCAGACTCCGGGCTGCTACTGAGAAATTCCTGGTGGAAAAGCCCAATAACACTTTGCCCGAACCCAGGAACTCGTGAACACTAGACCAACGAGGCAGTCACACACACTATTAATAAACTAAAATGTGGCGTCGAAAAAATCCTTGCATTGCTGTCGACTGGTAATGTACGCAAGAGATGATGCATCAGGGACCCAAAAAGAAACAAATCAACGAGCAAAACCACGTAACTCCATAGTATAAAGTAAAACAATTTGAAACAGCGAATGATTGATCGTTAAAAAGTTTCTAATGCCCCTGTGACGTCATGCCTTATCAATACGAAGCAAATTTAACTTTGTATGAATTTGCCGTACGATTGTATGCGATCACTTGCGATACTTTTGAACGAACGAATTGTTAACTGATGTGAAAGAACCTACCTAATGTTACTTTTAATTACTTTCGTAATTTTTGTGATTGATGCTTGTTTCTTTGTGATGTTAGAAGACTGTTTTGTTTTATTGAAACTGTAGTCTTTCGTGACGAAACAGGGGTCTACTCCGAAGCGATAATCCGAATGTTCGGCCGTTTCTTGACTTCCAAAGTTTACTTTTTGACATTGAGGACTTACCCGACTTCAAGTCACATTTTTGAATTTGACTTATCTCTGTGACTTTTTTTTTCTTTTCTTTCCGTAGTCAGCCATAGTCAGCCGTAGTCAGGAAACGGCCAAACATTTGGCCGATTCTCGGATTTATGTTAGGAGTTGACACCCAGGTCAATAACTTTTGCGATATCTAACGCAACATCTTATTAATCTCCTAAACGTTTGTTTGGGAATTGGTGTGATTCCTAATTGTTGCACAGATAACGTAGGTAGGTAAAAGGTGGAAGTGGGAAGCGACCTGTCGCTGCTGGCTGTGATTCGTTCTATGGTCGGTGGCGCAGCGTCGTGGGACGCGGTGATCTCCTTCTGCGATAATCTCATGTCGCAGAAGGAGGCTGTGGAAAGGGAGAGGGAGATTTCGAGTGCTCTCCCGGCAGATAATGCCTCTACCGGCCCCTTAAATGGGTCCAGGGACGGCATACTCGGCGACTTCCGCCGCCCCCTATCATACAAGACCCGAGGTGGTGGCGCATAATGATTTACGCGAGCCCCTCTTAGACATCGCGTGGAGAGTCGCGGGCCCCGTCTAGTCAAGTCAGTCGGGGGCTGCGTTGAAGAGTACTTAAGTGGCCCCCATAGCCTCCGGTGCAAATGTGCGAGGGAACACAGGGTGATTTAGTCACTAGAAGTCTGACAGACCCCTCCGTCCGCCCCTGGGCGAAGGACATCCATGAGGATTTCCACCTCGTTACCAAACATCGTTTCGTCGTTTGCTCCGTGTGATGCCGGACGTAAAGAATAGCACCACCCCATTTGTTCCCGTGAATGACGTAAAAGGCGACTAAGGGACTTACAGAATAGGCAGCAGTATTCTCTATGCATTTTAACATCATACTACGATCGCCAACCCGCCTGACAAGCGTGGCGATTATGGCAAACACCCCACCTTAGGGGGAGGCCTATGTCCAGCAATGGACGTCTTTTGGCTGAAATGATGATGTATGATGACCAAAAAAAAGGTCACTCAGCGCGCCATGTTCGGAGTTTCTTTGAAGGGTAAAATCAGAAATGAAATTATGCGGAAAAGAATCGGAGTTACCGACATAGCTTGCAGATTAAGCAAGCTAAAGTGGCAGTGTGCTGGCCATGTTTATCCTAGGACCGATGGCCGGTGGAGCAGACAAGTCCTGGAGTGGAGGCCGCGTATCGGAAAACGTAATGTGGGACGGCCCTCAGCTAGATGGACCGATGACCTTAGTAGTGGCTGGAGCAGAATGGATGCGGAAGGTGAAGGACAGGGTGATGTGGCGCAGCCTGGAAGAAGGCTATGTCCAGCAGTGAACTGCGAGAGGCTGAGTTGATAGACACGTACGGATAGATTATTTGGGAATGTGATATTTATAGTCAGTCAATCTACCTCAATGTTGGGGTCGGCTTCCAGTCTAACCAGATGTAGTTGAATACCAGTATTTTACATGGAGCGACTACCTATCTGACCTCCACAACCCAGTTGCTGGGTAACACGATACCCCTTGGTAAGACTGGTTGTCGGACTTTTGGGTGGCTGACTACCCGGAACGACTGTCAAAGATCTACGAATGACAGCCGGGACCAACGTATTAACGTGCTTTCCGAAGAACGGAGGGGTCTCGATACGTTATGGATGGTCACCCATCCACGAACCGTCTGCGGACCTTTGACCGACCCGTGTGGCTGTTATCATTTAGCCACGAGCCCCATTTATAATCAGTACATTCCCGATGTTTCTAATAAAACTGAATGTGTTATATTTGTGCCTTGTTGTTCTAGTGGTTGTAAGCGCTACTGCTGAGCACGAGGTCCAGGGTTCGATTCCCAGGTCACGTAAAGACCCTGTTATTGGGTATTTCTACCAGGAATTTCTCAGTATCAGCCCCGAGTCTGTCTTTGTACCCGTTTGGTGGCAGTAGGCTCGCCCCTTATTAGCGAAACGTGGGTGTACTATAGGTACACCTCTGCTTAACCCTTCGGGGAAACGACGCGTAATGTTATGTTTATGTGTGTTTAAACTATGAATATCGGACATTTTCATTAAATTTTATATATTTTTGTGTACATATAATAGATTTTCAAATATATATTGAGAGGCTACAGTCGGAATATCTATTTCTTTGAATTTTTCACGAAACCTAGATTGTAACTGGCTGGAACAGCCCTTTTTTGAAAACAAAGATAGTATTAATGTCCGCACTGGTTCCCCAGAAAAGAATCCCATATGACATAAGAAAACAAAGATAGTATTAATGTCCGCACTGGTTCCCCAGAAAAGAATCCCATATGACATAAGAAAACAAAGATATTATTAATGTCCGCACTGGTTCCCCAGAAAAGAATCCCATATGACATAAGAAAACAAAGATAGTATTAATGTCCGCACTGGTTCCCCAGAAAAGAATCCCATATGACATAAGAAAACAAAGATATTATTAATGTCCGCACTGGTTCCCCAGAAAAGAATCCCATATGACATAAGAAAACAAAGATAGTATTAATGTCCGCACTGGTTCCCCAGAAAAGAATCCCATATGACATAAGAAAACAAAGATAGTATTAATGTCCGCACTGGTTCCCCAGAAAAGAATCCCATATGACATAAGAAAACAAAGATAGTATTAATGTCCGCACTGGTTCCCCAGAAAAGAATCCCATATGACATAAGAAAACAAAGATAGTATTAATGTCCGCACTGGTTCCCCAGAAAAGAATCCCATATGACATAAGAAAACAAAGATAGTATTAATGTCCGCACTGGTTCCCCAGAAAAGAATCCCATATGACATAAGAAAACAAAGATAGTATTAATGTCCGCACTGGTTCCCCAGAAAAGAATCCCATATGACATAAGAAAACAAAGATAGTATTAATGTCCGCACTGGTTCCCCAGAAAAGAATCCCATATGACATAAGAAAACAAAGATAGTATTAATGTCCGCACTGGTTCCCCAGAAAAGAATCCCATATGACATAAGAAAACAAAGATAGTATTAATGTCCGCACTGGTTCCCCAGAAAAGAATCCCATATGACATAAGAAAACAAAGATAGTATTAATGTCCGCACTGGTTCCCCAGAAAAGAATCCCATATGACATAAGAAAACAAAGATAGTATTAATGTCCGCACTGGTTCCCCAGAAAAGAATCCCATATGACATAAGAAAACAAAGATAGTATTAATGTCCGCACTGGTTCCCCAGAAAAGAATCCCATATGACATAAGAAAACAAAGATAGTATTAATGTCCGCACTGGTTCCCCAGAAAAGAATCCCATATGACATAAGAAAACAAAGATAGTATTAATGTCCGCACTGGTTCCCCAGAAAAGAATCCCATATGACATAAGAAAACAAAGATAGTATTAATGTCCGCACTGGTTCCCCAGAAAAGAATCCCATATGACATAAGAAAACAAAGATAGTATTAATGTCCGCACTGGTTCCCCAGAAAAGAATCCCATATGACATAAGAAAACAAAGATAGTATTAATGTCCGCACTGGTTCCCCAGAAAAGAATCCCATATGACATAAGAAAACAAAGATAGTATTAATGTCCGCACTGGTTCCCCAGAAAAGAATCCCATATGACATAAGAAAACAAAGATAGTATTAATGTCCGCACTGGTTCCCCAGAAAAGAATCCCATATGACATAAGAAAACAAAGATAGTATTAATGTCCGCACTGGTTCCCCAGAAAAGAATCCCATATGACATAAGAAAACAAAGATAGTATTAATGTCCGCACTGGTTCCCCAGAAAAGAATCCCATATGACATAAGAAAACAAAGATAGTATTAATGTCCGCACTGGTTCCCCAGAAAAGAATCCCATATGACATAAGAAAACAAAGATAGTATTAATGTCCGCACTGGTTCCCCAGAAAAGAATCCCATATGACATAAGAAAACAAAGATAGTATTAATGTCCGCACTGGTTCCCCAGAAAAGAATCCCATATGACATAAGAAAACAAAGATAGTATTAATGTCCGCACTGGTTCCCCAGAAAAGAATCCCATATGACATAAGAAAACAAAGATAGTATTAATGTCCGCACTGGTTCCCCAGAAAAGAATCCCATATGACATAAGAAAACAAAGATAGTATTAATGTCCGCACTGGTTCCCCAGAAAAGAATCCCATATGACATAAGAAAACAAAGATAGTATTAATGTCCGCACTGGTTCCCCAGAAAAGAATCCCATATGACATAAGAAAACAAAGATATTATTAATGTCCGCACTGGTTCCCCAGAAAAGAATCCCATATGACATAAGAAAACAAAGATATTATTAATGTCCGCACTGGTTCCCCAGAAAAGAATCCCATATGACATAAGACTATGAAAATAAATAAAGGTGAGAGTTTATGTTATGTGTTATATTATGTTCTATTTGACCTGCTGGATTAATTTAACCGTAGCCTGAAGATCGGTATGTCTCAGACTTAAGGCTTCTAGCGGATTTAGCTAGAAAATACAGCGAAACACCAGCAAAAATTGGAATAGGAACCTACAAAACATTTAACACTCCACAACAAAATGGCAACGCAACCATAAAAATGTGTAAAATTTACCGAAATTGAGAAACAGCTTGCAGTCATGGCGGCATTTAAAACTTTAACTCGTTTTCAGTTTCATTAACGGTTATACCTCGGCTTAACTGTTGTAATTATGTACGCAATTTGGCCGGGCTTTAACTACAAGAGCTGACATGGCTTGCTGGAGTACCACATAATCGCGAAAGCGGTATACTTTGGAGACATTTTTATGCCCCATTTCGCAAACAGCTGACACTTATTGTTAGGAAATTTCTGCGTTTATGTGAAAATGAATATTTTGTTAGGAATTAGGTACGTGTGTAATTTTGTGGTGCATGGAACATAAACTCAAAACTCAAAGCATTTATTTCAAATAAACCATTTACAGGCACTTTTGAATTGTCAAAGAGTCGGTCAGTTAGTCAGAAAGTGGAAGCTATTTGCCCATTCCAAAACGTAGATCTCTATGGAGAAGAACAGGCAAGAAACTCCAAGGACACTCTTTTAAATCAAGATATTACAAAATCCTGGGTACATTATTCTTGTCGCTTCTATATGTGAGAACAATGTAAAAAACGACAATTCAAAATATAAGATTAAAAGATTACAAAATAAGCCCTGGCAGTTAAGAGATGACCAGCCTCAACTGACAGCGCCCGTTCACGAACATGACGCGTGGATCAGCACCATCCAGCTCAACCACTTTGTAGGGAACCGAATGATCCAACACACGCGCCACCATCAGCGAGACATTTAAGTAAGCATGACATACTCTCAACTGCCAGGTTTTTTTAAGTCAACATACATCATAAAATAATAAACGGCTCCATGGTACTCACATTTACAAAAATGAAAGAATGCTTTTAAATTATACAAAACTATAGCTTGCAATGTATTTCAATGATTAATAAAATTTTACTAGCGAAAGGAAAATCGTTGTTACCTATTTATCTACTAAAACTTGATTAAGAACATAAAAATAAACGATAGTTACGAATGTAATGTCAAAACAAAAAATAAAAAAGGGGGGAAGCATCACTTCCAAATATTTAAATTCTAACAAGTGAGCCCAAGTTGTTGTGGAGCAGGACCAGCATTAAGCCAAGCATCTTTATCTACGACATAATCATCCAACTTATAATATGCTTGTCTACATAGTGTGCGTTTAATGCATGTTTTAAATTTCTTCTCATTTAGTTGAAGAATATCTAATGGTATTTTATTATAACATTTAACACCCCCATAAAAGAAGTGTGTACTTTTGACAATCTGAAACGTGGTTAATCTAATTTGTTCCAATTTCTAATAGGACATAGGAGTTAAAGTCGGGTTATTTCATGATTTTAGCATACAATTCAATATCCAATTCTCATTTTCATTTCATGATTTTCGGGTGCATCTCACTATTCCCGTTCAGGTTTCCCATTGACAGTAATACTGATACTACTTGTATCTTTATACAGGGTTACTGGTAACTCGACGTATTCCGTGCAGGACGTCATAGTAGGGTTAAAATGCAATAAATTAAGCCACCAAATGTTCTACCGAAATTCAGTAGTTTTTGAGTTTTTTTATATATGTTACGGCTAATACCCGAAGTGCGGCTACACCTAGTTTTAGCCGGTTAGAATTATAGGTCCAGACAATCCCTGTTGGATAAAACCAATTTACCAACAATAGAGGGAATCTGGCGCTCGGCGGCCGCTGCCGCGGCACGCTCGCTTCGCTCGCTCGCCTTCGCTTGTTAATGGTTACTGTTCTAACCTAACCTAACCCAAATGATTTTACCCGAAAACAATCGGCTCGTACTAGGTTTAACCAAGAGTAAGTGGCTACACCTAGTTCTAACCGGCAAAAACTAGGTGTAGCCGCACTTCGGGTATTAGCCGTAACATATATAAGTAATGACAAAAATTACGAAAACAGCGTACAGCGACTATTAGCGACCAAGAAAACGCTTGTTTGTTTCAATAATTCTCGATTGGATATTATGACCTCTTTGAAATTTGATGATTTTGGGATGAAGTGATTGGTGTGTTTCGAAGATTTGAGAGTTTGACTTTTACTATTTTATATTTGACACTTTAATTTTTGTAGATTCTGACATTTTATATTTTATTTTGGCAATTTTTCATTAATTAATTATTTATATATTTTTATAAAATTTTATTGGTCACAATTTTATGTTAGTTTTATACTGTTGTTTGTGAGTTGGACGTGTGAGTGCGGCTATGGTTTGTTTCTTTTAGTTATGTTTGTCAATGGGTGTTTTTTACCTGAAATAAATGAATTTATTATTTATTATTTTAAAGATAGGAACTAAAAAATCTTCGAGGTAGATAATTAGAATTTTATACCGCACAAAGGCGTTAGGCATAAGTATTTGATTTATTGAAAAAAAAACAAACCATTTTGTTTTTCAGAAAATTAAATGTTGAAGATCAGTGGTTATGATTGATTGCACGTGTTTATTAAAACAGCAGCCATCCGAACTGCATAAAATGTTAATGGAAATACCATCACAAAAGTTCGAAGAATTTTGGTTTACCATTATAAACAGAATTAAAAATTAGGTATACTTAGATAAATTTATTTTGACTATAAAAATGTCTATGATGCGTAATTTGGTCTATTTGTTATACTTTGACAGTTATTTGTTTTCAGATAAATTTCATTATGTCTTGTTGTGGCCATTTTCTGTAGGATATCATCGATTTGGATTTTTCACCAGACATTTAAAAACGCTCTAAATGGGTATACGGAGACATTTTGTAGGAGGGCTTGAGACTCACTATTTCTATTCATCGTTTCTTAAGCCAATGGGTATAGCGAGACTGATTTAAAAAAAAAAACCGGCCAAGTGCGTGTCGGACCACGCACAATGAAGGGTTCCGTAGTTAGAATGAATTTATCCCTAAAATAAACTTTTAACATACATCGATATACGCCACGGTCAATTTTCCAACTGAAAATTTAAGTTTGTAATCGCATAAAAATTTTTTGTTTATGTGATAAAACTACAAATTAACAATTTTCGGACTTTTTCCTTTACTTGTGCCGTGAAGTCAAATTATTTATTTCAAATAGGCACATAGATGGCACTTTTGAACGTCAAAATTTACAAATAAAATAGAATTGATTCTACACCTTGCTTCTGCCCAAATTTCATGATTCTAGGTCAACGGGAAGTACCCTATAGGTTTTGATTTATTTGCGAGTATCGAAATATGTCGCAATAATTTCGCTTATATCACCTTATTTTTTATTGAGTTGACTTATAAGCTTGATTTATTTAGAGCTTCAAGGGACCATAGACTTACGTATTTGATATTAATTATAACTTGATACCTCTACGCGTTCCTGAGAAAAATGGTCTTGACAGACTGACAGACAGAGAGACAGACAGACGGACAACGAAGTGATCCTATAAGGGTTACGTTTTTCCTTTTGAGGTACGGAACCTTAAAAACGTGCAGTCTCAGTATTACCATTGGAATGAGACGGGAATAGTGAGACCCACCCCGATTTTCTAAGTGACTGTTTATCTTATGATTTCCATAATATTTCATTGATAATCAATCTATTATACTTTGTAATATTTCTACATTTGTGTTTGTAATTCGTATGGTGCACATAATTAAGAGTAAATATTATATTCTACTAATAATAGTAAGTATTATATTGGCAAAAAAAATAATCTTTGGAATTCATAGAATATCTGCTTCCACTAAATAAAATAAATAAGTGAAAGTAGCCTTTATTTCCCCTTTGTACATAAACAAGTTCTTATAAACTTATAACATTTATTTATAATTTCTACTCGTTAACCCTATATTATTAACTTAAGTATTATCAGCTACCAGGTCTGGCTATCTTGCGACATAGGCCTCCTCTATCTCCTACCGCTTATTCATGTCTAGAGCTGTTCTTCGCCAACCTTTTGGCAGATCATCCTCCCACTTTTTCATCTGTCTTCCTCTACGTCTTCTTCCATTCCTTGGGAACCATTCTGTGACCTTTTTGGTCCATTTTTCATTCTTAGCTCTCGTCATCTGACCTGGCCATTTCCATTTCAGTGTTCTTGTTTTTACTCTAACGTCTGCTACTTTGGTGATGTTCCTAATTTTTGTGGCTTTCTATTTGTCTAGCAGTCTCAGATTCATCATGCTCTTCTCTATTCCTATTTGATATATACACAGCCTGTGTTATTTTCTTTTGTGATTATGACCAGGGGGCCGATCGCGCTAATTTTGAATGTTAATACCAAAACTAAACCACAACCAAAACCGTTACGTTAGACACATTTCGTATCGCGCTAATCATTTCAACGGAAACGATTTAGCTTAACTTTGGAAGTTACGTTGGAGGAACGATCGATCAAACTTTCAGTATTGGGTAACGTCATTGATTTTGTCACTCAGAAAAAATAGCGCGATACCGTTTCTTACATCAGCTAAACCAAAACCAAAAACGTTCCGTTCGAACGGTAATTACGTTGAGAAATAGTGCGATCGGCCCCCTGGTCTTCTTCCCAACAGACACCGCCACTTGGAACGTCCGTCGTACCGTCATCAACGCCCGATTGAACCAGAAGGAACGTTGTCGCTTCATTTTACATTTTGAATCTTTCAGTGTTACCAGTACAATATTGTAGGGCTAATAATTTTCGAGGCGACTTACAACTTAAAGAACGACTAATTATTTGCTGCAAAAAAAAATAACATGGCAGCGATTAAATATTATTTCTTAATCGCTGCAAAGTAGCTACTGTTATTGAATCATTTGGGTTAGGTTAGGTTAGAACAGTAACCATTAACAAGCGAAGGCGAGCGCTAGATCCCCTCTATTGTTGGTAAATTCAGTTACCAAAACAAAAATTCGATGCCAGTTTAAATTAAAATAAAGCTAAAAACTGATTATTGAGCTGCTACTCTCTACTCAAAATAATACTTCGCTGTAGCTGCTAACCTACTATTTTTGCTACCGGCTTTCATTATTTTTTAATCCCAAATTCCGATTAATTTGTCGCTGCGTTAAATACATGCCATATTGTAGTGGTAACACCGAAAGATTCCAACAACTATGTCTTAATAAATTGAAATCTAACACTTGCACATCACAAATCGACAAGGTCTATTTGACTATAGGACAGTTAGATAGTTTCAATATCAGTGAAGGTTCACTGTACTGAGAGTTTTTGTCACAAGCGACAAAATTACGAAGTCGACTATACAGTATATTACTTAAGATGGCGCCTGCAATCCCCGAGTGGTTAGGCAGAGGTGTATTTAAAGTACACCCACATTTCGTCAGTTATGTTTAAGTCCCATGTAATAGGGGTGAGCCTGTAGCTATCAACCGGACACTCCGGGCTGCTACTGAGAAATTCCTGATGGAAAAACCCAATAACACTTTGTCCGAACTGGGAATAGATACCAGGACCACATTCATACAGTAATGTCATTACTAGGACTATACTTGAATGCCATAATATAAACAAAGGGACTTCATTCAAAAAGTCAATTAGATGGCAGTTGCTAGTCAAATAAACAAAACAATTGGAAGCATAGATAAATTTTCTGCTCTAATTAGAACGAGACGTGACAAAGGAAAGCTTTTATAGCGGAATAAATAACTATTCGTACGCTATTCCAATTTTGTTTGATTTGAAATTAGGGTTTAAGATTCAGATTTATTTGTGAACCATACTGTGATAGTGCGCGTATTTTTAGGAAAACAACGACGTGTTTTTTTTTTAATGATAAATGATTTATTTCTGTAACGATGTCTACGAACGAAGATGTGAACGTCAAATCCAACCTCATCTAGTTTTACGTACTGTAAAACTAGATGAGGTTGCATTTGACGTTTTACAGTACTAGGTTTGTACAAACACTTTTACACGTCAATCGTATTAAAAAAAAACTAGATGAGGTTGGATTTGACGTTCACATCTTCGTTCGTAGACATTGTTACAGAAGTAAATCATTTATCATTAAAAAAAAATAAAAAAATCATCATTATGAATAATTTAACTAAAGGATCTAACCTGCATTTCCTTAAATGATGTCGAGCTATTTCAACATAAATGTATGGATCAGCAGATTTTTTTTGCTCGCATTCAATATTCATTTGAAAGTAATTATTCATAGCGATTAGTGCAATGACTTCTTTTCCGATCTTCAGTTATTTTAATGACATCCTGTAAATTCTATAACCATTCCAAGATTCATACAAAAATCAGGCTAGTTATATCTGATTTTATAGACGTTAAACAAACACCGCTCTTGTTTGCAAAATGCAAAAGATAACTTGATTAGTGCGTAGAACTAATCAAGTTCTAATCATCGCTCTATGAATCAGCTGTACTAAACGTGCCACCATTGCGTTGCGAGTTCAATACAACAACGCTTTTAGGGGCGCTGTTGCCACTGCCACGTTATTGCAGTGCATCTGCAATGTATGCTCGAGCCAGAGTAGACAGCTTCTCAGTTGTGGTACGGAAAAATAACGCATCTCTTCTCACCATATTGCGGTACAGTGGCTGCGTAGTAACAGCCTCCTAAAAGCTGATGGGTCTCCGAAAGCCCCATAATGAAGTATCTGATAAAAACCACCCTGTTGGTATTAGAATTTAAGTACTAACATAACAAATAAGTTAAATTTTTTACTAATATCTAGAATTGTAAGTATTTTTGTATTGTAATTGGATCTAGTTGTCTGTTTAAAATAAATTATTATTGTTTTACGAGTAGGTACAGTCGGTGACCAGCATTACCGGACCCCTCTTCAATTATTCTTCTTTGTAAGAGGGGTCAAGTAATGCTGGTCACCGACTGTACCAGCTTTGTACAGCGTATAGTGCAGCTGGGCTTATAGGACAGAGGTGCCGCCACATAGCGTCGAATGACGTCACGATAATGTTGTTTACGTTAAAAAGGTTGTGTGTTTTCCTACAGAGCCGTTTCTTGAAACCGTTAAATATAACTTTTTCTTACGACCGCTATGTAGAAGCAGGGTAGGTAGGAGCAGTGGTGGCCCAGTGGTTAACGGCCTCGACTTACGAGTAGTAGGTCGTAGGTTCGAACCCAGACAGGCGCTTTACTTTGTGTAAATTATTTCATCACCACTGCTCTCAAAACGGTGAAGGAAAACATCGTGAGGAAACCGGCATGTCCTAGAACTAAAAATTCGAAGACATGTGACATCCACCAACCCGCACTGGGCCCGCGTGGTGGTTTATGGCCCACTCCCTCTCACAGTAAGAGGAGGCCTGTGTCCCAGCAGTGGGAACATTATAGGCAAATTATGCTATGTAGACGAAGGTAATATCCAGCGTAAACGTAGATGGGCCAAATAAAGTTATGGTTCGTTCACAAAACCAGGTAGGTACAGGGTGACCTCAGTAAAACTAAGTAAATAAATAAGTCGTGACCACAAACAACAAAGACAATGTATATCTAGCCAGGGGTCCTAACGTACCGCTAAAGTACGGGCACCCTACCGAGATATACGATTCAGCTGTTATTATTTATACTAGTTCAGGGAGAACGGGATCTGTTTATTTCTGTCTATTGTGCCCGCGCGTGAAATATTAGCACTTTGGTGTACTTATTGTGTACTTGGTTAGGTACCTAGTTTATGTACTACAATGGCTGGACTGTTCGGTGTAGTTCAGTTTCCAGCGTTGTATGAGTGCAAATTGTATAGGTACAGTAAAGAAAACCCATTAACATTAACTACTGTTTTCCAAATCTTAATTATCTTAAATATTTAATTGAAATCGGACCAAAAGTAAAATTTTAAGAAAATTAACACTTAATTATTTGGTGAAATGTTAATAAGGTTATTAAATCATTTTGAGGCAGATAGGGTAATGTTTAAAAGTAGTGCGTAGTGTTTACTAACTTATGTTGCTGACCGTACCACCTATGGCCACGTGTGGCCAATGTGGTTATTATTGGCTTTCTATAGGAAATATCCAATTCGTCGCTGTTATTTTTTTAGATAATTTAGATTAACTTGGTCGCCCAAAAGTTAAAACATTTGAGGAAAGTTTTCGTTGGTGGAAAATTACTTGCCACGTGCGAACTACGCGTCACACTGACGTCACGCAAAATCCTGCATCGCGCAAGCAGAGTTTACCGCGCAACTAGCATTTAATATATAACATCCCGACATCAACCGTCGAGCAGTTGCCCACCAGACACAACACCCGTCTGGTCGGAGGATCCTCCCTTTTCTATGGAGGATGAGTAAACTATACACCCTGTTCCTCATGCCTCTATAATGTGGACATCCAGTTTATGCTTATAATTTTTATTGGCATAGTGAAGATACTGTAGCAAGAAATAAACTAGAAAACCTGGATTATTTATGTATCGATGTGTGGTCTATGAATTTTCTAAATGAAATAAATTAAAACATCGTTTGTGCTACTCAGCAGGGCTTCCAAAATGGATATGAGAAATGCGTTGCTGTATCAGACGTCCCCTGCTGGCTAATAGGAACCGTTCCGGGCTATGATTGCGGAGATTAGCCAGCAAATTCTTATCTTTTACACAAAACTAATGGTTTGTGTGTAGGAACTAGCAACTAGCCAGAGAAAAAGCCAAATAATAAGCGTTTATTTGAACAAATAAGCATGATTTATTTACAAATTAATTCAAAGTCAAATTATATATTTCAAATAGGCACATAAGAGGCACTTTTGAACGTCAAAATTTACAAAAAAATAGAATTGATTCTAGGTGCCCCTTCCAAAAGGTAGTTTCGTATGGAGAAGAATGGGCAAGAAACTCCAGAGATATGAGATATGTTTTATATAAAATTTACTGACAAAGCACAAATATACTACTACACTACGGCAAAACGTTTTTATATTGTTACAATTCTCAGTAACTACATGGGTATTACAGAGCTCCTTACAGTTTTGCACTCTTACAGCCACGGTTTCTTAAAAATCGTTTCATAAATAAAACAATAGCATTTCTAGTTCAATTAGGGTTTATTTATTATCAAAAAATAAAAATAAACATTACCACCTAAAGCTTTTATGAAATAAGGTGGTTAGTAAGCACCATGACGGTTCGCATAAAAAATAATCCGGACAAGTTTAGTATTTACAGGCAAAAATGTATGGAAAAACTTATTTTTTAACTTTGCGGAGAGACACAGTACGGGCTGGACTGTTTTTATTGCTGCATTTTGCGCATCTTCGTGAAGGAGATCGCTCTGGCTGATATATAGGTACTGCTTTCCAGATAACATTCTGTTGGACCTGATGGTTTGTGGCGTTTTATCAGAACAGTTAATGGAGAAGATAGTGCAGAACTTGATTTGCGGTTCCTTGCCTGAGCTGGTTCTAGAATCCCTTGGTAAACACTGCTACGAAACTCTTTTGTATTAAATTGATCCAGTTCTGGATGGTGTTCTTTTTGAAGTTCTGTATACACTAAAAAGAGTTTATGACAGCGTAGTCTAGAAAGTGGAAAAAGATAAGATGCCACCCATTTGCGCGATTTTTGGTCGATGGCATAAGTACTTTTCGGTTGGTCGAATTGTCAACATAGTTCATACAACTAATGTATTTTATGACAGCTTTAGGACTTTTGTTTCGTATCTGTCTCCATTACCCCCCTGCGAGTAACAACACCAATCTTATTCTTATCTAAATAGTTGGTAAGAATAAAAACTGATCTCATGTTTTTCCACTTTAGAATTGCTGGCCAAAATTGTGTTATTCGTCAGCAGCCCAGAGTTTGAATTTGTGCCCGGTTTATGGCAATAGGCTCGCCCCCTATTGCATGGGACTTAAACATAACTGGCGAAATGTGGGTGTACTACACCTGTAGTACACCCACAGGTTGAGCAGAGGGTACCTACCCTCTGCTCAACCTTTCGGGGAAACAAGGCGTGATGATATAAACCTATCCAGTTCATCCCGTCGTCGTTCCATCGCCCCTCCCCATTTTATTATAATCTCAAATTAATATTTTTTTTATTCTTCGGTTTTGTGTTTTGCAGAATCCATTAAAAATTTATACCATAATTATGTCACTCCCGTAATTAAAAAAAAAATCTAATGCTACCTCATAATTATGTTGAAGTCCATCAAGCCGTGGCGTGAAAAGAGTGTGCCAAAGAAATAGACATACATACATACACTCGAAAAACACACAACCCTCTTTCTGGGGCAGTCGGGTAAAAATACTGTAAACATCTTAAAACGACCTAAAAATGTATAAAAATAGCTAACAAGTGAAACCGTAGTTTTTGGTTCAAATTAGATATACTTTTAGGAATTTATTTTTCAAGAGAACGTTTTTTCTTTCGCTTTTTATTAAAATGTGCCTCCTATGTTATGCAATACTTTTAAGATAGCGAGAGTTTATTCCTAAAATCAATTGGAATCAGTCAGTCAGATTGATGCTACAATTATTTTGATATTTAACGACATCACACATCACTTTAAAAAGTGCTTTCTTACTTATTTATACACTGCCTCGTTGGTCTAGTGGTTACAAGCACTACTGCTGAGCATGACGTTCTGGGTTCCCGGGTCAGGCAAAGTGTTATTGGATTTTCCAACTAGAATATCTCACTTGCAGCGCGAAGTCGAGTTGTGCCCGGTTGATGGTAATATATATTACATGGGATTTAAAAATAACTGTTGAAATGTGGGTGTACTATGGGTACACCTCTGCCTTACCCTCGAAATACAGACTTGATGTTATGAAAAAAAAAAAACTCAATTTTACAATGTTTTTTTGCAAAGCAACAAATTAAGACGATTTAAAAAAAATGCCAAAATATGCCTTGATCGATGCAAAGTTGTGACCTTTGTAACAGAAAAAAATAAAACCTTTTTCTTATATTTAATTACGAGTAGCACTTTCTGGAATTAAATCGAGAACCTTGCAAGGACATGAGAAGTCCATTACAATGCGACCTTACACTGCACTTGTTTCACTAATGGCCACCCAGTGAACTGCTGGACCTTTACGCCATGTTCAAACTATGATTTATTGAGTACTTTCGGATTTGCGATTAACAAAAAAACCAATGTATAACCAGGTACTGCAAACTGTAAAATTTTCTCATTAGATTTTTAATTTAACCATCATTTAATCACCAACCAACATTTAAGAGGAGGCTCCCTAATTCTATGTTAATTTGCATGAATATTCTGAAACAGTCACACATACAAGCAAAATTAAACTTTAGTATATGATTTATTGGATCTTTTTCATTCCATGTTGAAGACAGTTACGTAATTGTAATTTTTTTTCTCAATAAATTTGTTATTCGAAAATCATGTCTTTTTTAAGGACATTTCTAAAAAACAATCAAGATTGTTTAGGTTTTATGTCTAAAATAAATATTCACAGCAAGAAAATATAGTTTATTATCCCGACACAAAATATTTTTTCTCTAGATCAATTATTACTTTAGTTATAAACGAAATAAGAATTGAGACTTACGCTATTTAGTTTCGTGCTCGAACACAATCAAAGAGCGCACGTGATATTCAACTTTATTACTGATGTATTAGCGTTTAGCACATAACGGAGTGGCGGGGAGCGAGGGGCGGAGCTTGCGTTAAAAATTTGATTTAGACTGCCCGCTCTTAAGGTTTAAAATCATTTGGAGACATTTGACCGCTTGGTATAACCTGATATGCTGGCGACTGTACCTACCTCCTAAATTGCTATAAGGATCTTTTGGTAAAAATTAATAGTGAACTTTTTTTGTGAAGTTATCTTAAACTGATGAAAAACAAGATGGCGCCGTTAGTTCTAATTTTGAACACGCGCCAAACGATCCTTGTAATACAACTTTACATAGTTTTTTTGACGGGAGCAGAATAAGCAACAAACTTTTGAATTTGAAAACAGAACAGCTTATTTGTCAAAAAGAAAACGTTACGAGTTTATGCCAGCCAGCAAGATGTCAGCTTGTTTGATTGTAATGAAATAAAATTTATAAGGCCCGCAGTGTTCCTAAGATCTTCAGCTTATTACTCAAACTACGTAAATTCATCTACAATCAAATAAAAATGGCTTTTCTACCAAACCTATACACGAGTTCTACTCAAAACGTGAAGACATCCAGTCGCGCTATCTACTCAGACACCGATCTAGGCTAAACATACCAAGTTCTCGACTAAAAATGCACTCAAAAAGTCCCTATGTAATGTCCATTAAAGTATATAATAAACTACCCGGATCAATAAAAAACGAAGAAAAAACTCACACATTTCTAAAAAAACTAAGAGATTTTTTGTTAAAGAAAAGCTACTACTCATTAAATGAATATTTAAGTGATATACATATAAAGTCATAATTTTAGTAGTCAAAATTAAATATTTATATTATATTTATTAATTATTACAAGATCTCCCAATAGATACCTATTTATATTCTATATTATAAATACCTACTATTAGTTTATCTTAGAAATTACCTACCTACTGTATAATAATTATAATTTACAAGTGCTTCCTCTCTCCTAACTCACTTATTTGCTGTGCCCGACAGGGTCCATGTGATCTAATTTTAAGTTTTACCACCTAAGTACTACATGTGGAATGCAATAAAGTATTGAGTATTGAGTATTGAGTATTGAGTAATACAAACCCATTAAACTGAATAAAAAGAATACAAACAAAAAGATTTGTTTTTTACTGGCTGGCAATTAAGTCACATGTATAATCTATATCTGTATATAATGGGTCCCGTGGTACATCAGACTAATGTATCGAGCCCCCAAGGGAAGCCTTAAGTACAATAAACAGGAAGGTTTGTTATTAAGGCGCTGGCAAGAGGCAAATGATAAAAGGCATGTCTTAAACAAGACAATTGCGACAATTGCCTAATCTATATAGTTTGTGGTAGCGGAAAAAAATAGACATATATGTTATTCTTGAACATATTTCTCAGTACATGATTGTCACCAAAATCAACGTACGGTTGGTATTTAATTAATAACAAGACGTCTTATTTGTATGCAGAACTTGGTGGTTTTTTATGTTCCATTACTCAACTCAATTTTGAGTAAATAGATAATTGCTTCAAATTTTACAATAAATTACAAGCGTTGTGTCATCGCGCTTTTCTTTCTTTTGTATGCAGTCTGACAGTGACTGCGGTTTAGCTGTTGTCACCGCCTTAAGGCCCAATTTGGCGCAAATGGTGTTATTATTCGGGCTCGTGGCTAAATAATAACGGCCCCACGGGTCAATCGAAGGCTAGCTAGCTTGTCGCGGTCGGTTCATGGATGGGTGATTATCCACTATATATTGAGACCCCTCCGTGACTCGGAAAGCACGTTAAGCCGTTGGTCCCTGCTGTCATTCATTGATCTTTGATAGTAAATACGGGTAGTCAGAAGCCCAAAAGTATGACAATCAGTCTTACCAAGGGGTATCGTGTTACTCAGTAACTGGGTTGTGGAGGTCAGATGAGCAGTCACTCCATGTAAAATACCGGTATTAAACCTCTGATTTTGCTTTACTGTTAAAACCACATTGATACTTATTCTAATTGCAATAAAATTGCTGTTGCATTGCTATCACTGACGAGTTTGTCAAAATCACAGTGATCCTTATTCTGGTTACAATGCGGTTGCTTTTCGGTTGCTGCTGTCAGACATGAATTAACTGTGAATGGACTTCAGCGACCCACTGACTTTATTTCAAAATGGAGGCGCACCCCGCCGCAGGCGCGTGAGCAGGCAAAGGTATTTACGCATACAGCCTATGCAAAACATTTGTGCATGCGGTCGTAGCTACCTACTCCAAAATTTGATAAAACTTTCAGGAGTGTTTACACTGCATGAGAGCTTGTTCAAACGCTTCCAGTGAATGCAAACGGGGCTTCAATGTTTGTTATCCTGAATAATTCTGAAACGTAATTTTAACGGCGTGTTTTGTAACATTCGTTTTGCCAGAACTTAACTAACTTATGTAAATATCCAATGGGTAAAAATATTATCGCCTTGCTGAATATAGGGCGGTGAAAGTTTTACGTGGAACTGGGCAGAACTTAATACCTAAATACTTAGTATGTATCTATACAACTATAAGATACACTTATTTGATTAATTATTTAAATTTTTCAACGCACATTTTCAATTATGATTTCCATTTTTTTTTTTTTTTTTCGTCGACTCCATAAATGCTTTATTGAATGGATGACATTGGCCATTTATTAGGGTTCGGTACCCAAAGGGTAAAACGGGAATCCTATTATTAAGGCTCCGCTGTCTGTATGTCTGTCTGCCTGTCTGTCTGTCCGTCTGTCACCAGGCTGTATCTTATGAACCGTGATACTTAGACAGTTGAAATTTTCACAGATGATGTATTTCTGTTGCCGCTATAACAACAAATACAAAAAAACAGAATAACATAAATATTTAAGGGGGCTGACATACAACAAACGTGATTTTTTTGCTCGTTTTTGCTAGGTATTGATAACGGCAACAGGTAGACGCTTGAAATATTCACAGCATATTTAGTTATAATTATATTAAATTTAAAAATAAATAATTAAATTAAACCCTTATTAATAATTAAATAAAACCCTTCGTGCGCGAGTCCGACTTGCACTTGGCCGGTTTTTTTTCTAGGGTTGCCTTTATCTAAACTCATAAAAATAATAATAAATGTGTTCATTTCTAACTCTGTTTAGCAATCTACTTATCTCTATTTCCAGATAAAAACCCAAACAAAACAGTATCAAAATGAGTTCAATTAGCCAAACTTTAGCTATCGCTTGCCAACCAGCTTATGTGTCAGAGTTACATTTTCAAAAGTTTAACTAAATATATTTTAAAGTAACTAGCGTAGTCTGGCCGTAAAGTACTGTTTTTATGTCACTTTGTCCTTATATTCCATTATGGACGGGTCCCAACGCTTTTATACTGAGTTTATGGAGTTAGTACTTTAGTGCAGTTTTGAATAGAACTTGGTTTGTGCCTGGTGTCGTAAACTGCAGGAGTGCATTCTAAACTTAGTTTTGATTGTCATTTGTTTGAATTTTTCAGGGAAAGGCCGTATTATGAGAAAAATAACTATTTATTAGTGGCTTTTGTGGACAAGATATTCATTCAGATTTGTTACTTGTAATGGTCGTTTGGTTTAAATAGGTTTTTATTTTTATATAGATTCTTTAATATTTTGTGAATGTGAGGAGAACGTTTGTAGGCTTAATAGACTGTAGATTTTTAGACCATTTTCTATTTTGTAAAGTACCTGGTACTTGTTGACGGGCCTACACTGTCCTCCCATACCTATTAACACTGTAATTTGAAAACATTGTAAAAGCCAATTATTTTTAAAAGAGTAACCGTGAAGTTTCTTGCCGGCTCTTCTCCATAGGAAACGACCAATTGTAACCGTGCACCTAGCTTCTGATGGTTCATAAGTGCCCATGTAGGTTAATATGAAATAAGAAAAATTGATTTTTTTTTGAGACTAGAAAAATACAGTAACCTAATGCTATTGTTTATTTATTTAATCAATAATTTATTTATTTTATTATTTATGTACACACAATAAAATACACAGAGATACGACAAACTTATGATTTAGAATACAAAGGTACCTACTGCTTTTTCTTAAGAAATTTCTTCCAGCAGATCTGCGAAAGGAGAAATGTAGACAGTGTGTGAGAACAAGAAGAAAAAAATATGAATGTGCGAAGTAAGACTTCGCACATTCATATTTTTTTCTTCTTGGACACTTGGACTTTTTCTTCTTGGAGTTTTTTCTTCAGCTTTAATGGTAAATACAGGTACCAAAATCAAAATCATTTTTTTTTATTTCACATAAACCTACATGGGCACTTATAGTGTAATACAAATACCCATAATAACACTTACCATTAGGATCAGGAGGCTTGGCATTGTTGCAATGAGCAAATTTATAGCTCTGTCCGAAAAAGCATGGTTCACGTTTGCCAACGCCATGGATTGATGATGAATGCCGTTTGCAAATGGCCGCCATCGTAAGTCCCATAGTGCATCTGAAATTATGGTGTCTAAATGAAAACTTAATTGTATCTTTGTAGAGTATTGTTAGTGTATCGAATTTATATTATTATTAAGTGATTTTTTTAGTTCCATTTATTTGTATTACAGTGTTTGTTTATGTATTTTTTATTTTTATTTTAACAATTACGCATTAATACACGTAAATATATATAAGTACTTTTTAATTTTATCGATAAGTACATACTACATATGTACTATAATCAGAATCACACATATTATTCTGTGGAATTTATTTTACTTACCCGATTTATTATGCCACACAGGGGGGCGTCATTACGTTATTCCATGGTTTCTGCTGAAAATCAGCGCTGTGACAATAGGTTTGTCCGAAGTCACAGCATTTTGCTGAGCAAAGACCTGTTCTTGCACAGATGTGACGCACGGTTATTGTAATTGTTCATAATTAGTATGTTTCAAAAGTAGTTATTTTTCCACTCGGCAATCGGCATTTTGTTTTTGTTTTCATTGTTTGTTTGTCGACTTTGTTGTCATCACATAGACCATAGACTAATATATATAGAATGAGATTATAAACTAGTTAGTAAACACTTTGTAAATTGTCTTTGGTCCCTGACATCAACCAATGGACAAGATTGTCAGAATGCTTAAAGTATTGGATGCGAGGCTTTTGGCTACTTTGTATGTTTCTTTTTTTTTTGACTTATTTTGTTGTACTGTGCGTTTTGTTTGTGAAGAATAAATAATTTTTCTTTCTTTCTTTCTTCTTTTTTAAACGTCAGAAGCTAGGTGCACGGTTCCAATTGGTCGTTTCCTATGGAGAAGAGCCGGCAAGAACCTCCACGGTTACCATTTTAAAAAAAGTGGGCTTTAACAATGTTATAAGTTACAGTGTTAATAGGTATGGGAGGACAGTGTAGGCCCGTCAACAAGTACCAAGTACTTAACAAAATAAAAGATAGTTTACAAAGCTACAGTCTATTAAGCCTACAACGTTCTCACATTCACAAATTAAAAAAGAATCTATATAAAATATTACTAAAGTAATAAAAATAAAAACCTACATATTTAAACCAAATGACAACATTGTCATTACAACTGTAAAAAAAAAACTGAATAAATATTCTGTCCACAAGTCACTAATAAATATTTTAAATTAAAATTTGTAGGTTATGTCAAAGTATGTAAAATACAGAAATAAAAATCGTAATTTAGGAGCAGTTAATAGACGTTCACATAGTTATGCCGTTAATGAGGTACCAGGGAAGCCACATGTGCAGCACCTACACTAAACAAAAAATACATAAAGCAGTTGAGAGGAAGGGTAATGCTCTTTTACTCGATATTTGAATACAGAAACAGTTTATGTACTAGACAATAACAAATAATAGAAAAATACGTACAAAGTGATACTTATTTTTTTTGAAATAATCATCATGTAATTACTAAATAACTGGACTTCCAACTTACATTGTCAGCTGATTCAAATCATAACTGACATTCATTGACAGTTTTATGAAATGGCTTTAATACGGAAAAATTGACGTAGGGTGTCAATTTGTTTAACAATTAATTTTCTTGGTTTTACATGATGATCATTTAAAAAATACACCATTATACTCCATTGGTTCCCCATTTCTTCCCGTGGGTGTCTTAAAAGGTGACTAAGGGACTTATTAGAGAATGGGCAGCAGCGTTCTCTATGCATTTTTTTTAGGCTAGCCCGCCTGCCAAGCGTGGCGATTATGGCAAACACCCCCCCTTAGGGGGAAGCCTATGTCCAGCAGTGGAAGTTTTTTTGGCTGAAATGATGATGATGACTCCATTGGTTTAGGTAATTAAATAAAGGTTAACAAATCGGAAAAAGGGTTTTTATAGATGACACTTTCTTGTTTAAAAATACGTTGTAACTTAACCCTTGTCCTCTTTTATTATTGTATGTTAAACTTTATCATTTATTATTAAACTAGTCTTCGTAGATGTAACTGCTTGAGCACAATTTTTTAGTTCGATTTATAATAATAAGTACTATAATATTTTGTAATAATATATTATGTCTAATATGTTTAGTATGGGTAAAGAGCCCAAAAAGACAGATTCTCTAAACGTCAACGAAGGGTACAACTGTGACGTAGCATTACAGTATTACGTTTAGTCCGTTCCTTAACAGCTCTCTCGTCACGTGTTTTTTTGTTTACCTTTATTTAAATACCTAAACCAACGGAGTATAAGTTATTTTCCTGTACGTTCGTGAACAAATGCCTTGTTGGTCTAGTGGTCGCTTGTGTGTGTGTCTTGAGTGGTGCTGGGTTCGATTCCCAGGTCGGGCAAAGTGTTATTGGGATTTTCCAGTAGGAATTTCTCAGTAGCAGCCAGGAGTATGGATTTGTGCCCGGTTGGTGGCAATAGGCTCGCCCCCTATTACATGGGACTTAAACATAACTGGCGAAATGTCGGTGTACTATAGGTACACCTCTGCCTAACCCTTCGGGGATTAGAGGCGTGATTTTATGTTTGTGATCAATTTGTATCTGTAAAGTCGTGTAAGTAAAACAATACATTTTGTTTTTCACAATCAAAGATTCACAAAAAGTGTACCTGCATCATATACCCAGTTTAATAAAGTGCTCATCTTTATGAAGAACCTGAACCGCCACCCGAACCTGTGAACCTGGTGGCTGGTGGTGAATCTGTGTCATTTAATAATGTCTTTACATTATTAAATGACACAGGTTGATCCTAATCATCATTTTCCTGTCTTATTCCCAACTATGTTTTGGTCGGCTTCCAGTTTAACCGGATGCAGCTGAATATTAGTATTTTATATGAAGCAACTGCCTATCTGACCTGCACAACCCGGTTACTGGGTAACACGATACCCCTTGGTAAGACTGGTTGTCAGACTTTCAGGCTTCTGACGTCCCGTAACAACTATCAAAGATCTACAAATAACAACCGGGACCAACGGCTTAACGTTGTTTCCGAGGCACGGAGGGGTCTTGGTATGTAAAGATGGTTACCCATCCACGGACCAACCGTGGCAAGCGTAGCCTAACCTGATCGAACGACCCATGCGAAGTTAGTACTTAGCCATAAGCCCCTCATAGGTTGATCCTTATATCCCTCTAAAATTGGAAGGCAAAACTGTTTTGGGAGTAGGTGTTGATAATGGCAGCACTGCGGGCCCCGGAAAAATCCCAGGAATCCAACACGAGCGCATTCCGCTGCATTTGATCCTTGCTTGCGCAGGCCAAATCCCGGATACACCGGGAAAATTTGTCGTTCGGAAACAATTCTAAAATGCATCGACTAAAGTAGAAAAAAGGTGGATTAAAGGTAGGCTTTGGGAAGTATATTTTAGTAGTTAAGTTAGTGTGACTCTTTAGGATATCGCTCTGAACGTCTTTCTTTAGTACCTCCGTATTGTTTGTACAACAGCACAATGTTTCAGTCAGTAGTTTCAGTAAAGTCTTACAAAACTAAAACATTAATTGAAACCAATGTAACCTACAGATATATTTCATTTATGTGAGAATGCTGGTATTCGTAACACATGTTAAATCTTTCTTTGGATACCAGAGTTCATACAAAGACTGCATATAGCACTAACGGTTGTATAATTTTAATACGCTATTAGTGTTTAGGTACGCATGGTGTTGTTTTTGTGTTTGATTGTTCAACCATTTATTTTTAGGGTTCCGTACCCAAAGGGTAAAACGGGAACCCTATTACTAAGGCTTCGCCGTCTGTCTGTCTGTCCGTCTGTCACCAGGCTGTATCTCATGAACCGTGATAGTTAGACAGTTGACATTTTCACAGATGATGTATTTCTGTTGCCGCTATAACAATAAATACTAAAAAACTGAATAAAATAAATATTTAAGGGGGCTCCCATACAATAAACGTGATTTTTTTACTCGTTTTTGCTCGATATTGATAACGGCAACAGGTAGACGCTTGAAATTTTCACATAATATTTAGTTATACGAGTATATTCGCTTTAAAAATAAATAATTAAATAAAAATAAAACATATGTTTAAGTGGGCTCCAATACAACAAACGTGATTTTTTGCCGTTTTTATAGATAATGGTACGGAACCCTTCGTGCGCGAGTCCGACTCGCACTTGGCCGGTTTTCACTAAATAAATCTTATTCTTAAACCTTGACAGTATCATCTGATTAAGTGACTCTCCAATTTAATTAAATAAGCATCAAACATTCACACAAGAAATGGCCATTGACGTAGAAGTTTGAAGACACCAACATTACATTAATGTTCGAATTCAATCCCAAACTTAAATATGAATCACAATAACCTAAACCCTTTAGTATTCATTTGAATACCTACCCTGAAAAGGGACTAAGTATATGTACGCAGGAGAATAAATTAAATAATAATAATAAATTACTAACAAAATCACGGACAGCACGGAAATAACATCCAAATTACAAATATTTTCACACAATAACATCCAAAATAAAATATAATCTACATATCTCTAATCCTGAAGTTTCAAGAGTGACAGATTTCCTGACGAGGGGTCCCCTAGTCCCCTATATTCGTCGACTGACATTTCTATTAGCAGGCAATTTTTATTCCTGAAATTTATTCGTAAAGTTCTGCAGCGATTGTCAATTTTTTACTTTGACGACGAGGCTGCACACATTTGATTTGTTTTTACTGTGGCAGAAAAATACAATATTGGTACCGACCACGATTCTGTTTTGTTTTGATGTTTCTTTTTCTTTAACGTTTGAGAATGCTTTCGACGCGGCCGAAATTGCAACGTTCACGTACCCATTAGACCGTAAATTATGTGTTCATAGGTCTAGTGATAACGAATTTACTTGGCTGGTAAGGACCTACTGGTCCTTAGATACTTACTAGGTATATCAAAAATAATGCATTCATTTAAATCTAAAAGTTGGAACTTTGCCCGGATAAAGGGTATTTTATGAGACATGATAACATCTGTATGCTTGGTCCTGCGGGTAAATGTAACTACATATTGTTTAATACTTCTATAATTTTCTTTATTTTATTTTTCTTTCTTCATAATTGGTTCACATATTTATACACATTGAGACATCAATTATTGCGTAAACTTCACATAAACCTACAGGGGCACTTATGAAACGTCAGAAGCGTTCCAGTTGGTCCTTTCCTACGGAGAGGAGCCAGCAAGAAACTCCACGGTTACTCTTTTAAAAATAATTAGCTTTTACAATGTTTTTAAATTACAGTGTTAATAGGTGTGGAAGGACAGTCAACAAGTACCAGCTACTTAACAAAATAGAAAATGGTCTACAAATCTACAGTATACAGGATGGAAACTTTCAGCGGGGCAGTAAGGGGAAGTACCTTATCCGTTGCAGTCTTAAGAGACTATCCATAATTTTTTATGGAATTTTGATCCCCATTCACAGATTTTGAAAAAAATTAAAAAAATATAAAAAAATGAAAATGGGCAATTTTCTCTCTGCCCGCATACAGGCAACGGAAGGAACACGGGTGGGTTTTAGTCAGTAAAAGTCTGACACGCCCTCCCGCTCCGCCCAGAGCGGGAGAAGTTACATGATAATTTCCCACACAAAAAAAAAACTGTAATAAGTCTGAATTAATATCCTATCCTATCTTGTGTCTTAATAGTAGGTACCAGCCTCATTGCTTAGAACAATGATGAACATTTTGTAAGTAAATTGAGGTAGGTAAATAGGACAGATACACGCTCCGCAAGTGGCACGTCAAAACTTGGCTAATTAGCCACATTTTCGTCTTGTCTCTTTTTCGCTCCCGATAATTATGACATGCCGTCCTACTTCCACGTGTCATCTAATAGCGGGACATTATGCCGTTTTTGAAGATCGAATGTTGAGTAACTATCTACGTCTTTTTACTTATAATAACATTGGCTTAGAATCTATAATTCTATCCCTATATACCAGCTAATATTTGGGTCACGAGATCTGTTAGAAACTCATTCTAAACTACACAAAGGTTTTCTGAGGAGACAAAGTCCAGAGAGGTCCAGAGTAAAGATAAGGTTAATTCTTATTACCATCATTTAAGTGAAATTAAAATGTACCGATTTTAAAGTCGCAAAGGGACGTATTACTACATTCTTTAAAATGTTATTTACGATTCTGCCGGCTTTTATTCCAGAGAATTATCTTGGAGAGAGAAAGACTGTCTCAAAAAATGAAAATTTAAGTGTGATTGGAAAGATCTTGGGAGTACGCCATCCTGTCCTCAGTTATGTGTTGTCGTTCGATATATCGAGGCGTCAAAATAAATATTTTTATTCGTTGTTATAGAAATAAGCTTAATACGTAATGGCTAAGATATATAAATGTGACGATGAATGCGGGGTAAGGCTCATAACAAGATGGCGTTTACGCAATCATTTCTAAATACGTTCCAACATGTAATGTATGAAAATGCTCTGTCGGAATTAATATCAAAAGTGATTCGTTCAGTTTGATGTCGATTAAAACGCTGACAACAGCTAAACCGCTGCCACTGTCAGACTGCATACAAAAGAAAGAGAAGCGCGAGTCATCGCACTTCTCTTTCTTTTATTTTGTTGTGTGTTTTTGTTTTATTAAATCGCAAGCGTTGTGTCAACAACGCCTGCAATTGAATGCAAAATATGAAGCACTTATCTGACTTATCTATTTACTCAACAATGAGTTGATCAATCGAAAATAAAAAACAACCAAGTTCTACATACAAATAAGATGTTCTTGTTATTAATTAAATATCCACCTGTACGTTGATATTTAATACAGATATTTTGGTTTGAAACTCAAAGTAAAGGGTTAGTTTACCGTTAATTCATATCGAGATTTATTTTTCTAAACGTGTTTTGGTAACAACCAAGTTCTGAGAAATATGTTCAAGAATAACATATATTTTGTCCGCTACCACAAACTATATAGATTTAGAAATTTTTTTGTTTAATAAAAGTGTTAGAATATATACTATATATACTTGTAAATCTGTAGCCTTGTTTAAATGACATTAGAACGTTCTATTGTAATCTGTGAGCATCGTTATATAGCCAACTCTTTCTTTTTGTGCTAGCTCGCTCTTCCCTTTTTGCACGTCTGCCATTGCATAGTTTGCATGTGTCGCTCTTTTATTTTTACTATTGTTAAATATACCACTGTTATTTTATCAAAACCTCGTTTAATTTAACAATAAGCCTACTTATATCATTTGCCTCTTGTCAACGCCTTAATACATCTTGAATAGGTACTTTAGGGATCTCGTTTCATTGTTGTAGTGTCTTTAGGTAATCTAATTGTAGTTAGCATAGACAGTCTCACACACTAAATTATATTACCCAGTTCTTATTTATCTGCATAATCATCTTTTTTCTGACTGGCTCGTCTACTTTTTGCAAGCGCTACTGCTAAGCATGATATCCTTGGTTCGATTCCTTGGTCGAGCAAAGTTGTATGGGTTTTTCCATCTGGAATTTCTCAGTAGCAGCCTGGAGTCTGGATTTGTGCCCGGTTGATGGTTTTCCTATAGGCATATCTCTGCCCAGCACTTCGAGAAATACACGCGTGATGTTATGTTATCTTGTTACAAGACACAAATAACATTTCAATAAGAAAACAGCATGCTTCTAATACATGAATCGGCACGTATTTGCGCGCAGAACCTTCGCATTTATGCCGTGGTACCAACAGATAATAACACAGTATCATAAGTGGCTGTTTCCTGTTTGATATATTGTAGGTAAAAGGCTTCGTAATTAAGAAATATTAATATAATGTTCAGCTATATCTGGTTAGGTTGATGTTTAACTATTTTTTAAGAAAAGGCTTGGGATCATGATGATTTATACGGATGGAATGTGGTGACTATAAAACATGTGTTCTACCTCATGCACATAGGTAGGCACATCAAATATTACTCATATCATCCACTGGTCAGCTATACAGGATGAGTAATATTTGGTAGGTACAATTCGGGAAATTAATTGTTAGCTAATTAATTTTCTAATTTAAACCTATCGTCAACATTACAGTACCTAAGAGTAGTAGTCATTAGGTCCATGTAGTCATTACAGTAATCTCTTACAACTTTCAAGAAATGGCAGTTGTGATTTGAATACACGGACAATTTAATTTTGTAGTCAATTTGTGTTCATGAAGAAACCATAGCAGTTTTTGTTAAAGTTTAAAAGTTTGATGTCAAGCTCGATAGATGGCGTTGGCGTCGAAATAGATCGCGCTATGGTTTCGTTACCGCGATTTAGCTACGGTCTTGCAATTTTTTAATGAAATATACCAGCTTAGATCAGGACACGATTGTGGTGTTATTTTCAACCCTGTTAGTGTTCACATAAGTTCAATAGTCCACTCCAAACTATTACTAGCTCGGTAATTAACAATTTGCTTTACCATTATTTCCTGACTTAACAATAAAAAGTATGGTGGTAGTGTATGCCCTACAATCCCTACATCGTGCATCAATTTATATGGCACCAGTTACAATCGGTTCCTATCACCACCGATTATAGCGACCGAGCGGCCATTAATAAAATGTACGAGTCGTTTCTACTTTTCTGCATGTTTGATGTATCGGGTTGATAAAATTATTACTATTTCTGATCCTTTATTTTGTTATTTTTCGTGTCAAATGAAATAATCAAATAAATCAATCATTTTATAAATCAAATGTCTATAAAATAAATTCAAGTCACATTCATTTATTTATTTAACAGGGGGCCCAAAATGGACGCTTTGGCATTATTTCATACATCCCGCAATTCATCTGTTTGACAGCTGCTATTTGACATTAGACTTCATTTTATCAATTCATGATTTGTGGACCATTTTACGTAACTCCATACAAAACTATCAAACAGATGAATTGCGGAATATGAATTGTACGCAGACCATATTATGATTCTGCCAAAGCGTCCATTTTCGGCCCCCAGTTTATGTACACACATATAAACAGACAAGAAGAAAGGAACATAAAAATACGTACATACATGCGTATGTCATTTAATATCTAGATCCGAAAAAAGTACTACATAACATAAAATAACATCATGCCTGTAATCCCCGAAGGGTTAGGCAGAGGTATATACCCTTTAGTACACCCACGTTTCGCCAGTTATGTTTAAGTCCCATATAATAAGGGGCGAGCCTATTGCCATCAACCGGGCACAAATCCTGACTGCAGCTAATACCTACAAATGGCTGCACAAAATGTCCCTTGCCGATCGAATCGAGCCCACAACCATAGAAGCACAGAAGTCAAATTGCACCAACAGTGCTGTCCAATTTATAAGCCATCAAATAAAAATTCATATAAAAAATGGCTTAATTTTCTTTCCAACACGTTTTTTTTTGCAGCAGATCATTTTGATTCCTACTCAATATATTGTGCCGTACGTAAATGCAGCGAGGCGAATCGCACGTTATCGGAGACCGTTAATATCGCGCCGCTTGCGATCGCAACACATCGGCCGGCATCGCACAGATTATTGCGACCACTCGCTGTCTATAAATATGCCGCCGACTGTACTTGCTGTCTGATATATAGCGTTCGGTTCGAGAGATTTGTGCGAAACCGGAATACAATACATTATATCTCGCTTTGGTGGTTATTTTATCGTGATATTTATTTTAGTGTGGAGAGGAATATTTCTTTGGTGAATTGATTTTTTTTGGTGCTTCTGTGGAGGTTAGTGGTCTTAGAATGAACGACTAGTATAACTCAAGTGCTATTCTATAAAAAAACTCACGTGAAAACTGAGGTAAAGTGAGTTTCGTCAGGTAGACACTACAGTTCACTTTAAGCTCAACACCAAAGTTTTAGGGAGTTTGTTGCGCCACTTCTTCTTTCCAGCTAAAGCACTATGTAGTGATGAAGGGCGGGCGTTTTTGGGGTACTGTGCTAAGTAATTTTCACGTTCGAAAAGTGCTGATTCTCAGCCTAGTTTGAATAAATGGCTTATGATTTTGATCGTCACGGTGAGATTTTTAAAGAAATGGTCAGCTGCATGTCGATTCTGTGACCATCTCACTGTGAAAACTTACTAGGTGAAGTGAGCGTGGAGTGAACGGTCAGTGTCATCCGACGTGATGCTAGGGATGGACCATTATTAAAATCTCGATTATGATTGTAAATGTAATCCTTGGTCCATCCCTAGCATCCGACCTGGATGACACTGACAGTTCACTCCACGCCACGATTACTTCATCTAAGTTTTCACGGTGAGATGGTTACAGAATAGCACTTCTGGTATGGCACGCTTATAACTAATCTTAGGTGCTTGAGGAAAAGCCCTTCCTTGGAAGTAAAGTTCTACCACACTGTACATTTATCTGTGTCGTCAAATAACTGTGTTTTTGTGCTGGTGTCTTGCACGTGAAACATTTAATTTTCGTCTTTCATAGTGGGATTGCATCGCATAAGAGGCTAGCTATTTTTTATCGGTGGTCGCCAAATTTGTATCTTAGGTACAGCCCGGTAAAGCTTTACCACGCATTGGCGATTACTGACAAATGCGTGCACTGACAGGACAGGTCCACTCAAATCTGTATGGTTCCTTGCTCAAAAGACCATTTCAAACACCAATATTCATGGTCCTCAAATGATCTGACCAAGATTATTTCCGAATTTTGTATACTCATCGACATTGTTGAACTTTATACAGGGTGGAATTTTGTAATGCCACCTGGAGGGAAAGTACTCTTAATACTGCAGATAGAAAGTTTTACTCAAAGGAAACATTCCTTTATTTTTGAATAGAAAGCAAACTGCATTCAAAGATTTTCGAAAATTTTCGTCTCCCACACCCGGGAATCGAACCGGCTAAAATCTGAAAAAAATATACCCTGTACTTTTAATGCATCGATCGTTAGGGTCAATTATAAGGATGAAATCTCTCTAACAAACATGATAAATTAAATGAAAGGAAAACCAGGAAATCTTAAATTAATTTAATTATTTACAAAAAATGGTAAACTAACTAATCAGTTGCTCGAAATGGGCTCCATTCTCTTGGATACACAAATTTATTCTTTTAACGAATTCATTTCTAGTAATCTTTAATAAAGTGTTGTGGTGAATATTATAAATCGTATTCTGAACTTCAACTCTCAACTCGTTGTCATTCGCATAAGATTTCATGTAAATTTGATTTTTTACATATCCCCACAAAAAAAAAATCTAATGGGGTGAGATCTGGCGATCTCGCAGGCCATCTGATTGTGCCGTTTGTACCAATCCAGGTATTAAAATGGTTATTAATGTAGGCAGTAGTGATTCTGCTGTTATGTGCTGGAGCACCATCTTGCTGTAGAATTATTTGGTTTCGCTCTTCCTCGGGGAAACCATTTAACTCGTTTCTTAAGAGATCCAGTATTTCAATATACTTGACAGTGTTTAAATGACCTTCGTACACGTGGACTAACACTACGTTATTTCTCATAATTCCGCACCAAACGTTGAAAGAAAATCTTACTTGATTGTTAGTTTCATGAACACGAACAGGATTCACTCGAGACCAATAATGGTTATTGCGGCGATTGGTTGGTTTCGTCAGACCATACAATGTTACTCAAAAAATTAGGGTTTCCGTCAATTTCTCCAAGCATGTTTTCACAAAATTGTAATCGTCTGTCACGATCCCCAATATGCAATTTTTTAATTGCATATTGGGGATAAATAAATTACTTATACTTTTTCAGCACTTTAAGTACGCGACTGTGGGTTGTTCCTAATTCATCGGCAGCATCTCTACTTGAAGCCTTTGGAAATGATTCGAACTAGATGTTAAAACATCTAGTTCAAAATCGAAATAGTTTTGCTGAATAGTTTGCAGTCTCTTCTTGAAACCACCCGTATTCTTTAAATTTTCTACCATTCTTTTCAATACGAACCGAGTTGGTGCCTGTCGGTCTTGATATCTCTCTCCATACCACCGCAGAGCTAGATTCATGTTTTTGTTATTTAAAAAATAAGCTTCCATTAAATCAAACTGTTCTTGATAAGCCATTTTCACCGTGAGACAAAATGTGAAATGAGTTGTAAAAACAATCAAATGTGAATAACAACTATGACAATCTAATTTTCAAATTTTAATCTAACATTCCATATTTAAATTACCTCATACACGCAGCTACGAGTATGTCGCAAAGAAGTCTGCATTACAAAAGATGGATGTTAGTTAAAGAACTTTAACTTGACTCATTGAATTTGTAACTTCAGATTTCCTGGTTTTCCTTTCATTTAATTTATCATGTTTGTTAGAGAGATTTCACCCTAACGATCGATGCAATAAAAGTACAGGGTATATTTTTTTCAGATTTTAGCCGGTTCGATTCCCGGGTGTGGGAGAAGAGAATTTTCGAAAATCTTTGAATGCAGTTTGCTTTCTATTCAAAAATAAAGGAATGTTTCGTTTGAGTAAAATTTTCTATCTGCAGTATTAAGAGTACTTTCCCTCCAGGTGGCATTACAAAATTCCAACCTGTATATACAATGATATGAATATTTTACTTGTAAAGTGTTGTATATTATTTTAATTATTATGAATGTGAAGACTATGTGGGTTATTGTTTTTTTTTTTAGTTATTTTATCAGTTAGTTTTAATCATGGTCTGGCAGTCATTTATGCGGCCTACTCAAATATCCTTTCTCTGGTATTGTTCGTCGCACGTTGAGCTCCTTATGTTCTGAGTAGAACTGGACGATAACTGACAAATGCGCGCACTGACTGGTCAGCTCCACTCAATCTGTGTGGTTCTTTCCTCACAAAACTATTTCAGACACCAATCTACATGGCCTTCATATGATCTGATCAAGATTATGTCTGCACTTTATAAGAGACTGTGACTTCTGAGTTTGTTTCGGCCTTTCTTCTCAGATTACTCAGATAGGAAACGCCGACCTCATCTAGTTTTTCAAATATGATTGACGTGTAAAAATGTTTGTAGAAACCTACTTACAGAAATAAAATGTATTTATCATTTAAATTCCAAAAAAAGCGACTGTCCAAATACAGAGCGTCACACCATCATCATATAATATGTTAATGTTAGATACTAGTGAAAATGCCAGATTTCCATGACAGACGATAATTACATATTCAGCCTTTAATGTTCCCATTGCTGGGACACACGCCTCCTCTCCGTGAGAGGGAGTGGGCCATAATCCACCACCCGGGCCCAGTGCACCCACACTGGGCCCACGTGGTGGATGTCACAAGTCTTCAAATTTTTAGTTCTAGGACACGCCGGTTTCCTCACGATGTTTTCCTCCACCGTTTTAAGAGCAGTGGTGATGTAATAATTTACACAAAGTAAAGCTCCTGTCTGGGTTCGAACCCACGACCTACTCATAAGCACCACTGGGCCACCACTGCTCCATACTGTTCATCGAAACATAATCAACAACCTACCTCCTGATTAGTTTCGAAAAAAGCTAAAGTTAAATATATATACGGACCAATACGGACATCGTGTTATTGGAAAATAAAACCCGTTATTGGATTTTAGTTTTATTTACCCTTTGCTTTAAAACTGTCCTCAGTTAATAACACGCGGAGCTTTCATGTCTATTTAATATCGTTCGACACGACATTGTTTCTGAGAACTTCAGCAACGATATTGTTCAATTTAAAATAATTTGCTTGGCACAGTACCTGCTAGCATTAAACACTATGACCTTATTGGAAAACTGTGTCAGTTTTGACATAGACGTGATTAATATAGACTAACAAAATGTATTTACAAGGCAGATGTGAGTGGAAACGCCGGGAGGGGACGTCCTAGTAGGACATATAGTTATCTTATTGGTGCCGTTCTTCAGAAAGGTCAGGTGCGTAGTACTCGCAACCACCGTGTTTTATGACCCGATGCATGAACGTAAACGAAGCAATAGGTATATGTAAGGATCGTAGCAGGTGACGTTCTGTAGTTTCTGTCTACCTCCTTGGGAAGAAGGCGTGAGTTTATATATGTATGCATGTATTTCATTTGATAAGACTGCTGAAAAATGGGCCTCTCCTAATAATCAGACCGAGGCAGGAGCATGGATCCAATTCCAAGTCGGGCGAAGTGCTATTGGGTTTTTCATTAGATTTTATCGGTCATAATTAGTCTACAATGTTCCCACAGCTGGGACACACCTCCTCTCCTCGAGAGGGAGTATAATCTACCGCGCAGGCCCAGTGCGGGTTGGTAGATGTCACATGTCTTTGAATTTTTGGTTCTAGGACATGCCGGTTTCCTCACGATGTTTTGCTTCCCCGTTTTCAGAGCAGTGGTGTTGAAGTTATTTACACAAAGTAAAGCGCTTGCTTGGATTCGAACCTTCGATCTACACAGCAACTCGTAGGTCGAAGCCATTACCGGTGTACGTCTCCCGCCTACACTACACCACTAAGGCGGAGGACATCGTGGAGTACGTGCGCCAGAAGACGTGGTACACGCCGAGGGTGCAGTTACTGGAGTCGCACTGCAACGTCAACTTCCAGGCGTTCGTGGTGCGAGTACCGAATTGTTTTCTTTCCGTCGTCATGGAAGAAGACTTTTGGCCGCAGGGGTGGTGTTCCGTCACTTCCGCGGACAAGTACCACAGGACAGCATATTATAAGGACAAGCTAGTGAAGTGGAGTGCAAATGGTTCTAAGCTTTAATTATGAACACGAGTTTATGTTTCATACTATAATATATATGTTAGTTTGTAAGGTATATGTCTATGGGCCATTGTAGCCTGAAGTAAATGTTTTATTATTATTATTACCTCTGCCACCGCTGATTTTGTCAGCAGCAGTACATAATTGGAATTTGTGCTCGGCTAATGATAATGGGATTGCCCCTTATATGGGACGGTCTAGCGAAATATGGGTACTTATACTTTCCTATATCTCTGATTGACACGTCACGCGTCGGTAAATTTAGGTGGAGTGTTATGTTACCTAAATCAAACACATGGAATTAAATTTAGATAAATATCAATTCGCTTCTAAATGTATGTTAGTTTCAATCGATGTTGTATGAAAACAACGATGTTATCGCGTCAGTTGCAATTGTAACAACACGACTCAAATTACCTAGTATGCGCCTGTACTTCATAAATATCTGAAGGCCAATTCTCGTAATTTAAAACGTTCAAAATCTAGTCGCAATCTCATCTTGGCGACAAACAAACGTCAAAAAATTGTCAAAATGTAGGGAAATACGAGGTATTTTTGACAGATTGAGACTGAGATCAGACTGTGAACGTTCTTAAAATTAGTAGAATTGCCCCTCTGATGTTGAATGTACTTACAGTCATAGATTGATTAGGTTTACTGAATCGTGTTTGTATCAATTTAGCTGCGCTTTTGTTTTCAAATTGTTATTTTATTCTCAAATAGGCATCATTTGGGTTGGCTTTCAGTCTAACCGGAATCAGCTAAATACCAGTATTTCACATGCAACGACTGCCTATCTGACCTCCACAAGTATTACGATACCCCTTGGTAAGATGGTTACGGTAAGAGGTTGTCAGACTTTCGGGCTTCGGACGACCCGTAATGACTGACCACGAAAGACCACGGCCGGCTGATCCACGAATGGCAGCCGGGACCAACGCCTTAACGTGCTTTCTGAGCCACGGGGTCTTGGTATGTTATTTTCAAATAGTATTTTATTACTACATATTATAAAACAAGGTCCCCCTGCCGCGTCTGTCTGTCTGAACGCGATATACTCAACAGGTTTTCAGCAATGGACGGAGCGATTCACGATGAAAATTTAAGTGTTAAATTCATTAAGATTTTGTGTTAATTGGCTGACATATGATGACGATTGTTGAAGATGTCGGAAAAAATCATGGCGACTGGGAGCTTTACTGGCCGCAAGCTAAACTAAACCAAGAGAGTTATAAGAGAACAATGTATTATGGAATTATTCCTCCCGTGGGATATTTTCCGACATCCACGCGGGTGAAGTCACAGGCAAAAGCTAGTAAGTAATATGACATGGTCCTTATTTTACATTTAAAAATGATACATTAACGCTGGTAGCACACCTCCGCCGCGAAACCATAGCAGCGAAACCGCAGTAGTTCAATTTTACTGGTTCGCGTCATGTTCCGCTACTCGCATCCGATTCGAGAACGTGGAACATGACGCGACCCAGTACAATTGAACTACTGCGGTTTCGCTGCTATGGCTTCGCCGCGGAGTTGTGCTATCAGCGTAAGACACACCTTAGCATTATGCATTACGAAGTGACAATGGATCACGAAATCGATACTATGGTTTGAGTTTTAAACTATTAAAATCAACTGCTGAACCGGCTATCTCAAAATCCTTTTCATTTAATTTAATTATCTACCTAAGTACTTCTTCCAAAAAGATTTACACAACATCACGTGTTCGACATCGTTGAGGTACATTTATGGTTATAACATTCGTGTCAATTTCAACTTTCATGGTCCCTAGTGACAGATATTAAAAGAAGATTTCCACGTTTCATTCCCCATACCATTCATTCAAGAAGCAATAACGCAATGAAAATATTGATGCACGTTGGAACGCGTGCCGCGAGTGTGCACGGCAATGTGGTGTGGAGTAACATTTACAACGTGCTCTTCGGTGGCTTATTGCGTTCGTAATGCTTGTTAGGTATCAGCTCTTCTGTACCATGTTGTGTTTGGTACAAGCTATGAGCGATTTGCGATTGTTTTTCAATAATGGTGGAAGCACGGCCAGTCTTCACGACGATTTTGTTGAGGCATATTATAAGTATTACTATAGCAGTAAAACTTTGCTCTCTACTAATCCAGATAAAAATATTTACATATAAGAGATTTATACAAGGTCCCCATTTGTAGACAGGTAGATAGACACAGTGACATTTTTTTTTTTTGAGTGTGTAATTATCAAAGAACTTTACACACACTCTAGGCGGAGCGGGAGGGCGTGACAGACTTTTACTGAGTAAAACCCACCCGTGTTCGTTCATTTGCCTGTGTGCCAGGGCCACGATATCCCTTTCGAACAAACTCGCAACCCTGGCCCTAATGGACCCCGAGACACAGCGACAATGACACAACCTTATTAGGCGTACAACCAAAGACTGCTAAGCTAAGAGATGTGCTTGAGTGGAGACCGCGAATCGGCAAATATAAGGTAGCCTGGTCAGGCCAGGTGGAGCGACGATATTCGCAAGATGGCTACTCTGATCCACCTACCCTGATCCTCCTGTTTCCTGTTTTACTCAAATAAATGATATACTTACTTACTTACTTACCCAGGTGGATCAGAGTATCCGAACATTGAGTTAAATGGCGTAAATTAATGTTTCATCATCTGCCCATCTTTTTCTCAACTATATTGCTTTATTACTTCAAGTTTAACCGCATGCAGCTGAATACCAGTAGTTTACATGGAGCGACTGCCTATCTGACCTGGCGTGAATGAATGAATGATTTATTTATATGCCTGAATATAGGTAGGTACATGGCATAACGGCAACGAATGCGGAAAAAATGTGAATGTGCGAGTGGAAATAGCCATATGCTGGCTGAGTGAATCCAAACCCGAGGGTTTGAAGAAAATTCCTAATCCATTGCTTCATAGGTTTGAAAAAATCGTCTGCTCAATAGCGTAAATAACACAACGAACGTGGCTGAATTGTCAAAATGAAAGGCATTGGGATCGATGGCCATTGTATGTGTGTTACGTAATTACCCCGAAGGTTTAATTCCCGCTGCCTCTTATGCCTTACAACCGTCTCTTAGGACATCCCGAGGCAGCAATACTACACAATACCGGTCCGCATCGCAGTTGCTGCATTCGTTGGCTTCTGCAATTGTCGCCGCGCGAACTATCGAATAGACGATCGATCGACCATTTAATACATAGTTAAATTGCGTTCCATATGCTTAGTCAAACGATGTACGATTAAACGTGTGGAGTTCACGATACAAATGAGGCTCTGACGTAATACGAAGTGTTTGTGTGGAAGGAATGCAGGAGTTTTGTAAAGTTCAGTAGAGGAAAAGTTCGCAAAATGTATGGTGTGGGTGTGGCAAGGAACTTTATATTGCATTTGTAGTTGAATAATAAATGGCAAACTGAGTCTGTGAGGCAATGGATTATAGTTACAATTTTATGGATTTACAAACTGATATTAATATTTTTCACAATAGCTCGTGGCTAAATTATAACAGCCGCACGGGTCGATCCATCAGTAAGCTACGCTTGCCGGGGTTGGTCCGTGGATGGGGGACCATCTTTATCGATATCGAGTCTCACGGCTGTTATTTGTAGATCTTTGACAGTCGTTACGGGTCGTCAGAAGCCCGAAAGTCTAACAACTAGTCTTACCAAGGGGTATCGTAAACTAAAACTCAAAGCATTTATTTCAATTAAACCATTTACAGGCACTTTTGAATTGACAACAAGTCGGTCAGTTACAAATATGATGCTAGTTGCCCATTCCAAATAGTAGGTTCCTATGGAGAAGAACGGGCAAGAAACTCCACGGACACTCTTTTAAAATAAAATATTTGATACAAAGTATTGGTTACATCATCTATATTGAAAATATACATGTGAGAACGATGCAAAACATCAGAAAAGTCCGTGATAAAAAAAAATCAATTCAGAACTAAAATAATTAAAAATAAACCGTGGCAGCTAAGAGATGACCAGTCCCAACTGACAGCGCCCGTTCACGAACATGTCGCATGGATCAGTACCATTCAGCTCAACCATTTTGAAGGGAGCGTTACCCAGTTAATGGGTTGTGAAGGTCGATAGGCAGTCGCTCCATGTACAATACTGGTATTCAGCTGCATCCGGTTAGACTGGAAGCCGACCCCAACATAGTTGGGAAAAGGCTAGGCAGATTGAGTAATATTTTTCACAAAGAGTTAGTATCACAAGTAAAAAATTGAGTTTCGTTCTTCCTGAAAAACACAAAATTTAGTTGTTTGATAATCCTATAATGTGACACCGTACCTACAAGATTATTACATATGTGAGAACGTTGTATGTTTAATAGACTGTAGCTTTGTAGACCATTTTCTATTTTGTTAAGTACCTGGTACTTGTTGACGGGCCTACACTGTCCTCCCATACCTATTAACACTGTAATTTGAAAACATTTTAAAAGCCCATTATTTTTAAAAGAGTAACCGTGGATTATAGTGTCGGCTCTTCTCCATAGGAAACGATCAATTGGATCCGTGCACCTAGCTTCTGACGTTTCATAAGTGCCTATGTAGTTTTATGTGAAATAAAATATTTTGATTTTGATTCTTCCATTTTCGTTCCAGCCATAGTTCTACGGTCACTAAGCGGAAAATAGTTTCAGATGATTCTAACACTGTCCAGTGTCCGAGCAGACGGAAATCATAATCCTAAGCATTTTGCAAACGGGGCGATTTGCCAGCGAACGTACCACGCGTCTCTTAAGTAAGCGATCTGACTGAGAGAGAAACTTAAAACTTCTCTTATTTTTTTATCTCTGACTCGTTAGAGCTTGAATTCTTGGAATTCCTTCTTGTTAGTTCGAGCACCTACTCGTACTAATTAAGCAGTAGTGAATGCAAATCTTTATTAAGGAAATTAAAGACTTCGTTAGTTATGGCGAGTGTGCTCTCGGGTTTTTATTAAAAAAGGTGGTAGTTGGGACTGCAGGTCGTTATTAGAGATGGATATTTGGTTACTTATAATATCGAATATTATTAATTAGGACAGTATAGTTCAGATATACCTACTTTGAATGGATATGGCAAAAACTTTAAATGAACGCCTATGATGCTAATTGAATGAGTGGTAATTCTAGAGCAGACCTTGGTCATTGGAATTTTGATATGTTTGTATGTGTTTTTGGACGGTGTTACCGAACATAATTGAATACCAACCAACGGCGCTCCCTAGGCAGCTCCTATACCTACTTGCTGTCTGGCTTATCAACCACGGCTTTAGTTGTTGGGGCAAACGGAAAGTATACCGTTGTAAAAATGGTTATACCGGTCATAGGGTATAACCACTTCTCCATTTATATGAAGTTTGTGCTAATACAAGATATTATTGAAGATTTTTTTAAGGAAGTTGGAGTCATGACTTTGTTCCAAAATATTTAGGGATATTTTAAATCATCTGTATCGGCAACAAGTCGCCTATTTCAGAGCCGCAACACAAATCTCTGAATTTTACTGGCGCCGTTTGGGTCCGGCAGACGTTTGAATTTTAACACTTCCTTAAAATTGATGCTCGCGACGGATTGATCAGTCTTCTGCATATTTTTTCATAGCACCGAAACTGGGTGACTTGATGAATGGTCATAGCCGATACCTACTGCCAGAATCTTTTTTTTTTCTTATTGCACTCTATAATACTTCCTGAAGGGTTACGAGTGTGTCCGAAAGGGATATCGTGGCCCTGGCACACAGGCATCTGAAGGAACACGGGTTGGTTTTAGGCAGTAAAAGTCTGACACACCCACCCGCTCCGCACGGAGCGGGAGAAGTTATTTGATAATTTACCACCCAAAAAAAAAAAATAAAAGATATTTAGCAATATGTTTGATATATTAAAACGGGTTTGAACGGAAGCTGTTCAGTGACTCCCCGTTTATTCTTACAGCCTCGTTAATAATATAATATGTCTTGAGAAATCTTTCTCTTTAGTCTTCTAGCGACGTTTGGGTGTTCGTCAGGTTTACTGCTAGGATGTTTGGATGGTTTGTTATTCGTTCTTTGTACGCTTTTGTCCTTTCTGAAATTTCTTCCAGAATCTTTGTTGTCAAACGCACAGAGCACGGAGATACCTCGGCGGCCACTGCTAGAGGCGGCATTGGCCACACTTTCGGTAAAAACCAAGCGAGTCGCCGCCGTTTACTCGTATTACGACACAAATGACGTACACTGGCTTTGAAGGCGATTCGTGACAGAAGTTGTGCGCTCAACGCATTTTTGGCACCACGAATAAGTAAGAACTGCCGTCTCAAGATACTGCCGGCCGGTGCGGTGATGCCGTGCCCTGTGGTCAAACCCATTGGAGAACACAGTGTGTTTATAGGTGACATGGGGAAACAATTGTGCTCGTGTTTAGTAATAACAGCAGCATGGGTCGATCCATCAGGTTAAGCTACGCTTGCGGGGGTTAATCCGTGGATGAGTGACCATCTTTACATACTGAGACTCCTCCGTGCCTGGGAAAGTATGTTAAGCCGTTGGTTCCGGCTGTCATTGGTGAATCTTTGACAGTCGTTACGGATCGTCAGAAGCCCGAAAGTTTGACAACCAGTCTTACCAAGCATTACCCAGTTACTGGGTTGTGGAGGTAAGATAGGCAGTCGCTCCATGTAAAATACTGATAGTCAGCTGCATCTGGTTAGACAGGAAGCCGACCCCAACATAGTTGGGAAAAGGCTAGGCAGATTGATCGGGGGAGCAATTGTGATGTCTATCCCATTAATATCTACTTAAAACCTTCCACCCGGGCCACAAGAAATGACCCAGTGACATGGGTGCGTTTAGAGATTTAAATCTCACATGCACTGTGCCGTTTGTGATATGTATACACTCCCGGACTCCAAAATCGAGCCACCGTGTATTTTTATGTTTAAAGGCCTAAAACATCAAAACAATGATTAGTCAGAGAAAAAGTATTATGCAGTTTTGAAGCTGACATAGTGGCCATCACTTCGGTATCACCATTGTTCCAAATTTGAATTCAAGAATTTGAAAAAGAGAAGAAAATCGGAGTTTGGTCGCTCAACAAGCTTTGATTATAGCATCTTATAAGTGAATAGTTTTTTTTTTGGGATGGGTTTTTGCTCCTGACCTTAGTTTAGGTCAGAGGTGACAGACAAAGTCGACGCTGCAGTGAGCTTACCCAGAAGAAGCCTGATCACTCTCACTTTGAAGAGATTAGGGTTGTATGCTTTCGGAAACACAGACGCAGGTAGAGAGTTAAAACAAAAGTAGTAGTTTTTGCATAAAAAGAGTATCGAAATTGTCTTTCTTTATTTTTTAATCTATTCTGACTTTCTGATTATGGATACTGTACCTAAAGTAGCCCATGGCACTTCTTCAGTCTGGGCTTAATCAGCGAAACGTAAGTGTACAATTTCATGTAAGTGGTTTTGTCGTTCAAAGCATTTATCATCGATACGTGGACTGGCTTTGTGCGCCGTCCAGGAGGAACACGAAATCGGGGGGTCTCGGGGGGTCTCGGGGGTCTCGAATAAACGTTTGATCAATGTAAACCATTGTTTTATTCAAAAAATCCTTGATAATTTTGCCCCTGAGTAACGCAAAAAGACGACTTAGACAATTCAACTGGTTTTTTTTAAGTATTCCGATTTCAAATTTGGAAAAATAACAAATGGAAATGATAGTGAGTGACTGGCTTGAAAACAACATATCTTTTTCATTATCATATCATTATTTAAAAATATTGAGACTTAAAGAAAAACATGCAGGGTGGCTCGATTCAGGTGTCCGGGAGGATATTATTAGATAGCTGTTTTTATTATGTCACTACGGTTCTATTATAACTGACCACCTTACATATTATATTGATTAAAGTTTACTGCCAAACAGCTTATCACATTGTTCTATTCTGCGACAAATAAGGAATGATTTTAAAATCTCGTTTTTGGCGTCTTCACAACGAACGTTACCTTACATCAAGAAGCTTTCACATTTTCCAGGTTTTATACCTTAGGTTTAGTACTTAAGTGGTTTAAGTTGTAATCATTTCACTGAAGAATTTTATGAGATACCTATTTGGCATTCGCTCTGCGGAGATTTTTTTTGATTTAGAAGGTAGATAATAGTCTTGGTTTGAAAGATTTGAAAAATGTGCTGAATATAACAAAATATACCATCACGCCTGTATTCCCAGAAGCGTTGGGCAGAGGTGTACCTATAGTACATACACCCATATTTCACCAGTTATATTTTAGTCCCATGTAATAGAATAAACGTTATTATTATTATTATTTAATAGAGGGCGACCCTTTTACCATCAACCGGGCACAAATCTAGACTCCTGCTTGGTGCTGCGAAATTCTTGACCGATCCGGGAATCGAACCCAGGACCTCATGCTCAGCAATAGCGCTTGCGACCACTAGACCAATAAGCCAGTCATGAAGGCAGACATGGAGGTGCTAAATATGTTAAACACTAATTGTATTTAATAATTAAATTGATCAAATTATGGGTGATCCTAACTTAATCCCTTACCACAACCCATTCTGGGAGAAAGGGGCGTTACATATTCCTTACAGGAAAGTTTTAACGTTTTAATTAAAGCCGTAATGTTTTTAATTAAAAACTTTTAACCTCATTTTGGCTTCGCTGTAGTCAGTGGAATCGTATCGGTATGAACTACATTTATCTATTTTATCTCACGAAGCGGCGCGCGCTTAACTTGTGGTAACCAAGTGTACAAACAAGATGTAAATGTGTGCGTGAAAAAGAGTAGCGTCAGTACATACACACACGCACACATACCCATATCCAACTTCGCCATTGTCCAAGAGCCAAGAGCTCCTGCGCTTAAAAACACATTCCCAGCGTGTTTGTACACTTGGTACCCAATAAAGCGCGAATCGCGTCGTGAGATAAAAATACTATACTTACTGCCGCAAAAGTAGCCCATGTTGTGATAGACGATAATTATGTATCAAATATATTTTAGTCAGCGAGATGGTAAACGAACCTGGCTGCCCCGGGCACATTGGTAAATGTACCTTATGGTCTGTTCCAAAAGGGCTTTGTGGCTAAGTAATAACAGCCACCCGGATCGATCGGTGGTTATCGGTATCTGATCAAAATGTAAACAAATCGATCAGAAAACGTAGGAATCTACCCGTGGGTGCAATCTATAGTCCCCACTTACAAATTGAGTGCTTTGATTTGATTATTTGGGTAGCTACATAAACCCGAAATTCTATTTTTAAACCACCTTAAATTGGTTTTTCATTTAACAATTGAGGTAAATTTTTTAGCCTCAATTTTGTCGATGATTCTTCAATTACAATTTAATCATGTTATTCGAACCATGTATATTGATATGGTGTTGCTGAGTCCGTCTGTTGGTGGCCTACGGAAACTACTAGGTATGTGTGAAGCCTATGCTGAGAGTCACGGTTTAAAATACAACGATAGAAAGAGTGAGTATATGCTTATCAGAGGTCAGATTAAACAACCTGAACATATACCACCAGTATATCTTAACGGAGTATCGTTTAGTCTCTCAGTTTAGGTATCTAGGGCATGTTGTGACCGAAACCCTACATGATGACGCAGATATTGAGAGAGAGCGGAGAGCATTGTCGGTACGGGCTAATATGTTGGTGCATAGGTTTGCGCGGTGTACAGCACAGGTAAAGATAACTTTGTTCAGAGCCTATTGCCAAAGCTTTTACACCAGCGCCCTATGGACCAACTACACGCAACGGGCCTACAATGCTCTCAGAGTACAATATAACAACGCTTTTAGGATTCTGGTGCGACTACCTCGATTTTGCAGTGCCTCGGGCATGTTTGCCGGCGCAAGGGTGAATGACTTTTAAGCTATAATGCGCAAAAAGTCAGCCTCACTAATTCGCCGAATTCGAGGGAGTGGCAACGGAATCCTAAGGATGATTGCAGACAGACCAGATTCGGCAGCTGTAGGAAGGCTCATCTAGTTGCATGTCACCTGATTCTTTGTATTTTAATTTAATTTAAAAAAATCAACTTAATTTTAATTTTAGTCAATTTTTAATTATTTATTTTAATTTAATTTTAATTTTAGTCAATTTTAAATTATGTATTTCAATTTAATTTAATATTATTTCAATCTCATTTAATTTGCAATTTTATTACATTATTTACTTCATACATTAATTTATCTCCTTTTTTTTTTTTTTTTTGGGTTGGAAATTATCAAATAATTTCTCCCGCTCTGGGCGGAGCGGGAGGGCGTGTCAGACTTTTACTGACTAAAACCCACCCGTGTTCCTTCCGTTGCCTGTGTGCCAGGGCCACGATATCCCTTTCGGACAAACTCGCAACCCCGGCAGGCATTGGTCCTAACGGACCCCGTCAGTTTGTGCTGACATCTCTTTGAGGCGCGCGTGGAACACAACGCGCCGTCGACCCGGGCCTGGTCCTTATCGGACGGCGAGCTACCCATCGCTCACCGTCCGCAGGCCCGCGCCTACGGTGGCCGGAAATCGGCTTGCGACTCCCGACGCCCGGGGCGTCTCCTGCGGCGACTAAGGGTGCGAGGGCGCGAACCTTGTCTCACCCTCACGCGTTCCGCCTCCTCCTTCGCTAGCATAACTGCTTCGCAGAAGGAGGTGACGGCCTCCCATGCACTCTCGCTCCGAACGCCGACGCGAGAGATCGCCGCCGCCGATCGCCTCCGTGAGGGGCGGTGCTCCGCCCAAGCTGGGCAGACCTCCACCGTATGCTCCACCGTGTCCTCCGGGCGATCCACACAGTGGTGACACCCGGGCGTTTCCTCCCACTTTATCCTGAACAGGAACCTCCCGAAAGAACCGTGTCCGGTGAGGACCTGCGTCAGGCGGAAGGTGAGGACGCCGTGGCGCCTCTCTAGCCACTCCTCAAAGAGGGGACTTATCGCCACAATTGTGGTGTGCCCAGCGCTGGGTTGCGACAATCGCACTCTCCATGTCGCCATGAGATCCCGCCGGAGCTCTGTCCGCCGTGCCGTGATTTCTCGCGGCAGCGGAGTTTCACCCCGGCGTTTTGCCTCCTCGCGCCACTCCCAGATGTGCGCGAGGACTTTTGCCTCCAGATCCCATGGCGGCAGTCCGGCAAGGAGGCTCGCCGCCTCACGGGAGACCATGCGGTAACCCCGTACCAGCCTGATGGCCATGACCCTTTGGGACGCGTTCAACCGCTGGGCTGGTCGCAGCCTTAAAGAACGCGCCCACACCGGTGCCCCGTAAAGGGCCATGGACCGCACGATCCCCGCGTAGAGCCTCCGGCAGGAGGCGTTTGGACCCCCTAGATTGGGTAGGAGCCGCTTCAAAGCAGCCCCAGCCCGCTCCAGTCTGGGAGCCAAACGTCGAAAATGCTCCACGAAGTTCCACCGGCTGTCGAGGACGAGTCCCAGGTACTTCATCGTCGACTCGACGCCGATGTGAACCCCTCCCGCCGTTATCTGGGAACCCGACAGTGGCGCGTTCCGAGGACCATAAAAACACATGGCCTCGGACTTGTGCAAAGCCACCTCGAGTCCCAATTGCCGAATCCTATCGACGATTGTCGCAACCCCACGTGCCGCCAGTTCAGCCGCCGCCTGATGCGACCTCCCCTGCACTAGGACCAGCGTGTCGTCAGCGTAGCAGACTACGCTGACGCCGCTAGGGAGGTCGGCACGCAGCACCCAGTCGTACCCGATGTCCCACAGATGCGGCCCCAGGACCGATCCCTGTGGGACACCGCACGACATCTCTCGCCGGTTCCAATCTCCGTGGTGACCGGGGTAGATGACGGCCCTATCCGTCAAATAGGCCTCGACCACGCGACAGAGGTAGGTCGGCATCCGGTGATACCGAAGTGCCTCCCTAATGCAACTCCAAGGCAGGGTATTGAAGGCATTGGCGATGTCAAAAGACACCGCCAAGACGACCCCACCCCGGGCCACAGCATTCCCCGTCGTGAGGGCTCGAACGCGCATGATGGCGTCCACCGTAGAGCGACCCTTGCGGAAACCAAACTGGCTCTCGGCCAAATCCGGCCCCACCCGTACCAGCCGCCCGACAAGGCGGTCTGCAATAACTCTTTCAAAGAGCTTGCCCACCTCGTCGAGCAGCACGATGGGCCGGTAAGCGGACGGAGAGTCCGCCGGGCGCCCTGGCTTCTTTATGAGGACCAGTTTCCCCGTCTTCCTACGAAGTGGAAACTGGCCCCTCCAAGCATGCGCTTAGGAGCCCCCTTAGTCAAGGCCCGAGAGCCTCTAAAGCCAGAACCCAGGCTTTTCCAGGCAAGCCATCGGGTCCTGGGGCGGTATTCTTGGCATTCAGCCTACGTACCGCCACTCTCAGATCTACCTCGATCACCTCTGGAGCATCGTCGTCGTCGGTGTGGTCCGCATCTGGCACCGCAGGAGGCGGAGCCATGGGCGGGGGTGTATGTTCCCCTCGCGAAGGGAACAGAGCGCTCACCACGTCCTCTACCAGCTGGGGCCGGAGACTCTGCGTCAGCGGGGGAGCCCATGGGCGGAGTTTATCTCGCACCCATTTGTAGGGGCGTCCCCACGGGTCTCTGTTGAGAGTCTCCAGCGTCTCCTCGCGGGCCAGTGCCCAGGCCCGCTGGATCTCCGCTCGGAGGGCAGTCTTCGCCGCTCTGTACCCCTCGTATAGCTCCACCTGAATGACTTCCGTATCCGGAGGGCGGATACGGAGCCTGCGGTGTCTGGAGTACCGGTGGCGCGCAGCAACGCACGCCTCGCGTAAAGCGGTCAGCTCACGCGACCAGTAGCACACCTGGCGCCGAGCACGTCCGGGCTGGACCCGGGGCATTGCCACGTCACATATTTCGGACATGGCCTCCCGGGACCACTCCGCCTCATCGTTGATGTCGGCAGGCCTGTCTGGTGATGACACCCAGGCCTGCACGATCGAGGCTTCCAGGAGGAGCTCCCGGTCCAGCTGCTTCAGCGCCCACCGCGGACCACTCGGGGTCTGTCGGACCAGCGCGCCTGAGGTCTGGGCGGAGACGTTAAACCGGATATATCGGTGATCGGAATACGTCTCCACCCCCTCCATGACGCATTTCAATCAACTCAGCCTATCGCAGCTTCTCTCAGGCTGCGCGCCACATCACCCTGTTCTCCGCTGCCGATTGCCGGTGATTGCGAAATAATCAATTAAATTGATCGTTTAAACAAATCCTGAAACAAATCCTCGGGATGTGTTGTGGTGGGCTTTGAAAGAGAAAGGTTTGCCCGAGAAGTATGTAGAGTTAATTCGTGCTATGTACAGTCAATCTTGTACCTACGTCTGGTCAGCTGCTGGTAATACCGAGGAGTTCACCAAGGGTCGGCTTTAAGTCCTTACGTCTTCTTGTTGATTATAGACGCTCTGACGTCGGACATACAGGAAAAGGCACCCTGATGCATGCTGTTTCCCGATGACATTGTTCTTATCGGTGAATTTCGACCTGAGATCTAGAGCAGATTGGAGAAATGTCAACAGACGCTGGAGAATGTTGGGTTGAAAATCAGCAGAACCATAACTGAATATCATCAGTATCATCATCACCATTCAGCCGAGAAACGTCCACTGCTGGACATATGCCTCTTCCAAAAGTAGGGGGGGATTGCCATAATCACCACGCCGGATTCGAGAGAGTGGCAACGGAATCCTAAGGATGATTGCAGACAGACCAGATTCGGCAGCTGTGGGAAGGCTCATCTGGTTGCATGTCACCTGATTCTTTGTATTTTAATTTAATAAAAAAAAAACAACTTAATTTTAATTTAAGTCAATTTTTAATTATTTATTTTAATTTAATTTAAATTTTAGTCAATTTTTAATTATTTATTTCAATTTAATTTTAATTATAGTCAATTTTAAATTATTTATTTCAATTTAATTTTATATTATTTCAATCTCATTTAATTTACAATTTTATTACATTATCTTCTTCTTACATCAATTTATCTCCTGATGACTAACATAGTTTTAAGATCCTGTACTGTACACTAACAAAATATGGACATTTAAATAGTCTGAATTAAACGAATTTTATTTATTTATTTTATAATTGTTGGAAAAATGGAGAGATATTTTGAAACTTTTTAAATACAGCTGAATGTGTAACTAATTCCCTTTAGTGAGTGTTTCAATCAACTCAGCCTATCGCAGCTTCTCTCAGGCTGCGCCACATCACCCTGTTCTCCGCTGCCGATTGCCGGTGATTGCGAAATAATCAATTAAATCGATCGTTTAAACAAATCCTGAAACAAATCCTCGGGATGTGTTGTGGTGGGCTTTGAATGAGAAAGGTTTGCCCGAGAAGTATGTAGAGTTAATTCGTGCTATGTACAGTCAATCTTGTACCTACGTCTGGTCAGCTGCTGACAATACCGAGCAGTTCACCAAGGGTCGGCTTTAAGTTCTTACGTCTTCTTGTTGATTATAGACGCTCTGACGTCGGACATACAGGAAAAGGCACCCTGATGCATGCTGTTTCCCGATGACATTGTTCTTGTCGGTGAATTTCGACCTGAGATCTAGAGCAGATTGGAGAAATGGCAACAGACGCTGGAGAATGTTGGGTTGAAGATCAGCAGAACCATAACTGAATATCATCAGCATCATCATCACCATTCAGCCGAGAAACGTCCACTGCTGGACATATGCCTCTTCCAAAAGTAGGGGGGGGGTTGCCATAATCACCACGCTTGACAGGCGGGTTAGCGATCGCAATATGGTGTTAAAATGCATAGAGAATGCTGCTGCCCATTCTCTAGTAAGTCACATTAGTCGCCTTTTACGACACCCACGGGAAGAAATGGGATGGTGCTGTTCTTTACGTCCGGCACCACACGAAACTGAATATTTGTTGTGCGATTTCGGCGGTCTCTCCAGTTCTGGAGCCATAGAGCTTGATGGCGCGCTTCTCCCAGTCTGCTCCGACTTTCGTTATCTCGGTTCACTCATGCAAAGCGATAGCCAAGTAAATCGGACGTTTAAGCATAGAATTAACACTGGATGGATGAAATGGCGGCAGGTCACGGGAACAATCTGTGACTCCCGCATTCCCCTTAAACTTAAGGGGAAGATATATAGAACAATGGTTAGACCTGCTGTCTTGTATGGAGCAGAATGTTGGGCTACAAAAGGGATGAATGAAAGGCAATTGCAAGTAGCTCAGATGAGAATGCTAAGAGGGATGTGTGGTGTCACAAGAATTGATAGAATAAGAAATGAGTACATAAGAGGAAGTCTGAAAGTGGCACTGGTGACAGAAAAGTTGTGCGGAAATCGGTTGTCATGGTATGGGCATGTAATGCGGAGGAATGAGGAAAGCGTCGTGAGGAAAGTTATGAGTATGGATGTCAATGGCTATAAAAGTTGGGGGCAAAGAAATGATGGATGGATTGTGTGAGAGATGATTATGGCTAGAAAGGGAGTGACTACCGAGATGACGACTAATAGAGAAGTATGGATAAAGGGACATCTTGCGCCGACCTCAAATAAATTGGGATAAGGGCAAGAGAATCATGTGTAAATAAATCCTGAACAGGGTTCATTCAATCTTTCATCGGTATTGCCGTGGAAGCTTCCACGAGAGTTGAATTAATAATTAATGCATGTGTTGAAAAATAGGTACACTGAAACGTTAAAGGTGGACTCTCATTGCCAATACTGATTCAGTCAATCAATCTGCCTAGCCTTTTCCAAACTATTTTGGGGTCGGCTTCCAGTCTAACCGGGTGCAGCTGAATACCAGTATTTTACATGGAGCGACTGCCTATCTGATCTCCACAACCCAGTTACTGGGTTAATACGATACCCCTTGGTATTGATTGTCAGGCTTGCGGGCTTCTGACGACCCCTAACGATAGTTAAAGATCCACTAATTACAGCCGCAATCAATGGCTTAACATGCTTTCCGAGGTACTGAGGAGTCTCAGTATGTGTGATGGTCTCCTGATCATGGAGTAACCCCGGCAAACGTAGCATAACCGGATGGATCAACCCGTGCGGCTGTTATTACTTAGCCACGAGCTCCTCCAAAATAGTGATTCAATAAATTTCAAGTTAGGTAGGTAGATTGAAAGAAAGAAAAATAATTTTATTTGTCACAGAAACACGTGATACGAAAACATAAACTCGAATAGGTAAACACAAAACACATCTAATTTATAATCACGAGCACAAAAAAACAAATACGTCGGCAGCTGCACGTCATGACTGTGACAAGAAGGCCGATTGGTCCGCGTGGCGCCGGACGTAAAGAATAGCATCATCCAATTTTTCCCGAGGGTGTCGTAAAAGGCGACTAAGGGACTTACTAGAGAATGGGCAGCAGCGTTCTCTATGCATTTTAACACTATACTGCGATCGCCAACCCGCCTACCAAGCGTGGCGATTATGGCAACCCTTTTGAGGGAGGCCTGTGTCCAGCAGTGGACGTCTTTCGGCTGAAATGAGGATGATGAGGTAGGTAGGTACTTAAGTCTATTGGACAACTTGTACTTGTTCCACAGTAGGTATTTCCGCTTTCTTACCTACTTACTAATAAGTTCATTGGCGCTAGTGGAGTGCACATAATGAGTAGAAAGGGTTGCATATCAAATGAGTATCTACCTCTTTGTTGAACATTCAACGGGTTAGAAACGTATCAATTGAAGGAGGTCTTATGTACCTACTCTTTATGGTCACAATTTTCTGAGAAACAGCAAGGAAAGTAGTCACACATTTTTTTTTTGCTGATTTATGTTTGGCCTCGTACACGTCTTTTTTGTTTTCATTATTTTATTAGTCTTAATTAATGTTTTTTTTTAGGGTTCCGTACCTAAAAAGGAAAAGCCGAACCCTTATAGGATCATTCGGGTGTCTGTCTGTCACAGCCAATTTGCTCCTAATCTACTGGACCGATTAAGTTGAAACTTGCTACACATATAAATTTCCGTGACCCATAAACGGACGTAAATAAACGAATTTTGAATATGGGGGTGACTTTTGGGGTAGGCAAATTAGAAAATTAAAATAAAACGTTTTACAAACGGTACCATGTGAGTGTGTGACATAACTAGTGAATAGGATTGTTGTAAGGATTTCAGATATATTTTTTAATAATTTTTTAATTCATATTTTTAAAGTTATTTAAGAAAATAGATGAAAATTGATCATTCCCCCTTATCTCCTTAACTACTGAACCTAAAATTTTGAAAAAACATACAGAAAATAGTTCTTTACGTAAAGATTACAGGAAAACCTATAAAAAGTCTATGGTATTAAAATAACATGGTAAACCACTCAATATTGTGCGTACAAACTTACATTTGCAGTCGGAATGTATGAGTGAACATGTCTTTCAATGTTAAGTTTGTTCTTGGGATAAACTCATCCCAACTACGGAACCCTTCATTGTGCGTGGTCCGACATGCACTTGGCCGGTTTTTTATTGTTTGTATTACTTTCTTCGTTTCTCGCGGTACATATTTGATTTATTCTTCGTTCGGCCCACTGAGTTTTGTCCTACATAAAAAAAACCTAGTTCGTACCAAACAATATGCTTCTTTCGTCCCAAAATATAACTTTAACTATTTTATTTCAGCTCCGACCTATTTTATATGCCTCGTAAGAGCCATATTTTTTTTGTAAAGGCCAATCTTACTTTTTCCTACAACCGGGAAAAAAGGGTTACGTATTAGTAAATATTTAACATCAATCAACTAATTAAAACAACCACTCCTGTCTGTCTTCTCCGCGAGAGAAAATTTACTCGTATTATTTTATAATAACATTATCATGCAAGCCTAGTACTTTTTGTTATGTCTACTGCTCGAAATTGTGCACAACGTGTCGTTTCGTGAACAGCTTGAATTCATGCAAGCATAGTACTTTATGTTAGGCTACTGCTATTACTACCAACATATAAATTATTATTTGCTATTTCTGACTAACTTTACTTTCCGTAAGAATCTTCTACAAAGTATTGCAAAACTTAAAAAAAAAGATGAATGAAATCGGTAAAGTCATTCTCAAGTTATGGCATGACCAAAGGAAATAGGGATTCATATATAGATCGTTTCAAAAATTTCATTTTCTCTTTTTATGACTTTACCTTTAAAGTACTTGAAATTTGGGACGAAACACAACTTCAATAGTGATATGGGACAAACTAAGATTTTTTTGGAATGTGGGACGAAACTTCAAGACGAATGAAGAATAAATCAAACTATTTGGATTTATTAATTTAATCTCTTATGCTTTGATAATTTTTTTCGCAGTGCAGTAATATGTGTCCTAGAACTAAAAAAAAGTCGAAGTCATGTGATGATGTGACTCCGCGCATCTAGTTAACACAGGTTCCACCCAGCATGGGGTAGGTACATGTTTTTTTTGGGTGGGAAATTAGCAAAGGGAGGGCGTGTCAGACTTTTACTGACTAAAACCCACCCGTGTTCCTTCAGGTGCCTGTGTGCCAGGGCCACGGTATCCCTTTCAGACAAACCCGCAATCTTGGCCCTCATGGACCCCATCAGTTTGTGGTGACATCTCCTTGAGGTGCGCGTGGAACACAAAGCGCCGTTGACCCGAGTCTGGTCCTTATCGGACGGAGAGCTACCCATTGCTCACCGTCCGCAAGCCCGCGCTTACGGTGGCCGGGAATCAGTCTGCGATCGACCTGCAGTGACTAGGGGCGTGAGGGTGCGAAATTTGCCTCTCCCTCACGCGTACCGCCTCCTCCTTCTCGAGCATTAGTGCTTCGCAGGAGGAGGTGACTGCCTCCCATGTACTCTCGCTCCATACCATGGTCCAGGACCGGACGCAAGAGATTGCCGCTGCCTCCACGAGGACACGGCGGTGCTTCGTCCAAGCCGGGCAAACTTCCATCGTGTCCTCCTGGCGATCCACACAGTGGTAACACCCGGAACAGGAACTTCCCAAAACAACCGTGTCCGGTGAGGACCTGCGTCAGGCGGAAACTGAAAACGCCTGTCTAGCCACTTTTCAAAGAACCGCAATTTTGGCGTGCCCGGCGCTGGGTTGCGACAGTCGCACTCTCCATGTCGTCATGAGATCTCGCCGGAGCTCTGTCCGCTGTGCCGTGATTTCTCGCGACAGCAGAGTTACGCCCCGACCAACTCGAGCTAGGCCTTCATTATAAATTACAGCCCAGTCCCTTTTACAGAATGGAGGCTTGTCTCTCAGGTGTGTGAACATTTGTAACGGTTTGAACGGTTGATAATGCTTCAGAAAGTTATAATCTAGCTTTTTAGAACCCAATAGTAATTCCTAATGAGCTGAGGAAATCTTATAATGAAATTGCTGACAAACTGTTTTGGAGACTGGCAAATACTGATTAATGATGTATTGTGTATTTTTTTGGGTTACAATAAACAAACAAACAAAAAAATAATACAACTAAGAAAAAATACACTTAATTCGTTAACATAAAAGTACCCAAAGATACTCCTAGTTAAGCCGCATCCACACGAGTAATTAGACAAAACACACCCTTCCCTCGTTCACTGACGAATCCGACAATAAGATTACGTAGATTGCCAAGCATACTAATTGAGTATCCTTACATTAAGTTCATTAAAACCGACAGTAGGGTCATATTGCGAAGTAATTTCGTTGAGGAGTACTATTGAGGGGTACTCTCTTCGTTTTTAACCAGCCTTATGATTAGTTGACGTTGTGTAATGAAGAGTTTGAGAGTGTGTATTTTAATTACCTACATGTATAAAGAAAGATAAAAAAAAAAATTATTGGGTCAGTACCGTACCTATGAAAGGAACACACATTAAAAACCGGCCAAGTGCTTGTAGGACCACGCACAATGAAGGGTTCCGTTGTTGGGAATTTATCCCCAAAATCATGTTCTCCCATACATCGATATAGGTACGTCACGGTCTTAGCTGTGATTGTTTTCCTTTTAATTTCGTTATATGTACTACTGCCATGAATTTTTCGCATATCCAAAAACAACCATTTAGCTGGCGGGGAGGGGGTTTCGCAAACGGATCCCTGAATCGAAAAATGTTCTTCACAGACCCTCAAAAATTTTGAACGGCCTATCCAATGATACCCTACATCATGGGGAAGACGAGAAAAAAATATCATCCCCAATACGTGTAGAGGTACGCTACAAAAATTTTTTTTTCAAGATTTTATTACCACTTTGTCGGCGTGATTCATATAAGTATATATCCATGCCAAATTACAACTTTCTAGTACTAAGAGTCTCTGTGCTAAGTTCCTTGTTGACTCCGGAACTCTAAAACTAACGCATCTGGCAAAGCACAAAAAAGGCTACTTTGCTTTCGTGGACTTTGAGAAGGCCTATGTAAGGTGTGGATTTGCGCTTGGTACAGGCACTGAAATCTTTATACAAGGATTCCAGTAGTTGGTCAGGAAAAATGGGGCATACACGGACTGGTTCTGCATCTCAAGGGGTGTTGTTAGACAGTTTTGTGTAGCGAAACCGTGGCTGTTGAACTTGTACATGAATATTTGTCTGACATATTTGAAGGTAAGGTTTGAGGGTAAGTGCGGGTTGAGCATGAATGAGTTGCCTGACAAATGCTCAATGTTGCAGATGATCAAGTTGTGCTTGCATTGTCAGCAGATCAGCTACAAGACATGGTGACTTTGATGTGAAACATATAAGATGAAAGGGATCAATATAAATGTGAATAAGACGAACATCATGGTATTTAAAAGAGAAAAAGTGTGGTGGTGTGTGATGTGAAAATATATATATATTTTTTTTCTGTACAATAGATTAAATAGAAAACTTAATATCTATTAATTACATTACTTTAGCTCTAAAAAAAATATACTTACATATTTACTAACCATAGATTATGCACAGACAGAAGGTCTACTTGTTGTCTGCAAATAGAACCGCTAACATGCTACTTTACTTTTATTTAACCACTGTAACACAGGTTTTTCCGATTTATTCCAGAAATCCCCACCGACAAATTCCCACCAGTGGGGATTGTAATTTTTTTTCCTGAAATCCCCACTAGTTAAATAAATTCAGTCTAGTGGGAGCACTCCAGAGCTTCAGCGAGGGAGTATTTACTCCCAAAAACCAAAAACCAATTATAACTCGGTTTCTATTTAGAAACCGAGTTATAATTGGTTTTTGGGTTTTTAGCACCGTGTGGTACACTCTACTTTTCACTACGATTGCGAGAAAATAAAATAATCCAATACCTTGATGGCAACAGATTGAAAATTATTTATTTTCCTTTCTCTTCCATCTGCAAATTAGGGTCTTCATTCTCATTACAGTGCCATTTTTTTTTGGAAAGAATGACATAAATTCGGGATCCTGCCGTTTTGCCGAAAAGATTTTGCCAAATTTTCATTACCCAAACAAATTTTAGCAACCTTTTTTTATACCATTGCAATATTTCGAATGATTTTAGTACGCATATTTTCATTTGGTCAAATTTTCCCTTGGCAAAATATTACCAAGTATAATGTCATTATGGCATTTGGTCTTTAATCAAATGATTTATTACAGCAAACAATCTTCAGACAATAAACGTTTTTGAGCGAGCGAAGCGAGCGGTGCCGCGGCAGCGGCCGGCGAGTGCCAGACACGACTTGCATTAATAGAAAAAAAGATATTGTTTTTAGTAGGTTACCCGGAACATAACTATTTAGATTAGGTTAATTTCTTTAAAAAAAAAATGGGTAGGTTAGGTTAGGTTAAAACTGTGACCTCCTACGCACGAGCCGAGCGAGCGAAGCGAGCGGTGCCGCGGCAGCGGCCGGCGAGTGCCAGAAACGACTTGCATTAATAGAAAAAAGAGATTGTTTTTAGTAGGTTACCCGGATCTGAACTATTTAGATTAGGTTAATTACTTATTTATATTATTATTTGATTTTGCGTAAAAACTGTTATTCCAACTGAAATATTTGACTAAATAAAAAATGTTAAAATTACTAGTTGGTAAACAAGTTATAGTTTAAACGTTCATTTGTCAAACATTAGGTTTGCGTTACAATTTTTTGTGAATAGATTTTTTGCTAAGTAATAATTTGGCAAATGAAATTATGCGAGAAATTTCTTGGGAAGTGAAAATTTGTCAAATTCCTTTCGGTCAAACAAGGGAGACCCCATAAATTCACAATGACGATTTACGTGATCCTATAACATTTAAATAATTTTCGTTTGAATCTAGTGATCTAGCTAGTCAATTGATTTTCATTTCAATGCAAACAATTTATAATGAAAGTTAATTATAATATTGACAAAGTTTCTTACTTATCTAATTAAACGTATTGATTAACGCATTTTTTATTTAATAATTTAGAAACAACAACGCCTGGTGGGGATTGTTACTTATTTTTCCAAAAAGCCCCACTAGGCTGAGTTTATTTAACTAGTGGGGATTTCTGGAAAAAAAAATAACAATCCCCACTGGTGGGGATTTGTCGGTGGGGATTACTGGAATAAATCGTTTTTCCTAGCATGGGGTCATTAATAATTTATTTTGTACGAGGCTATTTCCATGCTTAGATTCTTAGATCAACCTGTATAAGTGTACTTTTATGTCAAATAATTTTTAATTATTTATTTTATTTTTATTATTTACCTCATTTTGATTTAGTTTTTACTATAATACTCATTGTTAATGTATTTATTAAGTTAAGTATTTATGCACACCCTAGTCTGAAGCACAGGTTCAACCTAGTTCAGGCAAGTACGCTACTGTGCTCTATTTTAATTGTTAAGTTACTTATTGTAAATGTGCCTCTTTTTATGAATTAACGATTATATTATTATTATTCACACTAGGTACTGTTTTTCCGACTGTACCAACAACTAATGAAATGAGCGTCTAAATGACCTAAGTGTAGCCCTGGAGGTCTAACCCCGCGTCGTAATTATTATATTTTATGAAATGGCTACACACTGACCCTTCATTGAAAGGGTTGGTTAAGGGGGAAGCGCTAAGGTAGCCCGCGATATTCATTTTTTTTTAGGTTTCTTGCAATTTGCAGGTCAGTAACAGGTTGTAGGTGGGTCATACTGGATGCGGAAGACGGAGGACAGGGTGTTGTGGCGCAGCCTGGGAGAGGCCTATGTCCAGCAGTGGACTGCGATGGCTGAGTTGATTGATTGATTGAACAGGTCGTATGTTGATCTAAATATGACTCGTGGATGTAGCAAATATGGCTTTACAGAATTATTATCATTAGAATCAGCAATACAACTAGCTCTCTTCGTAGAATCCTATTGAATGAGTAATTCACATGAAATAGCCATTCAATAGGATTCTACGAAGAGAACATAGAGAGTTGTATTGCTGATTCTTGATTCTTGTTACGTCCGCGAACCATATTTAGATCAACATCAACCTGTTATTGACCTGCAAATTGCAAGAAACGTAAGAAAATTTGAATTTCCACGGGCTACCTTAGCGCATCCCCCTTAAGTAAGAGCCTTTTGAAAACAAATGTCTATTTAGACACGTAGGTAGGTAACTTAACGCATCTTAATAGGCTGACACATGAACATGAATTTATGAATATGTATGCCTAATTATACCGTAGGTTAAGAAGGTAAGTAAAGAGGGGTAAATAAGATTAAGAGGGGCTTGTGGCTAAGTACGAAGGACGATCGATCAGGTTAAGCTACGCTTGCTTGCCGCGGTTGGTCCGTGAATGGGTGACCATCTTTGTATACCAAGACCCCTCCGTGCCTCGGAAACCACGTTAACCCGTCGTCCCGGCTGTAATTTGTAGATCTTTGACAGTTGGTACGGGTCGTCAGAAACCCGAAAATCTAACAACCAGTTTTACCAAGGGGTGTCGTATTACCCAGTTACTGGGTTATGGAGCTCAGATAAGATAAGATAAGTTTTTATTTATTTTCTCCTCAGGCAGGTTGTCTATAAGCAGTCTCTCCTTGTAAAATACTGGTATTCAGCTGCATCCGGTTAGACTGGATGCCGACTCCAACATAGTTGGGAAAAAGCTGGGCAGATGATGATAGTACAAGATTTTCTACGCGATTTTCCTTGAATACTGACATTATACTTACATTAAGGCGCTGCTGACAAGAGGCAAATGATAAAAGAAGGTTTGTCTTAAAAAAAAATTGCCAAATCTATATAGTTTGTGGTAGCGGAAAAAATATATGTTATTCTTGAACATATTTTTCAGAACTTGGTTGCTACCAAAACACGTTTAGAAAAAAAATCTCGATAAAAATTAACTGTAAACTAACCCTTTACGTTGAGTTTCAATCCAAAATATCTGTATGAAATATCAAAGTACGGTTGGTATTTAATTAATAACAAGAACGTCTTATTTGTATGCAGAACTTGGTTCTTTTATATTTTCGATTACTCAACAAATTTTTGAGTAAATAAACGATTCCTTCATATTTTGCAATAAAATACAAATGTAGTGTCATCGCGCTTCTCTTTCTTTTGTATGCAGTCTGACAGTGACAGCGGTTTACCTATTGTCAGAGTCTTAACTAAATGCGCAATTAACTACTTACAAAATTCGTAAGTTATTGCGTATCATTTATTGTAATCATCACTTTATGATTTAATCATTCTAGCGCTGCCAGTCATCTGAGTTCATGAGTTCATCTAAGTTCGAATTGAATGACGATTTATAAAATTTTTGTAGCGTTTGAGTGTTTTACCGTTTTACTGCATCAATTTCACAGGCCTATAGTAGGTTCCTATATGAAGCTACGGGGTAGGTAAGTAAGTTCTAAATCTTCGAAAAAGAACAATTTCCATCTGTTGACTCATTATCGCTTCGTTATTTTTATCGGTCCTCCCGAAGTAAGATTACCAAAACAAAACGAATGTTTTCTAGAAAAATACTTATGTTGACGCACATAGTCTAACGCAATACGGACACAAAAATATCAAGTTTATTTTTATCGTGGACGAGTACATAACGCAATTATTTTTGTTTTTAATTCTAGTGATGAAAGCTACTGGCATGTGCTTAACTGCAAATTTCGTGGAAAATTCATCAATATCCCGTTGCTAATAACAACCTTTTTAATTGCCCAATCAGATTGCTGATGACGTCGTAGTCATTTGGTAGAACTACATTGTTATTATTTTTAAGACAAGTTTGTTATTGGCAATAATGACGAAATAATCCAAAAACCGTTTGTAGAACGAACGTAACAATCGTGAGACATGCTGAGACATTATCTGTTTGACCCTTTGCGGGGGACTGTGGACGTGTCAACAGTAAGAGATAACACGTAACATTGTTTTGAGGTTATCATTGAAAGCATAAGGCAAATTGTTATTGGAATATAAGTTTTCATCATCTTTAGCACAGCATAATCAGCATACAATGTTCCAACCACGCGGGCCCGGTGCCGGTTGGTAGATGTCACATGTCTTAGAAATTTTGGTTCTTGGACATGCCGGTTCCCTCACGATGTTTTCCTTCACCGTTTTGAGAGCAGTGGTGATTAAATTATTTACTCAAAGTAAAGCGCCTGCCTGGGTTCGAACCCACCAACTAAAACTCGTAAGTCGGGGCCGTTACCAATGCCCGCAATCGTTCTCTGTTGAACTATGTAGAACAGAAACTCTCGAGGCACCCAGATCCTTCACAGACGTTCTAAACTAAACAGACCAGGAGACATGATCAACTTCCGGAGGGAGGTGTGCTGGTTGGAATAACTACCGACGGTTGCCATGGCCCACGCACAATGGTCCACCTGAAGGACTAAGTGCGAAAACCAAACCTTCTAAAATAGAACGTAGAAATGTCTCATTTAGGTACAGTAGACCGCAAGTAGTTGGCAACACTTTGACCTTGAGCTGGCCTAGCGTAGTATCGAGTTTCAATAAAATGTGAGGCCAGCTCATAATGTTTTTGTTACTAATGACGTGCGGCCACCAGTACAACGGTTGCCGTACCCTTTAAATTCGACGTAACGTTGCAGCTTGGCAACAAAAATACCTTTAGACGATCTCCGGACGAGACCTTTCAAAAAGAGCTAGGTAAACTACACACCTAGGGGTTTACTTGTAAACTTTGCTTCACGTTAAGCAATGATTAGCGACTGTCTAAGGTAAAGCTGTAGCCCGCGAAATTGAAATTTACATACGTTTTTTTGCAATTTAAAATTCAGTGTCAGATTGTATCACAGATGTAAATAGTGATTAAGGCGCTGACAAGAGGCCAATGGTAAAAGTATGATTGTCTTAAACAAAAAAATTGCTAAATCTATATAGTTTGTGGTAGCGGAGAAAATATAATATGTTACTCTTGAACATATTTCTCAGAACTTGGCTGTTACCAAAACACGTTTAGAAAAAAACGTTTTTACAAAAAAAAAACCCTAAAAAGTGAAAAATAACTTTTTAAATATTATATTTAATTTAATTTCGGATGTCGGTGTCTTTGGTTCTGTATTATCATTTTGGCCACCGACTTCCGAAATTAAATTAAATATAATATTAAAAAAGTTATTTTTCACTTTTTAAGGTTTTTTTTGGAAGTCGGTTTTTTTTTGGAAAAAAGTTTTTATTTTTCACTTTTTAGCTGTGGTACCTACCCCAAATCAATTCGTATTCTACTAGCTATGAAACAACAGTGACAGGAAGTTCTATACAAGCTTTGACATCCCATCCATTGAAGTTAAGATAAACAAAAAATTACAAACTTTATAATTTACTTAGGTAAGTATTCGTACCAAGTTTCAGGTTCATTAACTCTAGGAATAAGGTTTTTCATGCATACAAAATCCCCCTTCCCCCCTTAAAAGTCAAATTTCCAAAAACCCCTTCTTAGCGGATGCCTACGTCATAGAACTGTCTGTGTACCAAATTTAAGCCCATCCTTTTATATAAGGCTAGATATTATATTGAGAACCTCCTCCTTTTTTGAAGTCGGTTAAAAATCATTTATAGCCAGAGTGCATCTCATGACAATTCCAATAAGACCAAACACGGGTAGGATACATTGTTTTATTACGGAGTTCCAGTGCCTACCTTCCGGCTTCATCATCAGATATCTTATCGCCACCCGTGAAATACTTATAATTGAGAAGTTCTGGTGGCCATCTGTGGCCTTCTTCATCAGTTCCACTTCACCAAATTATACTTTCTGAATGCAAATGATTGACTTGTTGATGAAGATTTGCCTTTATAAGTCTCTTGTACGCTCGCAACTGGAGTATGCCGTGTCCGTCTGGAGTCCATATTATAAGAAATACATTGAGGCGATTGAGTGTGTTCAACAAAAATTCCTACGTTCTATGCATTTTAGATGCTTCGGATATTATTTGCCATATCAGGATTTACTTAGTAAGTATAAACTCACAACACTTGAAAATAGACGTAAGTACTTGGATGCCATGAATCTTTATAACATTGTTAGTAATAAATTTGACTGTATTGAGTTAACCAACATGTTATGCTATGTTGTCCCTAGAACAGTGTACAAGCGAAAGGTGCGCGCTGGCAGACTATTTTCCGTGCGTACTTGCCATTCTAATACGGGTTTGCGCTCACCTGTTCACAGAATGACAGATGCCTACAATAGGACTTTTGAACATATTGACATTTTTGCATGTCCTCCCAGTAAGTTCAAAGGTCTTATACTAAAGGAGCTGTCTTGATTTAGGTGTAAAATATATAGTTCAAGATAAAGATAAACATGATAGTTAAGTAGGTAAGTTTAGTTTTTAATAATATTATGTATTAATTTACCCTAGCGTTTAATTAATTGTATATTCCACAGTTAATCTGTGTGGGCTACAATATTGTTAAACTGTTTTGCGTATTTATTTTTCTATACTGTATATTGTAGCTGTTTGTTGTTCCTTGTGAATAAAATAAAAAAAAAAAAAAAAAAAAAAAGATATAAAAATCGCTATTTTTCGTTTTTTTTTTTTTACTCATGGATCGAAACTGGATTTTGATAAAAATGGGACCAATCTGGAAGTATATCCTTTTAAATAAAAAAAGAATTTTCCAAATCGGTTCATAAACAACCGAGTTCTGAGGTAACAAACATTAAAAAAAAAAAAAAAAACATACAGATGACATGAGAACCTCCTTCTTTTTGTGAAGTCGGTTAAAAAAGAACTTGATAAAAATTAATCGTAAACTAACCCTTTAATTTGAATTTCAATCTAAAATATCTGTATTAAATATCAACATACGGTTGGTATTTAATTAATAACAAGAACGTCTTATTTGGTTGTTTTTTTTATTTTTGATTACTCCATGTTTTCAAATAAATTACAAGCGTTGTGTCATCGCGCTTCTCTTTCTTTTGTTTGCAGTCTGACAGTGACCGCGGTTTACCTGTTGTCAGCGTCTTAATACATCTCTCTAGGTTGTTTTTTTTTTATTTCATCATATCAGTTTATTGCAAATATGTTGTACAGAGGTTGGCACTTTCCGGGACAGGGACACACATATACGCCATAACAATAAAACTTCTATTGTGTCTTGTTCAGTGTCCCAGCTCCCAGAAAGTGTTAAAAGTAATGTCGCGTGATTTCATGAAAAAGTAATCAATGGAAATAATCTAACTTAGAGAGATGTATTAATGATTATAATTCTGTAAACATATATCTGTTAAAGTCGCGAATCAAACACTGCGCTGACCTGCAAATTACAAAAAACGTAAGAAAATTTGAATTTCGCGGCCTACTGCTCCGGATTCACCTTACCCATACATTTTGACGTTTAAAACGCAACGTTTTTTTATATATAGATAGTAATAATAGCTACCTACTATTAAGTACCTAATTGGCGAAAAAATTATGGCTAAACTAACAAAATCAAAAAGAACAATTAGTAGGTACTGTCACGGAAACGTACCTACATGTTACTACCGTAAGGACTATTTTTGCTTGCAGTGCTCGGCCGATAAAATAACGCACCAATAGTATTTTCGGTCCGCGATTTCAGATTAACTATACAGGTTTAAATTAAATTAGCTAGCGAAGCTCCGCGATGGGTATTAACGATATTTGACATGATAAAACAAAAAATAAATTTTCTCAAACATGCTTGGAAATTTGAGCATTATTTTGACAACCTTCTTTGAGATAAATCGAAATTGCTGTACTGGCCAAATACATGCGAGCAGCGGCTGCGAAAAGTTGTATGAAAATCCATATCTGTAGTGGTTTAGCGGCCAAATAAATTACGTAGTAAACTCATATCTATCGTGTAATTTAAAAATGGAACGATATTTTACTCCGAAACATGGCAACCAAGGAGGTAACTTATCAAAGGTAGAAAAAAAAACAAATGAACATATTGGCGCGTGAAAAATTATCGTTGTTCGTCATTGAATCTGGAATTTATAAATAATTTACTTAATTTGAATTTCCAGAAAAACCAGGCATTGATGGACTCACGTATGTGTGCCTCAAATGTATCAATGCCTCTTTTGCTGGCCGCTGCAGTAATGCACTATAATTGGATGAAATTTTTGGGGTCATCAACGGCCGCCGCCGGTAGTGTAGTCACGGAAAAATATCTGTTTAAAAATCTATTTGTCTTTTGTTTAAACTAAACAGACGTGATAAGTATCGATAACTTAAGATGATAAAATAAAAATAAACAGACTTTCTCAAATCATACTTCCAGTTCCTAACAAGCTACCAGCGGTCGTTGACCCCAAAAAAATTACATCAAATCTTTTTATATGTTCGTGTTTATAAATGATAAATGATTTTTATTTATGTAAGTAGGTTTTTACAAACACTTACACGTCAATCATATTTTTAAAACTAGATGAGGTCGGCGTTCAGATAACAGTACCTAGGTAAATAATTTAATTTCACCCTGTATAAGTCTAGGGGGTCTACTCTGAAGATAAATCCGAACTATCGGCCGAATTTTCGGCCGTTTCCTAACTACGGCTGACTACGGAGAAAGAATAAAAACCGTCCGAGTGCTAGTCGGACTCGCGCACGAAGGGTTCCGTACCATTATCTATAAAAATGGCAAAAAATTCACGTTTTTTGTTTGGGGGCCTCCCTTAAATATTTGTTTTATTTTAATTTAATTATTTATTTTAAAGTGGATATAACTAAAAATCCTGTGAACATTTCAAGCGTCTACCTGTTACCGTTATCAATATCGAGCAAAAACGAGCAAAAAAATCACGTTTGTTGTATGGGAGCCCCTTACATATTTATTTTATTCTGTTTTTTTAGTATTTGTTGTTATAGCGGCAACAGAAATACATCATCTGTGAAAATTTCAACTGTCTAACTATCACGGTTCATGAAATACAGCTTAGCCTGGTGACAGACGGACAGACAGACAGACGGCGGAGCCTTAGTAATAGGGTTCCCGTTTTACCCTTTGGGTACGGAACCCTAAAAACTACAGTCAAAGAAAAGAGATAAGTCAAAGTCAAAAATGTGACTTGAAGTCGGGTAAAGACTCAAAGTCAACAAAGGAAACTTTAGAAGTTCAGAAACGGCCGAACATTTGGCCGATACTCCGGATTACCGCTTCGGAGTAGACCCCCAGTTTTTCTTAAAATTTTTTCCTTCACCGCTATACCTTACAGCCTATTAATGATTTTCTTGTCATCTCACGTATAAGGAAACGTTCAGTTAATTTCTTATTTATACCTACTTAATTGAAACACGTGACGGCAGCTTTTTCAATTAGCTGCGTAATTAATTTGGGCGAAGACATATCCTGCTTTATTATAATTACCGAGAAAAATAAACGCGGTCAAGTAGAAAACGTGTCGGATGTAGTGGGTTCCGCATAGTTAGTTAATAGTTATCTACAAAGAGAAAGTGTAATATTGTAGTGTTGATTAGTGGTGTGACCGTCGGCCTGCCACGTCAAAGTAGCACTGCAAGCTGTATACAACCTGTATTTAAGTTCGTTTTTATACAAGAAGCTGTATATTCAGGCTGATAAAGGCTGTATAAGCGCTTATACAGTCCTTACAAGTAAAAAAGGGGCCATATTATACAGCTTTTTGAATTAGTAGAGCTGTATAGTAGCTGTAGAAGCAATAGAGAAGCTGTATGATAGCTGTAATTTGGTGTACAAAGAAACCATTACACTACAGATATTATCTTATAAGTATCTTGAAATGAAAAGTGTTCTAAATAGATTTTTGAAAAAATTACAATACACTAAAAATTAAACGAACTATTTTCGATAACACGTGTAATAGAAACGTACTGAATGCCGACTTTATTATTTATTTAATATTTATTAGTAAAAAGATAATCTTGGACTTGGATATCTGATGGTGTTAATTGGTGAATTGAAAGTGTAGTTTCAAATTTATTGTGAACTTATGTATGTTTCCGTCAAAATATTAACACGCGCCAGCAAAATAACTGACATAAAGAAAAATACTGACAAAGACGACGGCTCGGTTACCGCAGTGGTTAAGTGATTGACTGCTGCGCTGCGTGTCGCGGGTTCGATCCCCGCACGGAGCAAATATTTGTATGACCTACAAGTAGTTTTTCCGGGTCTGGCTGTTTGTGTATGTGAGTTTAAATGTTTGTAAACGCACCCACGATACAGGAGAAACTCCTAGTGGGACGTTTAAAAAAAAACTACTAAATACGGTAAGTAAATGTTTGATTTTGGTTATAATAAAATAAATATTTTAAAATAATATTAGGGCACATTCGTGCCGTGATTATAATTCAAGCTGATAATGATGATAAGGATTTAGCTGTTGTAAAATATTAATTTAAGTATACTTAAAGTTTTGTTTTTATTCATTCGAAAATGGCTCCAATTTGCTAAACAGCCTGAACGGTATTTGGAGAGTGTTATAGTCTGAGTAGCTGTATTAAGTTAAGGATTATACTATACAGCTATTGGTTTTTAATCCGCTTTATAATAGACTATTTTAATACTTAGGCTGTATATCAGTTATCTATACATAACTTATAATGTGCTTAAAAACCCTGGGCCCAAGACGACTTTGATCCTTTCCTCACTTTATCAATAATATTTTATGAAAATGCACTTATGATTAGGCAGTATAGGTCTCCTACACAAGCCTAATGTTTATGTAGACAGGTAAAAAGTAGAAAAAAATGTCCCAATTTAATTTAAACTAAAACTTAAGATGTTATTTTGCAATATTACAGTTTGATTTACTCGCAATCGAAGTGAAAAGCAGAGTTTATAACTCATTCATAAAACAAAATTTTATACTTAACTTTAATTTATGCACTTCTTGCTTACGGCTCCGGCGGATAAACATCATGGATAGGTGACTTTTTTTATGTACATGTTGTACAATCTATTATTTGTACGGCCGAAATATCTTGGCAAGTCTGAACATAGGCACTATGAACTTACGCGCATGTTCTCTCACTCACACTCGCTTCATGTCACCATTTGGTTCTTAAAAAATGTTACTGCGCAGCCTTTTGCGCGAAGTTCAGACTCGCCAAGATATTTCGGCCGTACGTACTGTAGTTTACTATAAATAGTTGATCGGCAACTCCAGACAAGCGCGCACGTATTTAGTTTTTATCATTCGCTCGCGTCGCCGTCGTCATCGAACTCTGTACGTTACGTACGTATGGTTAAACCAAAATAGTAGCTGTTTTATTCTATACCTCATTAAACTAATAAAATTGTCAAGTATTATTAGTGTATTGTGTATATTATACCTATTTTATTTTATTTTCAGGAAAATATGCCTTTTCAAATTATAGAAACCATAGAGAAAGGGCAAAACAGGCTTAGCACTGTACCAAGTTTGTGGAAATCAAAAGGTGAGTTAAGATGACCAAGAAAGCGATTAGATGTCAACAAATTAGTAAAGGATGTATACGGAACCGTACATTACTTTGCCGACTTACGCGCCGTGCATTCTGACCATACAGCATTTGTACCTAAATATATATTTCAATAAATCAGTGTTTAACGAACATTTAATGCAGTAGGTTTTATTTCGTCATGCCATAGAATCGCCCCGTTATCGTATCACTAAGTGTAAGGATCCCCTACAAGATAAGACATCTCAGCCTTTAGATAAATGGCCCACCTCAAAATGCTGCGTGAAAAGGCGTCATATGACGTAGCAGTAAGAGAACAAAATCTCATGGTTCAAAATATCACTGTTTAATGTTTTTGCTACGGAACCCGCTTCATTAGACGTCGTTGGAATTGACTTTCGACTGCAGGTTGTCCGATTTGTTAATGATTCTCTATCTTCCTCAATAAATGATGGTTCACTATCATTACTGTTACACACGTACATACATAAATTCACGGCTTCTTCCCATGGCAGGAACCGTAGAACGCCACCTGCTACGCTCTTTACATACTCCTCCTCCTTCATTACTGTTATATGGTTAGTAATTTCTAATATTTCCTTCCAATCCTCCTCTTGACTGCAAAATATTTTTCTTTTTTCCACATATTGCATTTGTTCACAATGAAAACATTAATTCATGAAATCGATTGACTGTGTCAGTAATACAGACGAAAGCTGTACTATATCTGTTTTTTTTTTTTAATTTTACAACACCCTCTTATACAGAAGTCATAAAACTACTGTATTTACAAGAGTATTCAATTACACCATAAAAATAAGTTTGAGAACGGAGTTTGCATATACCATTGTACATAAACAAGTATCAAGTGATACTTGGATAACACATGGAGCTGTAATAAGTATGTGAGCACATGCAAAATATAATAGGTAGAGCCTGTTTACAGCTTTAACGATAAAACCAGATTGAAGTGTCACAAAATACTTAAAGTTGTTTAATAGAGTTTGAATAAACTCAAACTCAAAGCATTTATTTCAATTAAACCATTAACAGGCACTTTGGAATTGTCAAGTTACAAAGTCGGTCAGTTACAAATATGAAGCTACTTGCCCATTCCAAATAGTAGGTTCCTATGGAGAAGAACGGGCAAGAAACTCCACGGACACTCTTTTAAAATAAAATATTTGATACAAAGTACCTGATTAAAAAAAAAACCATTCAAAACTAAAATAATTAAAAATAAGCCGTGGCAGCTAAGAGATGACCAGTCCCAACTGGCAGCGCCCGTTCACGAACATGACGCATGGATCAACACCAACAACAACAGCTCAACCATTTTGAAGGGAGCTACGAGTAAATGATCTAACACACACGCCACCATCAGTGAGACATCTGAGTGAGCATGACATACTCTCAGCCGCCAGGGCATATTCAAGTCAATGAAAGACATATTACCCGGTAAATGGTAGCTCTATTGTACATAGTACTCACACCTGTGCTATGCAATTCTATAGTACAAAGGAGATTGAGTTTAAACAATGAAAAGATAGTCTTAAATATTCTGTTTAAGTACGTAAAGATGGCCTCCGTTACATTACATCTCTATTTTTTTGTACGAAACTTACGATCAAGTATCGATCTTTCAAGGGGAATCTATGACACGGTCATCCTTCCTGAAGTCCTGGATAAAGTGTCGTTTCATGAACGAAAGCGAAGATGGAATTGTCAGAAATGTATTGAATTGACATCAATATACTCGTATGAATTTTTGTTTGTCTACTGTCAGTCCTTCTACACGTGCAGCCTGTGGGTCAATTTCACTCAGCGGGCATACAGCGACCTACGCGTTCAATATAATAACGCACTGAGAGTGCTGCTGCGGCTGCCGTGGCGTTGTACTGCAGCAGAGATGTTTGCTGATAATAACATTGATGGTTTTGCCGAAATTATCACAAAAAGATGTGCATCCTTGGTCTCGCGTGTTTGCGGCAGCACTAATAGTATTCTCAGTGTGTTCGCAGATCGGTGGGCTTCCCCGTTATTGCGGAGGTGGATACAGCTCCACGCTGAATTTTAATTTTAATTGTTTTGTTAATCTTTGTCCTTTTGTACTAACACTAGATAATAAGTAAAATTGTTACTAACCCTATGGACATTTGTCTGAAATAAAAGTATTCTATTCTAATAAGCTGCCGAAAAGCTAAGGGTACTCGTATGTCAATCCTGTTGAAGGTCGTTGTAGGAATACGAAACGCTTTGAAAGCTATTACCACTATTGTCTGGACTCTTTGACATCCTATGTGCCTACGGTCAGCAAAAAAACATAGGCAGTCATAGGGACTGCTGACAGAAGTGAAAACTTATCGTTTTTCTGTGACAAATAAAATTATTTTTCTTTCTTTCTTTCTCAACGCGCCTAAAGAAGTTTTCACTTCAATAAAATAATAATATAACATAACATCACCCTGTAATCCCCGTAGGGTTAGGCAGAGGTGTACCCCAACGTTTCGCCAGTTATGTTTAAGTCCCATGTAATAAGGGGCGAACCTATTGCCATCAACCGGGCACAAATCTCTGGGCTGCTACTAAGAAATTCCTAATGGAAAATCCCAATAACACTTTGCCCGACCCGGGAAACGAACCCAGGACCTCATGCTCTGCAGTAGCGGTTGGGACCACTAGACCAACGAGGCAGTAAAATAATGATTATCTAAAACACAATTTAAACAATGAACAGTTAAGTAGGTAGTAATACACAAATTAAACTCTGCTACTACAGCATGTCAACGCGGGCATAATTATCGGTGACGCGAACCGATAAGTTTATCCCCTACCAAAAATCGCATAAACGCGCCAGAAGAAGTTTTCACTTCAAAAGTACGGTTAGCACATCAGTCTGTCCATAACCTGCGTATAATGTCCCCACTGCTGGGACACAGGCCTCCTCTCTTTGAGAGGGAGTGGACTGAAATCTACCACGCGGGCCCAGTGCGGGTTGGTAGACGTCACATGTCTTCGAATTTTTGGTTCTAGGACATGCCGGTTTCCTCACGATGTTTTCCATCACCGTTTTGGGAGCAGTGGTACACATACACTTACATAAACTCACGCCTTCTTCCCATGGGGGTAGGCAGAAACTATAGTACGCCACCTGCTACGCTCCTTACACACTCCTTTTGCTTCGCATATACGTTCATACATCTGGTCATACACGCACGCCGATTGCGAGTACCTACTACGCACCTGATCTTTCTGAAGAACATCACCAATTTCATTTCTTTTTTTTTTTTTTCAGTGGTGATTAAGATATATACACAAAGTAAAGCGCCTGACTGGGTTCGAACCCACGACCTACAACACGTAAGTTGGGGCAGTTACCGCTGGGCCACCACTGCTCAGTCTGTAATTACTACATAATTTCTGAATTATTGACAAAAGGAAAGGTTTAAGAATTACTTCTTTTTGAATACACAAAACATAAACATTAACATCACGCCTTTAATACCCGAAGGGTTAGGCAGAGGACCGAGGACTTAAACATAACTGGCGAATTGTGGCTGTACTAATGGTACATCTCTGCCTAACCCTTTGGGGAAAACAGGCCTTATACACTGACACATGCACTTAAATACGCGTTTAATATGCGTTTGACGGCACGGTTGGCGCAGTGGTTAAGCGATTGACTGCCGCGCTGCGTGTCGCGGGTTCGATTCCCGCACGGTTCAAATATTTGTATGACCTACAAGTAGTTGTTCCGGGTCTGGCTGTTTGTGTACGTGAGTTTAAATGTTTGTAAACGCACCCACGATACAGGAGAAATTCCTAGTGCGGGGCAACGTTTTTTTTTAAAAAAAAAAAAACAGTTGCATGTGCCTATAAGTACCTATAACCTGTAAGTAAGTACCTATAAGTATTATACTTACCTACCAAGGGTTAACAATTGGAAAGAAATCGATTACCTCTAACCACGGTCATTAATAATAATCTTGCTCGGACGTCAGGTTTGCGACGTAACTACTACCTACTTCACTATACGACACGCAATATACAATCTTGAACCGTTGAACTCTGTATAATATTTCCCGCATGTGATTTGCCGATAAGAGGTGATAACAGGCTTTAATTGCCTCGTTATAAGAAATTCCATTAACTAAAATGTTGTTTTCTTGATCTTTAGGTGTTTGATTGACATGGGAACATGTTGAAACCCCCTTTGTTTTGTTCCCGGGGTGGAAAATACTCATGGATGTCCTCCGCCCTGGGGCGGGCGGAGAGGTCTGTCAGACTCTTACTGACTAAAAACCTGACTAAAAACCACCCCGGTGCAGGTGTTCCCTTCCCACACATGCACCGGTGATCATGTGCCACTTCCGTGATCCCCGGCCCATCTCACGTCATATCTGGGGGTGTGTGGGGGGGGGGGGGAGGGGGTGGACACCCCCGCGACGTCGAAAAGGGACGCGCGTGAACACTACGCGCCGCCACCTCGGGTCTTGTGTCATAGGGGGCGACGGACGTTGGAGAAATCCCCTGGTGTCAAGTACACTGACGGACATAAATATACTATAATCAGATATTATTGCTCGGCAATAATATCTGATTGCATGATGACGGTAAATATATTATGTGATAATTTGTGGAAGGCATAATTATACAAGTATGTAAGCACAAATATGTGACATCGATGCTGCCAAAGTTACGTCAGATATTTTCGGTCACAACGAGGTATCTATCACATTCTTTTGAATGTAACTGACCAGGCAGATATTTATGACGCAAGACATGTCCGTGATATTGCATTGGCACATTATTTTTGAAGCAAATGCAGCATCTTTTAATTTACGTATATTCGTGTATTATATATATTTTTTAATAATATTTTAATGGCCTGGTTGCTGGGACCTTTTAGCCAAGTCTTTATTTAGTTACAAACTTTGTTTAAATATTGATGAAATGAATTATATTCAATGTATGATGATGATATCCCCGCCCGCTCCCCTTGAGTTTCAGTAAAGATGTGGCACTTTACTGAGAACTCATGCGGACTTCTTGAGAGAACTTGAAGTGATGTTGCCCTGTTTTGTTTCATTTGCCTACACTAATGCAGGTACACGAAAATTTAATGGTTAATAATCCACCACACATCCACACATTAATATTCGGCTAAACACAAATTTTAGAAAATAAAACAAAACCGCTAAACATGTCACTTCACTTTTCCGCCAAGAACTCACGTGTACTATATTTTGGCTTCGCTTGTCTGGCCAGATAGTTTTGGTGTTACTTCGAAGTAACATATTTGTGCTGCCACTTGTAAGTATTATGCCTTCCACAAATCATCACAAAGGTATAATTGCCGTTATATTGACGACATTTTATTAATGGATGAATCCTGCAATCAGATATCTACCGAGCTGTTCATAGCATTAAACCTACTTACTTAAGTAAGTATGTATACCTACTCGTGATTGTACCTGAAGAAAATACACAGATCAAAGGATTTGTTGTAGGTAGTCCCCGTTGCTTGTCCATAAGAGTACATTAGAAAACCAGAGTCAGACAGCATCTGTCTGGACAGATGCTGTCTGACTCTGGTTTTCTGGCGCTGTTTTACAAATGACAAAGGTTCATTTCAGCATTAATGCCAGCATTCATATGCTGAAATTAACCTTTTTGGCGTAGGTAGTCGTGAGGCACACTATTGTTGTTAAAACATTATTTTCACTTTTTAGGGTTCCGTACCTCAAAAGCAACAATACGGAACCCTTATAGGATCACTTCGTTGTCCGTATGTCTGTCTGTCAGTCTCAAGACCCTTTTTCTCATAAACGCGTGTAGGTATCAAGTTGAAATTAGTATCAAATACGTAGATCTACCGTCCCTTGGAGCTCTAAAAAAATAAAGCTTCTAAGTCAGCCTAATAAAAAAATACGGCGATTTATGCGACACAGTTTGATACTCGCAAATAAATCAAAACCTATAGGGTACTTCCCGTTGACCTAGAATCATGAAATTTGGCAAAAAGCAAGGTATCACAGCACAAATATCAGAAAAAGTCCGAAAATCGTTAATTTGTAGGTTTATCAAGTAAAAAAAAATGTTTTTTCAATTGTATACTAACATTTGCAGTTGGAAAATTGACCGTAGCGTATATCGATGTATGGGAGAACATGTTTTTCAACTACAATGTTATGTTTGTTTTTGGGATAAATTAATCCGAACTACGGAACCCTTCATTGTGCGTCGTGCGACACGCACTTTGCCGGTTTTTTTTCTTGTGTTTCACGAATTGTGTCCAAATTAACGTTATTCTTTCTTTCTTTGTATCTTCGTAGCACACAAGGATCTTTTGGCACCTAAATGCCATTGACAAATAAAAATGATAAAAAACCTGATTCCATATCCGAATTTTTCGTTTTGTGTTCACTCTGCTGTCTGAGACAAGAAAGATGTTCCTATTCTCTATTTTGTGGTGTACACTGATCTCACAGACGGTTACCATTACTCCTCTCTTTACTTAAAAAGCAATTTACAACGTAATCAAGATTTCATTACAGGCTCTTTACCTTCCATCGTGGTCTAATATTACCAGCAGTAGGTACCAACATAGAGGTGCGGTTTCGTAGAAGGCGCCACAAAACCGTGTGATATACAAATAGGTACAATGTGCTAGTAACAGTGTCGGTTAATTCCTTGCTAATTAATTATTTACCTACACACGCCTTGTCTTCGAATGTGGTGCCTACAATGACAGGTCGGAAATCGAGTGATATTAGGTAATTTTGTATAGGTGTTTAATGAGGCGCCATACAATTTAGTAAGGTATACGTATCCTGGTTCGCAATTTAGTTTCCAAACATGTAAACAAATATGTGTTTTTGGAAAAATAACTTTAATATCCACTTAAAAAGTTAATTTTGCGCTGCTACTTTATTTTAAATTTTATGACTTTTACAATAGTACTAGTCATTCTAAAATCAACTTAATTCACTGTAAGTAAAGTTGATATTTGTTAAGTGGAAATAATATAAATTGGAAACAAGGATTTGAATACGGTACATAGCAAAAGAGTTATCTGCCTGTAAAAATGCAATTAATTACTTTTAGGATACGTTAAGTTTTGCAAATGAAACAAAGTTATAAGTAGGAATAACATAATGTATAATTAAATAGTTGCATTCAACAACAAAAAATAATTAAACATTTTAATACGCAATTAACAAAAACTTACAAATACATTTAAATGTACGTCTTTTATCCTTACAATTCTAAAAATGGAATAAATTAAATTACAATTATGCGGATTTGATTTAACAATGTTTGTGTGCATCACTATAGCTTAGGTACTTTATTTGAATATGCTATAGCATATTGAACCTTATTCACATTGTCCTAAGCTTTAAATTATTAAACTACGTCAATCACAATTACTGGAAGACTTTCCTCTTAAAACGATATTAAACTTTAGTTCGTTGTCAATAAAGTTTAATATTGCTCATCATATTATTTCGCCGGATTATTTTAGTCTCGAGAAAGTCTCAAAGCCGTACAGTCATTCACAGCCATTCCTTATTTAAGGAATGTATTGAAAATATAAATATCTATACAATCAATGTATAGAAAAATATATTCTGCATTCTCAATGTTTACATTGAAAATACAACAATCTTAAAACTATCATATCCAGAATAATATTAATTATCTTTATAATACTCAATGATCCTTAACACTAATAATTATTTATCTTATAGATAGGTATAGGTACCTGTAGGTACCTACCTAACGTATTCATTTAAAGGCACACTGGAATAAATTATCAATTTTGAGTTAACAATTTAAAATATTTCGATATTCTCGAGATTCTTTTACGTTACAAATTCCAAATTGTATTTAAATGGATGGCTGTTTTAAAGTTAATTATATAATTAATACGAACAAGAAATGACCAAAGACTAAGAATTATTGCAAACAAGCCTCGTTTATTGTAGAGTTGACCTTGGTTCATCACTTATGCTAACAAAATCCAGGAAATTGAAACTTCAAAATGGCTATCTAACTGTCACATTGGTCTTGAAAGTATAATCATTATATTAACGTGAAGTGAAAACTTTGTACCCCTTTTTACGAAAACTATGCGGACGAAAGAGTATGAAATTTGGCACAGTTAAAGTTTATATGGAGGTGCAGAAAACTAATATTTGTATATATTAGGCATTAGAAATAAATAAAAAACATCACACAAACCACCATGCGTTTGACACAAACACATAGTACAGATAAACTCCGATAAATGGCTCGCCCCTCCAAATAACTGTTTCAATGTGTGTAGTCTAGTCTAGTCCTTACGAAAGAGTTTGTATGTAGTTGTAAGTACTCGTAATATCTCACTTATTACCAGAATTGTTGGTCAACTAATCATAACTAGCCGATCGCGCAAGACAACGCACGTGTCGTTTTCATAGAGCACGTCAGTGCAGCGCCATACTAATAATAATGAGCGATTAATGACGCCACTAGTCTAGCAACAACTCCGTGATTTGTTTGACGGCTCATTACGCACACATGCGTACAAATACTTTCAAACGTTTTGAATTTTGGAGGGGCGCGCCATATTATCGTAGTTAATCTCTACCAGGGCCACGTCTTAATGATAGATTGGTGACAGAAGTGACAGCTTGAGTATGGAATTAGTAAGTACCTACTATATACATATATATTGTAAGTAGAAAAGGACCGAATTTCGACCAGTGGGCAACCACTAGTAAAAATAAATAGGCCATGTCGTTTTATGACGTACAAGTGACATTCAAATTTAGTTTAGTAAATCCAATTGGTTGGAATAACTTGGTCAAGTATACCTAGCACATTGATTATAAAATAAATAAGTGGATTTATTGTTAGTATACTGTCAATGGTCTTAGTATTTCCTGTTTTTGTAGAGAGATAACACACATATTTCATGATTTAGCTTGAATTAAAATAGCTTATTGTAACAGGGCCTTCTTTCGCAGATTTTTGGCGGCCTGGAATGTGTTGTGCATCAACATAGCAACCGTCATCGGACCCACACCACCGGGGACTGGGGTCACTGCACCAGCGACTTTGACGACTTCTGTTAGAAAAAAAGCAAACATAAGAAACAAAAAAGGTTGATAGATTGTTTACTTCAAAATTGCACGCTTCACTGCTTGTTGCATACATATTTCAAATGTTAGAATGGAAGTTTTAGTGGAGGGCCTGCAGTTTTAAATTAAAATATCTCAAACTACGTTGAAAAAAAAACTTTACAATGAGATTGCTCTAATTATCTGTACGGTTGTTACCATATGGAATAAAACTATACATATATTTTTCACTTGATACGTGTATTGAGTCCATAAATTTAGCGATCCGAATGTGAACTGAATAATATGATAAAATGAGAAATAATAACTCAATTATGATGAGAATGCAAAAATGCAATGTCAGTTGTAAGTTCGATACTTAAGTTAAACTGTGAAAAAAACGTTTTGGAGCTACTAGGATGTCCATGCTACAATATTAATTTAAACTTATCAATATTAATGAAAAAAAAAATCACTTACCATCATAATCTACATCTCCAACCAATCTAGATTTTCCGTTAGCATCGGTAACTTTGGTGATACCCACATCAATGATAGTGGCACCTGGCTTGATCATATTTGCTGTGATAAGTTTTGGCACGCCTAAGACAATTGAAATACAATTTATGTTAAGTATTATTTTCATATTTTAAAGATAAAAAAAAAACAAATTGTTTTCTTAAAAAAAAAACTTTAAAAATCAAGAATGACTTTCAGTCGCTATTACTAAAGGCTCTTACACACTCACGCGATATCGCGGGCGCGACAGGCACCGACAAAGGAATTGTCTTTGTCGGTGCCTGTCGCGCCCGCGATATCGCGTGAGTGTGTAAGAGCCTTAATGCTACATTAATAAAATATAAAACTACCTGTAGCAGTGATAATAATGTCGGCATTCTGGCAGAAAACTTCTAATTGTTTTTTCGGCGTGAAGCGATGGCAAATAGTAACAGTAGCGTCCATTCCAAGTTCATTGTCGTGTTTCCCATCACTATGCAGCATCATAGCAATTGGTAGTCCTACATTCTTCGATCGGCCGACTACTACAGCGTTGCGTCCAAAAGTATCAATGTTGAACCTAAAAAAAAACAAAAATTATCACTTCCAGTGTTGTATATAATCTTTGGCATTATTTTAGTAACTACTCATTTTCATTCATCATTCAAAAATTAATCAACAGAGATCAAAGAGAGCAAATCCGTAAATTTAAATGCGATTTATCACATCAGGTACTTATTTAAAAACCAACCTGCATAGCTATTCAAAACCACTCGGTATGCTTCCGTGCCGAATCGGATATCAATCAATGGTATCGCAAAAGTTCTCTAAACGTTGTTCACAAATCGAAAACCCGAAAATTTTGGGAGTTTAAATCAAATAGAACCGCTATTCTTTCGGCAGCTGTTTGCTGTCTGGAGCTAGGCCAATCAGGTAATCGAAATGTGTCATTTTCGACACGATAGCCTGTTGAATAGTTGTGAATAGCTATGCAGGTGCGTGTCGGACCACGCACAATGAAGGGTTCCGTAGTTGGGATGAAGTTATCCCAAGAACAAACTTAACATTGTAGTTTGTGCGCACAATATTGGGTTATTTACCATGTGCTTTTAAGACCATAGACTTCTTATAGGTTTTCCTGTAATCTATAAAATCTTGAAAAAAATACTGAGATTATTTATACATATACTTATGTTTATATGTTCTAACTGTTCTCGGTATTTTTTTCAAGATTTTAGGCTCACCAGTCTCGGAGATAAGGGAATGGTCAATTTTCATTTATTTCCTTAAAAAAGCTTATTTTAAAATTATTTAAAATAAAAATGAAATTCTCATAACAATTAGTCCTTTCATTTGGTATGTCACACGGTAGGTACAGTTTGCAAAACTTTTTGTTGAAATTTTTACCCAAAAAATGAGCCCTGTACCTATTCAAAATTCATTTATTTTCATTACATGTTCGTGTTTGGGTCACATAGATTCATGTGTACCAAATTTCAACTGAACTGGTCCGGTAGATTCTAGGAGGAGTGATCCTATAAGGCCTGAAACTGCGTTAAGCGCGCGGTTTCATACAAGTGCTCCGTCGCGGGGACCCGCGCGGGCGTCCGTTACGGGGAGGCGCGCCCCGCATCTACGCAACGGGGCCCGCCTCCGTGCGACGGAACCCGTCGCGGGGGCACGCGCGGTGTCCGCCAGCGGACTGGTAACACGGCCACGCACGGACTTTAGACTTTGTCGTTTTTTTTTGCTAGTCGTCGTTTTGCTACGTAATAATACCTATATTAAGTTAAATAAAATAATCCGGTCTCCGCGACGGGGACCGTCGCCGCGTTCCCACGGAGCCGACCCGCGTGTCCACGCGCGTTGACACGCGACGGTTGCCCGTCGCTGGCGCCTGCTTAACGCAGTTTCAGGCCTAAGGGTTCCGTTTTTTCCTTTTGAGGTACTGAACCCTAAAAAGCACTATCATTAATTCTAAGCACTCACACTCATGCAAAGTCTAAGAATTAACGAAAATCGACTCACCTTTTCAGCATTTCGATAACAGCTAAGGCAGTAGCAGGCACTAATGTTGGCATATCAACACATAGCTGGCCAACATTCACAATATGGAACCCATCAACATCCTTCTCAGGAGCGACCGCATTGCACACTTTCCTTTCACTCATTGTCTCAGGTATTGGCAACTGAACTAGAATACCATCAACACTACTATCAGCATTAAGAGTTTCTATCTCCTGGATAAGCTGGTCCTCGGTTATTGTGCTTTCATGTTTGATCACCTCCGCGTTGATGCCTACGTATCTTGCTGCAATGATCTTGTTGTTTACATAAGTGTGGCTGGCTGGGTCTGCTCCTACTAAGATGCACCGAATGGACGGCGCTCTGTTACCAAGGTTTACCCAGTTTGCAATTTGTTCTTTCAATTCTTCCTTCACTGTCCCTGCTAATGCTTTGCCGTCGAGGATTCGGGCCATTATGCTGTTTGAACAAAATAAAATTTTAAGTACTAAAATAAATATTTTTTTTGTTTCTATTAATAGCTATAAATTATTCTGGTACCAATTTAGCACACTACAAAACAATAATTTATTTGGGTTTATTGATACCTACTTATAACTTGTTTAGTAAAAGTATTGATAATGGTCATATCAACACTTAATTAAATATTTACACAACCAGTTTAACTTTATAACATTGAAAATGGAATGTTACTTGGCTTTGTAAAAATTATATATTGGACTGTTCCAAAAGAAAGTTGTTTCTGAGCAAAAGTATAAAATATTGAGTAAAGAAATAAGATTACAAATATTATTAAAAAAATGCTGCTTGTATGTCCAGATTCTCCAGTGACCTTCCCATCCAACCATCCAATAAACAAATTGATGAGATGCCACTAACAAATTGCAGACAATAAATCAATGAAATCACAATAACAACATTATATTGTAAGTATTATAAATTGGCAGGCCAAGAACATAATTCAATTGTAAGTAATCACAATAATTTGGCAAACTTATTTTAAAATAATGAAGAACCAGAGATTATTTTTTACCCTATACCTTAAATCCCAGCGTTCTAAACATATAAAACAAAATGTTGCATTCATTGAAAATTTGAAATTAGAATCAACTACAAAACAGTAAGAACACAATAAACCCAAAAGATTAAATAAAACAAGTGCAAGGTAGAAAAAAAATGCAATTAAAAGAAATAATAGTCAAAACAAATTAGTTTGTAAGCCACAACACAACTCTATAATATATTTTACCTGGCCGAGCCCAGAGAATCAATGTATGTGTGACTTCTCATTGTGGATGTCAGTAGCGAACTGAATACTCGGAGGCGAAGGATTTGCCTCATCGCTTACTGCCAACGTACATAGGTCATTAGGTCAACATGACCAAACAATTTACTACACAGATAACGGACATATTCCAAGTATAGACTATGAGCCAAATTAAACCAGATAATTATAGTTTTAAAACGAGAACATCAATGGGTTACGAAGTTCAATCAATATCTTATCAGGTGTAAACCGCTTTTATCCACTCATTATTACGTTCATGTCAACAAAACTGGATTGAATTGACGTTAGGGAACTTTTGAGACAATTTATTTGCATCCTGGCTGAATTTGTCACTAATGGACTATGAAATAGATTAAGAATTAGGTCACCTTGAAGGATTGGACAGACTTCAGCGATAGTAACATTGATAATGGCATACATCAAGTAGTGCTTATTTTAAGTGGGAAACGTGTTGAATAAACTATCCTGAAGAATGGTTATAAACTTCCTCATGTTTAGTCACCGAAGATTAAACATTGCTTCGTGTTTTACTGATTCATTTGATCTACGATGCTTAGGTACATAATCCACATCACTCAAATTGAAGGGCAAATGAATTATAATTCATAGAGCCTTTATTGAAAATGCAAAGGAATTTTAACAGCCTACTTACCAAAATGTTTAATTTCCTTTTTCAAAATACGTTATGTACCACTGGGCTAACCACGTACACAAAACCTTGCTGTCGCTAGGAAAGTTTCTAATCAGTGAATTCAGTCATAGAATCTTGTCCTATTTTTATTGGTTACTTTTCTTTGAACCGAAGCCGAATCAAATTAAAACTCAGTTGTTTTAGGTATCATGTGCGATAAACGTGGGTGGCAGGTGGCAGTCGTGTCAGAAATAGGCTTACGGAGTTTCTAAACGAACCCTGACTTTAATCTAGACTACCGACAAAAAGAACAAATTGTAGGAGATAAGAAAGACACATAATATTTATTTAGCATTTCTCTAACAGGACGTAAATTTTTAAGCATCCTATAGTCATTTCTATTTTAGTCTTCTAACAAAAATACACTTCGAATAGAGTTTTAGAACGCGCCAAAATCTCGAATGGATTTGACATTGACATTTGACGTCATATTCGTTTCGTTTTGTTATTGCTATGACGTAGCAGACTGTGTAGTGCGCAGACAAATTGAGTACATGACTCGTTCATTTACTGTTACTAATGTTACGATGTAGACATAAAATCTCACCAAATTACAATCATTTGATAGGTTGATAGTACTGTAGTTTAAGTAGGTACGTCTACGGTATGTCTCCATTATGTGTGGGAACTTATTGTGGCTAACCGGGGATACAATTAGATACACAAGCGTGTGACCAATGGCATTTTCTATTGCCAAAAATACGAACTTTCATTTATAAGATTCAAGATTCATGATTCTTTATTTGTGGAAACATGAGTACACATACAGAGCATGCAAGTTATTAAATACGTTGTAGTTTATTACCAGCCATGTTTGGCCTTAGTGGCGTACAAATATTTAAATTTCAGTACCTAATAAAAGTTATTGGATAAGTTTGAACAATTACATATGGACAAAAATAATAAATAGTAAATGTCAATTTTGTTAAGAATAAAATTAAATATACTTTCAATACTTCCCCGATAAGGGGTGAAATTTAAAAAATCCTATCTTATTAAGTAGACATTGTAATAGTTTACAATGCTACCCGGGAATAAACTCCAAAACAAAAAGGACTTCCATGATTCGAGGTCCGGGACCCGGCATTGACGCTTTTGGTCACTGAACCAACGACGTATTTTATGCAAAAGTAGAGTCAATGATGTACCTAAATTGTACTAAAGTATTTTTATAAAAAAAAATTGTTTTTATTCAATCATCTCAGTTTATTTAAGGAAGATAACGACCACCGACGTAATTCGATAAATAAGATGTACAAAAGTGCAATAAACAACGCAAATATAATATCTAATTATGAAAAAATACTTACCTAAATACTACGTACCTACCTATAATTTAGATTAATTTAAATTTATTACCGGGCGGGGCAGTAGATAGACTGCCCCGCCCGTAGGCTGTTTCTATGCACCTGAATACAGTCAAGTGACTGCAAATCCATGGTAACATTAATTTAACATTGACAGTCTTTAATTCGTTTTATTAAGCAAGATTTTTGTAGCATAAGTGTCTACTTATTTGCGGTTCACCGTATCTATTTTTGAAGTCTTGACAATACATGAATAACAATAATTACCTACCTACCTATAATTTTGGTGTAAAGTTGGGTAATGACCATAATGGGAGTAAAGTTATATGTCATACAGTAAATAGCTAGGGCAAAGCGGCATAAAAGAAAAATAATTCTGTTCTAAGTATAACAACAGGACTCGGTCATAGTTAGGTAATTCAAAAAGCATTACCTACAGACGTAAACTCCCCCTCCCTTTTTTATTTCCTAATTTCGGCAGACGTATTGCTTGTACATGTAGACGCAGGTTTTGCAGAAGAAGCTACCTCGGTGCCCAATCCTAGTGCTAGCTAGTTAGCCACATTCAGAGGAGGACGGGCTTATACATAGCGAGGGCACTTATGAGCATAATCTGCGGTCAGAGGACAGCGTGGTTACACTCATAATACCTACCTAGAACAGAGTTCCCCTTATTACAAAACAAGATTTATATTTTGACATGGCTTAAACCATTGAGCCAGTTTTTGTAATAAGAACGTAACTGTGATTGACATACCGTTCTTTATACAAAACTGAAAACTTAGTTCGGTACTAAGTTGTCCGTTTTGTATTAGGAACTTTACGATAGACGGAATAAAGTTCGAAATTCAATAATGGCTCCATGGGTAAAACCAGGGTCTGAAGATAAACCTTGTTTTGTAATAAGACGGTAAGAGTTCCACATTGATTGGTAGGTAAGGAGATGACACAGCACAGTCATGTGTGTGACTACTTACGTCGTTGGCCATCTGTGTTATCTGTTAAATAGAATAGAATAGAATAGAATACTCTTTATTATGTACACCATAAAAGTTACAGATATAAATGTTGAAATTTTACACAGGGTGACACCAATAATAAAAAAAACAATAGATAAAATTAACAGTTGGTAGGTATCTAATTAATTTAAAAATATTCCATTTAGAAAAAATGTAGATATCACTTAGTTACGTAGGTAGGCAATGTCATTGTTATAAATGAAATATTTATAATCTTATAAAATCCTCCTAATATTATTATGTTACAACCGCGTAAAGAAGATTCGAAGATTATCTCGAGGTGGTTCTCTGGTTAGGTTAGGTTGTCGGGTTACTTTTATGGTGTAGGTACATAATAAAGAGTGTTCTATTCTATTCTATCTTTTTGGAACCGAGAAGCGGTTCCAAAAAGATAGAATAGAATAGAACACTTAATTTAGTTGGAGCATAGTAGAAAAAGGTAAATCTAATACGGTATTTAATTACAATTATTTGATAAATTCTAGATAACATATAAACACAAAATAAACTTAGAAAACAATTACATAGATCTGTTAATAATCGTTGATCATATTTATGTAGTGTAACTATGGCTAGAAAAGGGGGCAATTACTTACGAAGATCACGACAGGTTGTTAGAGATGTATTTAGAAGAAGATAACATGCTGCTCTGACCCCAAATAATTGTAAACAAGAGCAGGAAGATGATGATTTTGGTGACTCGTCCCATAAGAGTCTTTAAAGTAAACGACAGTGAAGATAAGCGTATTGTAAATTGTAATAAATTGCTGCCCTACGCGAACCAAAGTAACGTATTTATTTAGAATTTTTGAAGAGATGGAATCCTTGTTTAGTTGATTGTATGGACATATAATTCAAATAGGTATGCAAGATCATATAACAATTAACCATCAAGCTCTCAGCTAACTTATCCCCTGAATCGTCACTTTTACTATGTATTAATAGAACAGCTGATTATAAACGTGTAGTTAATTATAATTAATATTCCCACGGTTCATTGGTCGTTGGAAATACATTGATACAATTTCAATTAGATATCTAATAATTTCTTCATCAATCAAATTGGTTTATAATAGGTTGTTATTGATAAAAAGGCATATCCACTGAAATACTATGGTTTAAAATATTATAGTTAGATGGAAATGTATCTATTCGTCTCCTAAGTTTACGCCTAAGGTAGCATCACAGTAATCGATTTACCTACTTCTCGCTTTTGACAAGGATAATACCGACATAATACATTTTTTTTTCCCCTAAAACTATTGTTTCGAAATATATTTGGTTTGTAGACATTACATAAAAGTCAGAGAATAAAGTAAGTCTACGCCAACGGAGTAGATTTTCGGATCAGCCACTATACGCGTGCTAGTCACGACGGCGTGCGACAGGGGTCAATCCTAGGGCCCACTGTATGCGTAATCTTTATTAATAGTCGAGTGTGCTTTTCTATGAAGTGTTGAGATATTTTTGTGGAAGCTGTTAGAGAAAAATGTAAGTGACGACATTTTGTTTTTGAAAGCAATAACATAAACATATTGTTTTCAATAGCTACGAATACCCAATAAAACAGAAAAATATCTTTACGTACGTCACATTCAGTAATGGTATTTATATTATGAGAGTGAGATAAAGAACGAGGCACACGAAAAAAATATTTACCGTTTAAGACATACACTGCTTTAAAAAACCAAATTTTTGTCAATTTTCAAGAAATCTCCGTTTTAACTTATTTGAAAAAAATAACGTGGCATTGTTGTTCCACTTATGTGGCGGCACTATTGCCAGCTAAAAGTTATGTTGATACCTCGTTGATACTATGCTATAGATATTAATATTCCTTGTTTGAATATACCTTTTTTATTGTTTACAACGCTAGTCTTAAAACTTACCAATTTGTCTCATTGTGTATTTGTGGAGAACGTGGTTGATTTCATATTTGTATAATTTCTATAACTTTTTGTAATTTTTAATATGTAATTTTTTTGTTTTCCCGAATAAATAAAATAAAATAAACCTTAAAAAGATTTAATTGTAAAATGACGTGCGTGGGTGTGTTCCGTGACGCAGGGGTCATTAGATAACGCGTTATGTCAATGTCTCGACGTTGCTGATAATTAAATTACTGTAATTAGTTATATACGCAATAAAAACATCTTGTTTCGAGTGTGTTTAGGCTGTGAATGTATTGGGACGACACGAGAAAAGAAAATGGCACTGAAGAATTTTCAGGTTTTTTTAAAAGGATTTTCAACCGTCTTGGAAAGTCTTAGGGTCCTAGTTTCGTAGGCTGCTAACGTTAAGCATTTCCAAACTCAAACCATTAATTTAAATTAAACCAATTAAGACACTTTTGAATTGTCAAAGAGGCGGTCAGTTGGTCAGAAAATTGAAGCTGTTTGCCCATTCCAAAACGTAAATCTCTATGGAGAAGAACAGGTAAGAAACTCCAAGGACACTCTTTTAAATGAAGATATTACAAAATCCGAGGTACATTATTCTTGTCGCTTCTATAAGTGAGAACAATGTAAAAAAAAAAATATTTAAAAACAATTCAAAATATAAGATTAAAAGGTTACTAATAAGCCCTGGCAGTTAAGAGATGACCAGTCTCAACTGACGACGCCCGTTCACGGACATTACGCGTGGATCAGCACCATCCAGCTCAACCATTTTGTAGGGAACCGAATAATCCAACACACGCAAGGACTCATTTCAGTCTTTTTGTGCATAGAGCTAACCTAACGAAAACGGAACTATAGGTACCTACACTTTGCCTAACCCTTCGGGAACTACAGGCGTGATATTATATATGAAAACGGAGAAGTAGATTGTTTAGCTTCATTCAAAACTTATTAGTTGACTGGGGTCTGTTGGGTGGTCCACATTAACTGCTATATTGAAAAGCAACAGTCTCTTTTTTCCAGTGCTGTATCCGTTTTCTACCTAATTCGTTTTATGTGGCTAAAACCTTAAGGCTCGTACAGACTCGCGCTACAGGCACCGACAATAAAATTGTGCTACTAGTGTCGCGTCGCGCCCGCAATAGCGCACTAGTCTGTACGAGCCTTTACGTTATCGTGTCTGTTACTATACGCTGCATATTGTCTGTTATACGCGTATTAAACATCGCGATATCTCTATAAATAAATAAAATGGAAGTGTCTGTTTGTAATGTCACAATAACAGCTTTTTACTAAATGCTTAAGAAAGTATATACGGTATCTACTTATAATAAAAAAAAAACAATTTTTAATTGTTTGTTTGTCAGTCTATTTTTTTGTTCCGGCCTATCTCCGAAACGGCTAAAACGATTTTGACGAAACTTTCACTGGTGGCGGAGAAGTAACTTAGGCAACTTTTTTAGAAAAAGCCACGAGGGCGAAACCGCGGGCAGCAGCTAGTAGTTAATATAACACCTAACTGTGTTAAAAAATAACGAAACAAAATGTTCTGTAGATATTTCATAATGTTACTTAAGGTCACTTGTTATCACATTACTCATCTTGAAGTTTTTAATTCTTTATTTATTTTTAAGTTCAATATTTCAGCAGATTTACGGAGAAGTGGGAATATCTAAGTTTTAATACGAGTAGTCAAAGTGGATTTAAATATAAATACTTGTAATGGTTTCAAAGCTTTTGACCAGAACTTCTGCGTAGGAGCCAAGCAACCACTGTACATCTGCTGTCTGTCGTACTTACTTAAAGACAGATCTGATAACCAATTAACAATATCTCTATTTTATATAACCTGGGTCTGGAGTATACAGTATTGGAGAAGTATGATAAATAGACTTATCGAAAAACACATTTATCTATTGAAATGGATGTAGATTATATTAATAATAGGTATATAATATCTTCGTCGTTCCCTCAATGCTGCGGATCGCGACCACATACGACGCGTCTACAATTTATGCGGTCTTCTGCAGTGTGGACCGCTCGGTAAATGCTACCTCTAGCTTTCCTGTTCGTGTCTGACCATCTTGCCGGTGCTCTGCCTTGAGCGCGTTTTTCTACCACCCGGTCCAGTATCATAAGCCTTTCCAGACCACGCTGAACGCATAATGTGTCCGAAAAAGCTGAGGACACGCTCCTGGCATATTGTAGAAAGTCGCTTGGTAATACTGAGTTCCTCCAGTATAGATTAATTCGTCCCAATGGCGGTCCATGGTATACGAATTAGCCTCCGCCAACACCACATCTCGAAAGCATCGATCTTACTGCTTTCGCGGCTTTCGATGCACCAAGTTTCAGCACCATATAAAAAGATGGAAAAAACTAGAGCACGAGTCTGTCGTATTTTGGTATTTAAAATGCCCAACATAAAACAAAATAACAAAACAAAACTGACAATGTGCATTCAAATCAATAATATCTGTTATCTGGGCACTTGTTTGTTATCAGCTGACATCACTTTTTAACCATTATATTGATAACATACCTATTTATAGCTAGCTTATCATATTAGAATCTGGCATTGTGGCACACATCGATGACCTTGCGTTATCAAAAGGTCGTGGAATGTTTCACCTCTAACCTTTTTGGTTTTCTAGTTTGTTATCTCGGTATATCGCCCTCATAGGTCTATGTGCATGCTATGCAGTTACCATGTGGCAACTCACATCCTGGTGCTGATAGGCTTTTACCGTGAGTATTGGTAAGTAAAAAGCAAGTAGGATTTTAGAACAGAAATATATATTTTGTCTTACATAGCCTAACTTATATATATGCAAATTTAATGTTTAGATAGTTGACTTACTACCTATGTAAAAACCAATGGACCAATCGCGAGCGAGCTGGTGGTGTTGTTACTGGCTACGTCACTCGCTCGGTCGAGAATTGGCCACACTTATGAAAAGAAGGGAACATGACGTGCAAAAGTTTCACTACATATAATATTATAAAACAAAGTCGGGCGCCCGACGTGTCTGTCTGTCTGAACACGATAAACTCAAAAACTACCGGATTTTCATACGGTTTTCACTAATGGATGTAACGATTCATGCGGAAGGTTTACGTGTATAATTCATTAAGGTTTTATGTAAATTGGCTGAAATATGATGATGATTGTTGGTTGAAGATGTCGGGAAGAATCATGCCGTCTGGAAGCTTTACTGGCGTGTGCCGCGTAAACCAATAGAGTTGTGCAAAAATAATGTAATACGGAAATATTCATCTTAAAAAGTTCTATTAAACTGTAGTAACGCTAAATGTCTATCTGCATTTTTCACTTCACTCTGGCCTCAATTCTGAAGTCCACGCACGAAATAATATTAAGTATTATTATTTTGATTATACAATTATATTATTATTATACTTGCACTTAACTACTTAACAACATAAATACATACACACTTATAAGTAAAGGGTTTATTTATAAACGATGATTAAAGTTAAGAAATTTTTAAACGTCAAAAATGTATGGTTAAACAGTCGCTAAAAATTACTTAACTTTAAACAGCATATAAAAATAAACCCTTTAAACAATACATTATTATTACGCGCACACAGGAAAAACGTTCAATTTAACAGTAGGTACAAAATATTCTGATTTAGAGATTCTTTCACAATTTCCAAATTCTCTTTTCATGGACGACCAAAGTCGTAGAATTGTAGATATATTTGATATGCAAACTAGTTGCATTTTTTGTAGAGACATAACAGAAACTTAAGTGGGTATAGTGCGTTCACTATTACTTGAACTTGCACTGAATTTTGCTGTCTTAGTTTCCGTACTAATAGAGTTCAAAATTGCGACTGACGAAGAGAACTACCAATCAAATGACTGCAAAATTCACTGCGACGAATCGAGTCACGCGTCGTTAAAGCGAACGCACAGTATTTTATGATGTTTAGTACATAACCAGGAAATTAAATAAATAATTAGAAAAAGTCTTCAAACTCCTTAGGTTCTGTTTTCTCCCGCAGTTGCTTTGCAGCTTGGAATGTGTTGTGCATCAACATAGCAACCGTCATGGGACCCACGCCACCGGGAACTGGGGTCACGGCACCAGCGACTTTGACGACCTCTGTTGGATAAAACAAATACTTGTAAATAACGGTCCATAGATTGTTAGTGATACGAAAGATTTAGAAGAAAAACATAAACATTAATTTAAAAAGCCTTAGGGTAGTCGCACATCTGAACGAAGATGCGTCGCGTATCGTCGGTGGCGTAACGTCAAAACGGACAAGTAGATAATATAACATTGAGCCTTACACACTCAACCGATGATGCGTTAGTGCATCGAGCGAATAGACAGACGCGATCGAAGTTACGCCCGACGCATTTGCCGATGGATGTGCGTCCACCCTTAAAATATTGGGAGCAAAAAATACCTAAATGTTACAAGCGTTTTAGCGTAAATAAAGCTCTGGCAAAACTGGAGCAAATCCCGCGCGGGATGCGGTACGAAATTCGTTTGCGACAATTGTGTCAACTAACTTGTATGGAGGTGTCGCGTGACTTCCTAGATTCCTCATCATTAGAACCATAGACACGCACTGTCGCGTTCTGCGTCCAGCACGGGATTTTCTCCAGTATGACCATAGCTGAAAATGGGATCTGTAGAAAACGCTTAATGAAAGAAATCACTTACCATCATAATCAACATCTCCAACAAATCTGGACCTTCCATTTTCATCAGTAACTCTGGTCATGCCAACATCAATAACGGTAGCGCCAGGCTTTATCATGTTTGATTTGATAAGTTTTGGAATACCTGAGACAAACAATATACAGAAATATTTGTTACAAACTTTGAACTTAAAGTTACCAACAGTATCTGGGAGGCTATTACAGAAATCTCCGAAATTCCGATGCCTAGTATTTTAGCTTCTTCCTCAACAACTAAAGAAAGAAACAACCATGACTTAGTACTATCATTTTCAGCATACTTATAGGAATTTAACACTTCTAGATATACATCTCTCATCTCCTAATTGCTTCGCCTCTGAGCTCATTCTTAGACTCTCTCATAAGTCGCTCCACCTGGCCTGAGGGAGTCTCATACTACTTGGAGTTACCTGTAGCAGTGATAATTATATCGGCATTCTGACAAAAGACTTGTAATTGCTCTGTTGGCGTGTAACGATGGCAGATAGTAACAGTGGCGTCCATTCCAAGTCCATTCTCATGTCTCTTGTCACTATGCAGTATCATAGCAATCGGCAGACCAATATTCTTCGATCGGCTGACTACTACTGCGTTGCGTCCGAAAGTTTCGATCTCGAACCTGAAATGTAGGAAATTGTCACATAAGTCAACGTCATCATCATCAAACATTATAAACATTTGTAAAATAGTTGTAAGAGGTAAAATAAACATAATTTCAGCTGAAAGACATCCACTGCTGTATAGACGCAAGCATCCTGTGCTTCTCACAACTTGCAAATTCTCGCATGTAGATCACCCGTAACATTTAAATGTCGAATCCAGATATATAAGATTGTGATCTTCTATATAATTATATGTATATATTCTATATATTATACTTGTTTAAAAAATAATAGGCCCGTTTTGACATTTAACTTGATTGACCATCGCGATGTAACTAGTGAAGTAACCATACGACTCGGCACTCGATACTCACGATACATCGATTCAAGTTACATGTCAAAACGGGCCTATTCTTTTTTGACAAGTATAAGTATATACTCGTATATTATATATATATACATGATATACGACTGTATATCTGTCGTGGGTGCTGCAGAATTGGGCTACGAATAAACAAGAGAAACAACTCCTTTAACTTCTACACAGTCTATTGTTACAGAGTCAATTACTAATACTACTGTACTTATTTAATACTCTGAACTTAAATGGAAACACTGACCAGTTCCTAGGTCAGTATATGTCGCGCCCACGTCTCAAAGATCACTGTCCCTCCATGGTCCGTATCGAACACCATACTCAATCCTAGACTAAACAAGGGGCTTGGTCTCATTTTAAGTGCATACTCATGAAAAATCCGACATTCACAATAATAATGTAGACTATAATATGCTTTGCCCATGTACAGAAAAAATAACTCACCTTTTCAAAATTTCAATAACAGCTAAAGAAGTGGCTGGCACGAACGATGGCATATCAACACACAGCTGTCCAATGTTCACTATATGGAACCCGTCAACGTCCTTCTCAGGAGCGACCGCATTGCACACTTTCCTCTCACTCATTGTCTCAGGTAATGGTAACTGAATCAGGATACCATCGACAGTACCATCAGCATTGAGGGTTTGTATCTTCTGGATAAGCTGTTCTTCTGTTATTGTACTGTCAAATCTTATAACTTCGGCATTGATGCCTATATTGGTTGCTGCTTTGATATTGCTGTTAACATAAGTCTCGCTGGCCGGGTCTCCCTCTACTAAGACGCAACGAAGTGCGGGTGCTCTATTACCAAGATTTATCCAGTTTTCAATTTTGTCTTTTATTTCATCCCTCACCGTCCCAGCTAAAGTTTTGCCGTCGAGGATTTTGGCCATAATGCTGTTAGAATTATAACAAAGATTATCTTTGAGTTGGTTTCACATACGGTTTCCTAAATTAATGTGATCGCTGTGAGGTATATAGTAGTTACTTATTACGAAAGCTGGCATACATTCTAAAAGGCAGATGATAATAATGATCTCTGCAAATTCTGATTAATATTGCTTCAGTACATTTCTAGTTCAGCCGTGAAATCATACTGAACAGACAGACGGTCATATTCAGTTTTGCATGTTTTAAGTTATTTAATTTGGGTTAAACAATTTATCACAATTGCATTGATAAAGTTATCTAGAAAGGATATAACACCAGTCATTATGAACGTGATTATTCATCTCGCTCAGAGTTATAATCGTCGTCTAATGGGATGACATTCATAATTTATGATGTCTCTGATTTCAATAATGTTTTCCCTACATAATATTAAAAACACGGGAGTCTCATACGTTATTTCAATACTTGTGAGATCAACATTACATATACTCGTAACAAGACTATCTCCACCCATTTCTTTTGTCAACGGCCGTCATATTTTTTTAAATTTTCGAACGGAGTAAAAGATATATGACATATATCTTTTTAATATTTATAAACGATTGCTTAACTACTTACGGGAAGGGTAAAGTTTTCTATAACATATCTGGAATCACTATGAGAAACAATGTAACGGCCGTAGAAAAAAAAAGAAAATAATTAAAATAACTGACCTGCCGTAATATTTTAGTGTTCCCTTGTAATGATAAGCGCACTACGTTTTTTTGCGGAGTGTTTGCATAAACTATATCGCCCCATATTTATAGAAAATGCATTTAGTTGATAAGGCCACTCGAAAACTGCATTGTGGTTGACCACTTTTATGATAAATAACTGATAAGGTCCTTATATTGGGTAGTGACAATGACGTCAGACTTGATAATAAATATCTACGTGTTGCCAGATTTCATGAAATAGATGGTCGTTGAACTAATGAATCATATACCTAGCATTTTTAAACTAAGTGATACTTAAAATACTCTCTAAGTTACTTGACTGCCCCGTTGGTCTCGTGGTCATAAGCGCGACTGTTGAGTGTGGGGTCCTGGGTTCGATTCCCGGGTCGGCCAAAGTGTTATTGGGTTTTTCCATTTCTTAGTAACAGCCTAGAGTTTGGAAGTTGGCGGTGTAATATCCCCATGCCTCGGAAAGCACGTTATGCCGTTGGTCCTGCGCCTTATCTCTCTCTGGTCGTGTCAGATTGCCGTCCCATCAGACTTCATAGTTCCTCTCATGAGAGAGGGAAGAGACAGTTTGCGCTCACACTTGTGCACTATACTACACCCGCGCCGAAGGCTGGTGTCTGGGGAGATTGATCTCCATGGCCGAAATTCGGTCTGGAGGACTTTTATACGTATAGACATAAATTAACTCACGCCTTCTTCCCATGGGGGTAGGCAGAAACTATAGAACGCCACCTGCTACGCTGCTCACATGCTCCTTTTCCTTAAGGTTAAGTGCGTAGTACTCGCAACCGGCGTGCGTGTATGACCAGATGATCGTAAACGAAGCAAAAGAAGGACTATTATGTTACTTGAAAATACTTTGAAGGATAAAATAAGTTAAAATAAATAAACTGGCTCGATATCTGTGGAAACACGAGTGTGTAAGCAAGTAAGAACGTCCAGTAAGACATAGAAGTAAGTAATAATAACATAATTTATATTTTTGTTTAGTGAAATAAAGGAGAATAATAATAATAATATTCATTCAAAAATTACAAGGTATAAAAATGTGTACAGTTTTGCTTAAATGTAAATTATATTCTTATGAATTACGTGCCTGAACTAGGTTATCCTGTGTTTTAGGCGAAAAGTCCTAAAATAGTCTTATAAAATTAATAAATACCAAAAGTTGACAATGGAAAAATAAATTATAGTTATATTGAGAAGCATAAATCTTATTTCATAAATTTGATAAATACTTATCGTAGGTTAGTAGGTATACATAAAATATTTACTTTAATACGGTTAGTAAATTCTTTCAAGTGTCTGACATTATGAGCAATATTAAAAACTAGCTGCGCCCCGCGGTTCACCTGCATAAGTCTCAATCAGTGGGAATATCGGGATAAAAAGCATCCCATATCCTAATCCAGAGGGCTAATTGCGTAACATACTATCAGTGGGAATCGGTTTCAATTTGACAGTTCAACAACATTACGTTGTTGAGCAGACACATTTTGCTAACATATGAAGCAATGGATTAGCAATATCAATCAATCAATCAACATTATTTTTCTCGCCACATTAGACATAAGTTATTTTGAATTGGTCAGATTCGACAATGATACACAAATTCAGGTAAACTAGTATATATTGTGGGAGACTGGTGCCTAAGCTAGGCTCGCGGCCTGTGTTTCAGGACACAAGGATCACCCCCCCCCCCCCCCCTTACCCCTTTACATTTTCATTTTATAAATTATGTACTAAGCGCGCTGACAGAATGTAGTAAGGTGTTATACGACATTTTATAATTTTATTTAATATGATTAATATCTAAGTAGGTATGCGAGACGAAAAAAAAGAAAAGAAAGAAAAATTGTTTATTCTGCACAAACAAGACACACTTTATAAAAGTTAAAATTAAAATTGGCGAAAATACACATTAATACAAAGTAGCCAAAAGTACAACAATACTTTCACAGGATAAATGTTGGTAGATGTGTAGTGTGGTTGATGTGTGGGTATGTTAGTGTGTGAGAGTGTGTTTAGGTCATTATAAGGATATTTTCAGTATCACACTAATATTATAAAGGTGAAAGTTTGTGTGTGTGTGTGTTTGTTACTTCTTCACGCTCAAACAGCTGGACCAATTTTGATAAAATTTTGTATGGAGGTAGCTGACACCCTGGATTAACATATAGGCTACTTTTTATCCCGATATTCCAACGGGATCAAGACTTACGCGGGTGAAACCACGGGGCGCAGCGTATTTAATATACTTCAAAATCATTCCGATTGTGATTCAAACTGTGTTACGCAAAGGGTTCTGGTCATGGTATACCCACGTGCCAAATTTCATCCAAATCCGTTTAGTTGTTTTAGCGTGAAAGCATGACAACAAACTCACTTTCGCATTTATTATTTAAGTTAGGAAGTTAGGATCTTCTTGACTGAACAATTAATGTATTTCTAAGTACAAAGTTATAATCTTATGCCTATGAACACTGCACAAAAACACAATTTCCACCCTGCAGACCACTTCCCTTTGCCAGAACTTTTGATCCTTCAAATTTAATTACTTTTTTACCGACTCGTATATTTTCGGTATAACTTCAATCTGGCAAGTTTTAACACTGAGCGAACAGCTCCAATGGAGAAAGTAACTTTCCATAACCGCTCAGCTGGCTAATATTCAATTAAAACTTTTTAATTTCTCTCAGACCTTTGGCAATATTTTCTGTTTACGCTGCTGCCCTAGATGAAAAATAAACAATTTTTAATAAAATATTGTAGCAACTTTCGCAAAGGAATTATTTGTGTCGGATTGTTTTTGACTTCCTATTTGTCGAATGTTGTTCAGATTTTAGATATTGGTTGCGACCGTTTGTATTTATCTTTGATCTTTAAGTTATTATTGAAGTTTGTACAAATATTTTTTTGTAGTATTTGTTTTTTGATGTTGTAAGTAGGTTCAATCAATCTGCCTAGCCTTTTCCCAACTATGTTGAGGTCGGCTTCCAGTCTAACCGGATGCAGCTGAATACTAACATGTATATTTTACATAGAGCAACTGCCTATCTGACGTCCAAAACCCAGTATCTGGGTAATACGATACTCCTTGGTAAGACTGATTGTCAGACTTTCGGGCTTCTGACGACCCGTAACGACTGTCAAAGATCCACGAATGACAGCCAGGACCAACGGCTTAACGTACTTTCCGAGGCACGGAGGAGTCTCGGTATGTAAAGATGGTGACCCATCCACGGACCAACCCCGGCAAGCGCAGCTTGACCTGATGGATCGACCCGTGCGGCTGTTATTACTTGGCCACGAGCTCCTCCTGTTATAAGTAGGTTAATTATTGTTTTTTAGGGTTCCGTACCCAAAGGGTAAAACGGGTACCCTATTACTAAGGCTCCGCCGCCTGTCTGTCTGTCTGTCTGTCTGTCTGTCTGTCTGTCTGTCCGTCTGTCACCAGGCTGTATCTCATGAACCGTGATAGTTAGACAGTTGAAATTTTCACAGATGATGTATTTCTGTTGCCGCTATAACAACAAATAGTAAAAAATAAATATTTAAGGGGGCTTCCATATAACAAACGTGATCTTTTTTTGCTCGATATTGATAACGGCAACAGGTAGACGCTTGGAATATTCACAGAATATTTAGTTATATATTCACTTTATAAATAAATAATTAAATTAAAATAAAATAAATATTTAAGCGGGCTCCCATACAACACACGTGATTTTTTGCCATTTTTATAGATTGGTACGGAACCCTTCGTGCGCAAAGTCCGACTTGCACTTGGCCGGTTTTTTGGGTAATTCAATGCGTTAGGTAGGTATTGAAATTCTCTTATGTGCATTTTTCACCGTCCTATTTAATACGGAACGTAATTACGGAAACTAGGTACTTGGTTACAAAAAAATTGAGCTTTCCTACACAATATCTTACTAACGTTGTCAAATTCTCTAAAGAACCGTTATATTTTAGTCAAATATTCCCTCAAACAAATAACAAAATTATACAGTCACAATAACAGAGATTTCAATAACCCTGAAACCAGGAGTCCAGCAATAAAACATCTTTATTTATCAACTTGGCATCGTTCCATAACCGGCTAAAGGCGGCCCCTAAGTTCGGCCCTAAACTCAATTTAGTGTAACTTACGCTAAGTGCGTAGTAATTTTGAGACCTCTGTCATGGCAGCGTTCGGCTGCGTTGGGTGAATACCACAATGTTTGGGCCATGAAGTTAGCGGGGACCGATAGTGAGCGGAAGCTGCGTGGTTGTGTGATTTTTAGCATTTTTTTGTCTACTATATGTGCAAGATACTTTCCGTTATCAAAATAATGTAAAAAAAATATCTGTGGAAGAATAATATCTACCTACTACCTCCTAGTACCTATTACATTTACGTCAAAATATTTATATATTCAGCGAAAAAAATTGCGCCATTTGTCCAGAAACAAACACAATATAATACACAAATAATTAATTTTCAAGACTTTCTGTTTTTATTTAAATTTTACGTTGTATTTTTTTTTCTTTTTTACTGTTATGGTTCTATGACTGTGTTTTCGTTTAATTTGTGATCCTGTGCGAGTCCCAAATAAAAACTTTTTCTTTCTTATAATAATCAAATACCATTGGTGATGAAGGAAAAACATCGTGCACCTTATCTATACATCAATAAAAATAAATAAAATTGAAGTGTGAATGTCAAAATAATAGATTTTTACTAAATGTTGAAAGTTTTAAAAAAAAACTTTTTTATAAATATTGTGGTCTGTCTGTTTGTATTGTTATGTGATATCTCCGAAACGGCTGGACCAATTTTCACGGGTTTTTCACTGGCAGATAGCTGATATTATAAGGAGTAACTAAGGCTTACTTAGACTTACTTTTATTTTTTTAAAAGCCGCGCGGGCAAAGCCGCGGGCAGTAGCTAGTAATTAATATGTCTAAAATGACCAACCAAAATAATATCCATGATTATGGTTCATTAATTGATTATGAGCAATGAGCCACCATTGCTCATAATCCACTCACACCTCACCATGCCGTGGTAACGGCAGCGACTTACGTGTTGTAGGTCGTAGGTTCGAACCCCAACGGGCGCTTTGGTTTGTGTAAATTATTTCATCACCACTGCTCTCCAAACGGTGAAGGAAAACATCGTGAGGCAACCGGCATGTCCTAGAACCAAAATTTCGAAGACATGTGACATCTATCAACCCGCACTGAGCCCACGTTTTGCATTACGACCCACTCTCCCTCACAAGAGAGGGGACCTGTGTCAACAATATAGGCTGGTAATTGATTATGAAAATATTTTTTTTCTAATCCGTAAGTTTCAAAGCCCAACTTGGTATCAAGAAGTCATAGCTCGTGTTATCCTTAGCCACTAGTTAAAGGTCAGGCTAACTTTTAATGTATGCAAGATAGCACCGGCTGTGGTTTTATTATTTACAACCGAGGGTCTTCTATAGTTTATTGATTTATCTATACATATCATAAAATCTGGAGGGGAAGCCCTTGGAGGACATATTATTATAGTGCGGGTTGATACATGTCACAAGTCTTCGAATTATTGGTTCTAGGACATGCCGGTTTCCTCCCGATGTTTTTCTTCAGACTTTTTAGGAGCAGTGGTGATGAGAGAAGAAATAATTTACACAAAGTAAAGCGCCTGTCTGGGTTCAAACCCACAACCTACTACTCGTAAGTCGGGGTAGTTAACACTGGGCCGCCACTGCTCTCCACTGGGCGACCTCTGCTCTGAATGATGGCAATAGGCTTACCCTATGTACCCTATTACATGGGACTTAAACATAACTGGCGAAATGTGGAAGTACCTCTGCCTAACCCTTCGGGAAATACAAGCGTGATGTTATATAAATGCGTTGTCAATGTCAAATTGTTACCAGTGATGGTCGGTTGACTGTAGAATAACATATACATTTTCTTTAGGAGGATACAGAGCAGACTATTAATAAGACTTCAAAAAAAAGTTTTGGTATTTTTAAATGGAATTATCCAACTTACTCCGTACAACACGAGAAAAATATTAAAACTTTCCCCGCAAATAGATTCCAGTTGCTAAAGCTGTAAAATTTTAATTTCATAAAACCATTTTCGAACTCGATTTTAATATCGATATGGTTTTGGTGTCGAGTCTGAAAATATATCGCCAACTTCGAGATTTATGAGATTCTAGAGCCAGGACAGGGTGCCAAAATCACAACTAGTGAAGTAGTAGATAGGTGCTCACTTCCTTTTAGAAACAATATTTTAGGATGCCCGATTTACTGTTATGGGTTTGCAAAAAAGAGTTAAAATGGGGGCGCCACTATCGGCTATGCAGCCCGAGTAGGACTAGGAAACTTTATGGTCTGTTTCATCACCTCTGAATTAGATCCAGTTATTTATTTACCGTTCATGTACAATAGTTGTATATAGTTTAACAAATGTTTTTCGAGACATCTCCAAGCGGTTGGTGCAATCTTCACGTGACCAGAGAGAGGACTAGCCTATTTTTTCGCCAAGGAATCAGCATTGCCATAAGACTTTGCAATGCTGACAGCCTTTTTTGGGCCCTTTTCCTGTTGACATGGATGCGGAAGATTTTTTTCATTCTTTCCCCTCCTTTTTATATACTTGTACATATTATTATTTTTAGACGTTAGCTTACATATTATGTAAATATTATCTGGTTTGAACAAAAAATTAAATCCAAACAGTCAACTAACTTATCTGGAAGACAATTTCATACAAATTCTGTTCCTTTGTTTAATGTATGTGGTAGATCTTCCTATCCCGGAGACTGTGAAACAAGCCCTAACATATCCCTAGAGTCTGGCCACCCTAACTCTGCAGAAGTAAAAAAAATTGGTATTTGAAAATCTATAGACGGCATTACACCGTCTGTACTACGAAAAAAGATGTTGGTACTTTAGCCTGAATACAGGAGACGCGGATGTGTAAAAAGGTGTCTGAAACAACTCAAGCACAGTATAAAAATAATGATAATTATTTTTTTAATGATAAACATAATATTTTTTTTTTAGTTCTACGTCGTTTTTTTAATTATTTTCTAAAAAAAACAACCGACTACCAAAAATAACACTACAAAGTGAAAAATAACTTTAATTTCGGAAGTCGGTGTCTTTGGATCTGTATTTGAGTTTTTTGCCACCGACTTCCGAAATTAAAGTTATTTTTCACTTTGTAGTGTTATTTTTGGTAGTCGGTTGTTATTTTTTTGTAAAACGTTTTTTATTTTTCACTTTTTAGTGTTGTGCTATGACGTTGATTGTTGAGCCACTCACAATATGCATAGTGACGAGCATAAATTGCTTAATCGCAACCCGTTAAATATTATTATATTGTTCCGGTGGCCATATGTGGTCTCCATCATCAGTTCCACTTCACCAAATGGTGCTTTCCGAGATAAAATGCACGAGTTACTATAAAAAGTACCCAAATCACTATAGGTTTGCCTATAAAATTTGAGGGTTTCCCTCGATTTCCCCTCATCCGATTCTGATTTGGTGGCAATGGGACCACCTCGGAAGTATACCCTTTCAAACAAAAAAAGAATTTTCAAAGTCAGTCCATAATTAACGGAGTAATCGCGTAACAAACATACGAAAGAAAAAAAAAAAAACATACCGCCGAATTGAGAACCTCCTCCTTTTTTGGAAGTCGGTTAAAAATAGTTATCCATCGATGTCGGGAGCAGGGTCTAAGCCAGCGGTGGTAAGGGTTCCAGAGACAGGAACCTCCTCACAATGCAAGCCGTATCGAAGAGTACTGCCTTCTGAATCAGGCCCTTACACCAACCGCCTAACAAGAACCTCGAGAGATGTCAGTAGAGGCTTAAACGGCGATCCAGGCCATTGGCCGTTACGACAATCAGCAGATGATGACAATCAGCAGATAGCACATGATAACATGGAGTGGTAACATCGACTATCATTGCGCGGCGCCCCAGTCGATCTATCACCACTTTATCAGGCAATTTGGGGACAATAGTCCTGTCAGTAATCATAGACCTTGTTGGAGCAGTGGTTAAGCGATTGACTGCTGCGCTGCGTGTCGCAGGTTCGATTCCCGCACGGAACAAATATTTGTATGACCTACAAGTAGTTGTTCCGGGTCTGGCTGTTTGTGTATGTGAGTTTAAATGTTTGTAAACGCACCCACGATTCAGGAGAAATTCCTAGTGTGGGGCAACGTTTAAAAAAAAAAAGTACGTGACATGGTCATTTTCATGAACTGCGTCGGGCACATACTTGTAGTGTGGTACCTCAGAGTCCACAAGTTTATATTTCAAAGCAAGTTGCTGGTGAATAATCCTAGCCACTTGGTTATGCCCGTGCAAGGTAGTTTTTATTATTATTAGTATTATATCGGGTGTAAAAAGACCCTTTCCGAAGCCGAAAGCTACATATTCTAGCCATTATTTGGATCGTTTTTTTTCCATTAGACCATACCTCTAGAATCCACTGGTTTTGGAGATTTTTTTTTACTTTTTTATGAAAACGAATTCCAAGTTTAAATTAAAAAAAAAATCCAAGCAAACATTACCTGAATTTTCGTTTTTCTTAAATTAATTTCTTTCATAGCCGCGAGTACTCAATACTTTTATTGCATTCCACATGTAGATATTCTTAGGTGGTAAACTTATAATTAGATGGAAGCATTTGTTATTATACAAACATTACTTAGCAAAACAACTGTATTCAAATAATGATGTAGGTATTTTGCAAGATACATAAAATATAAACAGGTAAAGAGATGTAGGTACTATTAATTAATAAAAACCATTAAAATTTAAAGTTAAGTATTCGACATGTACCTATGCGTACCGCGTTGAACGAAGGGGCGGAGCTTGACTCACACAACAGCACTGAGTCCGTTTGCCTTATTTATTTTTATTTTTTTGGGTGGGAAATTATCAAATAACTTCTCCCGCTCTGGGCGGAGTGGGGGGGCGTGTCAGACTTTTACTGACTAAAACCCACCCGTGTTCCTTCCGTTAGTTCCTTCCGTGCTGTGTGCCAGGGCCACGATATCCCTTTCGGACAAACTCGCAACCCTGGCAGGGAGTCCGTTTGCCTGGGTTCGCGTTACATTGCGCGCCATACAAATTGCAATTTTTTAATCCCTAAAAATAAAAATCGGTTCCCAGCAATATTTTTTGCGCAAAGCTAGTTAGTTAGATGTACAGTATGCGTAGTTGACGGCTTTGTGATGTGTCTTTTTACACCCTGTATTTATAAATGAAACTACGTCGAACACTCGTTCATTCATCGGAATCTGAATCTAAATACTTTATGTCTTCTTTCTTTAGCTTCTGAAGGGCAGCTTGAAGATTTGGTTTTAATTCTTCACTTATTCCACCACTTATTCCGAATTTACAAATAATAAGTTCTTGTCATGAATTTACAGTCTATAATAGTTTCACAGTGAGTGATTACCGCATAACCACAAATTTTGATATTTATTTCGATTTTTATGTGATGATATTTAGATTTTTATTCGAAAAAATGTTCTTAGACAAATAAATAATCTAATATGTGAATATCAAAAGGCATAATATCAAAATCATTAGATTTACGTATTCGTCAACTTATTGATATCTTGTAAACATTGTTGTTTTTGGCTAAGGACGATATCGTGCTGTTCCATTACATCTTTGAATTTACTTATCATGTTATTTATTAACTCCCGCACTCCACTTTTTATAGGTTTATCCATTTTTCTAATTTATTTTGGAAATAACATTAAACAGCGTAAGAAATCTGACAGATCTAGAACACGAAAGTGGCAGATGTAAATACATACAAAATTTTGGGGTTGACCATTTATTCCATTGCCGAGTTAGCGTGGCCAGACTCTATCTCTATATTTATTGTTTCTTCTACTCTAATTTACGGTGTCTACATTTTTTTTAACACGGTTTTATTAGTTTCACTTTTAACTAAGAAAAGATTGTAATCAAATCCTGGAATTCAATTTTAACCTACTTCTAATTTATTGTAGCATCGAAATGAAAATTTGTATGTTTATGTTGCTCGGATGACAATACTATAATTCGGTATCTTAGAGCTGATTTGATGATGGAGCTAGGAGTGGAATTCTTCAGTGGCTACTAGTAAACCCCTCGAGTTTGGGGTTATATGATTCGTTTTGATGAGTCAAATATATTGCTTTTGACCGATATTATATTAATCCACAGCCAATAAAATATATTATTTCAATTAGGCATTTCATTTAGACTAAAGTATATCTTGACATCATATTATTTGAATGTATAATTTAAAAAATATCACAGATTTAAAATTACACCTGTTAAAATAATTATGGTTGACGGTGGCGGGGAGTCTACCTTTTTCTTTGCTACGACAGAAAAAACGCTGAACGGATTTGGGTGAAATTTGGCACACAGATATTTAATAGGACAAATTAATCCCGGTAGTACCTACATTTCCGTTGGATAATTTCCGACCTCCGCGCGGGCGAAGCCACGGGCAAAAGCATAATAGTAATAAATAAATAGTAATATTTTTTTTTTATTTATTCCGTTTATATTACGGTTGTTCTGTTGTTTTTGCCAAAGAAAAACCTAATGTTTTATTTTTAAAGCTAATTCCAAATTCGCTTAAGCTCTCGAATGCAACCAGAGTTATTTTTCTACCGGCCTGAGCGATGTAAGGTCACCTTTTACAGGCATCCTTCACATGACCCTTTGCATGAACCCGTGAATAAAAGGATCAACGTAGTCAAGCGATGTCATAGTTTTTTTTTTCGATAGTTGGCATGAACACGCTCCAAGGTTTTTATTAATGTTAGTAAGGGATTTTAATTTTTTTGGGAACTGTGATCCTTCTTCGATCCTTTATCAAATAACTTCTCCCGCTCTGGGCCGAGCGGGAGGGCGTGTCAGACTTATACTGACTAAAACCCACCCGTGTTCCTTCAAATGCCCGTGTGCCAGGGCCACGATATCCCTTTCGGACAGGCTCGTAACCCTGGCAGGCATTGGCCCTTTCGGACCCCGAAAATTGGTGCTGACATCTTTTTGAGGCGCGCGTGGACCACAACGCGCCGTCGACCTGGGCCTGGTCCTTATCGGACGGCGAGCTACCCATCGCTCACCGTCCGCAAGCCTGCACCTACGGTGGCCGGGCATCGGCCTGCGATTCCCGACACTTGGTCTAGCCTAAGATCAGCTTTGCTAACGGGGCATAGCCTTCGTAAAGTGTATTCGGTTGACCGCTTGGTTTCTGCTGATAATTGAGGGACCCACATTTCAGTCAATACTGACTAGTGCTACTAGAGTACTCAGTACTGACTAGAGCAGCTACAGCATAAATACGAGACATACATTGGTTTGTATATAATAAAAAAATAGAAAGAAAAAACAGTAGGAGTCAGCTTAGCGGGCTGAGAACGTAAGTTATAAATTAAAAATGTATAAAATTAATTTAAAGATCCAAATAATTATCCAAGATATTTAAAATAAACAGTCGTTTATTTAAACAGACCTTTTTGTATCCCTTAGGAACTTCATACAAAATTGGTGATGAAATAGGCAGGTTCGAGCCCAAATGCGCCTAAATTATTACATGATTATCATTGTTAAAGGGTTTCTAATTACTGGTAACCCTTTCGCCAACTGATCGTGGAATGTGCAGCTTAGATAAACTGTTGTTATTTAAATAGTATCGATTTTTAACTTCATTTCACCGAAGCTGTTACATGACATTATTGCTACACAAGAAAAAAAACGACTCACAGATGTTAGTAGTCTCCTTTATTTTTCCATAAGGCTGTGTTTAGACTGTGCTAGTATTTTTTTTTTGGGATATAAAAAGGGACAAAGATGTGTCAGGACATAATATTTACTTTGGCTAGATAGGCATTAAAAGCGCTGACGGGTCTGAAAGCTTCTGGAGTGGCAACCGCGTACCGAAAGACGTAGCGTTGGATGGCCTCCGACAGGATGGACCGATGACCTTGTGAAGGTCGCAGGAATCCACAGAATCGGCCGAAGTGGCGATGCTTGGAGGAGGCCTATGGCCAGCATTGGATGCCTTTGTTCTGAAATGATGATCATGACGATGTCACCATTGAAAAGCTCCCCAGTTTTGATTTTACATAAAGATTTATCGTTTCGCAGCCGTTTCATGCAGACTTTTTGTAATTTAGAAACCTATGTAGCAACTAATACGAGAAGGTATATGTTAATTTTATTTAACGATAGAAATTCAAACGTAAAACACTTAAATTGGTCAGATTTGATATTTAGACGCAAATTGTATTTTGATTAAGGAAAACTGCGGAATATATGTAAGTAGGTAGGTACTTACCTTCAATCCGAAGTTTTTGAAAATATGATCATGTTTTTGACAAGTGATTCCGCTGTCAAATCTGTAACCGTTATAATTGGTTGAACAAAATATCAAGAACCAACCATACAAGTTGCATGACACCAAGAAAAAATATTTTGTGATCTTTATTTTCGAATAGGCACAATATCTAATTATGGAATTGCTAGCTGCGCCCCGCGGTATCACCCGTGCAAGTCTCGATTCCATGGGAATAGCGGAATAAAAATCATCTTATGTCCAAATCCAGGTCATGTGCCAAATTTCATCCAAATCCGGTCAGCCGTTTTAGCGTGAAAACGTAACAAACAAACAAACTCACTCTCGCATTTATAGTATTAAGTAAGGATGTTAAATTAAAAATTCACAGTTTCGGTTTTAACGCCTATTCGGCCGTATCTATTGGCTAACTTCAGATTGCGCGTATCCAAATATTTTTCTGTCAAGATTCTCTAGAGCAGCGATACTCAAAGTATGTTTCGCGGAACCCTAGGGTTCCGCAAAGCCTCTGTGGGGGTTCCGCGCAAAAACTGGTCAGAATAAAAAAATACTAAAGCGGTACCTACTATATTTTATTTTACTCTGGTACCTGAGTAAAATATTATCAATCTAAATATTCCAACATAAAGTAAAAAAAATATGCAAATTTTAATGTCAAGTAATATGATTATTAATGAAGAATACACATAAAACCATTTTTGATTACTTTAGGGCTCCGTCAAATATTTCGTTTTCCAAAAGGGTTCCGTCTCCAAAAAAGTTTGAGAACCACTGCTCTAGAGCATGACCTCATTCGTAAATTATCACTAGCCTTCCATCTAACTCACACAATGTAAACTAGTCTTTAGCAACAGTAAACAAGTGAAATCGCGTGCATTTTCTTCGGGCGTGTAAAAAAGGGAGAAAATGATGTACGGTTATTGCTTTGTTTTATTATACGTGAAATATATTAAACGGGGTGAAATTAAAAAGTGAAACAGCTCTGAAAAGCGGACATGCATGTTTAGGTTTTGGATTGTTTATTTGAATAAAATACAAACTAGGTACTACAACTACTGGAGAACTAACAGGGCCTTTGTGGTTTGTGAATATTTACTCTGACTAATTGCTTTATTCTACACTAGCTGCGCCCCGCGGTTTCACCCGCGTAAGTCTCGATCCCGTGGGAATATCGAGATAAAAAGTCTAGCCATGTCTCAATCCAGGGTGTCAGCTACCTCCATGCAAAATTTTATCAAAATTGATCCAGCCGTTTGAGCGTGAAGAAGTAACAAACACACACACAATCACAAACTTTTGCCTGTATAATATTAGTGTGATGTGATGATAAATACGTTAAATCTAGTATCTCTCGTTGTAGCCTCTACAGTACCTAACTCAATCAGTCTAGCCTTTTCCCAACTATGTTGGAGTCAGCTTCCAGTCTAACCGGATGCAGCTGAAACCAGTATTTTAAATGGAGCAACGGCCTATCTGACCTTCACAACCCAGTAACGGTAATACGATACCTCTTGGTAAGACTGGTTGTCAGACTTTCGGGCTTTTTTTTTTTTTTTTTCTTTTCTTTTTGGCTTCGCACGGTTTGTGCATTTAGCCAGTGTCATGTAAAATTAGGTAACAAGTACAAAGTTATTTAAATAATTATGAAATGAACTCCACTCAATGCATGATAAAGATGATTGATGATATCCCGCCCCGCTCCCCTTGAGTTTAAGTAAAGACGCTGCACTTTACTGAAACCTCGCGCGGACTTCTTGAGAGAACTTAAAGTGATGTTGCACTGTTTTGTTTCATTTGCCTACATTAATGCAGGTTCACGAACACTTAATGGTTAATAATCCACCACTATTACACATTAATATTCGGCTAAACACAAATTTTAGAAAATAAAACAAAACTGCTATCATGACGCTTCACTTTCCCGCCAAGAAGTCTCGACTTTCGGGCTTCTGACGACCCCTAACGACTGTCAAAGATGCACGAATGACAGCCGGGATCAACGGCTTAACGTGCTTTCCGAGGCACAGAGGAGTCTCGTAATGTAAAGATGATCACCCATCCACGGACCAACCTCGGCAAGCGTAGCTTAACCTGATGGATCGTTATTACTTAGCAACGAGCTCTTCTACAGTCCTTCTACAGTACCTGTAGCTGCCAAACTCAAAGCATTTAATTCAATGAAACCAAATTATGGGCACTTTTGAATTGTCAAGGTGTCAGTCAGTCCGAAAGATGAAGCTGGTTGCCCATTACTACCGATCTTCGATTTGAGGTCACAACGTATCTACATCTTATGACCATTCAAAAGAAAGCCTGGTGTCTGGATTTGTGCCCGGTTGATGGCAATAAGCTCGCCCCCTATTACATGGGACTTAAACATAACAGGCGAAATGTGGGTGTACTATAGGTACACCTCTGCCTACCCGTTCAGGGATAACAGGCCGGTTGTTATGTTATGTTGAATGATTTTTTTCTAATAAATTGTGTGATGTTATTATAATATTGAGAGCGCATGCGCAAGCGCCGCGAAGGTTAGAGTGGAGCGAGGCAAAGCACAGAATATGATTGTGTAGTACTACTGTTTTCGGTGGGAAAGGCATTTCATTAGTTATACATGGTGATGCCTACTTAAAAATACTTTTTTTGTTATTTTATAGTATTTATTGATCTTATTGGTTGTATAGTTATATTCTAAGCACTGCTTATTTTATTTTAATGTATTACCTATTTTTGTCTAATCTGTAAGTAAGCTTTAAGCCTGGGGTCTAATCCGAAGCATCGGCTGAATGTTCGGCCGTTTTATAACTTCTTAAGTTTCCTTTTTTGACTTTGAGTCCTTACCCGACTTCAAGTCACATTTTTGACTTTGGCTTGTCTCTTTAACTGTCGTTTTTTTTTTGCCGTAGTTTACCATAGCCGTAGTCAAGAAACGGCCGAACATTCGGCGGATACTTCGGATTTATGTTTGGAGTAGACTTTATTTTCGTACGTAGTTTTTGGGTGACCACTGAAAATCAGCGCTGTGCTTTGAGTCCTACATAGCACAGCATCATGCTGAGTGAAAGCCTTCTTGTCACAGTCATGACGTGCAGCTGCCGACTATTTACCATTGTACTGTATTAACATGCATATAAAGATCTGTATTGTTTTATGTTTTTTATTTGAATTATCGTATCTTTTTACCCGACTGGCAAGGAAGGCAGGTAGGTATGTATATTTGTTTGTCCTTGTATCTTCCAATCTGCTTAATGGATTTCGACAGTTAAGGTATCGTTATATTCGTCTTAAAAACCCAAGTGTCCTCAGATAGGCGTTTAAAAAAACAAAATGGCGGATTTTTAGCGCGAAATAGTAATACAGTACACATAAATTAATTTACCCAAACTTGTCGAGTAGGTTATCAAAATATATCATTAAAAGGGGATTACAAAAATATGTCTAAGTTATATGTTTAACTTTAAATAGGAATAATAATTGGTTTAAAATGTTTTTGCTAGCGTCAAAATGGGCCGTTTGTGTCGGACTTCGTGCTATCATATTTTTTTTTTTATTTGGGTGGGAAATCATCAAATAACTTCTCCCGCTCTGGGTGGAGCGGGAGGGAGTGTCAGACTTTTACTGACTAAAACCCACCCGTGTTCTTTCAGATGCCTGTGTGCCAGGGCCACGATATCCCTTTCGGACAGGCTCGTGACCCTGGCAGGCATTGGCCCTTTCGGACCCCGTCAATTGGTGCTGACGTCTCTTTGAGGCGCGCGTGGAACATAACGCGCCGTCTACCCGGGCTTGGTCCTTATCGGACGGTGAGCTACCCATCGCTCACCGTCCGCAAGCCCGCGCCTACGGTGGCCGGGAATCGGCCTGCGATTCTCGACGCCTGGGGCGTCTCCTGCGGCGACTAGGGGTGCGAGGGCGTTGATTTTGCCTTTCCCTCACGCGTTCCGCCTCCTCCTTCGCGAACATTACTGTTTCGCAGATGGAGGTGACGGCCTCCCATGCACTCTCGCTCCGGACCATGGCTTGAACCAGGGCCGGACGCGAGAGATCGCCGCCGCCGATCGCCTCCGTGAGGACACGGCGGTGCTCCGCCCAAGCAGACCTCCACCGTATGCTCCACCGTGTCGTCCGGGCGATCCACACAGTGGTGACACCCGGACGTTTCCTCCCGCTTAATCCTAAACAGGAACCTCCCGAAACATCCGTGTCCGGTGATTACCTGCGTCAGGCGGAAGGTGAGGACGCCGTGGCGCCTCAAAGAGGGGACTTATTGCCACAATTATGGCGTGCCCAGCGCTGGGTTGCGACAATCGCACCCTCCATGTTGCCATGAGATCCCGCTGGAGCTCCGTCCGCTGTGCCGCGATTTCTTGCGGCAGCGGAGTTATGCCCCGGAGTTTCGCCTCTTCGCGCCACACCCAAATGTGCGCGAGGACTTTCGCCTCCAGATCCCATGGCGGCAGTCCGGCAAGGAGGCTCGCCGCCTCACGGGAGACCGTGCGGTAACCCCGTACCATCCTGATGGCCATGACCCTTTGGGACGCGTTCAATCGCTGGGTTGGTCGCAGCCTCAGAGAACGCGCCCACACCGGTGCCCCGTAAAGGGCCATGGACCGCACGATCCCCGCGTAGAGCCTCCGGCAGGAGGCGTTTGGACCCCCAGATTGGGCAGGAGCCGCTTCAAGGCAGCCCCGGCCCGCTCCAGTCTGGGAGCCAAACGTCGGAAGTGCTCGACGAAGTTCCACCGGCTGTCGAGGACGAGTCCCAGGTACTTCATCGTCGACTCGACGCCGATGTAAACCCATCCTGCCGTTATCTGGGAACCCGACAGTGGCGCGTTTCGAGGACCATAAAAACACATGGCCTCGGACTTGTGCAATGCCACCTCGAGTCCCAATTGCCGGATCCTATCGACGATTGTCGCAACCCCATGTGCCGCCAGTTCGGCCGCCGCCTGATGCGAATTCCCTTGTGCCAGGACCAGCGTGTCGTCAGCGTAGCAGACTACGCTGACGCCACTAGGGAGGTCGGCGCGCAGCACCCACTCGTACCCGATGTCCCACAGATGCGGGCCCAGGAGCGATCCCTGTGGGACACCGCACGACATCTCTCGCCGGTTCCACTCTCCTTGGTGACCGGGGTAGAATATTTAAAACGAAACAATTAAATTGTTTTGTGTAATTATCATTCAAATGTGTTGATCAAAATTCTCTTGAGGAATTGAACCCGCTTACGTAAATTGTAATTTTCATTTGTCTGTTTTCTTTGGCATGCAATCAATCATCTCTACCTTTTTCCGACTTATATAAGTAACACAGTTTTTGTTCATAAGAGTGTGCCGAGACACTAAAAAGCATAAAATAAAATAAATCATTAGATAAATAAATGATAAATGATTTATTTCTGTAAGTAGGTTTGTACAAACACTTTTACACGTCAATCATATTAAAAAAAACTAGATGAGGTCGGCGTTTCGTATCCGACTACTCTGAGAAGAAAGGCCGAAACAAACTCAGAGGTCACAGTCTCTTTTTAAAGTCCAGACATAATCTTGGTCAGATCATGTGAAGACCATGTAGATTGGTGCCTGAAATGATCTTTTGACGAAAGAACCACACAGGTTGAGGGGACCTGTCCAGTCAGTGCACGCATTTGTCAGTAGTCGTGCAGCTCAACTAAGAACTTAAGGAGCTCAACGATTCAACGAACAATACCAAAGAAAGGACATTTGGGTAGGCCGCATAAAATCACTCAAACTGCCAGAAAAATTAAACAGATAAATAAAATTGTCATTGTTGTCGGGGGACCGTTCTGTGGAACACTTTTTAATCTTAGTGGTCCTCCGACCGCAATAATAATTTTATTTATCTGTTTAGTCAGTGAGTCTATTCTCAATCATGTTTCGGTATTTTTAGTGCATGACTTTTAAATTGTCTTTTTTGCAGTCGGGTTTTTGATTTTTTAAATTATTTATTTTATTGTATGCACGCGTTTCTGTGACAAATAAATCAATTTTATTTATTTTCTATTTGTTCTACAGAACTAAATAGGTACTCAAAACAGGTTCGATTGTTGTAGCCTCAAATTGAGCAACAGTATCTGTGCCAAAAATTTTTCAATTTGAGGTTATGTATAACCAGGTATTTGTCCTACAAAAATAAATAGGGACCAACTCAAAGCAGTTTCGATTGTTGTAACCTCAAATTCAGCAACAGTATCTGTGCCTACCTGTCTTCAATTTGAGGTTAGGAGAACCAGATATAACACACACAAATTGATCATTACGAATGAAAACAAAAGAAAATTTGGAAAAATACCAGCAACAAACGATTCGTTACTAAATTGCTACTGCGACCTACCTACGGATGCTTTCTATATTTTTAAGTGGCCACCAAAATTGCCGGTATTTCGTTGTGCGCCCCACTAAGCGGTTTTTAATGTCATCCGCTCACGTTGCAAGAAACGGTTCATATATATCACTGTACGGAACTGCTACCAAAATGGAAAACATGCTGGGGTGTTTATTCTTTAAATGGTGAAAGTTTAATTGTAATCTTTCGTACTCTACTTATTAAAATATGCAGCAAAATATCGACCTTTACGGTCGATATTTTGCAGCATATTTTCAATATTGTGTTTTGTAGATATTGCATTTATTCGAAATACACATATCAAAGGCCGATGTCGCTAATGAGCGATATATTAGATGACTTTTTGTCTAACTGTCGTAATATCTACACCGTGGCATTTTAGTCGTCTTACAACGGCAGCCCATTTCATGTATCCAATGACTAGATACTAATCATAATTCATGAAAGTAAAAAAAAATATCTATTAACATTTGAAAAATAAAAAAAATATTCATTATGACGCATGACGTAGCTTGAAACACCCTTTTACGAGCGCGGTGCGCGCCTTGTGTTCTAAGGGCGGCGCGGAATGGAGCACAAGGCTCGCACTACAGCATGCGTCATAATGAATAATATAAAAAAAAAAACAAGTTTATTAAATATTTTTTTTACTTTCATGAATGATTAGTAGTCATTGGATACACGAAGTGGGCTGCTGTTGTAAGCCGATTAAAATGCCACGGTGTATAGTCTGCCAATTGTTTCCTTGATAACCAATTACCAGACGTTGACGTTATCTTTGTGGTTCCGGACGTAACTTTCATCCCGTGGGTGTCGTAAAAGGCGAATAAGGGACTTACTAGAGAATGGGCAGCAGCGTTCTCTATGTATTTTACCTTCATACTGCGATCGCCAACCCGCCTGCCAAGCGTGGCGATTATGGCAAACCCCCCTTTAGGGGAGGCTTATGTCCAGCAGTGGACGTCTTTTGGCTGAAATGATGATGTTGAATAACCAAACGGCAAAAATGTGAAGAAAATGTTGGAATAACAGAATACATTTTTAACAGAATTAGTTTAGAGTCAAAGCTAGGTGATCATAGCAAGACTTTCCAGTTATATTTGTATCACAATCTAAAGAGACAAAAGCTTAGCAGTGAAGCAAAGAAAAAGTGGATAATATCGAGCGCTTTATTTTTCATGCAACGTAAGATTATCGTAGTTACTTATTTTTTTTCTCTAAGATATGAAAAAGACATCAAAGAAAATAGTAAATATCTGACTTCGTATATTTTTTATTAACAACGTCGTTATATTAATGTGAAAATCATGTAGGTTCTACCTCTGCTTCTTCGACTGTAAATTGACTACGTAATTTTCAATATTATTAGCAGGTTCGATTCATAGAATTAAGGAATCTATTGCTAGCCCGTCGATAAAATAAAATAATTTTTGAGTTTGAAACTTATTTAAAAGCAAAGGCAAATTAATTGAGAGAACTTTCGTAAGTCGGGCAGAGTTGATTTTTAGGGTTCCGATAAAACGGGAACCCTATTACAGACAGACAGACGGCGGAGTCTTACTCCGCCGTCTGTCTGTCTGTCTGTCCGTCTGTCACCAGGCTGTATCTCATGAACCGTGATATTTAGACTGTTGAAATTTTCACAGATGATGTATGTCTGTTACCGCTATAACAACAAATACTAAAAAACAGAATAAAATAAATATTTAAGGGAAGCTCCCTTAAATATTTATTTTATTCTGTTATTTTTTTTAAGGGGGCTCCCATACAAAAAACGTGATTTTTTTGCTCGTTTTTGCTCGATATTGATAACGGCAATAGGTAGACGCTTGAAATATTCACAGAATATTTAGTTATATGTTCACTTTAAAAATAAATAATTAAATTAAAATAAAACAAATATTTAAGGGGGGCTCCCATACAACAAACGTGATTTTTTTGCCATTTTTATTGATAATGGTACAGAACCCTTCGTGCGCGAGGCCGATTTGCACTTGTTTATGTGTTTATGAAGCTGTCTATTATTTCATTCATTTTGATGTCCTGTTTTATATACCTAAATCAAGATTTTTTCTACAATTGTATACCCAAATTGTATCTGAAGTCCACTATGAAATTGTGACGGCATTTACGCTTGTAGCACACCTCCGCTGCTAAACCATAGCAGCGAAACCGCAGTAGTTCAATTGTACTGGGTCGCGTCATGTTCCGCTACTCAAATCGAATGCCAGAAGCGGAAGTGGGGTTTTCGCGGCGGAGGTGTGCTACCAGCGTTACGTAGCCACATGCGAACTACGCATCACACTGACGTCATGCAAAATCCTGCATCGCGCAAGCAGAGATTACCGCGCGACTATCATATATACAACATCCCGACAGTTGCCCATCATATCATAAAGAGATATAAAGAGATATCTATGATTAATTTTATAGAGGTATGCCTCTATAAAATTAATCATAGATATCTCTTTAAATTTTTTAAATCAATTACTGAGGAGTCAGGTTTTAGCGGGTGCGGCGACTGTACAAGTATCTTTCGGGCTCCCGGCTCATGGAAGTGAAAGGAACCTTGAGGTTTTAGTCAATAGGAGTCTGGCATAAACCTCCGATCTCCCTAGATGGAGGGTATCCGTGAGGTTTTCCCCACATAAAAGGAAAAGATTTTTTGATTTTTTTTGATTGATTATTTATCGATAGTTCTATTGAAGCAAGAGAGCATTCGAACACCATTGCAGTGTGTATAGGTACCATAACATCAATGATATCAACACAGTACCTATTATAACACCAATTTCAAACCATAAAATTAAATGTAGGTATATCTAAATTGTGTGGTTCACCCAGGTTTTACCAATTCTAACATTTTAAAGGATCATCGAAACGATCAATTGCAATTGATAATTTTTACGTGATTGATACAAATTGATGCGTAATTTTATCGTGTACAAAATACAATTTAAGCGATTCACATAATATACACAAAACAATTGGTCGTTTCGAGGATTATAACAACGTTCATAATAAAGAGCACTGAAAACTTTAACTTACAAATATCGTGCGCTTCCAGAATACCCACATTTCTTTCCAAACACTTATCATGGACGTGTTATTAGCTGCGGAAAACAAAAATAATACACAACTACCTTACTGCCCCTTTATGAGCTAGCGATCGCCCCCGGCATCGGCACCGCCTGCGTGGCTTGATAACAAGTCCAAATAACACTTAATAATAGTGTTAAATGTGTTCACGAACACTTTAACGTGATCATTAGAACGTGCGTCGCCATAATTATCGGTTGCTGTTACGAAATATGGGTCGAAAAGAGGGTAGATTGTTGTTATTTTTTTTTCAGGACATTAGGAAAGAATGTTGCCTTTGTCGGTAACCGAGTTCCAAAAAGGAGGAGGTTATATAACCTCCTCCTTTTCGGATTCAACGATTTCTCCGTCAATTGTTAAAAAAAAAAACTTTTTTTGTTTGAAAGTGTATGCTCCCGAGGTGGTCCCATGCCACCAAATTAGAATCTGATGAGGGGATCCTATGGAAATCGAGGGAAATCCTCAAATTTTGTAGGCCCACCAATAGCGATTTGGGTATTTTTTATAGTAACTCATGCATTTGCACTCGGAAAGCACCATTTGGTAAAGTAGAACTTTATAATAAGTATTTTACGGGTTGCGATTCGATTTTGCAGTTAAGTATGGTTGCTAAGCAGTCCATGCTCGTCACGATGCATATGGTGAAGTCAACATCTGTGCCAGTTCTCATAGTTCTTACCAAGAGAACTCCTCAACAATTAACGCCCCTGCATCGGGAAAAGCAATATTTTGTAAAAGGTGATGAGCAGTTGACATTAGACTATTGTTACTTAGATAAATTAAAAACTGACTCACTAAAAAGTGAAACACAAAAAACTTTTTATTTACTAAAAAAAAACGACTTCCAATAAAACACTACAAAGTGCAAAGCAAAAACTAAAATACAGATCCAACGACACCGACTTCCGAAATTGTTATTGTTAACTTTATAGTGTTTCTTTGGAAGTCGGTTGTTTTTTTTTTGTAAAAAGTTTTTTATGTTGAGGGTTTGTTGGCGTGGTTCCAAATAGAAGCAGAGTGGCTTATGAGTTGATCCAAAATTTCGAAGACGTTGTGCAGTCCACCGACTGAAACTGGACCCGCGTTTGACACAACGTGGGTCCAGTTCCAGTCGGTGGTTCATCTTGAAGATGTCCTGTCATGTAGACATTCAAGAAAGTGGGAACATTGATAGGGTGTTGTCAGAAGAAAGAGGTGACCAGAGTCCCAACAGTGGGAATATCAACACCCTGAAAAGAGCTCCTTTACCTGCCGACTTAAAAACGTTTTAAAAACGATTAGCCTCTGCTTAACCATACTTTTTGACGTTTAACCATTGCAGCAGATATGGTGGCCCAGTAATAACGGACGCGACTTATAAGTTTTAGATTCGAACCCTGACAGGTGCTTTACTTTGTGCAAATTATTTTATCACCATCGCTCTGAAAACGGGAAAGGATAACATCGTGAGGAAACCGGCATGTCCTAGAACCAAATTCTAACTCAACTCAAACTCAAAGCATTTATTTCAAATAAAACAATTACAGGCACTTGTGATTTGTCAAGTCGGTCAGCCAGGAAGATGAAGCTAGTTGCCCATTCTAAAGCGTAGTAGGTTCATATGGAGAAGAACGGGTAAGAAACTCCACGGAAAAAAAAATGTGATATCTACCATCCCGCACTGGACTCGCGTGGTGGATTACGGCCCACTCTCTCTCACCGAGAGGAGGCCTGTGTCCCAGCAGTGGGAACATTATAGGCCGATTATGCTATGCTTGTTATTAATTTAAGCAGCATTTTTATCATATTTATATATGGCTGTATGCGTGTTTACCTGTGCCTATATTTAAAATATATTACTTCCTATTTCGAAACGAACGCGTAAACTGCTGTAATTGGCTGTTGATAAATCATTCAACCAATCACAGCAGTTCACGCGCGCTTGACAATTTGTCACAATAATTTTGCGCTGATTTATCGTTCGAGAAACTGCCCCACAGTGTTGCAATCTTGTTTATTATTTTAATTCGAACTATGAGCAGGTAAGAGGGTGGCTGATTTGAAAGCTTTTCTTATTTGATCGATAGATGTTTGAAAGTAGAAAATCTTTCTCAATAAAAGTAGCACTGAATAAACACAATGCTTAAAATAAATAATTCATTAATTTCAGTTTGAAGTGCAAACTTTAGTTCTTCGTAAGTTTACTCTTAAAGTGAGGCGGCGAGAGCTTGGATAAAAATGCAATAAGTTAGTCTAATGCTTTGAACCGCAAATTTATTGTGCAAGTAAGAAAAATGCTAGTGCTTACTGCGTCCCCTAGATTGGATTAAACAGTCTGTGACATTTTAGTACACGACGGATATTTTAGATTTGTGAGGGTATTTTGGTAGAGATTTTTCTTTTATACATTTGGAGGTTGTGATAGTCTTTTATAGGATTACACGCCATGTGCTCAATGAGATTTCCCATCTGCGAAAATGAGGAACTTCCCCGCAAACTTTCCTCCCATATTGAACCTCTGTAGGTGATGACTATTTAAAAGTCCCTACTTAGTGCTCACCTTGTAATATACCTAAGCGTTGGTTGACAGTTAATGAGTCGTATGCCCGATGAGAATTTCCATCGTCGAAAATGAGGAACTTCCCCGCAAACTTTCCTCCCATATTGAACCTCTGTAGGTGATGACTATTTAAAAGTCCCTACTTAGTGCTCACCGTGTTATATACCTAGGCGTTGTTTGACAGTTAATGAGTCGTATGCCCGATGAGAATTTCCATCGTCGAAAATGAGGAACTTCCCCGCAAACTTTCCTCCCATATTGAACCTCTGTAGGTGATGACTATTTAAAAGTCCCTACTTAGTGCTCACCGTGTTATATACCTAGGCGTTGTTTGACAGTTAATGAGTCGTATGCCCGATGAGAATTTCCATCGTCGAAAATGAGGAACATTCACAGAAACTTTCATCCTCTATTTAACTTCTGTAATGGATGAATCCGAAAATCCTGCCTTCGTGCTCATCGTTGTTATATAAGAAATTCTTGTACTCACTTTCGCTATATAATGAACTCTTGTGCTCACTTTCGCTACACAGGGTGGAATTTTGAGATGGGGCTTAATCTTTTTGAGAAATTTTGATCTGCATTCACAGATTTAAAAAAAAATGTACAGTCCCCATTTTCTTGCTGACTGTACATTTTTTTCAAAATCTGTGAATGCACGTCAAAATTTCTCAAAAAGTTAATGACAGTCTCTTAAGACTGTTTTCCTGTAGATACAACGGTTAGGGTAGCTGCCCTTACTGCCCCATCTCAAAAATCCACCCTGTATAAGGAACTCTTAATTGTGCTCACTTTCACTGTATAGGGAATTCTTGTGCTCACTTTCACTAGAAAGGGAACTCTTGTGCTATCTTTCACTATTTATGGAACTCGTGTGCTCACATTCACTATATAGGGAACTCTTGTGCTCTCTTTCGCTATTTATTGAACTCTTGTGCTGACTTTCGCTATATAAGGAAATCTTGTGCTCACTTTCGCTATTTATGGAACTCTTGTGCTGACTTTCGCTATATAAGGAAGTCTTGTGCTCACTTTCGCTATTTATGGAACTCTTGTGCTGACTTTCGCTGTTTAAGGAACTCTTGTGCTCACTTTCGCTATTTATGGAACTCTTGTGCTGACTTTCGGTATATAAGGAAGTTTTGTGCTCACTTTCGCTATTTATGGAACTCTTGTGCTGACTTTCGCTGTTTAAGGAACTCTTGTGCTCACTTTCGCTATTTATGGAACTCTTGTGCTGACTTTCGGTATATAAGGAAGTCTTGTGCTCACTTTCGCTATTTATGGAACTCTTGTGCTGACTTTCGCTGTTTAAGAAACTCTTGTGCTCACTTTCGCTATTTATGGAACTCTTGTGCTGACTTTCGGTATATAAGGAAGTCTTGTGCTCACTTTCGCTATTTATGGAACTCTTGTGCTGACTTTCGCTGTTTAAGGAACGCTTGTGCTCACTTTCGCTATTTATGAAACTCTTGTCTAAAATTGTATGCTTTTCGACCCAGTGGTTTAGGCTGTGTGTTGACAGTCAGTGAATTAATTAATTTTTGATTTATATTAAGCAGAATAGAAATTTTAAGAAGATTTATTTCTCGTACAGTTTTGGATGGTTGGTTGAGGGGCTTATGGATAAGTAATAACAGCCGTACGTTTCGATCGATCAGGTTAAGCTGCACTTGCCGCGATTGGTCCGTAGATGGGTGACCATCTTTACATACCAAAACCCTCCGTGTCTCGGAAAGCACGTTAAGCTTTTGGTCCCGGCTGTCATTCGAGGATCTTTAACAGTCGTTACGGGTCGTCAGAATCCCATAAGTCTGACAACCAGTCTTGGTAAGGGATATCGTATTACCCAGTAACTGGGTTGTGGAGGTCAGATAGGCAGTCGCTCCATGTAAAATACTGGTATTCAGCTGCATCCGGGTAGACTGGAAGCTGACCCCAACATTAGTTGGTTCAAAGAAAATGTATAAATGATGTCTTATGTTTTAACTGAATATCTATAAACAATTACAATAGGTTAGCTGTACCACAAATAGGCAGATAGACTACAATTTTCACGTCTCTTGACATTTCTTGGGACCCTGGGGTCTCGGACCTTTGCAAAGCCTACAAGGGGTAAAAGCCAACTCGCAGAGGCCCGTTATACGTTTTTAATGAAATGCGGCACCAACCGACTATTATGATTAAGTGCACCCAAGGAATAGATTACATTATTATTATTTGGGTTTTTAAACAGGTTTGGTTATTATTCGAACTTGCGGCCATTGGATATTATGAATCGTACTTAATTAAATGCATTACCATTTCTTTGAAGCGCCGTAGTCGAGCAAAAAAAATACTTTAAAAGGGTATCAATTTAAATGAAATCAATTAATATCTGAATTAATTGAGCAATATTAATTCCATCAAAAATGAAAAAAACCATTATTGCCAAGAGTATGCCTGGACATATTTAAAAATACAGTTGCTAACTTATTTGAAAGTCGACTGAAGACCAAATTAAAGGTCAACAACACTTCCAAAGGCGTTTAATGAATACAAGAACAATTTAAAACGGACTCCTTGTCCCTTTCCATAAAGGAAACTCTTTGAGCGCCAACTAATTAAAAAAAAGTTATTAAAAAGCTGAAAACAGCGAGTTGCCGAACTCCATGAATTAATTTAGTTAAAAAATTGAACCTTTTTCTTGTCACTGCGTGTTTTTCTTCGGAACTTTTTTTGTAAGAGTTTTATAACTTTTAATGACTTAATGTGTAATTGAGGAAGATCCTGTTAATAAATATTGCTTGTTAACCATTTTTATTAGTTTTGCGAAAATGCTTCGTTTTGTTTTGTGTCTTGAGCAAGCGTGGGCTCGTGCCTTCTCTGTATGAGGAGAGGCCTATGTCTTTCATGGGGATATTATTAGGTTGTTTTTTTATAATGTGAAAAAAAGCCGCCCAATTGCGTGTCGGACCATGCATAATGAAAGGTTCCGTATTTGGGATGTATTTATCCAAAGAACACCGTCGTGTTTTCAAAAAAAAAAAGAAATAAAAAAAAAAAAAAATATTTATCTTTAATTCAGGCACATTACCCATAATTTGTTAGTACTTATTACTTAAACTATATTAGTATGTAGAATTAATTAAGACACAAACATAATAATACAACACAACACAACACAACTTATGAAATACTACACATTATATCTATTATGCCATCTGGAGACACCCGGCAGCAAAACATGCACTGCGCACAGGTGTCCCATCAGGTGGCCTTCAGACTTATCAGCAACAATACTCAGGAGACCGTTGTCGCTGCCTCGCATCCGACGCAGCAGTGACGCGGATCTATTACGCATGATTGCAAAGAAGTCATCTGTATGCGCTGCTGCGAACATCCCTGAATACGTGTACATATCTGCACCAAATTTCAACTTAATCAGTCCATTAGATTCGGAGCCAATCGGCTGTGACAGAAGGTCAGACAGACAGACAGACACATGAGTGATCCTATAAGGGTTCCGTTTTTTCCTTTTGAGGTACGGAACCCTAAAAACAAATTACGACTAAAGAAAGGAACAAATAATCCAGGGGTCTACTACGAACATAAATCCGAAGTATCGGCCGAATGTTCGGTCGTTTCTTTACTACGGCTAACTATCGCTGACTACAGCGAAAAAAAAAGAAAAAAGACAGTAGAAGAGATAAGCCAAAGTCAAAACTGTGACTTGAAGTCGGGTAAGGACTCAAAGTCAAAAAAGGAAACTTGTGGAAGTTATAAAACGACCGAACATTCGGCCGATACTTCGGTTTAGCGCTTCGGAGTAGACCCCAGTTCTTCAAGATTCACGAATGTCTTCCTGTGCTTCTATCTGCCTCCAAGTAATAAATTGATTTTGAAACTCCGTGCCATTTCGTTAAGAAAATAAATTATTACATGAACAATGAAGCGACAAATATTTATTAATTATACCTGAATAGAACGGTTTCAGAAACTTTAATTGGTGTTTAAGGGTTTCCCAAAGGCGTCATTGTTCGTTTAACAAATTACTTTTCTTATACTGTTTCGTGTAATTTTCTTGAAATAATATTACTTTATCTTGCTTACAAAGAAAGAAAGAAAAGAAAGAAAATACGTTTATTTGCGGTAAACATAACGCAAAGAAATAAAAACACAAACACGAAAGAACAAGTTGAGGGAAAATATGCGTCACATTCACGCAAAACGGCCATCGCTCAGCATAATGCTGCGACCCTATGCTAGACAGAGCCCCAGCGCTGGTTTTCAACGACCGCCGGCGTTGACGTGATGACGTCAACCAGTGCAGCATAATGAGATAAAAATAAACAAAATAAAATAAATGCAATACTTCGTTATCTATGTATATATAAATATAATATCTAGAATGGCAATATTCAGTAACGTCGGCAATGACTCAAGCGCCGAGCGCATGTTACGCAATCTGTGTGTGCAGCTGTCAGCTGTCACAAAGAATTTGGCGTTTTACGTAATGGTTACTTACAGCGGTGGTGGTGGCTTACAGCGGTCGATCGTCGTTGGTACCTATTTGATTTTCAGGTCAGAAAAAGCTGTGTGGCTTCCATATAAAATCAGAAAGTTGAGTAATAATAATTACCGAAACAGCGTTTTCAGGGTTCTGTAGTCAACAAGGAACCCTTATAATTTTATATGTCCGTCTGTCTGTCTGGCTAATCGTTTTTTTAAATCGTTGGATAGGCCGTTCAAAACTATTGCGGGGTCTGTGACAACCATTTTTCGATTCAGGGATCCGTTTGCGTAATATTAAGCTTTAAAGTGCTATTTTTTGTTAGAGTCAAGTGTCCAAAAACAACTATTTACATGTCCAAAAACAACCATGTAGCTGGAAGGGGGTGGCCCTTCCAGCTAAATGGTTGTTTTTGGATATGTTGAAAAAATCATGGCAGTAGTATACATATATAACGAAAATAAAAGGAAAACTATCACAGCTAAGTAGGCCTTAGAAGTTGACGCGTAATAGTCGACCAACTTACATTTTCAGTTGGAGAATTGACTGTGACGTATAACAATGTATGGGAGAACATGTTTTTGAACTACAATGTTAAGTTTTTTTTGGGATAAATTCATCCCAACTACGGAACCCTTCATTGTGCGTGGTCCGACACGCACTTGCCTGGTTTTTATTTTTAAATTTCCCTTTATATTTTTTACTTGTTTATTGTAATTCATCTAACCCTACGGAATTGCCCTGAACATTGACAATAACAAATACCCATATAATATTTACAAAGAATTTCCTCATCCCGACAAAACAAAACTTGAAATACATCTTCTTTAGCAAACGCGCTCATCGTAATAAGATTTCCTTCGGCATCATATAAATAAACGGGGATGAGGATGAAAAATACGTAAAACAAGACAAATGTGGCATGAGCGTATCGTATGAGCATGATTACTGAAAGATTAGCCTCGGCCGTATGTATGTAAAGTTCAATGAACCGGGCTGTGTAACTGATATATATCTTTGAGAAGAGATAGTTCCGTTTGTGGTGTACTAGTGGGAACAGAAGTCTAGTTTAGCACAGAATAGTTAGGAAAAGCCGACCTCATGTAGTTCTTAAAATATGATTGACGTGTAAAAGTGTTTGTACAAACCTACTTACAGAAATAAAATCATTATTTTAGCATTTAATGAGGGTGAGGCCGCGTATTACTCTCAACGGGTGTGCGTTAATGACCGTACATCTGTACGTAAACGAAGCAAAGATCGTAGCCAGTGGCGTTCAGCAATTTCTGCCAACACCATGGGAGAAGGTGTGAGTGTAGGTATCTAAGCAGAATATTATAAAACAAAAGAGTTAATAGGTACCTACATAAAATCTGTCTACGTTAATAGGCCGGTTTCATAACGCCTGCGTAGTGGGTAGGCTCTGTCTGCAAGACAGGACACTACAAGACACATTTATATAAAAAAACCGGCCAAGTGCGTGTCGGACTACGCACATTTAGGGTTCCGTACCAAATGTAGAATAGAAGCCGTCTGTATGACAGAATTATTCATACAGTAAGTGAGTTACCTGGCCCGTAGCAGTGGGGTGCCGCTGCCCGCATCCCTTCTGTGCTACACATTTGACCGCAAAATTAAGTTGGTAGTAACAGGAAAAATTAGGGAATTACGAAGAAAACGGATATATCAATATATTGGTATTTTTAAGTAAAATATACATAATAATAAACATTATCATCCCAGTTCATGGGTCAATAGGAAGGTAAAAAATTCTTTGGAATAAAATTTTATAAAAAAGTCTGACTTTGGAGGCTTCTCATTCCTTTTTTTCCAATATAAAAAAAAAAATAGTTTTTATCTACTGAATGAGCTCTTAAAAACGATACTACACTCGTAGGTCAATTATTATTATAATATTAACATTAAAAAAAAAAGACAATTTTTATGGCTTTGGGTCAACAAGATGCCTATATACTGTGTTTTTTTTTTACAAAATTTTGTTTCGATGATTTTTTATTTGACATATTATTATGAACTTGAAATTTGGTAATATTATTACGTATATTTTACTAAAAATTACCAATATGATGAATCAGATTTTTTCTTTGAAATTTCCTTCATTTTTCCTATTCCAAACAATTGAATAATTAATAAAACCTTATGAATAATTAGCTGCGCCCTGCGGTTTCACACGCGAAAGTCTCGATCCCATGGGATATCGGGATAAAAAGTAGCTTATGTCTCAATCCAGGGGGTGTCAGCTACCTCCATACAAAATTTAATTAAAATTAGTCCAGCCGTTTGAGCGTGAAGAAGTAACATAATATTAGTGTGATTCTGCCGTTCGGACAGCTTATATTCTAAATTAGCTACGGAACCCTAAATTTGTGAAGTCCGACACGCACTTGGCCGATTTTTTATATAAATGTACGTATTATTATTTTAAGACTGTTAGCATAAATAACTATAATTATATCTTACCTATATGAAAATAATGAAGTTCAAGATCTGATTTCTAGTAGATGTTTTTAATATAGATAGGTCGTATCTGGACATTATGTTAGGCTTTCCACCATAAAATGATTACGCAAAAAATTTGGTTTCTTAAAACATTCCAGTTTCGAAGCTCAGACTATAAAAAGTTCCAGTAGCTTTTTGTCGCATAAATTGTAAAACTTAGCTTTGTGAAGTGAATAACTTTGTCGCATAAACGATGAGTTACTTGTTTGTGCACTATTGCAGTAAGGGTTATCTTCTTTAAAAAGGCTGGTTTTATAATCGTCATTACGACTTTTATTTAGTAATGGATTTGATCACAATATATCTTAAGATAAGGGTCGCCAGAAGCACAACGTCTGACAGCCCGTCTTACCAAAGGGTGTCGTGTCAGATAGGCTATCGCTCGCTTATTAGTGACTTGTGGACAGAATATTAATTTTGATTTGTTATAGTTGTAATGGCAATGTCGTCATTTGGTATAAATATGTAGGTTTTTATTTTATTATTTTAGTAATATTTTATATAGATACTGTTTTAATTTGTGAATGTGAGAACGTTGTAGGCTTAATAGACTGTAGCTTTGTAAACCATCTTCTATTTTGTTAAGTACTTAGTACTTGTTGACGGGCCTACACTGTCCTCCAATACCTATTAACACTGTAACTTGAAAACATTGTAAAAGGCCACTTTTTAAAAAAAAGAGTAACTGTGGAGTTTCTTGCCGGCTCTTCTCCATAGGAAACGACCAATTGGAACCGTGCACCTAGCTTCTGACGTTTCATAAGTGCCCATGTAGGTGTATGTGAAATAAAATATTTTTCGTACCACTTGCTCAAAAAAGTGACATTCTATGCCACAAAAAGCGAACATAACAATAGTCATTTTTAATGTGTTAAAAACAGGGAAAGAAAATTGTACTGAATTTCATTCATCCTCTAGGGGGAGAATGTGGTTTAAATTTGGAATGCTTACCGAAATTTATATTGAACTACATCTGTGATTACACCATTGAGTTTGTATATAAAGCATTATACATCTTTTTGAAAAAGGAATACGCATTTATTATGCAGTTATGATTATTAAAACCATATTAAGCAGTCAAATTAACAAAAATATAAAACTTAATCCATCAGAGCCACAACTATCAACTTCCGGCATCTTATCTTCGTCCGTAACTCACGATGCACCACCACCACTATCTCCGACGTATACTATCTACAATGAAACGCAAGTTTCACAGACACAAAAACAGAGAAATACTCAAATCAACTCATCAACAATAAATGTACCAAACAAAAATATAATCTCTATAATATATCTCTCTATCAATAATTGGACCAATGTTTCGAATGTTAACTTTTACTTGTCATTATTTTTAATAAATGCTTATCTCATATTATTATTGTGTTAATTTTTTCGCAAATGGTACGAAAAGTACAGTATTTTCCTCGGTGATAAAGCTGTCTTAGTCTTGGGTGAACTTAAATGGGAGTAAACCTCGGGTCCTTCGTTACGCTCGCGATTTAAATCGTCATCCGCGACAGAAGACACTGCTTTATCCCCTTGGTTAATAATCTACTACTGATTTTGATTTTATTCCATATAAAATACTGATATTCAGCGGCATCCGATTAGACTGGAAGCCGACCCTAGAAATAGGAAGGAACAGGCTAGGGAGATGCTGAATTAAGATATTTTGATATTGTTTTTTTTATTTTTGATAAGATGCCTGTGGTTGGTTTCCTAGAATTTGACCTCACTAGAAATAAATTAAACAGCATAGCAAGAGGCACTGCTCGTCACGACACAGGCCATCAATAGTATAGAAGATAAGACGCGTAATCGGTTCAAAGCGTAGTAGGTTCCTAAGGAGAAGAACGGGCAAGAAACTCCACGGACATTCTTTTAAATTAAAATATTGTTACAAAGTATTGGTTACATCATACATGTTGAAATTATACATGTGAGAACAATATAGAAAGACGTGCACGTTAAAAGCGTCCGTAAAAAAAAGATGAAAACAAAAACAAAAAACAATTAAAATAAGCCGTGGCAGCTAAGAAATGACCAGTCCCTGACGGCGCCCGTTCACGAACATGACGAGTTCACGAGTTTGAGATGGGATGGGAATTAAGTGACAAATGCGAAACTATGTAAAGGTGTGGAAGCGGGGTACGGAAAGTTTAAAAGTAGCGCCAGCGACAGTTGAAAGTAAATAGTTTTAATTGATATGGGCATGTGATGAGGAGGGAATAAATGCATGTGACTGAAAGAGTGATGAATATCAATGTTGGTGGATGCAGAGGGAGAGGAGGGCCAAAGAAAAGATGGATGGATTTCTTTTCTTTCTTTCTTTCTAAGTTGGTCGACTATTACTCGTTATCTTGTAAATCCTACTTAGCTGTGATTGTTTTTCTTTTAATTTTGTTATAAATATTACTGCCATGATTTTTTTCATATAATCCAAAAACATTTAGCTGACTGGTGGGGGGAGGGGGACACACGTCTTGATTCTAACGTATAATATAATAGCACTTTAAATCGTAATATTACGTAAACGGGTTCCTAAACCGAAAAATAGTTTTCACAGACCTGCAATATTTTTGAACGGCCAACACAGAGTAGGATAGACGAGAAAAAAAAAGTTTTTTTTTACCATTTTGTCGGCGTGATTGATATCCCACCTCATGCCCCCCACCCACCCACCATATCCATACCTATGCCTGTATCTCAGACAAATAAAAACCCGATTCCTAGACAAATAAACTACCATTAAAAAGTCTCCTACTGCATTTATCCTACTGCATTCCCCTGTACACTGTAAACCAGTGTAACTGATGTATCTTTCGATCCGATAGTCCGATACGTATACCTACCTACCACTGCACGTCTCACTGCTCCCGATTCGCTTTGATACAGCCCTTGTGTTTTTTTATACGAATTTATCTTCGATCAATCAGTGTTAGGAAGACATGCTGATCTTGTCTGATGGTTTTTACTTGAGTTTTGTTTATTGGTGCCTCGTTTGATAAGAAGGAATGGCGTTGATAGTAGATAAGTTTGTGTGAGAATAGATTATCGGTAATGCGTTCCTGTTTTTGATTTCGACCGATTGTACTTGAAGGTTTTTTGTAGGTAATGTTTCTTACAATGGTTACAGAATTAATAATTTAATAAAGATAAAATGTAACGAAGTTAATTAGTTGTTCATTATTAATTTGATTTATAAAGTCTTCAAAGGTTTCTGAGTTTCCTGAACTTTTCTTTTCATCGTGCGGCAGTCAAAAACATCAATAAATATTTTTTGACTGTCTTCTACGTTTTCTACAAACAACTTTAACAATATAAGAAAGTATATTCAAACACGTATACCTTTCACGAATCAACAAATAAGTTTAATGAAAATTCACCCTAACGTTATTCAATATTTCGAACATTTTCTCGCGTCCGCGGCGTGATCGGTTTTTGTAGTACAGCCTAACCTAACCAAGGGCATACACACAGGCAATACAAAATTCTATTATTCGATGTAGCAACACAGACAATTTTCAGCCAATCACAGCGTTCAGACAATTTCGTTACGCAACTTTTTTTATTTATTTGCCTGCGCTTGACTATGTTTACGTTAAAAACTTTGTAGTTTTAACGACATTTTTCACGATTTTTGTTTGTTTGTTTGGCAATTAGTTTAGGTATTTGTCGAAGCGGGGACTTCGACTGTGCTATTTGTATTGGAGATGGAACGTTTGTTGATGTTGACTTTATATCCAATTAAAAATAAACAGTTGATGAACGTCATCCTGTGTCAGAAACAAATCTAAACACTGTGGAGCTGCGGGGTAGCACACTTTGACAATTCAACAACATTCATTGCGTTTTTACGCTGTCGAGCAGATTAAATTTTCAAACTTAATTATGAAGCAATGGAATAGGAATTTCTCCCAAAATCCTTTGGATAATAAGAGAAAGTGTGTTAAGAAGCAAAATAAACAATTATAATATAAGTAACCTCGTTCCTCACCCATCATCGAAGTAAGAACGTCTATCCAAATTCAAAATACTAACTGTACAAACATTAATATTCTTATTGATACAGAACAAAGTCCCTAGCAAAATTCTGCAAAATACATTTAATGTCGAAATATTAGGTATAAAAAAAACAACATTTATAACAAAGTCAAAGAGCGATGAGTACACATTGCTCTTTGACTTTGTTATAAATATAAATAATATTATATAATATTTGTTATGTAAGTAAGTCGTTTATTTTGCAAATATGGGTACAGTACATGTGGTGATAAATTAATAACAGATAGGTTCAGCCATTTTTTACCAATAGGCATGCAAAAGTCATAGTTTGACGCTAAAACAATAAAGGCAATTATAAGATATATTGAAGAGTTTTAAATCACAACTTATATAGATCACTCGTACCACACATATACAGGGCGTCCCACGGATATGAGAAAGTACCTTGAATATTGTAGATGGAACATTTTAATGAAATAAGGCATTATTTGAATTTAAAAAACAATTTAAACTGCATTCATAGATATTTAAATAATTACGTGATTGAACCGTAAATCGAACCCGTTACACGAGAAAAATAATCAGCCTGTAGCTTTATCATACCGATCGAAGGGCTTCATAATAAGGATTATTTTTTCCTAAATAATATAGTGTCACAAATAAAAGGAAGACCATGAATTTTAACATTTGATATGAAATTTTGTTCAGAAAAATGAAAAGCTGACATTGCCGTAAGGACATACAACTGACATTATCATTAGTACCTATTACTAATAAATGTACCCACTTGAGAAGTACGCATCATTTCCCTATTATAATTAAAGTGCATGATAAAATGATGACGTATTATTAATAAATAAATAAATATCCACCACAACAAGATCAAAAAATCGACAGGGAGCGAAATAATCAAAAGAGTGCGACTTTTTATTCAACAGGAAGGGACTCATTTTGAGCATTTGATAAATTGATTAATTTTGTATTAAAAATGTTAAAATTCATGGTCTTCCTTTTATTTGTGACACTATGTTATTTAGCAAAAAATAATCCTTATGATGAAGCCTTAGTGGCATAGTACTTTTTGAACTCGTTACTGCAGTTAAAATAAATGCCACGAAAACTTGATCCGAAGCGATACTGTTGTCTGTCGAAGAAGCGAATCGACGTAAAGGTCACGTCATTCTATGGAACTATGAATTATTGAACTCTTGATACTCCTTCGATGGAACACGCAAAGGTCTTACTTGTTACCTCTTGAAGGCTCGTTTACGAGCTGGTAATAAAACTTCCGATGTCTTGCTGGTTGTAGGAAAAATTTACTAGTGAGTAATGTATGTGATTATATTTAAAGCATGGTTTGAAGACAGTTTGGTAAAGAATTTTGAGTCAGACAGGTTATCAGTGTAAGGTTTATTCATTTCATTAATGGAACTTTAAGCCCGCAAAAAAAAACAAAATTGGGTGTCATGGGTACTGACGACCGTAGTGAAAACTTAAAACTTTGGGATAACATAATAATATGTCACAGGCAGATTGTATTATGATTCGTCATTATACATACGGCGCCGTCCGTTTACAAACGCTCGCAGTTATGAAATATGCCGAAGGCAAATTCAATTGTTATAATTTCGACATTAATTGTTGTTATAGGTTCTGTTAGAAATGTGACCAACCACGCGAGAGCCCAATTGGTTGCAGTAACTAAGCCAGGGCACCCCGACCAAATGGGTTAGATTAGGTTAGAGCTGTGACCAATAGCGCGCCAGCCGAGCGAGCGAAGCGAGTGATGCCACGATAGCGGCCGGCGAGTGCCGTAAGAAATAGAACTAAATACTTCAATTTGCCGCGGCATTTTGTAAACGGCCGGCATTTGAATTGTCCATCAAATGTTGTGGCATATTAAATAGTGACAAGGCAATTTACATTTTGCCTTCGGTATATTTTATAGCAGCGAGCGTTTTTAAACCGACGACGCCGTTTGTAAAAAGCGAAATCATACAGATTGCCTGCGACATAAATATAATGTCAACGTATAATTATGAACTTTGTTAATTTATAATCTATCGGTATTATTTCCGTTAGATTATATAGTGTCGAAAAATTGTGAACTGCAACAAGCCATTTACAATTTAATGCATTATTTTTTGATAGTTTATTTATAGTTTATCCATGGGAAACCGACAAATTGTGAAATGGTATCAAACTTGCTTGCGACGTAATGCACCTTGCGGTAATATTAAATAGCCTGCTTAGCTGCGAACAACTTGTCCTCGCTCGGCACACTCGCGGTTGGAAACTGTTCTATCCTTTTCCCCTAGTCGTCGAGCTCCTTAAGTCTTGAGTTGAGCTGCACGATTACTGACAAATGCATGCACTGATTGGGCTGGTCCACTCAAATTTGTGTGGTTCTTTCCCCAAAAGACCATTTCGGACACGGATTTACACGGTCCTCACATGATCGGACCAAGATTATGTCTGGACTTTAAAAGAGCCTTTGAACCCTGAGTTTGTTTCGCCGTTCCTTCACAGGGGCGTAGTCAGATAGGAAATATCAACTACATCTGGCTTTATTTTTATATTTTCAAATGACGTGTAAAGTGATTCCGATATCCTATTTACAGAATAAACTATTTCATATAATTTTTTATTTTCGTTTCCGGGGTGGAAAATCCTCATGGATGTCCTCCGCCCTGGGGCGGGCGGAGGGGTCTATCAGACTCTTAATGACTAAAAAACCACCCCAGTGTTCCCTTCCCACACTTGCACAGGAGATCATGGGTTCTAGTGCAACTTCCGCGATCCCCGGGTGATAGTTCTATCCTTTTTTTTTTTTTTTTTTTGTTGCCGGGGTGGAAAATCCTCATGGATGTCCTCCGCCCTGGGGTGGGCGGAGGGGTCTGTCAGACTCTTACTGACTAAAAACCACCCCGGTGTTCCCTTCCCACACTTACACCGGGGATCTTGGGAGCTAGTATTACTTCCGTGATCCCCGGCTAGTGCCGCCCGCCTCTGCGGGCCACCTCAAGTCTGCGGGGGGGTGAGGTGTTAGACCCCCCCGCGACGTCTCAAAGGGGCGCGCGTGGAACACTACGCGCCGCCACCTCGGGTCCAGTGTGATGGGGGGCGGCGGACGTCCCCGAGTCCGCCGTCCCTGGACCCATTTAGGGGGGCCGGAAGAGGGCATTATCTGCCCTCTGCCGACGCCCGGTGCGCCTGCTGCGGGCCGGGTGAGCGGACGAGATCTCCCGCTCCCTTTCCGCAGCCTCCTTCTGCGACACGACTGTTTCGCAGAAGGATACCACCGCGTCCCAGGACTCCTCGCTGCCGGCCATCGACTCGACCACGGCCGGCAGCGACAGGTCACTGCCCACTCCTGAGATGAGGGCACGGCGAGGCTCCTCCCAAGCGGCACACTCTGCCAGCGTATACCGCGCCGTGTCGTCCCGGCAGTCGACGCAGTGGTGACACCGGGCGTCCGGCTCCCTGTTTATGCGGTGATAGTTCTATCCTAACCTAACCCAGTTCACAATTTTTCGCCAGTTTATAATCTAACGAAAATAATACCGAAAGATTGTAAAATAACGCTTCTTACAATCTTACGGTGACATATGTATACTGGGTGGAAGGGACATCGACGCGAAGCTGGTTACCATGGATTCAGTACATCATACTTGACCCCCGTCGGTTGAAATTTCTCGTCGGTAATTTAAAAAAAAGCAGCTGTTTCCTACAGAAGTGCAATACCTACTTGGTCAAAATTTATGGAACAGAGATTTTTTTTTTATAAGTGACGAAAAATTTTAATGCAGGGGGGTCAAGAATGATGTACTGAATCCATGTTAACAGGCTTCGCGTCGATGTCCCTTCCACCCTGTATATGTGTATGTATGATATGTACACAGGCCTCTGCACGTCGCTGTCGTCGTCTAGCGCAACAAGTCACATTAGCATGTCGGTGACGCGAACCCATAAGTTTTGCCCCACCCGTAAGTCGCTTAACGTGGCTAAAGAAGTTTTCACTTCATTGATCTCAAGCAGTAAAGATCTGGTCGATAACCATTTTCAGTAGGGTAGGTATTTAAAAACTTTATCCGAGTGTCTTGAAAAAACCCTTTGGGCGAATACGTGGTCGCTTTCTATTAGGATAGCGCCCAGGCTCCCGCGACAGGTACGACGCGATAGTGCGACGCGACACTAGTAGCACAATTGCTATGAAAACTTCATCGAAAGTGACGCCCTGCCTGTTGCGCCTGCGATATCGCATCAGTCTGCACGAGCCTTAATGCAAAAACTTGTCTCAAAGATAAAAACAACGGCTATCAAAGCATTCAAACCATTTTAAATTTTATATTTAAAACACTTTGATGTAGCAGCTGAACATTGAACGAGACACAATTGAAAGTTTTATTGTTATACGCCTATGGGCGTTTAGGGGTTATATAAAAAATGCCTTTTTTAATTGCTGACTCAAATGTAGAAACAGCACCCTAATTGCGTAACACACTATCAGTCTTAATGATTTTGAAGTAAGGATTAACTACGATATTAGGGCCCGCCCATCCAAAATTCTAAACGTTTGAAAATATTTGTACGCACGTGTGCGTAATGAGACGGCCGTCAAACAAAAACAAATCACGGATTTGTTGCTCGACTAGTGGCGTCATTAATCGCTCATTATTATTAGTATGGCGCTGCATTGACGTACTCTATGAAAACGACACGTGCATTGTCTTGCGCGATTGGCTAGTTATAATTAGTTGACCTGTTGGTTGATTTGTTAATCCGGTAATAAGTGGAATATTACCAGTACTTACATACAAACTCTTTCGTAAGAATGTGACTACACACATTGAAACAGTAATTTGGAGGGGCGAGCCATGTTCATAGAGTACGTCAGTGCAGCGCCATACTAATAATAATAAGCGATTAATGACGCCACTAGTCGATCAACAAATCCGTGATTTGTTTTTGTTTGACGGCCGTCTCATTACGCACACATGCGTACAAATAGTTTCACAAATACTTCAAAAAGTTTTGAATTTTGGAGGGGCGGGCCATATTATCATAGTTAATCTTTAATTGAAAGTATTTGAAAGCCTACCGAGACATAACTAAGTAAAACGTTCAACGTTGAAACAGGATTGGTTTTATAGGTCGTTATTATTCTGCAAACGTAACGCATTTCGAGTACCAAAACCTAAATAAAATAAAGGAACAGCGAGCACTGTAATTCTAAAAGGTACATTTAGTGGGGGCCTGTACTTATTTTTATTGCCGCCATTGAAATATTTTGTAATATCTACCTGTTTGAGGTGCGAATTGAAATTAATTTTGAGAGTTGTGTTTGCGCTGTGAAGAGCGAGTGGACTAAAGATGAATGTTGGGGCAGTTGAATAGGTACTTGAGCTCGTGAACCAGTAAAAATATCACGACGCTCCTCAGTCAAAGAGATCTTGCTGTTTGAGTATAGTTTTCGATGTTTTTTTTGTTGGTATAGTGGCAGGTGCTAGATAACATATGGCTAATAATTTAATTTAATGTTTTTCGTTGCGTAATATAAATTATTTTGCATACTATTGTATAGAATCAAGAGTTTATAGCTGAACAGACAGCTGTGCTGCTGGGGAGTTTGTTGCGCCACTTCGTCTTCCCAGCTAAAGCATTAGGAAGTGGTGAAGAGAGGGCGTTTTTGGGGGACTGTCATGTAATTTTGACGTTTGAAAAGAGCTGATTCTCAGCCTAGTTAGAATAAATGACTTTTAATTTTGATTTTTGGATTGAAAGGGCGGCCATCTTGTAAAAGCGTATAGTCGTCAGAGGCTTTTACAAGATGGCCGCCCTATATGGATGTGAAAGGGAGTGCAACTTTGAGAGAACTATTGATTCATTATGACAAGATTTTTTGTTATCATTTTGTTCGTAAGACAATCATTTGTGAGTTAAAGATAGATAAAGTAAGAACATGCTTTTCTATCTTTGTACTAATGATCGCTAAACTTGCAAACGAATATTGGCAGTAGGCCAACAAAACGAAAGTCTGAAAAAGAGACCCGCTTGAACGACAGTTATCTATCTCCATTTAGCACCAAACATTATTTAAAATGGCGTAATGCGCCAGAGAAAAAACTAATGTTTATTTTTTAGATTTTATTCGCGTGTTTGTGTATTTCTACTAGTTTTGAATTCCCTCGGACAGTTCAAATTGACAGCTGTGTTATTCGAAAAATCTTTTAATCCTTCTTAAAATTATTTGAACAGTGCTTTAAATTACAATGCTAGATATTTGGAATTTTGTGAAATATTTTACTGAAATAGTACAGTAACTAAAACTTAAATCAAACATCAAACGAGGCTTGAAGTGGTCAATAGTTCCTTGAAACCCATAAAAGTTATATGGGAGTTAGGAAAGCTATTTTTATTCATTATAATACGTTCGTAACTTTCATTGCTTTATTACAAGAAACATAACATAAATATATTTATCTCGCCGTAAATAGAAAAAATAATTAGGGATTAAAAGTAAAAAAAGAACAAAAGGTATTTATAAAGCAGAGGTGAGTGGAAACGCTGGGAAACGCCCTAGGAGGACATAATATAGTGACCTAATTGGTGATGTTCTTCAGAAAGGTCAGGTGCGTAGTACCTGTAACCAGCGTGAGTGTATGACCAGATGTATGAACGTAGGCGAAGCAAACGGAGTATGTAAGGAGCGTAGCAGGTGGCGTTCTATAGTTTCTGCCTACCCCGCATGTTAAGAAGGCGTGAGTTTATGTGTGTGTGTGAATGCAAAAAATCATAATTTTGGGAACATTATCGTAAAAATATAGGTCGCATAGTGGTTAAATAGTAACAGCCGCACGGGTCAATGGAAGGTTAAGCTATGCTTGCCGATCCCTGGATGGGTGACCATTCATAACATTCGTCACGGGTAGTCAGATGCCCGAAAGTCTGACAACCGCAGTTTTATTGTGGGTTGTGGAGGACAGATAGGCAGACGCTTCATGTAAAATAAGGTATTCAACTGCATCTGGTTAGACTGAAAGCCGACCCCACCACAGAGAAGGGGAAAAGGCTAGTGCAGATTTATACCGTAACCATATTGAGCAACGATAACGACAACGACGAACAATATAGACCATAACAATAGGGGGGGGGGGGGGGTTTGCCATAATCGCCACGCTTGGCAGTCAGTTTGGAGATCGCAGTATGGTGTTAAAATGCATAGAGAACGCTGCTGCCCACTCTCTAGTAAGACCTTTAGTCGCGTTTTACGACACCCACGGGAAAAATAGGATGGTGCTATTCTTTATGATGGTACTAATAACAAAAAACTTTTTTTTAAATTTTTGTTTGTTTATCTGTCTGATTGTTCCGCCTAATCTCCCAAACAGCTGGACCAATTTTGACGGGACTTTCACTGGCAGCATATAAATAAATAAAATTGATGTGTATTTTTATAATGTCAAAATATAAAAACAGCTTTTTACTAAATGGATATGAAAGTGTATAGGGTAGGTACCCTAAAACACAAAAACAATTTTTAAATATTTTGTTTGTCTGTTTGTTCCGGTTTATCTCTGAGACGGGGCTGGACCGATTTTGACGGGACTTTCACTGGCAGATGTAACAGGAGTAACTGAGGCTACTTTTATTATTAGCAATTTTATGTACTTAATATTTGCACGCCACACTTGGCAGAATGTAATGATACCATAGACTAATCTTAAGACCATAAAATGTACCATATTCTTACAAATAAATGATTATGATTATGAAAAAGTCACGCGGGCGAAGCTGTGGGAAGGAGCTACTAACGAATATTTTAATGTCTATAGCTGCCTTTATAACAAATGTTATAATGCCTATAAAGTCCTGAAAATCAAAGGATATTAGAACGTTGTTACTGATTCTCAGTAAAATCACAGATTTAATAAGTTACGACGTAAGTAAAACCAACCAAAGTGCTTAAATCAATCTGTCTTATCGAATTTACGAAGAAACGTCTGGTATTTCAAAAGCCATCCATCCAACCTTTTAAACCACAGCATACTAAATCTTATTTCTAAGACAATCGAATTTCTTCCTAATTTAGATGGTTAGCTTGTCTAGATCCTGGCTTAGCTTATCAGTTAATTTGAATTTTATTAAAATGGAATTACAATACAATTGCGGCTTGGCTCTCTCTGATTGACGTTGAGGACTGAGATAACGTCCAACTTGAGGACTGGTTCCTTTTCGCATGAAATAATTCAAATTTGATTAATTTGGTTGTTTGATAAAATATAAAATGTGGGGTACAGGGTTGGCAAGTTTGTGGGTTTTCGTAGCCTTGTTCAGACCGTGCCTAATTTTGTCAATAAACCACATATGTTTATTAAAATATCCCACACAAAAAATAACTATTTAACATAAATACATAAATAAACTTTATTCAGTTAAAAAGAAACACGGTACATCATTAAAAAAAAAAATATAGTAATAGGTTACATGGAGCCATATTAAGTGCAAGTTTTTTTCAAATTTTTTGTTTGATAATTTATTAGAGTTGCAGAACCATGGTATAGTTCCATTAATTGTATGTAAATAAAAAACGTTAGGTCGAATCAAGTAAGCACAATCGCACAATCAAATCACTCCAAAACCATCAAGCTACATTAGCCAGTTACTTTCACATATGTATTACATTGATTCATCGATTCTAAAAGCTTTGAAGTCATCTAAAGTCACCAACACCGTCACTGTGTAAGTAATATTTAACTCCTCGTTATTATTTTTTTTTTTTAAACGTTGCCCCACACTAGGAATTTCCCTGTATCGTGGGTGCGTTTACAAACATTTAAAACTCACATACACAAACAGCCAGACCCGGAACAACTACTTATAGGTCATACAAATACACATACATTTGTTCCGTGCGGGAATCGAACCCGCGACACGCAGCGCAGCAGTCAATCGGTTAACCACTGCGCCAACCGTGCCGTCAAATATATATTGCCGGGTCGTTCAAATAAAACGAGTAATTATAGTTTAACTTGGATAATTATTCCTATATTTTGGTCTACGATACTTTATATCATGACATCTTTGTCAGCTCTAATTGATATCTTCTTTTCTTAATTCATAATAGCGTCTATCTTCTAATCGTATGCCATTATAATTATTGGAAAAAGTTGCATGTTAAAACCATGCTGTTTAGGAATCTCTACATCAGATATCGTAGTGTCCAATTTTATTCGCAAGAGATAAATATTACATATACTTGCCTATACGTACAAGATCAATTACCTAACGCCCGAAATAAAATATAACTACATGAGATACTTACGCCACATGCAAGAGAAAGCTAAAGTCAAGACGAACGACTCGTGATATTTTGACATCACGACAAGTGTCAGTCAAGTGAAATATTAATGTGTGCCAATGTGCACTCATACAAACTAACATCGTCTTGCTTAAACCTCATTGCGCCAAAACTGGCGAAAACATGCGACTTGGAAACAAAATGATATGACAATTCATATTAGCCCAGAATTGGTTAAATATATTTAAACCTTATACAACCATGGCTTAAACTTTAACGGACGTTATGGAGTCAGAGGAAGCGAAGGTCTAAACTGTGTAAAATTATCACACATAAATAATAAACTCACTTCTAAGGTAAACATTTCAAAAATTAATCACATACAGGGCTACAAACAACCTTAAACCCCGTATACTGCTAGTAGTCTGCCTTGACTGAGCTGTGGTTCCTCAATCATCAGCAGAAATCAATTGTGTCAATCAAACACCTTTTTTGTTTCATGAACAACTCCGGTATGAAATGTCGGTTAGACCTCTAGACCTCGTCCATCTGTACTCTGGAAAGCTCCTATCATATCTCATCCAAATTGTTACCTGACGAAGAAACGAGGCTTCGAAATGACCTCGCTTGTATGAAAATATTGCTCTTAGTACTTAGTTTTGACGGTAAGTGTTGTTCGAAATAAAAATCGGACCTGGATTTTATCAAAAGGAAATTCTCAAAAATATGACCTGGATTTTTACAAAATCTACCCAATTTTAAACCTTTATCAGGTATTCGCCTCGATGTGTAACTAACACCTAATTAGTTGTATAGCCCTTTCTAATACGTTTGCTTTTTTGTTTCATTCGCATGCGTACTTTTCTTTTACTAATCAGACGCATGGCGTGAAATGGCATCTTTGAGGTTCGAACTTAAAAATTCAACACACCTTCACCTAACTCTAAATTAACGTTGAATTCACGAACATATTTATAACGCGAGACATGTCCGATATTATTGCATTCTAAGAGGTACCACAGGTTTTTTGAAGCCGTCATCATTTCAGCCGAAAGACGTCCACTGCTAGACATAGGCCTCCTCCAAAAGAGGGGGTTTGCCATAATCACTAAGCTTGGCAGGCGGGTTGGCGATCGCAGTATGGTGTTAAAATGCAAAGAGAACGCTGCGGCCCATTCTCTAGTAAGACCCTTAGTTGCCTTTTACGACACCCACGGGTAGAAATAGGATGGTGCTATTCTTTACGTCCGGCACCACACAGTACATATGCAGCATACATATCTAACATTAATGGATAAATCATGAAATCAGATATTATTGCTGAGCTGTCTATAGGTTATGTACTGTATGACTGTACGTGGTCTACCATCATTCTCTCTGTCGTCCGTGCAACGACATTTTGCCGTCAGCCATCGATCTTCGATTGTTTTTCGGAGTTCAAATTGGTGCGTATCACATAAATGTCGCTGCTACACTGGCCTGTTGGATTGAGATGTAGGATTAGTGATGGATTTGTTAGGCTGAGAGTCACGTAAAGCCATCAGTTCGTCCTATTGTACAGAAGCGGAGTTTTAGTTGGACACCGACTATCCTGAATTGCAAGCTATAGTTACGAAGTATTATATTATCTGTGTATTATATTATCTGTGCTATAGTTTACTAGTACTTATATGAAGAAAGACAGAGAAAAAAAAATGTTATTATTTTAATGTTTCTATTCTGAGGTGTCATCTAAATCTGTTTTCAAACTTATAATTCAGACTAAGTTTTGATGACATAAACAAGATAACTTGGATGTGGAAGTAAAAACGTTGTTTGCACACAGTCATCATCAGAAACACATGTTCGAATATCAATTTGAAATGTTGTTGTAAACTAAAAAGTTTCATACTAAGTTATACAGGACCCAATAAATTAGCTAGCGAAACTCCGCAGTTGTGATGAGTCTCGATAGCTAAACATGACAAAACAAAAAAATAATTAATTTCATGAGTTTATTTGGGGGTCATCCGTCGTTACCGCCGTTAGTGTAGTCACTTGAAATATTAATTTAAAATAGATTGACAAGGGGCTAAAATTACCCATTATATACGAGGTAGTTTTACTTCCGAGCTTTAGCGTGGGAGTAAATAGAAACCGAGTTATAATGGGTTTTTAGCGACGTGTGTTACACTCTATATTTCGTAGTGAAAAGTATTGCGAGAAAATAAAATAATCCAATACACCTTAACGTTAACAGACTGAAAATTATTTCTTTGCCTTTCTCTTCCATCTGTACATTAGGATCTCCATTCTCATTCGTTGTAAAAATAAATAACGGTCACCAATTCAGTTTGTAATTAGAGAAAAATTGTAAAGATTGCGCGCCAAATCCTTTTTAGGGTTCCGTACCCAAAGGGTAAAACGGGAACCCTATTACTAAGGCTCCGCCGACTGTCTGTCTGTCTGTCCGTCTGTCACCAGGCTGTATCCCATGAACCGTGATAGTTAGACAGTTGAAATTTTCCCAGATGATGTATTTCTATTGCCCCTACAACAACAAATACTAAAAAACAGAAAAAAATAAACATTTAAGGGGTCCCACATACAATAAACGTGATTTTTTTGCTCGTTTTTGCTCGATGTTGATAACGGTAACAGGTAGACGCTTGAAATATTCACAGAATATTTAGTTATATATCCACTTTAAAAATAAATAATTAAATTAAAATAAAACAAATATTTAAAACCATACAACAAACGTTATTTTTTTGCCATTTTTATAGATAATGGTACGGAACCCTTCATGCGCGAGTCCGACTTGCACTTGGCCGGTTTTTTTTAATTTCTTCTGTAGCCGCAATGTAATATATATAAAAAAGTTTATTTCGGAATAATAACACAACATGTACAACAAGTGAATCGATGATTCATGTGGAATGCAATAAAGAATTAGAATTTGATAACTGTAAAAGTATAAACTGTATCGCAGGCTAACAACACCCTGCTCCAGATGCAGAATGGAATGATGTTCCATGCAAAAACTGCTTAATAGGTAATTAAGTTAAAATAGTTAATTAAGATTTAGTTAATTAATCAAAAAACAAAAAGTAAGATAAAAACAAATAGTATGCAATGCACGCAGTCTTTATAAGTAGAATAATGATGAATAAAGACTCGACTTATTTCATTAAAAAACCGGCCAAGTGCGAGTCGCACTCGCGCACGAATGGTTCCGTACCATTATCTATAAAAACGGCAAAAAAAATCACGTTTGTTGTATGGGAGCCCCCTTAAATATGTGTTTTATTTTAATTTAATTGTTTATTTTTAAAGTGAATATATAACTAAATATTCTGTGAATATTTCAAGCGTCTACCTGTTGCCGTTATCAATATCAAGCAAAAACGAGCAAAAAAATCACGTTTATTGTATGTGGGACCCCTTAAATGTTTATTTTTTTCTGTTTTTTAGTATTTGTTGTTGTAGGGGCAATAGAAATACATCATCTGGGAAAATTTCAACTGTCTAACTATCACGGTTCATGAGACAGCCTGGTGACAGACGGACAGACAGTCAGACAGACGGCAGAGCCCTAGTAATAGGGTTCCCGTTTTACCCTTTGGGTACGGAACCCTAAAAACATTTTGTTTTTGAAAATGGAACTAAAAGCGTTGCGGCCTTGGTTGCGGGCATTGGTTGCGGCTACAGAAGAAATTTACCACAATTTGATAGTTGTCCTTATTCCCGATTATGTTTGTTTACCCGTCCGCAAAAGGTAATTCATCGGGTGTAGTGTTCACTCCAAAGCTACAAACTGCTTTCGGATGGGCCCGTATTTTTGTTGACGGACTTAGAGAGTAGACCTCCTGAATCGTTGGGTTCCATATTAAGTAGAACATTATTCGCGGCACCAACAGGAATTCATGCAGACTACGGTATATATTATCATAGTAATGAGTTGCATCTTCGTAGAGATATCTTGGGATCTTTTCATATATGCGAGCATCGAGTCCTCTTGATGAAATACGAGTATTATGCTCGGATATTCATAGAGTTTATTAGTTGGAAGTAAATAATGTTTGCAGGGAAAGCGAGGGAATGATTAGTTGGGGTTGGGACGGTGTTCAATTTTGTTTTGCGGTTTGAACCTGGATTTTGGAAGGGTTTTCTGGTGATAGGTGCTCTTTAGATTGTTTTCGTTTTGTAGTTAGTTCGTTTTACATGTTTGGTAGAAGACGTGCTGTTTTATGATGAGCAGTTTGCTTAAGTTAATTAACTTTTCAAAACTATGTTTTGAATACGTTAATTTAATTATTCGTTTCCAATGCAAAAAGACATGTGACATTCTGCCAACCCACACTGAGCCCACGTGGTGGATTACGGCCTACTCCCTCTCACTGGCAGGTGGCTTGAGTCCCAGCAGTGGGAACATTATAGGCTGATATGAGTGAAAAAGTAAGGAGCGTTCTATAGTTTCTGCCTACCCCATGGGAAGAAGGCGTGAGTTTATGTATGTATGAATGAAAAAAGAGCACATTTGAAAATGATTATTATCATTAAAGTGAATAAGTCATCTGCTTAGCCTTTTCCCAACTATGTTGGGGTCGGCTTCCAGTCTAACCGGATGCAGCTGAATACCAGTATTTTTCATGGAGTGACTGCGTATCTGACCTCCACAACCCAATTACTGGGTAACACGATATCCCTTAGTAAGACTGGTTGTCAGACTTTTAAAGAAGAAAGAAAGAAAGAAAAATAGTTTTATTTGTCACAGAAACACGTGCATACGAAAAAAAATAACTAATTTATAATCACGAGCATAAAAAACACAAAAAACTAATAGTCGGCAGCTGCACGTCATGACTGTGGCAAGAAGGCTTGAACTCAACATGATTCTGTGCTATGCACCCACAGCACAGCGCTGATTTTCAGTGGTCACCCGAAAAATACGTACGAAACCCAAGTCAGGTCAGGGCTTTTGGGCTTATAACGACCCGTAACAACGGTCAAAGATCTAAAAAAAAATAAAAACAGCCGCAAATGAAAAAACAAAACAGCGGCGGCGGGGGCGGTGGCGTAAATGACAGCCGGGGCCAACGGCTTAACGTGCTTTCCGAGGCACGGTGGAATCTTGGTATGAAAAGATCAGGTCACCCATTGACGGACCAAACGCGGCAAGCGTCGCTTAACCTGATCGATCGACCCGTGCGGCAGTTATTATATTTAGCCGCAAGCTCCTCGCATTAAAGTAAATAAGTACTGTTCCTTAATCTTTGAATCAAAACAGAACAGTAATACTTGCACGCCTTACATGAGTAAGAATGTACGTTTACATGAGAAGCACATGTTGGTTCTAAATCAAGCTTTGTAATTATTTCCATGTTCTTACTTACGTATACCCTAGCAAAACAACACAACTTATTATGGTAACGTAAACTTCGCGGAGTTTTATAAATAAATGTCCTCGTAACAAAGGAACCATTATTTTTATTTAGTTAACTTTTAATTTCTAGCGTGTGTATAAAGAAAAGTTTCAATATCACTCTGGTCTGTTCGATGCCAATTACAAGTACTCGGTTTCTCTTTGCGATCGTGGCAATATAATGCAATTATGTAGGTTCGTCTGTCTGTACTGGTAAATATTAGTTTGAGTTGTGATTAACTATCAGATCCAGTTTGAACCAGTTGTAGCCGGATTAATGTACTTATAACTAGAATGGTCTATGTTATGGCCCCTGTTTGTGTTACTGAAATCTGTTTAGTATGTAAATTGATGACTACAAAAGAGCCAATAAATGTTATTGATTCATTTTTGGCAGTCTCATTACTTATAGAAGGATGAGGGTGATGATGTTAATACTTAATACAATCCTTACATATAAAACAAAGTTTCCCGCCGAGTCTGTCTGTCTGAACGCGATAAACTCGAAAACTACTGGACGGATTATGATATGGTTTTCACTAATGGACGGAGTGATTCATGAGGAAGGTTTAGGTGTATATTTCATTAATGTTTTGTATAAATTGGCTGAAATATGACGTGGATGTCGGAAAAATCATGCCGACTGGGAGCTTTACTGTCGTGCGCCGCGTAAACCAATAAGGTTTAAGAAAACAGTGTATTACGGAATTATTTCTCCCGTGGGATATTTTCCGACATCCAGGCGGGCGAAAAAAAATTTTTTTTTTGGTGGGATATTATCATATGACTATATACGCTCTGGGCGGAGCGGGAGGGCGTATCAGACTTTTACTGACTAAAACCCACCCGTGTCCCTTCAGTTGCCTGTGTGCCAGGGCCACGATATCCCTTTCAGACAAACTCGCAATCCTGGCAGGCATTGGTCCTAACGGACCCCGTCAATATGTGCTGACATCTCTTTGAGGCGCGCGTGGAACACAAAGCGCCGTCGACCCGGTGCTGGTCCTTATCGGACGGGGAGCTACCCATCATTCCCCGTCCGCAAGCACGCGGGCGAAGCTCGAAGAACAAAGACATTAAACTATTTAGGTACTTAACAATATATGGGACATAGCGTCAAAATCGTAATCCGATACATTTGTCCTAATGGGCAAAAGTCGCTAAGTCTAGTGTGGTACGCCTGCATGTCAAGTCGCAATTCGCATTCGTGTCTACCAAAAGAAAATTATTTTCGAATTATAATGTCTAATTGTGCAATATGGTATTAAAAGTGTAACGTGTCAAACTTAGCTTTTATTGAGTTTTGCTATATTACGCTAGATGGCGTCACTGAGACAATCTACCAATTAGAATGGAATAGAACACTCTTTATTATGTACACCATAAAAGTTACAGATATAAATGTAGTTTTACATAGGGAATACCAAATTGGCAAAATTATCACATTTTTTTTATGAAATTACTTCTGATGGCCTCTCTATAGTATCTATCTTAGATCTCTTTGGTGCAGAATAAACAATTTTTCTTTCTTCATTTCTTTCTTTGTCATAGTTCTCACACTTTTCCTTTTTCCCATCTTACAAACGAAACAGTTTGAGATCCGAATATCGGAAACTTGAAAGTGTAACAAAACTATTAATTAAAGACTGAAAGTCTGTAGTTCGATACAAGAACTTTCTACATAGTATTTTATCGCGTAAAATATTGAAAATCTCAGCTCGTGACGCGCAAGTCTTACTGATTTAATTTCCTCCCTGTTTTATAGAGACACTAGAGCTGCTGCTTCGAACGGCTTTTACTACTTTACAAAACATGATGATTTCTTTATTAAATGTAATATCAAATATTAATGTATTTTTAATCTTAAACCTTTCGGAACAAATTCTATGGCTGATAGTAAAATCAACTCAGCCTATAGCAATCCACTGTTGGACATAGGCCTCTCCGAGGCTGCGCTACAACACCCAGTCCTCCGCCTTCCGCGTCCAGTCTGTCCCACTTACCTTTTTAAGGTCGTCGGTCCATCTAGCTAGGGGGCATCCCACACTACGCTTGCCGATACGCGGTCTCCAGGACTCGTCTGCTCCACCAGCCATCGGTCCTTCGACAAACGTGACAGCAGCGTGACAAACGTGACAGCGGTCACACAAACACACAGAAGATGCCAAGTTTTAGGAGTATTGGAAATGTCAGTTTGTGATTTTGAATGATAGTGATAGTTTAGGTAAATTGGATGTACGCTTTGCTTCTGAAAAGGGTTTCTGATACATTTTTTTGAATAGTCATCGTGTGATTTGCAGTAGATAATTATGATTTAGGGTTTGGTTAGCAAATATTTTTAATATTTATGAACAAGTACGATAAGTCGTTGGTTCCGGCTGTTATTTGTAGATTTTTGACAGTTGTTACGGGTCGTCAGAAGCCTGAATCTCTGACAACCAGTCTTACTAAGGGATATCGTGTTACCCAGTGACTGGGTTGTGGAGGTCAGATAGGCAGTTGCTCCATGTAAAATACTGGTATTCAGCTGCATCCAGTTAGGCTGGAAGCCGACCCCAACATAGTTGGGAAAAGGCTGGGCATATGATGATTGATGAACAATCATTGCAAGAATACCATACATACTATATATATCTATCTAATACAACTGAAAACCGAAAAAAACGACGAAAGGACGAAAAAACGACGAAAAGACGGAAAAACTGCAATCACCAATCATTGTAAAATGAGTGATGATTGCAGTGTTTTATTAATAGATAGCTTAGTGTGTTGTCCTTTTATTTTTATTGAGGTGTAATAGTACGGTTGGTAAATATCTCAGTCAGTTCACTAATGTTTCACCAAAACACCGTTGACAATTTTTTAGTAAAGAACCAACGTTTCATATGCTAAGTACATATTTATTCCGCAAATGTTTTATTTTATAAACACTCGCTTTACAAACATTTATTTGGCAAATGCTTCACTTTACAAATGTTTGTTTTTGAAAGGTTTATTTATCTTACATTTAGTAATCTCGAAGTTTTTCCAAATCGTAACAACGTATGAAGCAGGGCGGCGGGTCGCTGTACATAATTATTTAAAGTCATATTGAAAACTAACATATTTTTCCACATTTTAACCATTTCAGCCATATTTAAAACAAGCCATATTCTGCCTTTTCGCATTGAATTCAACGCTTTTCACTACTGATAAAGCAGAACCGCTTGATATGAAACTGATTTAATGAACGAATGAATGGATATTCATTCGTTCGTGAATGTAACGCTGGAATCACGTTCACTTCACTGAATCTATTAGTGTTCAGTGTAGTAACTAGGTTTTTGATTCAAGAGACTATTTTTGCTTTTTGCTAAATAAATGTAGGTACTTATTACCAATATTGCTACCGCAAAGCTGCGATGTTTTTTGAAGTAAAACTTCTTTACGCACGCTTGACTTGGGGAGTAAGCTGGTGAATGCGTGACGAGAGCGTTACGGAAGCAAGCGAACGGAAGTTGAGAAGATAGAAAGAGAGTGAGTTACGTTTCGTATATTACTTTAGGGGCAAGAGAGAGAGGTGCGAGTACACATTTTCTTTCTCTCTTTCTCTCATAGCCAGTTGCGTTTCGTATATTTATGACACAGGGCAGGCCTATTGTTGTAAGTATAATTAGTATTACTATTTGTAAGTTTTACTTCAGTCGTGTGGTCTAAAGCACACTTGTTTTTTTTCCGTTTAGAAAGGTATAGATGAAATCCTAATCCAAAATTAATATTATAAATGCGAGATCGAGCTTGTTTGTTTATTTTTTTGTTACGCTTTCACGCTAAAACGGCTGTACGGATTTGGATCAAATTTGGCACACAAGTAGAACATGACCTGGTTTAGGACATAAGATACTTCTCATCTCGATTGTCCCACGGGATCAAGACTTGTGCAGGTGAAACCGCGGGGCGCAGCTAGTAATTATTATAATATAAATGCGAAAGTGAGTTTGTTTGTTTGTTACGGTTTCATGCTAAAACGGCTGAATGAATTTGGATGAAATTTGGCACATGGGCAGACCATGACTTGGTTTAGGATATTCAATACTTTTTATCCAGATATTCTCACGGGATCGCGAACTATGCGGGTGAAACCGCGGGGCGCAGCTAGATGCCAATAAATGAGTTATTCCAGTCTCGTTTGTAAGGCATCATCATGCATTATCCATATCCATCACGATAATGCCGTTTATTTTGCAATGAAGTCGAAATGTAGGTACGGTCTGTTATAAAATCATCTGTGTGGGTTGCTGTTTGACTGTTATAAGTTCAGGATTTTCTTCGCCATTTTTTAGTCATTGATATCTAACATTATCAGAAAGTGCTGCAGGTGCAGAAAACCTAAAACGGCGAAAATATTCCTATCTTATTGGGAGTTATATGTTTGAGCCGTTTGGCGTTGAAACACAAGGCCACGGGGTCCAAGTGCCCACTTGGTTTTTCAAGATATCGCCAAGCGGTTGGTCGACTCTTCATGTGAACTTCGGGCTGGTCTATTTGTCGGGCAAAGAATCAGCATCGCCATACAACGTGGCAACGCTGCCAGCCTTTTGGGCACTTTTCCTGTTGACAGCGATGCGGACGAATTTTTTGTTGCCCTATGATTCTGTCCCCCTCCTTTTTTATGTACAAGTACATATTATCATTTTAAGTCTGTTAGCGTATATATTATGTAAATATATTAGAAAGTACATATAATATTGGAGAAGTCACATTAGTAAGTACTCACATACATAATCAGCCTATAATGATCCCACTGCTGGGACACAGGCCTCCTCTCTGTGCCAGGGAGTGGGCCGTCATCCACCACGCGTGCCAAGCGCAGGGTGGTGGATGTCACATGTCTTCGAATTTTTGTGTCTAGGGTATGCCGATTTCCTCACGATGTTTTCCTTCACCGTTTTGAGAGCAGTGGTGATGAAATAGATTACACAGAGTAAAGCGCCTGTCAGGGTTCGAACCTACGACCCAGAACTAACACATGATTGTTATTAATGATTAACTGTTTTTTATTTTACTTCGATGGTGCTAGTTTATCATTTGTGACTTCGAGTTACAACTATAGCTTTATGTAAGCGGGCACGCCCATTATGCATGTAGGCTTTTATTTAGATACATTCTGTTTACGTTATTTCTGCTTGAGTATAGTTTTCGACGATTTTTATGTTTTTTTGGTATAGTGGCGTGTGCTAGCTAACATAAAGCAAATAATTTAATTTAATGTTGTGTTGCGTAATGCAAATTCTTTTACATTTTATTGTATAGATTCAAATTTTATATCTGAACAGACAGCTGTGCTGCTGGGGAGTTTGTTGCGCCACTTCATCTTCCCAGCTAAAGCACTAGGAAGTGGTGAAGGGTGGGCGTTTTTGGGGGACTGTCTTATGTAATGTTTGACGTTCGAAAAGTGCTGATTCTCAGCCTAGTTTGAATAAATGACTTTTGATTTTGAACTGGTATTTCGCGGCCGTTACGTCTCGGCCACCACTGCTCTTATTAGTAGGTACTCACATAGGACAAGATTGTGAAAATGTTTAGTGTATTGGATACGAGGCTTTTGGCTACTTTGTATGTGTGTATTTTGACTGTGTTATTTTGTTGTACTGTGCATTTTGTTTGTGCAGAATAAATTATTTTTCTTTCTTTTCTTTTTTCTTTGCATAGCATAACACATTTGCCTATACATAATATCTCCAATGCAGGGTCTCAATTCTTTTCTCAGTATTTTTTTTTTTAGGGAATCGTATACTTTTACAATGTTTGTAGATATGTGAGCACCATGTATCTATCACATAATTAATTTATCTGTCATTGCTTCATTTTCAATTCTTTTTACCTATTGTGGTATAGTAATTTTATTATAGATGCATCGTCTTCACATATAATTAATGTACCAATACAAAATATTGTATAGCATTTTAAAAGAGTAACGGTGGAGTTTCTTGTCCGTTATTCTCCATACGAAACTATCCTTTAGTAGGGGGGCGACTAGAATCTATTACTTTTTTTTTTTGTAATTTTTTACGTTCAAAAGTGCCTTTTATGTGCCGATTTGAAATAAATAATTTTTCTTTGACTGTGTGTGGGAGAAGTATGCCGTACCTAATGCATCGGTATTTGCTAAGTTCAAACTCATAACCTCATGCTCAAGAAACGAGCTCCCTAACCTCTGGTTCATCACGAAATCATCCTAATCCTAACTTTCTAACTAATATTATGACTGCGAAAGTAAGTTTATATAAAATTTGGCACGTGCGTAAAACATGACCTGGTTTAGGCCGTAAGATACTTTTTATCCCGATATTCCCACGGGATCGAGACGTATGCTGGTGAAACTGCGGGGCGCAACTAGTCATAGAATAACCCAAGAAAATAAACAACAACAATGTACAAAAGTTCCAACTAACACGATGTAATCAAGGCAGACAAAAAGGTGGCCATTAAGTGAATGTTTAATATGCCTAATGCCGTGACCTAAATACGGCTAATACCCGAATAAGTGCGCAACTCCGGATTAGTTCCAAACTTCGTAACTAAGCATGCGTTTTATTAGCCAAGTTACTTATATTTGTCATGGTTAAAAGATTAGGTTGTTGTGTGAGCGGGCTGTTGTGTTTTGTTTTAACAAGTTGTAAATACTTAGCTGTGCGTTTGTTAAAGTCTTTTCATATTTATGTTAAAGTCTGTGTCGGTACAAAATCTACACTGATTTTATGAAAATACAGAAAACTAAGTCAATGAACCACTAAAAAAACTATGTCAGTTCCGTGTGGTGCCGGACGCAAAGAATAGCACCATCCTATTTATTCCCGTGGGTGTCGTAAAAGGCGACTAAGGGATTTACTAGAGAATGAGCAGGAGCGTTCTCTATGCATTTTAATACCATACTGCGATCGCCACCCCGCCTGCCAAGCGTGGTGATTATGGCAACCCCCCTTTTGGGGGAGGCCTACGACCAACAGTCGAAACTAAAATAATTAACTCGAAAACGTCATAAATGGGACGTAACTTTAGTCTGTGACACGCATGGCGACGAGTGATACGCTTAGTTGAAGCAGCAAAAAAAAACAAAAAAATCCATCGTGTGTATTTAGAAACTATACCAATTATGGTACCAAAGTTAATAAAAACATACCACATGTAAGAGCAGTGGTGGCCCAGTGGTTAACGGCATCGACATACGAGTAGTAGGTCGTAGGTTCGAACCCAGACAGGCGCTTTACTTTGTGTAAATTATTTCATCACCACTGCTCTCAAATCGGTGAAGGAAAACATCTTGAGGAAACCGGCATGTTCTAGAACTAAAAATTCGAAGACATGTGACATCCACCAACCCGCACTGGGCCCGCGTGGTGGATTACGGCCCACTCTCTCTCACAGAAAGGGGAGGCCTGTGTCCCAGCAGTGGGAACATTATAGGCAGATTATGTATACCACATGTAAGTACGCAATATACTTCGATTTATTAATATATTTCAATTATTTTCCTAATATTCTCATATTTAGTTATTGTTAGTCTGTGATGCCAACATTCGGTGATTGGTGGCCAGAATAATGTTTGTTTTCATTCACGCGCAATTGACAACACTAGCTGTCTCTTTTTTTGTTGTTGTTTTTATCAAGCCATCTCTTTTCTATCATTTTTACTTGTAGTGAAATGTAAAATGAATGAAAAGTGGGTATGTGTGTCTGCCGCTGCTGCGCGGAATCCTTTTTCGGTGGTTTTGTGAGTGTATAACATATCTGTTAAAATAATATCATTGAATTACACATCTTATTATGTGACTACTGTATGGCTAGCTCATTTTTAGGGTTCCGTACCCAAAGGGTAAAACGGGAACCCTATTGCTAAGGCTACGCCGTCTGTCTTTCTGTCTGTCTGTCCGTCTGTCACCAGACTGTATCTCATGAACCGTGATAGTTAGACAGTTGAAATTTTTGTATTTCTGTTGCCGCTTTAACAAAAAATACAAAAAAACTGAATAAAATAAGTATTTAAGGGGGCTCCCATACAACAAACATGATTTTTTTGCTCGTTTTTGCTCGATATTGATAACGGCAACTAAATATTCACTTTAAAAATAAATAATTAAATTAAAATAAAACAAATATTTAAGGGGGGCTCCCATACAACAAACGTGTTTTTTTTGCTATTTTTATAGATAATGGTACGGGAACCTTTCGTGCAGCGCGAGTCAGACTCGCATTTGGCCGGTTTTTTTTTGTCGGGGTTTAGTATTTTCTGAACACAGTGCAAGCTACGTATACTAACGTAGGTATATTGTAAGCAACACGGTACTATAGGCACCTATTTTAAGTCATTCCAGAAGTTTCCCAGCCTTTCCTAAATTCCTTATTCGCTTCCGCTCACAATCTAAACATCTCTCACACCGTTGTCTCTCTGCCACCTTAGTATTAAAGTGTAAAATATAATCCTTGGTATTCGACCGCGGCCTTTGGGGGTGTAACTCGAAACTTTTGATAAAAGCCCGCCACACTAGATGACACCAGACACGGTCGCTCGGGGCGATCACGTGACATCCACAATGTGCGCTGTTTTGTTTAGGAAATACGATAAATTTTATATACAACGTGGCAATGCCTTTTGGGCACTTTTTCTGTTAACAGCGTTGCGGACGAATTTTTTGATGCCCTATAATTATTTTCCCACTTTTTAGGGTTCCGTAGTCAACAAGGAACCCTTGCAGTTTCGCCATGTCCACCTGTCTGGCTGTCAGTTCCCAGCTTAGTTCAGTGTCCCAGCTTAGTTCCGAGACTCTTATTACTAGAAAGCTGTAATTTGGCATTCTACATATTTGTTTATTTGTTTAAACTTCTCGCACACAGTATGGTACAAAGGCAGACTTAATGCCTTATGGCTGTAGTCAATGCCAATCACCCGTCATAGCTGTCTTCCATATCTTACCCAGGGATGAAATGGAGCGATTTTAAGGAGCTGTTTATAGCCAGGTATGATTGTCCAGAGACTACCGCTTCTTTTCTTATCAATCTGCATGGTAACAAACCTAAATAAAATGAGTGTTTGGCCGCATATGCAGCTACCCTCATGACAAGCATTATGTCGAAATGAAACGGCCTCACAACAGAGCAGATTGCTATTGCAACGGTGCTAGCTCATATCGCGAAGAACGATACGCGAGTCCAGCGATTGTCTTTCACTACGGATATCAAAACCCGCAACGAGCTACAACGGGAACTGAAGGCTGTTTCGTTTCTGAAAAGGAGCGCCCCGTCTGGTGGTGACGAACGTGAAGGTCCAGACGCGAAGAGGAACCGCCCCAATTGGCTTTACCCTGGACCCAAATGTTACAACTGTGGGAAACCAGGACACAGATCGATGCAATGTCGTCTGAAAAAAGACTCGATCTCGACTGCTCTTCATATGCCTATGAAGAGCAGTCGAGATCGATGGCGTCTAGCAGTGGTAAGAGCAACCAGGCAGCGGGGAAAGCCGACTGGATCACTTGCTTCAATTGTCGTGAGCAAGGACACTACGCTTCCAACTGCCCTAGGAGGAGCAACAAGGGGGCCAGCAGCAGCACGCCGGTTGTTCCTGTCCAGGAAAAACGAGTTGATGTGTGCCTTGTGGACGCACCTGCTGGATCTTTACGGCATTCTGGTGAGCAATTTGATTTTTACTATGACTCTGGTGCTGAATGTTCGCTTGTTAAAGAATCTGTATCCTGTAAATTTAGTGGCACACGTCTTCATGAAAATGTGACATTAACTGGTATTGGACAGACTTCTGTGAGGTCAACTGTACAAATTTTGACCACTATTGAGATCGATGGAATTCTTTTTGAAATTCTTTTTCACGTTTTACCCGACCATTATTTGCGACATGAATTCATGATTGGACGCGAAGTATTATCAATTGGTTTAGTAGTTCATATGTCGTCAGATAAGATACTATTTGAAAAAATATGGACAGTTCAGACATGTGACGTGATTGATGACAATAACTTTGACTTTAACACAATAGACACTGACATCCCCCCTGAAAGAAAAACCGAACTGCTAGATATTTTGCTGTCTTCTAAACTTAATTTTATTTCCGGGGTACCGACACCCCCTGCAGACACTGAACCCATGCATATTCGCCTTATAGACCCTCACAAGACCGTCAATCGACGCGCTTATAGGTTGAGCCCAGAAGAGCGACAGGTTGTACGAGGTAAAATTGATGAATTGCTTAAGGCCAATATAATTCGCTGTAATTCATCGCCGTTTGCGAGTCCTATCCTTCTCGTTAAAAAGAAGGATGGTACAGATAGGATGTGTGTGGACTACCGCGAACTAAATGATAATACAGTACCTGACCGTTTTCCGCTACCGCTTATTTCTGACCAAATAGCTAGGTTGTATGGAGGCCATTTCTTTACAATTTTAGATTTGGCGTCAGGATTTCACCAAATTCGAATTTCAACTGAATCTATAGAGCGGACAGCTTTTGTGAGGCCTGACGGGCAGTTTGAATATTTGACCATGCCATTCGGTCTTCGAAATGCCCCTTCAGTGTTCCAGCGAGCTCTCATTCACGCGCTTAGGGATTTGGTGAATACTTACGTCGTAGTCTATATAGATGACGTGCTCGTCGTTGCAGAAAACGTCGACGAGGCACTTAAGCGACTCCAGGTAGTACTTAGGGTCCTTTCTCAGAAAGGGTTTTCTCTTAATTATAAAAAGTGTGCCTTCCTAAAACAGAAAGTAGAGTACCTCGGGTTTGAAGTCAATCAAGGGCAGATAAGGCCGAATCCTCGCAAGGTTAGTTGTTTGACGTCGTTGCCACCACCCCAGACGGTGACGCAATTGCGCCAATTTATTGGCTTAGCGTCATATTTCCGTCAGTTCGTAGCAAAATTTTCGCAGATTATGGCCCCGCTATATGCCCTGACCTCCGGCAATGGTCGCATCGAATGGAAATCTGAGTATGAGACCATAAGACAGCAGGTAATTTCTATTCTAACTAGTGAGCCAGTATTATCGATTTATGATCCAGCTCTAAGAACGGAGTTGCATACGGATGAGAGCGCTGTTGGATACGGAGCAGTTCTTATTCAGCTAAAAGAAGGTAAATCTCATGCTATTGCTTATTTCAGCAAACGCACAACTGCCGCAGAGTCCAAATATCACTCGTACGAGTTAGAAACTCTCGCTGTTGTCAACGCGGTAAAACATTTCTGTCATTACCTGCATGGTCGCAAATTTGACGTGGTGACTGATTGCAGTTCATTGCAGTCCACCCGTAAGAAAACAGACTTAACGCCACGTGTCCACAGATGGTGGGCATTCTTGCAAGCCTTCGACTTCAACGTTGTTCATCGTAGCGGTAAGCGATGTCTCATGCAGATTTCTTTTCAAGAAATCCGTTGCCAGACGACGGAGAGAGCGCTTCTTTTGAGAAGGTAAGCTACAAACAAATTAATTTAGCCGAACTCAATGACAACTGGCTAATTGCGGAACAGCAGAAGGATGGGGAGCTTTCGAAACTCGTGTCCGACTTGCAGGATGGAAAGCTTCCTCTTGATGTAGCTAAGACCCATGAGCTTCGGTCAAGGGTTTTGCATCGGAAAATTCAGCGACGTGGTAAGACTTTATGCTTGCGAATAATTCCTAGAACGTTCCGGTGGTCCGTTGTGAACAATGTACACGAAGGTTTGCTGCATTTGGGATGGGAGAATACCTTCGAAAAGGTTTATGAACTTTATTGGTTCGACAAAATGACGAGGTTTGTACGAAAGTTCGTAGACAGCTGCGCCACGTGCAAAATTTCACTCTGGCAAGGTACAGGCAGAAATGCATCCCATTCCTAAGGTAGCTATACCCTGGCACACCATACATATCGACGCTACGGGAAAATTAAACGGCAAGAATGACCGGAAGGAATGTGTTTGTGCTCATAGATGCCTTCACTAAGTACGTATTACTTCATCATACGCTTAACATTGATACAGCTAGTAGTATCAAGGCTTTAAAATCTAGTGTTTCCCTATTCGGTGCGCCCAACCGCGTAATCACCGACCAAAGTAGGTGCTTCGCTAGTAAAGATTTCAAGGACTATTGCGAACGACTATGCGATTAGAACGCGTCATGAGCACATTGAAAAACATGCTCACTGCCATAGAAACAAGTAGTCGTTCGTGGCAGGATGCTCTGCCCGATGTACAGTTAGCTCTCAACTGCACGATGAATCGAGTCACGCAAGCTAGCCCATTGGGACTTCTCATTGGGAAGGTTGCGAGGCCTTTTGATGTCCTATCAATGGTTGATGACGAACCCGAAATTCACATTGATCAAGTCAGGTTACAGGCTGTGGAGAATATGGGGAAAGGCTCAGCTTACGATAAGGTACGTTTTGACTCTACCAAAGCTAAACTAAACCCATTTATTATTGGAGACTTTGTATTGCTGCGGAACGAAGAACGAAATCAAACAAAGCTCGATCCTAAATACAAAGGGCCTTTCAAAGTTATAGAGGTACTAGAAGGAGACCGGTACGTACTTAAAGCTCTCAATTCGAATCGAACATGCAAGTATGCACACGACCGTCTTCGAAAAATGCCTGACAGCGACAACTTTAACGACAATGACCCTGACCGTAGCCAGACTGACGAGACGAGACTGACTGATGATGGTGTCACGCCTTAAGCCCACAAAGAAATTATTAATCTAATAGACTCAGATCATTGCGGACAATTAATCACTATTCCAAATCCGAACAAAAAAGTTATTAAAAAAGATATCACTGTCAGCCCAAAAACTACTAAGCGCTTGGAAACATTTAAAACTAAACTGTTGAGTAAATTACCAGTTTTGTCAACTAATGTCGCCCCTAATCAACAATATAATGATTTCTTTTGTATGTATTGCACACAATTTGCCAACACTTTCATTCCAAAAACATTCTAGGTTAATAGTAATGCTTCTTTCAGTGACTGGGCCACCGTTGGTATACATAAAAGTAGAAAACGACTATATGAGTTGTATGATGAACGGACTATTATAAACACTGCTGAATTTAATTTATATGTTAAGAATTATTCAAAATTATTTAAAAATGTTTGTTGTATGGCCAAGTCACGTTACTTAAGTTCAAAAATCAAAAATAGTAGTAATGTAATTAAAATGACATGGAATATCATTAATAGTGAAACAGGAAGGTCATGCAACCAAAGTAGTGACTACAGCCTTGCTATTGATGACAGTATAATTAAATCAGATTCTCAAGTCGCCGCGGCCTTTGAAAATTTCTTTGCAGAGATTCCTGTATTGACTACTAAATCTCTAAACTCATCAACCACTGCTGCAGAGTCTTTACTTAAGGAAAACGTTCCAGTTTGTGATTCTGAATTTCATTTCGAATATGTCACCTGTAAAGATGTAATTAAAATCTTTCACACATTAAATGTTAAAAAAACCGCAGATCTATGGGGTAATTCTGTGGACGTTGCTAAGTCGATTATAAACATTGTAGCACCTACTTTAGCTGTTATTTTTAATAATTGTATTGACCTTGGTGAGTTTCCTGATCTTATGAAAAACAGTAAAATAATACCGTTGTTTAAATCGGGTAGTACATCAGACCCTACTAATTATAGACCTATTTCAGTGCTACCTACCTTTAGTAAAATTTTTGAAAAACTTATTTTAGATCAAATGCAAAGATTTTTTAATAAACATAAGTTATTGCATAACAAACAGTTCGGTTTTACAAAGGGTCGTTCGACTACTGATGCCGGTGTTGAACTTTTAGGACATGTTTATAATGCATGGGAGGATAAATGCGATGCTTTGGGCATCTTTTGCGATTTGTCCAAGGCATTCGATTGTGTTCTTCATAAAACATTAATCAGGAAACTGCACCACTACGGAATCCGAAATGCCTCTCTGGATCTTCTTACTTCATATTTAAGTGATAGGATTCAGAGAGTTGATGTTAACGGAAAAAGATCTCCCGGATCTGTAGTAAGAATGGGGGTACCCCAGGGCTCAATTCTTGGCCCATTTTTGTTTCTTATTTATATAAATGACTTGCCTTACATCATAAAGGATAAACATGATATAGTGTTGTTTGCAGACGACACTTCACTTTTATTTAAACTCAAACGTCAGCAGTTGGTTACTGACAATGTAAATAGTGCCCTCGAAAAAGTAGTTAACTGGTTTAATGTTAATAACCTACTTCTTAACGAGAAAAAAACTAAATGTATTAAGTTTACAATACCTCATGTTAGACAAGTAAATACTAGTGTGCTCATAAAGGGTGAAGAGTTGAAACCCGAAGATTCTACAGTGTTCTTAGGCATAACTTTGGATGCCAAGCTTCAATGGGGCCCCCATATAGATAAATTGTCGAAAAAGCTTAGCTCTGCAGCATACGCCGTTAGAAAAATTCGTGATTTAACTGATTTAGAGACAGCCCGCTTAGTATACTTTAGTTATTTTCATAGTGTAATGTCGTACGGTATTCTGTTGTGGGGAAATGCCGCCGACATTCAGACAATTTTTGTTTTACAAAAAAGAGCAATTCGTGCAATTTATAAATTAAGTCCCAGACACTCCCTCAGAGACAAATTTAAAGAGATTAATATACTGACTGTAGCTTCTCAGTATATTTATGAAAATCTATTGTATGCACATAAAAATATTAATCTGTTTAAAAAATACAGTGATATCCATAATGTAAATACTAGGAACAAGCACAAATTTGTTGTTCCTAAAACCAGGCTTAAAAAAATAGGTGGCTCGTTTAGATGCCAGTGTATACGTTTTTATAATAAACTTCCTAGCCATATTCAAGAATTAAGCCTTAATAAATTCAAATGTTTTATAAAACGGAAACTGTGCCAGAAAGCATTTTATACTGTTAAAGACTTTATTGAGGACAAAAAGGCTTGGGATTGAGCTGCTCCAATTTACAGTGAATCTTGATTTGATTTTTTTTGCCAACTATTTATACTATTTTTTTATTGAAATTTTTAAATACCTAAACTATGACATGAATATTTACTTTGTAAAGTATTATATTATTTTAATTATTATGAATGTGAGGACTATGTGAATTATTTTTTTTTTTTTATTCTCAATCAAAAAAATTTTTAATGCAGGTCTGGCAGTTTGAGTACTTTATGCGGCCTAACCAATTGTCCTTTCTTTAGTATTGTTCGTCGAATCGCTGAGCTCCTTAAGTTTTGAGTTGAGCTGCACGATAACTGACAAATGCGTGCACTGACTGGACAGGTCCCCTCAACCTGTGTGGTTCTTTCGTCAAAAGATAATTTCAGGCACCAATCTACATGGTCTTCACATGATCTGAAGAGACTGTGACCTCTGAGTTTGTTTCGGCCTTTCTTCTCAGAGTAGTCGGATACGAAACGCCGACCTCATCTAGTTTTTTTAAATATGATTGACGTGTAAAAGTGTTTGTACAAACCTACTTACAGAAATAAATCATTTATCATTTATTTATTTATTTATCATTTAAGCGAGGGAATAAAAGATGCAAATGTAGTATGCAAGTGACTCAGATTGCATGCATCCCGATGCTGTTCGTGACTTATATCCAGCATGGCAATGTAAGTAATCGCCAAAGGTGCTTAATAAAGGCAATGTATTGTCTTGGTTGGGTACCGGATGGAGGTCCCAAAGTTGCCGGATAGAGGCAATGTGATGTGTTGTGTGTGGAAGTCGGGTACCGGATGGAGGTCCCGCTGGTTTGCTGGATGGAGGCAATGTGTTGTATGTGACGAAGCTGGGTTCCGAACAGAGCATTGCATAATAGATTTGCTTTCATGAATTGTTTCGAAAATTGATGATTCTTGAAGAGTGGTGATTTCAATGTTGCGATTTCATTATAAGATTTGATGAGAATGTGAATCAGAATAAAATTGTGTTGATTGTATTGTGCGACTTTATTTTTCAATGCCTTGGTCAGGAAGGCCGAGCAAGGGACGTATTACTTGCCATGAATTCTTGTTTCAGGTGCCTCACACGAGGACGTGTGAATTGTCAAGATGGCCGTGTCGCAGAATCACTATTGATTATTGTTAATTTAGAACAACGCCATCTATTATCGTTTGTCGGAAACGTCAAGCAGTGTGCTTGGGTGGGGTCGATACAGGCGTGGGAGGTTTGACAGCTTTCAGTTGTCGTTGGACATTGGACATTTAAGTTGTGACTGGACTTTTGGATCAGACACGAGCGAGTGAGGTCGTTCTGCAAGCCGGTATCGAACTTACCGCGTTTCCGTACTTTAGTCAGTTTCGATCAGCCTGATTATTTAAGATTTTGTTATTTTGTGATCGCGAGTGATTAAATAGATGGTTTTAATCAGTGTTGAGACTATTATTTCGTACCTACACCATGTCGAAGTTGGACTCTGATGACGAGGTACCCCAAATGGGTGAATTACCTTCGTTATATATATTTATATATATTTTATTATTTATTATATGTATAATAATATTATATTTTTTTATTATTATTATGTATTATTATTTTGTTTCTGTGACAAATAAAATTATTTTTCTTTCTTTCTAAAAAATATTAAAATATAACATAATTAATTATAAATAAAATAGGTGCACAAGTACTTAAATAGGTTATAAACTTATAATACACATACATACATATTTACTATAATATATCCCTACATTATATATTATATATGTTACGGCTAATACCCGAAGTGCGGCTACACCTAGTTTTAGTCGGTTAGAATTAGGTGTAGCCACTTACTCTTGGTTAAACCTAGTACGAGCCGGCGGCCGCCGAGCGCCAGATCCCCTCTATGTCATGAGTGTGACGCGGGGCGGAAGGCTTGGCGGGACACGCATCTAAGTTTTATCCAACAGGGATTGTCTGGACCTAGTTCTAGCCGGAATGATATCGGATAGACCTAGTTTTATCCAACAGGGAATGGCTGGACCTAGTTGTAGCCGGCATGATGAACTGAAACATACTCGTATATATATATGTTACGGCTAATACCCGAAGTGCGGCTACACCTAGTTTTAGCCGGTTAGAACTAGGTGTATCCACTTACTCTTGGTTAAACCTAGTACGAGCCGATTGTTTTCGGGTAAAATCATTTGGGTTAGGTTAGGTTAGAACAGTAATTAACAAGCGAAGGCGAGCGAGCGAAGCGAGCGTGCCGCGGCAGCGGCCGCCGAGCGCCAGATCCCCTCTATTGTTGGTAAATTGGTTTTATCCAACAGGGATTGTCTGGACCTATAATTCTAACCGGCTAAAACTAGGTGTAGCCGCACTTCGGGTATTAGCCGTAACATATACACACAGAAATTCAAGGGAAAGAGGTAATTGAGATGACTACGTTATTTGTTTTGAAAATAACTCTGCAGGTTCCGCTTAAATGCATACCGACTCGTGGCCGTCCTGATCTCAAGACGAAGCACATTCCAGAGAAGAATGGACTGAATATGAAAGGAAGAATGAACAAAGTCAGAAGTATGAGAAGGACAGAGGAGAAGAAGATTGTTGGAAGAACGCAGATTAGTCACGCCGGCAAAATGGTAAAATAAAATCTTGAAAAAAAAGGATTTTTTTAGGGTCTCTTGCACGTAAAATGGGGATGATATTTTTTGTTCTCGTCTACCTCATGGTGTGGCGTATCTTTGGATAGGCCATTCAAAAATATTGCGGGTCTGTGAAAATCATTTTTCGATTTAGGGATCCGCATGCGTAATATTTTGCTTTAAAGTGATATTTTTTGTTAGACATGAGTGTCCCGCCCTGCCAGCTAAATGGTTGATTTTGGATATGTGACAAAAAATCATGGCAGTAGTAAAAATTTTAACAAAACTAAAAGGAAAACTATCACAGCTAAGTAAGCTTTACAAGTAAACGAGCAATAGTCGACCAACTTAAATTTGCAGTAGGAATGTATGGGAGAACATGTTTTTCAACTACAATATTTGTTCTTGGGATAAATCATGTCAACTACGGAACCCATCATTGTGCGTGGTCCGACACGCACTCGGCGGGTTTTTTTTATGATGTTTTACTTAAATCTTTGTTTCAGTTTTACTCAAAAAGTTATTTGGCTGTTTTAGTTTTTAAATACCTAGGTTAAGTTTAAATAAATGAGTTTTATTATTCGATAGTTTCTTTTTACGAGTAGGTTGTAAAAGAATGGAAATATGTGGCGAAAATAATTTGTAGTAAATTTTGAAAAACAAATGACACGTCAACGCCACGCCGTCATGCATGCACGAAATGAAGGAGAAAACAAGTATATCGTATTTCCGTAATATGCTAAAATTTTAAAATATAATGTCAGACCTGTATACATAATATATATATATCATTGTAACCAAAGACGGAACACATTAACTCGTATCAGAGCGTACACATTACAGTGCCCTTCGTGCTGTATACATAAGTTTGGCACATTTATTTGAAACATAATTCTGTAATACATCGTGTCTACAAGTATTTGTAGCAAACAATGACAACATCATCAAAGGATATATATTTTTGTAACTTTAAAAGGTATACATCTCTTTGTAGTCAACTGTTGATAGGTATTTAAACTGTGTGTTTGTACCCACGTTAATTTGATTAGCAACAGCAATTCGTTAATCCATAATTATCATTATTGTATCGAATATTTGGTTTTACGGTTATTGTGGTCAAATTAAATCTAATTTGGTTGGTATACCACAAAATAAATAATTATCTGTTCAGAACCTAATCACCGAATTTTAAAAGCATAATTCAATTCAATTTGTGATCAAACTTCATGACAACGTAGTACGCTTCTCCGGTTTCCTAACTCATCAAGTTTCGCATAAGTTTTTGATCAAGCTAAACAAAATACACATTTAAAGTTGGGTTACAGCAAAATACACACAAAAAATATAAAATATTTTTTAAATATTAGTAGGTACGGCTACGTTTTATTTTTCTTTGCTAAAAAACCAGTAATTGGAAAAATATTTAACAGCAGTCTAGACCGAGAAACAAAAACAAAACAATTTAATATAATTATTAAACTAGTTTATAGGAAAAACGTGGTATTTAAATATCTTGTGTTTGGGCTTTTTATCTATTTATCTACACCCATTCTACAAATCCTCTATAAAAGTTTCTGAAACAGTTAGCTTATTGCCAACATTAAAACAACCACTATCATAGTAACCATAATATCATACATCGAGTGTTATAATGTTGTCCTAAATTTCATTATGCAACTCCTTTGCATTTTCGATCCCTTCCTTACTCGTCAAACAGCCAAATACTCACTACACAACTCGTGGTATCTTTTTGAATTTCATAAAAAGAACATTGCATGCAACATTGTTTCACTACCAAAGCGCAGTAATTAAAAAAAAAAAACTTATAGGTTATTCGAATTCACGTCGTATATTGCGTATCCCGCCATTTTTGATCAATATTAGTATTGCAAACAATTATTATAGCATAGCATGGGTGTAGATAAAGTCGTGTATGCAACTGTACATAATTAGGTATTAAAACACTCATGTGATAAACCCACGTTCCTGTTTTAATACCCCTTATTATACAACAGTTGCATACATAACTATTAAGTTTCTCGCGCACAATAAGGTACACACGCGGACTTAAAGCCTTAGGAATTCTCTACCAGTCAACCAAGGGTGGTGCAGAGATAGCGGGTGCTCTGTTTGAGAGATAATATTAATATTAAAATAGAACATAATTAATAATAAATTAAATAGGTGCACAAGTACTTAAATAGGTTATAAACTTTCACCCCCCCCCCTTTTTTTTCTTTTTTTTTTTTTCCTTTAACTTTTTCACTTTGGATTGTCAAGGCGGAGGGTTGGTTTTGTATGACTATCAATGAATATACAAACTTGTACATCTAGTGCGTTCACTTTAACTTGACGCGTAAGGCGATTGGTAGCACTGAATTTTGTAGTCTTAGTTTCAGTACTAATATAGTTCAAAATGGCGATTGACAGAACAAACTACCAATCACATGACGGCAAATTCAGTGCTACCAATCGCCTCACGCGTCAAGCTAAAGTGAACACACAGTATTTCAGGAAATAGATGTCACTCTCGGCTAATACGCTCTTGGTTTGGTTATCAGTAAATACTTTTTTGGTAGATTCTTTAGCTGCAGACTTTTACCAGTTGTTGCCAGGATTCAAAGGCTCAATCACCAGGTCAAAGGTGTGGCTCAAATACTAATAAAAACGATCTAAATCTATAACGATACCGCGTTGTGTGAACTCAGTTATGCACGAAATTAAATTGCCTATGTAAATACGGACCGACCCGGTTATTTATTTTTATTTATTTGAATTGCAACTTGCGGAAAATAAATGGTTTCACATACGCCACCTCATTCTATGTTTTTTATGTAGCAGGACGAGTAAAAATTAAGAGACAAACTGGCTGTGTTCTTATTTTATGGAAACAAAATAATGCAGGTTAATCCTCATATTTCAACTCGTTATTAGTGGCTTTTGTGGATATCCATTCAGATTTATTACAGTTGTAATGAAAAACATGTCAGTTGGTTTAAATTGTTTTTTTTTCTTTCTTTTACTACATAGATTATTTTCTATTTTGTGAATGTGAGAACATTGTAGGCCTTGTAGACTAATAGAATATCATTTTTATAGATATTTAGAATTATTGACCATTTTCTATTTGGTTATGTATACTTGCTGACAATCACTGTCCTCCCATACCTATTAACAGTTTAATTTGGAATTATTGTAAAAACCAATTATTTTGAAAAGACTAACCGTGGAGTTGCTTTCCGGCTCTTGTTCCTAGGAAACGACTAACTGGAACCGTGCACCTAGCTTCTGACGTTTCATAAGTGCCCATGTAAGTTTATGTGAAATATTTTTTTTTTTTTTTCAATATTTACCGTAAACCAAAGATGGGGGACATGATATTATGTTGTTGAAAACATGTTTAGACGCACACCTATCTGACGTTGTCAACAACTCAAAATAATGTCGCTGCAACTATTATATGTTGTACAACTTTTGTTGACCATAAATACGAAGCTGGAAGCATACTTAGTAGAATCGGGCTGTGAGGGTGATAATAATGATAAGGATCATACGAGTATACCCAAGAAATTCACTGAAAACATTGCAGCAGGACACGTTCTTCAGTTTCTAACTAGACAATGGCGTAGATGTATGTAATATGAGGATGTCATGTATGTGGATGTATATGTGATGTTTCGAGGGTCGGCTTTGAGTAGTGTGGGGCGTGAGTCGTAATATTTATTCTCGATACTTACGGTTTTTTTTTTGTTATTTAATTTTGTTTTCTTTTTATTTATTGTAGGTGTTGTTATATTTATTTTTATTACCCTATTTACCCGTAGGTGAGTCCATGGCATCACAGCGGGCCCTATCAGAATACCAGCGCTGTGGTATTTTTTTTTAAATATCGCAGCATTATGCTGAGATAGGAGCCTTTTTGGCATCGCACAAGTCTTGATTGTTTTTTATTTTTTTATTGTGTGTATTGTTTTTTTAAAATGCTATTTTGTATTTCTTGTGCGTGTCCCAAATAAATGTTTTTTCTTTCTTTATTTCTTTAATATTGTATCTGTAACTGTAAAATATAACTTTAAATATCTGCCTCCACTGTAGCGGGCGCCTGTCACAGCCATTTCCCGACAATGTGTTATGACGAAACGTTATCTCGTTGGCAGCCAGTATGCGGCACATCATGACGCCGGCATTGCATCGGTACGTAGTTACTAGCTAACGTGACTAGCTATCTAGATAAGTAGGTAGGTATCATCGCCGTGCTGTGAAAACCTCGTAAAGAACAAAAATATTAGTTTTGTCTCTCAATTTATTTATTGTTTATTCATTTAAACATTTATTTACACGTGTATAAGAATCAAGAAGAAAATAACGAAAAAATACGTGCAAAGGTGATGCTTATTATTGTACATCCCTTTTTTTGTTGTGACTGTTTCAAAATTATATTTTTTTGGTGATAAAAAATCAATTATTTTACTGGTATTCTTGGAAATATCTAGTATCTCTAGTACTTTTGGAAATATAATTAAACAAATCTTTTCTAATAAGTTGATGAATTTATGCAAAAGTCAATACGATTTAAACAGTTTTACGAAAAGTGGGACAGCTGCAATCCTGAAATTAGTCGACTACCTTCAAATTCTAGAATCCCGGTCCTATTTTCATTCTACGACACAGATCCACACGACAAACTCATCCCGTTCATTCCATGGGTCAGCCGTGACGTCACTCTGTAGGGAAATACCGGCCGAATAGAAAAGAGCGGCCAGAAACAATCAGATGCCATTTTTGAATGCAATCTGTATACGTGTACCTGCACAATGAACCAGCAAAAATAGCTCGAAGTTCCAGTTTTCGTTTAGAGTCAAGTTATAAGCTGAAGCGATGATTGGAGTGGACATACTCCTTTGTAAAAGGCCGGTGCGGGTGCATCAGCTGTACAATTTTGTTGACATGGAGTTTCCAGGTAAGGGGGCGATGTTCGGGTCGGCATTCAAAAGGCGGCATACCCGATGGCTATTTGGCCGCCTCGATGTACCGATCCGTGTCGTGATTCACGTTACAGGTACTCTAGCGGGAGCACACGGGACATTATGTCAAGGTATCATTTAATCCGAAGAATTCATTCTGAAAAGTTAGACATAATAACACTTTTAAATTTAAATATTGTATAATGTATGGTAACCTTTCTTATCCAAGAGGGGCTTGTGGCTAAGTAATAACAAGTGCATGGGTCGATCAATCAGGTTAAGCTACACTTTCCGCGGTTGCTCCGTGGATGGGTGACCATCTTTACATACCAAGACCACTCCGTGCCTCGGAAAGCACGTAAAGCCGTTGGTCCCGGCTATTATTCGGGGACCTTCGACAGTCTTTACGGGTCGTCAGAAGCCCGAAAGTCTGACAACCAGTCTTACCAAGGGGTATCGTATTTCCCATTAACTTAGTTTTGGAGGACAGATAGGTAGTCGCTCCATGTTCAGCTGCATCCGGTTAGATTGGAAGCTGACCCTAACTTAGTTGGCAAAAGGCTAGGCAGATGATATACCTTTCTAATCCAAGATCAAAGTGCCTGGAAGAACCATTTAATTGGTCATCATTTCGATACTCATAGCTCCTTAAGAGCAGGCAGTCTAAATCAAATTTCGAACGCAAGCTCTGCCCCTTGCTCCCCGCCACTCCGTTATGTGCTAAACGCTAATAAATCAGTAATAAAGTTGAAAATCGCGTGCGCTCTTTGATCGTGTTCGAGCACGAAACTAAATAGCGTAAGTCTGAATTCTTATTTCGTTTATAACTAAAGTAATAATTGATCTAGAAAAAAAAATATTGTGGCTGAATAATATACTATTTTGTCTTTCTGTGAATAATTAATTTTAGACATAAAAGCCAAACAAGCTTGTTTGTTTTTTTACAATTATCCTTAAAAAAGACGTGATTTCCGAATAAAAATGTATTGAGAGAGAATATTACAATGACGTAACTGTCTTCAACATGGAAAGAAAAAGATCCAATAAATCATATACTAAAGTTTAATTTTGCTTATATGTGTGAGTGACTATTTCAGAATATTCATGCAAATTAACATAAAAATAGGAAGCCTCCTCTTAAGACATACTCCTTATTAAAGGCCTTTATTCGTACAGCAGTCTCCAATTGATTGACGTAATTCAAACCGCACTGCATCTCATTATTTAAGCCAAACTCCTAGTAATTGGATCGTGCCACCGCCCACAGTTAAAGCCAGCATTAATTGCACGGAGCCAGCCAAGATTTCCACCGAATCACCGGCCGTGCGCCGGTCGTAATTAAACTATGTACTAATTACACTTTACTCAGATAAACTGTTTTTATTGTCCACTACAGGACTTCGTATTGGGAAAGTTGTAATTCTTTTGGTTTTATTCATTCTTAATTGAGATTTTTTTTGGATAAGTATTCATCAATATTAGTCTTCAAAGTTTTCAAACAAAAGAAGGCTAGGCTTTACGCAAATAATAATAATAACATTTATCTTTTTTCAGTTTTTATACGAAAATATGTTTGTAGGTATTACAATCTGATTAATGTTCCATGACCATATTGGCTCTTTAAAACTTTGCATTTTTTGGTTTTTCGCTAAGTGAATCAGGTCCAATATCCTTATAAAAAAACTGGTCAAGTGCGTGTCAGACCACGCACAATGGAGGGTAGTTGGGATGAATTTATCCCAAAACCAAACTTAGCATTGTAGTTGAAAAATAAGTTCATCCCATACGTCCATTTAAATCACGGTTTTTTGAGAAAAGGGGTGTTAAGTCAGTTATTCCATGACCAATAGAAATTCATTGACGTCAGAAGAAGAGCTGATCTTTGCACTGAAACTTTGGACTTTTTTAAGGAAACAGCATCTCGGCAAGAAGCCAGAAAACGTAACACGATTCTCACATAACATATTTTATAGAGTTTAGCCATCTCTTTAGTGCAAAGGCCGTATCTACATAATTCACATAACATCAAAGTGGGGTGGTATTCATCCAGGCATAATATTTCCCACTGCAGTTCATTGCCTTCACGAGCGCGGATTAGCATTTCTTCGATCTTATGCATATACATGTTGTAGCGAATGTTGGAAGGATGGGTGAACGGCAGTTTACCTGGATTTATTGGGGATTAGAAGCTTGATTTAGAATTGCCAATGGAAGACCGTAGTGGTCTTTGTCTGTCTGTCCGTTAATGTGCTCCGAGAACCCCTTATTAGTTTTATTTGTTATTTTTGATGCTTAGTTACGTTGTCTAGTTGAGTTTATTAATAGGATAAGGAGCTGTGGCACAGCTTGTAGTATTTATTTTTCGACAAATACGTAGGAACACGCTTAAGCCAGCACCACAGGTAAACCGGGGAAGCCTGCATATTTGAATACGAGGCTTTTGCTTACTTTGAATTATTTTACGTTTATTTTATAATGTGCGTCTTATTTGCGCAGAATGAACGATTTTTGGAAATCAGTGGTGGCACAGTGTTTAGTTCAGCTAACGAGTTGTAAGTCCTAAGTTCGAACCCAGCGAGGGCCTTTACTTTGTGTAATTTATTTCATCATCACTACTCTCAAAACGGTGAAGGTAAACGTCGTGAGAAAACCGACATGTCCTAGAACCATAAATTCGAAGACATTGTTAAATCTACCAATGCACACTGGGTCCGCGTGTTGGATTACATCCCACTCTTTCTCACAGGGAGGAGGCCTGCGTCCTAGCATTGGGAACATTATATTAGGCTGATTAGGCTTAATTATAGTAAACAATTTTTCTTTTTTTGTTTCTTTTCTTGCTATTAGATGTAAAGGGTACTTACTCCTTTGCTACCACAAGGCTGCTAAAGTATTTGCTGAAAGTTGTCCGGACTACTGGTTAGGTAAGAACTCAATGAAAACGGCAGATCGTGCTTTTTTTTTAGTGTTGTGGCGTATGCTAGCTAGCATAGTATGGCAAATAATCAAACTCAAACATGCTTGGAAATTCGAGCATTATTTTGACAACCTTCTTCGAGATAAATCGTAATTGCTGTACTGGCCAAATACATGCGAGCAGCGGCCACCAATAGTTGTATGAAAATCCATATCTGTCGTAGTTTAGCGGCTAAATAAATTACATAGTAAACTCATATCTATCGTGTAATTTAAAAAAAGGAACGATCATTTACTTCGAAACATGGCAACCAAGGAGGTAACATATCAAAAGTTGTATTTAAATTACGAACTGGCTTGAAAATAGAAAGCTCTTTATTGAAAAAAAAAACAAATGAAGACATTGGCGGCTCAAAAATTATCGTTGTTCGTCATTGAATCTGGAATTTATAAATAATTTACTTTGTTTGAATTTCCGCGCATTATTTGACAAATGCACTATACAAGCCTTGGCCGCAATCAGGCATTGATGGACTCACGTATGAGTGCCTCGGCTTCGCCTCGGCTCACATTTTCACGTTCGTCCATCAAAGCCCCTGTTGCAGGCCGCTGCAGTAATGTACTATTAATGTTTTGTATTGCGTAATGTAAATTATCTTACTTAATAGAATCAAGTTTTTCTAACTGAACAGACAGCAGTGCTGCTGGGGATTTAGTAGCGCCACTTCTTCCCAGCTAAAGCACTAGAAAGTGGTGATGGGCGTCGTTTTTGAGGGACTGCCTTATGTAATTTCGACTTTACGTCAAAATTACTTATGACACCCTAATCCTGGCGAGTCGAATAAATGATTTTTGATTTGATTTTGATTTTGTTGTGTAATTATAAATAGTTTTTTGAAAATATTAAGTTTAATCTTCAAACATGCTCCGCAACACAGCGCCATATTTATCGTGTATTCGATATAATGCACTTTGTCTGTCTCAATACATACTCTACGTGACTGAAACAAGGGTTCAGCCCCAGGCTACCGATGCGACGTTTTCTGCTTACACTCCGATCTTATTTGAACACTTATCGTCGATATCCGATCGAAAGATCGACGAACTATGATTTTAGAGTTGATATCATTTTGTATTTTAACAACAATGGAGAAGAGATGTTTGGAGTGTAAGATGTGTGCTTTTAAAAGTTCTGTGTAGTAAGATGTACCGTTCGAAGTGGGTGCTGAGTTTCGCTGTATAATATCACTAATCAGGATTCGAACTAAATTGTTAGTTCATACTAATCATAAATTATAATAATAATAAAACGTTTACTTAGGCTACTGTAGCGACATCAACATCGCCACATGCGAACTACGCGTCACACTAACGTCCCGCAAATCCTGCATCGCGCAAGCAGAGTTTACCGCACAAAAAGCATATAACAATGTACCGACATCAACCGTTGGGCAGTTGCCTACCGGACACAACACCCGTCTGGTCGGAGGATCCTCCCTTTTCTATGGTGGATGAGTGAACTTTACATGCTGTTCCTCATACCACCAAACTACTATGGCCCATAGACATATACCTTACAAACTATCATAATATTAAGTATAAAACAAAACTTGTGTTTATAAATATATAGCTTAAAACTATGTTAGTTCCACTTCACTTCATTGGCTTGTACTTGTGCTGTCCTGTGGTACTTGTCCGCGGAAGCGACGGAACACCACACCCTGTGGCTAAAAGTCTTCTTCCATGACGAGGAGTTGATTACAATTCGGTACTCGCACCACGAACGCCTTGTAGTTAACGTTTCGGTGCGACTCCAGTAACTTCACCCTCGGCGTGTACCTCGTCTTCTGGCGCACGCACTCCACGATAAATGTGAAAGTGACACTGTTTGTCTTCTGTCTATTACCTTTCACGTCTTAACGGTTGAACGGATTAGGATGAAATTTGAAAGACCATGACCTGTGTAAGGACTAATTTTCAAACCTCCACTTGAAGTCACTGGCAAAAATTTGTATATTATAAGACCGCATAACTGTATGGCAAACGGTCAAATCTTATTCCTAGGCTTAATGCGCTTTAGCTTAAATGCTTGTGGGGCTTGTGGCTACGTAATAACCCCGCAGTGCCTCGGAAAGCACGTTGAGCCCTTGGTCCCAGAATCTGACAACCAGTCTTACCAAGAGGTATCGTATTACCCAGTAACTGGGTTGTGGAGGTCAGATAGGCAGTCGCTCCATGTAAACTGGTATTTAGCTGCATCCGGTTATACTGTAAGCCGACCTTTACGTAGTTGGGAAAATTCAGGTGATTATTGTTGAATGCTTTAGCTTAATTACAATAAATTTTCAATTGGTTAACTGCAGATATACCATTAGAAACCCTAGCCTTTATGAATTTATGTATTTCTCCTTATTTTGTCTTGCTATTTTGTTCAGAAGGAAAGAACCCCCCCTACCAACCAACCCCGCCAACCTACCCCTACCAACCATATATAATACATTATGGTAAGCAATAAAGAATTGAGAGAAATTTTGTTTGTACAATCATATGTACATACAGAATTAAAATAATACATGCATGCAAGATCTCAAATAAGAGTGGCTCACGCCATGTCTGCCATTACTCATGGCATGAGGCATCTGAGGTAGAATTATATTACTGAATCAATATTTTTTAACTCACTTATACATTAAATATCAGTCACACTTAAACAGATTTCTTATATTCAATCATTTAAATTTTCCAATTATTTATTTTCCTTGTCCATTAATACAGATTACAATATTATCACAATGGCGATTTACATCCACTTTATGTTCACAATATATATTATTAATACAATATTATATTCAAATACCTTTTTGATCGTATAGTATCAAAGGAGGTTTGGTTCAAAAAGTCACCATTATCTGCGGCTTAGCAGTCTGTGGGTAAGCAAGCACTATTATTTGTAGAGCTTTAGGTTTTTCAAAAGGTTTTTCTCTGAATATTTGTAAATATTTGCATTTTTTCGAATATATTTAAATTCACTATCAGTTATTTACAAAGAGATCGTTTGCAGTCCAGACAGCATACGGTGACATTTTTAAAAAATTCAAGAATTTACTTAGTCGTGGTAAAGAATTGAGTACCTAAATAATTCAAATAAATTCTGAGAGATGAGGCGGGATGCTGGGAATGCGAGGCGACAAGTTAAAATTCATGTCAATGTATTATGTATGGAGCGTACATTTATTTATTTATTTTCACAACACTTCTATCATTACAGGATATCCCAAAGCGATAGGGTGGTACTTAGCTTATACTTATTTTAAAAATTGTAACACAAATGGTTAGCAGTTATTCTTGCGAATTTATTCAGTGAACAGGAAAAAATGTCAATCCTTTCGGCTTTCATTGAGTGTACGTAAGGCGCGAGTAACTGGCGCTTTTAGAAGCTTGTAGGTCCTGCCGCGTGGCACCTCCAGCAGTTGCGGCCGTCTCCAACTCAGCGCGTAGTTGTCGGGCACGCACAGATTCGCCCCCTTTAATACGCTTTTTGATTTTACCATTGATTAATTTGAAAATCTATTTTCTATTACATGACAAGAGAACTTGTGGAAAAGGTGACTTTGAAACACAAAAAAAAAATACAAAAAAGCCGGCCAAGTGCGAATCGGACTCGCGCACGAAGGGTCCCGTACCATTATCCATAAAAACGGCAAAAAAATCACGTTTTTTGTATGGGAGCCCCCTTAAATATTTATTTTATTCTGTTTTTTAGTATTTTTTGTTATAGCGGCAACAGAAATACATCATCTGTGAAAATTTAAACTGTCTGTGTCTATCACGGTTCATGAGATACAGCCTGGAGCCTTAATATGGTTCCCGTAATAGGGTTCCCGTTTTACCCTTTGGGTACGGAACCTTAAAAATATGTCCTAGATTATCATACCTACATTTGTAATCAAACACTCAGGTGATCGATTCGAAATAAGAGTTCTCTGCAGGAAGACAGAAGGCACAAAATTGAATAGAAAAGAAAAATACATCCCGGTACAGTCGGTGACCAGCATTACCTGACCCTTCTTACAAAGAAGAATAATGGAAGAGGGGTTAGGTAATACTGATCACCGGCCAATGTCTTCACAGTCGTCGTCGTAGTAACAATATAAATTGTGATCAAATTTTTTTTTTCTCAAGAGTGGGCTCGTGGCTAAATAATAACAGCCCCATGGGTCGATCGAAGGTACGCTTGCCGCGGTCGGTTCGTGGATGGGTGAACATTCATTACAAATATCGAGTCTCCGTGCCTTGGATACTCGTAGCACGTTAATCCGTTGGTCCCGGCTGTCACTCGTAGTCAAAGTCAAATCATTTATTTCATATAGGCACACAAAAGGAAAGTGCCTTTTGTGTGCCTATATGAAATAAATGATCCGATGAATGATTTGATTGAAGGAACGTCAAAATTTACAGAAAAATAGAAGTGATTCTAGTTGCCCATTCCCAAAGAACATTCCAAAATGTTTAACAATATTTTGTATACATTAATTATACATATAATGATATGAGAAGACGATGCACCTACATTAAGTGCCAATTTCACCAATGAAACTGAACGCGATCAACACATAAACCACGTTTAAGAGCTGTCAGTGTCATTATTTTCTTTGGAATATTGACACTGACAGCTCTTGAACTCGGTTTTCGATTCGACTCTCGATCGCATTCAGGTTCATTGGTCAAATTAGCACTAAAATGACTACATCACAATACGTAAAAATAATTAAAAATGAAGCAAGTGTAGATCTTTGACAACCGTTACGGCAGTTAGAATCTCAAAAGTCTGACAACCAGTCTTACCAAGGGCTATCGTGTTACCCGGTAACTGGGTTGTGGAGATCAGAGAAGTAGTCGCTCCATGTAAAATACTGTTGCTCAGCTGCATCCATTTTGACTGGAAGCCGACCCTAAAATTGTTGGGAAAAGGCTAGGTAGATTGATCTAATTCAAATCTCAACTTTACCAGGTTTTAAACCTGCAGCATTTACGTAATTTTGAATATTTTCACGCCTGCACTAACATAAGTAGAACCTTGTCAATAAGTTTCACAATCATACTTATCACATACGATCTTGGTGTGCGTGCGGTGTATTAATAAGACTCAAAATAAAACAAACTAACATATCTCGCCAGTAGCACACCTAGCTCCGCCGCGAAACCATCAAAGCGAAACCGCAGTAGATAAATTGTACTGGTTCGCGTCATGTTCCGCTACTCGAATCGGATGCGAGTAGCAAACATGACGCGAACCAGTACAATTTAACTACTGCGGTTTCGCTGCTGTGGTTTCGCGGCGGAGATGTGCCACCAGCGTCTACGTGAAATTAACAAAATCATAACCCACCTTTTTGCTTCGCCGTATTCGAGTAAACATAATAAAATACATCCAACATTTAGTGGGTATAGTATACCCTACAGTTTTATGTGTACAGTCGCGGTCTGAAAATGGTTAACACCATAAGGTTTACAATTGCATGCACATATCTTTGTCACAAAGTCGATGAGATAATTATGTGATTTGATTAGGTATAAAGCTCTTTTTAGGGTTCTGTACCCAAAGGGTAAAACGGGAACCCTATTACTAAGGCTCCGCCGTCTGTCTGTCTGTCCGTCTGTCACCAGGCTGTATCTCATGAACCGTGATAGTTAGACAGTTGACATTTTCACAGATGACGTATTTCTGTTGCCGCTATAGCAACAAATACTAAAAACCAGAATAACATAAATATTTGAGGGGGCTCCCATACAACAAACGTGATTTTTTTGCTCGTTTTTGCTCGATATCGATATAATAATAATAAAATTAGAATTAAATAATTAAATTAAAATAAAACAAATATTTCAGGGGGGCTCCCATACAAAAAACGTGATTTTTTTGCCATTTTTATAGATAATGGTACGGAACCCTTCGTGCGCGAGTCCGACTCGCACTTGGCCGGTTTTTTTATTTACACGTCGTCTAGGATAGTTATAGAAAAACTCTTTTTAATAACAAGCGATTTAAATATTAACTGGCCTATAGGTATGGACATTAACCAAGCGAGGTATTACAATATTACAAAATGCAAAAATTTGAAGAAATTATCAAATGGCAATTCAAAACATCCTTCTTTTTCAAAGGAAATTTATTATTTAAATTCTAACAACAATTTAACGTTTTAATAACTAGTATAGCCTCCATCGGTACCTAGTTTATCTCGCATACTGCGACCAGGCGCGCGCGCATAAATCAGTACCTCTGGTATCATCTCATACCCGTGTACAATGTGATCTAAGAGCTTTAGTTCTGACAATCCCAGCGTTGAGCCATTATGCCCCATAGATTTTCAATGAGAATGAGAAGAATGTCACGGTGCACGTTGAATCACGCCATAGTAGACCGGGCCGTGTGTATCCGTGCAATATCTTGAAAGTTGAACGTAATCAATTATTTTGTGGGTTTTCTGCTGCAGGAACTGCACTGCACGGCACTGTAGGTAGCATCACCTCTTCCAAAATCGACACATTTGCCTACTTTCTAACGACGTCAGTTCTTCGATGTCATCGTGGCTCATCCACCCCATAAGTTGAGTCTTATGCGACCAGATTAATAATTTTGAGGCACTATATGAGCTTCATCATACCAAGTGCGATTATAACGTCATAAAGTTAATCTTCTTATTTGAATCGATTTATAAGTTTTTTGTCGGTAAATATAACAATCAACCAATCAAAATCAAGACATTGTGGCGAAAAAAATGAAGTCGAGCAGTTTTGTGGTGAGGTTTGAGTTCCACTTTAAGAGCACGTCTGTACTATTAGCTGATCGGTGCAAATCTCATCGAGCCGTCCGAGGACTTACATCATACAAAGTAAAGCCGTGCTCTTCGTATTGTCGAACCATATCTGTTATTTGCGCGGCGGTTAGTATCGGCCGTCGTCCTGAATTGCTTCGGCAAATTACTTATTTACTTTTTTCTTTTTTTGGGGAGCTTGTGGCTAAATAATAACTGCCACACGGGTCGATCGATCAGGTTAAGCTACGCTTGCCGCAGTTGGTCCGTGGATGGGTGACCATCTTTTCATACCAAAATTCCTCCGTGTTTTGGAAGGTACATTAAGCCGTTGGTCCCGGCTGTCATTTGTAGATCTTTGACAGTTGTTACGGGTCGTCAGAAGCCCAAAAGTCTGACAACCAATCTTACCAAGGGATATCGTGTTACCCAGTAACTGGGTTGTGGAAGTCAGATAGGCGGTCGCTCCATGTAAAATACTGGTATTCAGCTGCTTCCGGTTAGACTGGAAGCCGACCCCAACATAGTTGGGAAAAGGCTAGGCAGATGATGACTTTTTGCTTTTTTTATTGGATTCGGCGTCATGATTCCAAAATTTCATGGTGAATCGAGATATCTATATTGAGTTCTATTATTATTCAAGCCATCTTCATGGAGAAACAATATTTCAGCCCTTTGTTGCAGGGGTAAACTTGCCTTTTTATTTCAATCAATAAATTTTTATTATTTTTCATACCTAATATTTCTGATGAATGTCATTGTAACAAATGCAATTATGTCAATGTGTGAACTTTTAAATAAATAAGAAATGAGTTTCATCATCAAAAAGCTATTACTACTTTTTTTGTTAGAATCTTAGAATAGATGCTTCGTAACTATTAAACAGTAATTTAGACTTTACTGAACACACTGTGATAAAGAATCTAATTTGAAAACTGATAAACATTTTTAGACCGCGACTGTCCATAGCTGTGAAGTGTCCCGCATAAATTCGCCGATGCCGGAATGAGGAATTGTGCTTGGAAATACTGTCATTTATACCATAAGTTTTGTAATATATTAACATTAAAATACAAAGTTTTAAGAGGATTTTTTCAGCAGTTTGTAAGTGACTTTCTTTGATCGCGATTGTAAGTCTACTTTCACATAGTTACCTACAGCAGTTCTTACAACTAATAACTATGATAGTTAATTTAGATTTTCATTTCGTTTTACTGGCTAAACAAAATATGACTGCTATTTTAAGGAATGCGGTAGATTTTCAATTTTGGCTCTTTGCTTCGGGCAAAGAATCAGCATCGCCATACAACGTGGCAATGCTGCCAGCCCCCCACGATGACCACTTCTGGTAAGGCTATCTGGCGCCGTTACATACATATTCAGTGAAAAGTATAATTATATTTACTAAACGTAAGAAAGCTAAAAGTTTCACAATTTATACAATAATATTCACAATAACTTTTCTTGAAAGTGTATTAACATAATAAACAGTTTAGGCTAATAATTAAACCGTTCTCCGAAAACAAATGTTTGTAATTAGTTTAGCGGCGTGTGACTTTTTATTGTTTCCGTTTTATTACTGGCTTATATGATTTATTTCTTTAGTTTTTATAACTAAAACAATCAAGTAATTTCTTATAAACAGTATCCGCTGTTATAACGAGTTACCAAAGTAGGTTACAGAACTTAGCGATGGAAAGTTAAAAATCCACATGAAACGTGTTCTTAGCAAAAAAACATAATTATAAAATTAAGGACTACGTTGATGACAAGGAAGTTTGGCAACAATTCCTTTGACACATGTGGCTTTCCCGGTACCTCATTAACGTCATAACTATGTAAATGTCTATTAGCTGCTCCCAAATTATGATGATTATTTTTGAAATAGTTCCTTGACATAATCTTCTCATTATTTGACATTATTTACCTACAATTCTAATTTTAACTCTATATTAATAGATTTTGCTGACAGGAAAAATCATCAGGTAAAATCCTGAATTTCATGACGTAGTTCGGAACGTGATTGAACATCCCGTCGACTCAGCTGATGTGTACGATGTCAAAATCTTGTGGAGCCGAGTGGTTAAGATTCGCTATGTGATTCAATTTTTGTGACCATTTCGCCGAAAAGTCACAGAATGCAGTAGAGCTCTATGTTTTTTCATCATTTTGTACCATCTGTTGATCCATACCTCGTGATCCATACGTGATGGTTCGATTGGTTCGTAAAAGAAATAGTACGGACTACGTAGTCTTTAAGCTTCTTAATAATGTTGTGTCAACTTAAATGATGTGTAAAAATATCAGTCGGCTTTTGTTGCTGACCGTTACATGCGGATTAAAGGCAAAAAGAAAATGTATTGAAAAAATAATTGTAGCGCTGCTTGAACATGACGCAGCGGTCAGTGTTCATGCACGTTTTTACAACACAGAAGAAAAACACAAGTGCACATTTAATAATAATTTACTTAATAATAATTTACTTACCCCATCAATAAAGGGAACAGCGTCCAAGCTACGGTCAGGGCTATCTGTAATTCTGCGTCGACAGATCAATGTGAATTAAATTAAATTATCTTTATTTTCCAACATATACACATACAGATAATTGTACCATAAGTTTACAATTTATGAATTTATGGTAGCGAACAATGACATAAACATAAAACATTTGGATGCTGCAGAAATCTGTACAGTGTACACAATAGATTAAACTCTGTCTCTTAAACTAGGGTATCCTGTATCTTAAGAGACAGGAATAAACTATTTATAGTCATATTATCATGTGTCCAAAATCGCAGTGAGGATGTATCATAATTGAAAGAAAGAAATAAAAATGTTTAAGAAAGAAGAGCTGCCTAAAGCAGTCATGATTTTCTTTTGAACTTGTAATGCTTGTCGGTACCAATCTGTTTGAGTTACGCTACTTTTCCATAATTATGTCGAAAGCAAATAAAGTTAATGCACATTAGTAGTAGTACTACTTTGATAGTTATCTACTGAGACTACGATACCATGTTGTTGTCTGAATTATAATTGTATTGGGTTTATACTTAAGATGAACATGATACAAGTTTAATGCAGTGATCGAGATTAGGTAAGCTAATCAGGCGATATTTATCTATTAATTAATTTTAACATAAGTTTGAAACGATATTCAGCAGATTAAAGATTTAAAATTAACACTTTTGGTGTTCAAAAGACGCGTGACTTCCACTTCAGGAAATGAAAATACACGCTATTTATATTAAATAACATAAAAAAAAAACGGGTTATATACCTACAATCCTTGGGTTTTCAAAAATAGTGGTGGAATTTACGTAAAGGACACAATGCCGATCGTCATGAAAATGATGACACAGTGTGATGTTTGATTTCACGGAAAAAATATGCTCATGTTATGGAAATAGTTTGCTATGAGGACGGCTATCATTACTGTTAGTATGCAACGGCGGCACCGCGGTTAAGCTTGGGTTTCCTTAGACAGCGGTGGCCGCCACATAATGGCCGCAGCGACAGCCGTCATGAAAATCTGGTCTTAGGAAACCCTAGTTTTAAGTTTGTACATTGGGTTGACGCCTAGTGGACGACAAGCCGATGAGGCGAGGTGACGCCGATCTGCACTATAATTACGTAACACATTTTCTATCACAATCCGGAAGATTTTGAAGTAATACGTAATTAACGTAATTTATGTTGTTGAACTGTCAAAATAAATGGTATTAAGTAAGTAAAAAGTAAAAATTTATTTTATTTCAATTAAGTTACAGACAAGAAAATACATTATGTAGTTGTTATGGTTAGAAAAGGTAAAAAATAGATTACAACTGGTTGGCATAAGAATAAAGACAGGTACTAGGTACATAATTATGCTGTAACCACAAGGTCTGTACATGAATTGGGTGAGCCCTGCCTCTTAAACTAGGGTGACCTGTATCTTAAGAGACAGTGATCAGCTATAAGGTATCATAAAAAATAAATGGTATTAAGTAAGTAAAAAGTAAAAATTTATTTTATTTCAATTAAGTTACAGACAAGCAAATACATTATGTAGTTGTTATGGTTAGAAAAGGTAAAAAATAGATTACAACTGGTTGGCATAAGAATAAAGACAGGTACTAGGTACATAATTATGCTGTAACCACAAGGTCTGTACATGAATTGGGTGAGCCCTGCCTCTTAAACTAGGGTGGCCTGTATCTTAAGAGACAGTGATCAGCTATAAGGTATCATAAAAAATAAACAAAACTTGTGAAGTGTGTCAGTTTGCCATGTTTGTGTGTTTGTGTTTATACTTCTGTAAGTATCTTGCTTATATATAGAATGTATTTTTCCTAAACAATTTATGGTAAATGGAGGAGAAAGGAATGCAACTCAAACTGTAGGAGAGTGTGTGTGAATGTATGTAACTGCACACCATGTGTATATGGAGTGTGAGTGAGTGTAAATTATGGGTGCAATGAGAATTAGTTATTATTATTAAGCAATGTATGTAAGTAGGAGCTCCGTTTGTAAATAGTCGTGTTGTAGTAGCCATTCTGTCACCTTAGACTTTACTTGAAATCTGTTGAGGTCGCGGATGTTGAGGTCTTTGTGAGCTTTTTGTAAATATATGCGCTAAGTGTGTGGTACTGGTGTCGGGCGAACGATGTTTTATGCTGTGTGCCTGGGGGAATGTTGGTACGTTTTTTACGATCAGAGGGAGTGACGCAAGCGTGTCTTTTAAGTACCGATCGGTATTGCCATTGTAACTGAGTTACGAAATTACCCCACCGGTGTCGAGCTGTGCGATGAACTTATTTGATATAAGTAACTAATGTGTGTCCATGCTTTGTTTTTCTAAAATGCGTGTTTGTCATTTGTGATAAAAAAATCACTAAAATCTTTTTAATGCAAATATTTGCGTGGCGCGATTTTTGAAAATGTTTATTTAATAAGCTTCTTCCTATAAGTTTTAACTGTTTGATGTTTTAGGGAATTTGGTTACATCGAAATGTTTGTTGAAGTATCTAAGTAGTCAATGGAATAGCAACGAAGGCCATTCAATTTGAGAGTTTAGAGAAAATTGATATTTAGTGACGAATTCTGGGAAATTTTCAAAAATACATAAATATTGGGTTTTCTCGAATCCTATTAATTTTGTATGGGGTACTAAATTGTTGCAAATGGGTCACACTATCACGTATCAATATGTCAAATAACAAGTCACCATGTCTACAGGAGGGTGATTTAAGGCTCGTCCAGAAATTTTCAAAGAAATTGTTCTACCGGGTGTCGCGCCGGTCTGTACGACCCATTAGCCACCTCATCCGTCAAGGGGGTGATTCCTGTCATATTCAACAATTTTTGATATGAAACTCATATCCGATTCGTAAAAAAATGATGAGATGCATCGAAATAGTCTGTCTAGGCAGTGTTGCATAGGAATTTGTTATTTTTCCCTGAGTTGGATATGAGTTTTATAACGAAAGTTGTTTAGTATGACGGGTAGACCCCTGGCCTAGGGGGTGACCCCTTGACGGATGCAGGTGACTAAATCGCCAACCTATTTAAATAATGACATACCATCATAACATCACGCCTTTAATCCCCGAAGGGTTAGGCAGAGGTGTACCAAGTACACCATTTCACCAGTTATGTTTAAGTCCCATGTAATAGGGAGCGAGCCTATTGCCATCAACCGGGCACAAATCCAGACTCCGGGCTACTACTGAGAAATCCCTAATGTAATATCCCAATAACACTGTCCGACCTGGGAATCGACCCCAGGACCTCGTATTTGCGACCACTAGACCTACAACAAATAAAAGATCCTCATATTATCAAAAACAAAAACCAAACAAGTGCGAGTCGCACTCGCGCACGAAGGGTTCCGTACCATTATCTATAAAAACGGCAAATAAATCACGGTTGTTGCCCAATGTCAATATTTATTTTATTCTGTATTTTTTTATTTTATAGCAGCAACAGAAACACATCTGCTGTGAAAATTTCAGTTGTCTAACTATCACGGGTCATGAGATACAGCCTGGTGACAGACGGACAGACAGACGGACGGACAGCGGAGCCTTAGTAATAGGGTCCTGTTTTACTCTTTGGGTACGGAACCCTTACAAGACTTTCTTACATGCAATTCAAAATGTTATTTTGAGTGATTTAATTGCTTGTCTGATTTTGATAGTGATTGTCTTTAATGCATTATATTATCTGTAAAAAAATTAATTAATGTTTATAACAGGTTCTTATACATAATATAATTATCATGATGATGATTACCACGAAATAAAAGGAATTAGGTAGGTACCTACCTAGTTTTGTGTAGACAAAGACATAATACCTACTACATACCTAATAGAACCAAAGAGTAGAGCCTTGTATGGCCGTTACTAGACAAAATCAAAATCGGTTGAGTAGTTTAGGCACTACGGTGGAACACACGTAAATACGAACATACATAGACTGCTAAAATCATTAGCCTTCCTTTTGGCTATGCCAAAAAATGGCCGATTTGAGAGATCAATAAGTAGACTTTAAAAAAAAATTCAGTGCCAGACCACGTATTAAATAAGGTACTAGAGCGATTTCGAAAATATAACACATTAAAAGGTATAAAATAAAAAAAACCGACTTCAAACAAAAAGTTCAAAACAAGCTTACTTTCAAGAAGTCTGATGCAGGTGGTATCAAATCTGAGATTTAAATGGAAGCGAAATTAACATTAAAAGCCACACATGACATTAACATGGAACTACGAAGGTGTAAATCTGGGTACCACTATATTATTCAACAGCAGACCATCCATTAAACTCCCCATTAAACAATTTAACAAAAACCGGCCAAGTGTGAGTCGGACTCGCGCACGAAGGGTCCCGTACCATTATCTATAAAAATGGCAAAAAAATCACGTTTGTTGTATGGGAGCCCCCCTTAAATATTTGTTTTATTTTAATTTAATTATTTATTTTTAAAGTGAATACCTATATAACTAAATATTCTGTGAATATTTCAAGCGTCTACCTGTTGCCGTTATCAATATCGAGCAAAAACAAGCAAAAAAATCACGTTTGTTGTATGGGAGCCCCTTTAAATATTTATTTTATTCTATTTTTTTGTATGTTTTTATAGCGGCAACAGAAATACATAAGCTATGAAAATTTCAACTGTCTAACTGTAACTGTTCATGAGATACAGCCTGGTGACAGACGGACAGACAGACAGACAGACGGCGGAGCAATAGTAATAGGGTTCCCGTTTTACCCTAAAAAGTATGAGTAGGATTTCATCTTACTTCTGCTCATAACGATTACGATTAACGGACCCTAATGATATGGCGACGCTTAGGGGAGGCATATATGCGGCTTTGGACATTTCAGTAGGTTAAATGATGTTTATGAAGAATGATGGGATATCATCGCCTAGGATATAGAGCATATGTATGTAACCCCGCCCGCATCAGGAACCGCAGCCAAGTACCAATCGTTCATTTATTATTTACTAGCTGCGCCCCGCGGTTACACCCGCGTAAGTCTCGATCCCGTGCGAATGTCGGGATAAAATGTAGCAGTCTATCAGTCAGTTAATAAAATGTAGTATGTCTCAATCCAGGATGTCAGCTACCTCCATACAAAATTTTATCAAATTGGTCCAGCCGTTAGAACGTGAATAAGTAACAAACATACATACACACACACTCACAAACTTTCGTCTTTATAATATTAGTGTGATTTATTTATTTAATGGCGCGGGATAGCCTTTACCAGAAGTGGTCATCGATCATCAGTTATCATCATCATCATTTGAGCCCATATACGTCCACTGCTGGACATAGGCCCAAAGGAGGGGTTTGCCATAATCGCCACGCTTGGCAGGCGGGTTGGCAATGACAGTCATCATCTGCCTAGCCTTTTCCCAACTATGTTGGGGTCGGCTTCCAATCTAACCAGATGTAGCTGAGTCCCAGTATTTTACATGGAGCGACTGCCTATCTGACCTCCACAACCTAGTTACTGGGTAACACGATATCCCTTGATAAGACTGGTTGTCAGACTTTTGGACTTCTGACGACCCGTAACAACTGTCAAAGATCTACAAATGACAACCGGGACCAACGGCCTAACGTGCTTTCCAACGCATGGAGAGGTCTCGATATACAATGGATGGTCACCCATCCACGAACCGACCGCGTCTAGCGTACCTACGCCTTCGAACGACCTGTGTGGCTGTAATTATTTAGCCACAAGCACCTCTATGCAATATCACTAATACAACCTTCTTATTTGACCAGAGAATAGAATGGAATACTCTTTATTATGTACACCATAAAATTTACAGATATATTAATGTTTAAATTTTAAATAGGGTGACACAATTGGGCGGTCTTATCGCTAAAAGCGACCCCAACATAATTGGGAAAAGGTTACGCAAATTGTACTGATATTGCATGTTTTGTATCCATCGAGTGGTTTCAAAGCCTTACTTGAATACACGGGCAGAATATTCATCCATTAAGAGATGCTATCATATCCGTATTCAGTACCTACATTTATATATGTAGGTACTGAATACGGATATGATACGAGTTCGATTAAATTATAAAACTTATAGTTTCAGGCTTTTGGGATTATTAAGCAGTGACCTGTTGCCACATGCGAAACGAAATGATTGGAAAAGTATTTATAGTATTAATCTTGGTGTCTTACGCAGCCAGTGAATCCTGTGTGAGATACTCATTTGAAGAAAATTTCAATGCATTGTTTACAAATGATAGAGGGCCTGGTTGTGCCTCCATGGCACATTGGATTATTGGCAAGTACAGCACTTTGAACTTGACTAGTCAAAGCGAACGCAGTACCTCTTTTATTACGCCTCTTTCTGATTTAAGTTGTGTGTCCTCATTTACTTTTTCTATGAGTGCCAGTGGTACTATTGAAGTGACCATTTATATGGAAGCCACGGATCCTTTTGATCAGATTTGGGTTGTGGCCTACCAATTAGATATACTTCATGACCGATTCTTAGGAGATGCTTGGAAAATGGCTGGGCAACCAAACTTCCTGCCTGGATGGCACACTCTGAAGATTACCTTACCTTTTATCGGAACAGACATTGGTGAAGGCTACGTGAGTATTAATTAACTACATTTTAGTATGAGTTTGAAAAGATAGCAGATTTATTGATATGCGTCTATGTTATTATATTTTATTGATTCACCTCACCTTTTGTAATGATTTAGCTGTTGCCCGCGACTTCGTCTGCAATTTAGGTGGAGGAAAAGCCTATGTCCTAACCCAAATCATGGTCTACTCATGTGCCAAATATCATCCAAATCTGTTCAGCCGTTTTAGCGTGACAGCATAAAGCCGGGTTCGCTGCGCCATGTTTTCATGTTAGTAAAACACCTAACATATTTGCCTAACTGATTTTTTTTTACACTTTTTAGTGGGTCAGTTAGTAATTTATCTAAGTTACAAAAGCCTTATGTTTCTCATCACCTTTGACAAAATATTGCTTTTCCCGATTCAGGGACGTTAATTGTTGAGTAGTCCCTGGTAAAAAAGTTTTTGTAAATATAGTTGCCCAGGTTGCTCAAAAGCTCCAGATGGACGTTAGTCGGATTGAGTATGCAGAGAGGTAGGCCATGAAAACTAGACACCGAGACCTCTGCCTGTAGTTATAACGCTGAGAACAAAAGAAGCCCGTAATATGTGGATCGAAAGTCGCAAAAAACGCTTAACCAATGGCGAAGTTTATAGCAAAAATAATGACAGCCGCATTTATATTAACGAGAATCTCAGGAGATATAAAAGAAACCTTCTATGGGTTACTAAAAACCTACAAGTATATCAGGATACAGGATGTAAAAATAGTCATAAGAAAGAGTATCGAGAAAAATAATATCAATTATAAAGGGGTGAACGTGATATTGTTCGATTCATAGAAATCAATGTCACTACGGCGGCTTGCTAGTAAATTGTAGATATAGGTACGTGTCTAGGCACACATAGTGCGAAGTGAACGCTGCGAGGATCATTAAAGGCAAATTCAGATATAACGGTACGCGATACCGAATCGGTACGCGATACAGAAACGGTACACGATACCGAATCGTTTCGTGATATCGCTGTTGCGCTCGGTAGCAATACTGGTCCGCTTTCTGGTTAGTTAGTGTTATGCCGCCCATTAGTAAACACGACTAAGCAGTAACTATGAGTTCGCCACAATCTCAAACGCACTCGTCCATGAGAACACAATGGTTCAAATAATAGCGTTGCGTGCGCGTGGATACGACTCGTGGGGGTGGACGATGCGTTTGCCGCGCTATGCCGCGCCGCCGCCGCGCCGCCTCATCGCGTCACCGCGCTCTCAGGCGATGTCGCCTACCGAGCATGACAGCTATATCGCTATCTGATCGGGTGGTCTACTCCGAAGCGATAATCCGAAGTATCGGCCGAATGTGCGGCCGTTTTATAACTTCCACAGTTTCCTTTTTGGACTTTGAGTCCTTACCCGTCACATTTTTACAAGTCACATTTTTGACTTTGGCTTATCTCTTTGGCTGTCGTTTTTTTTATAAATATTAAAAAAATGGTGCAATAAAAAAATTACATAATGATCACCATAGTAATATTTTACCACTTTTAACAACAATTCACCTTAAATTTAAACTTTATTCAGTATGTCTCAATCTCAATAAATCTCATCGTCACATAGACAAAAAAACTTAGTGTGACTTGCAAGAGATATTCAACCTCAGGGTGGTAAATCAATTAACACGAAAGAACAATTTGGGGAAAAAAATGCGGCACATGCACGCAAAATGGCCATCGCTCGGCATAATGCTGCGGTCCTATGCGAGACAGAGCCCCAGCGCTATTTTTCAGTGACAGCCAGCGTTGACGTGATGACGTCAACCAGTGCAGCATATAATGCGATAAAAATAACAAACTAAGAAATAAATACAATACTTATTTCTGTCTGTGTGGTGCCGGACGTAAAGAATAGCACCACCCCATTTCTTCCCGTGGGTGTCGTAAAAAGCGACTAAGGGACTTACTAGAGAATGGGCAGCAGCTCTATGCATTTTAACACCATACTGCGATCGCCAACCCGCCTGCCAAGTGTGGTGATTATGGCAAACCCCCCCTTTGGGGGAGGACTATGTCCAGCAGTGGACGTCTTTCGGCTGAAATGATGATGATGATCATGGAAACTTATTTCTAAATCACACTAATATTATAAAGGCGAAAGTTTGTGAGTACTGTGTTTGTTACTTCTTCACGCTCAAACGGCTGGATCAATTTTGTTAAAATTTTGTATACAGGTAGCTGACACCCTGGATTAACATAAAGGCTTCTTTTTATCCCGATATTCTTACGGGGTCGGGGGTTTTAATATTTAAAATGGCAACATTCCGTACCATCAGTAATAACTCAAGCGCAATTATGAAGTCAACTATACCATCAATTTATTAAAAAGCCTTATCTCAATGCACAGACGGACAGACTCAGCCGGGCGACTTCATTTTATTTTTATCTAGTTGGAGATAATATCTTTTCCGTATTAATTACATTATGAGTAATGAAGATACGTGTTCGATTAAATTATAAAACTAACAGGAGATTTCGGGCTTATTAAGCAGTGACTTGTTGCCACATGCGAAACAAAATGATTCGCAAAGTATTAATATTATTAACATTGGTATCTTACGCAGTCAGTGATTATTGTGTGAGGTACACGTTTGAAGAGAATTTCGATGAATGGTACACACATGAGTGGGGGGGGGCTTGTGTCTTCATGCCATTTTGGATTGTAGGCAAGTACAGTGATTTGGACTTGACTGGTCAAAATGAACGCAGTACCTCATTTATTACGCCTCTTCCAGCATTGAGTTGTGTGTCATCATTCATTTTTTCTATGAACCTCGGTGGTACGTTAGAAGTGAACATTTATATGGATGCAATGGATCCTTCTGACCAAGTCATAGTATTAGCCAACCTGTTAGATATCACTGGTGATGACAGGGTAACAGGAATGGAAGTGCATTCGGCCATGGATCCAAGCTTTGTGAGTGGATGGCACACTCTGACGATGATCTTAACCGGCTCAGAAAATTATGAAGGTTATGTAAGTATTCACATTGTTTTACTTAGTATGGAACTTAGTCGTTTTGCTGAAGCCGCCACGTTTATATTGTTGGACGAATGCGAGCCGTTTGTTTACACATTCGATTTTTTTTTCTCTAGCCTAAGCTGTCCCACTGCTGGGCAAAGACCTCCCTCCACTCCTTCCATCTTTCGCGAGCCCGCGCGGCCTCCTCATTCAAATAATCCTACTTAATATTAAGCAAGTAATAATATATTTTTTTCCCAAAAACTTAGCCTAGGTAACATCAGTTTTGTATGAATAAGGGATGGGTATCGCTATTACTAATGAGTAAGAACCTATAATATTTTAAAGAAAGTTAATAATAAATAAATAATAATTTATTTCGGACTAGGTTGTCCATAGAGTGTTAGTAATACACTGAAACTGATGAACTATGTTAGTACACACATACAAAATCAAACTATAATATTATTATCCTGCAGGTGAACCCTCCAGATAGGACTCTCAATATGATCAGCAATGACACTCAGGTAGCCGTTAGGACTGTCTCTCACTCGGCGCAACAACGATAATAATATGTTTAGATGTTTGTTACTCAATAATACAAAAACGGCTGAACAGATTTGCATGATTAACACATAGAATACTTTTTACCCCGGTAGTACGTTCTCATGGGCAAATTACCGGCCACCACGCGGACGAAGCCGCGGGCAAAATCTAGTAGTTGATATTCGGAAGTAAAGTTATTTCGTTATTCCCACACTATATCCGGCATTCACCCAGTGGTTCCTCAGCTTGCTCAGTATTGAGTAATTTTGGTTATGTGTATCTAATTTACGCAATCGATCAGTGGTGTTCTAGTCTACAGCGTGACACACCGCCTAACATTGCTCTTAAAAATATTTGTTACCGGCCAAACCCTATTCTAGGACAAAATAGTTTTGCTTTGGCCGAACTTGTTCTTCCAAAGGGATCATCTAGTTTAGCCTAGGCCGAACTGAACCCTGATTGCGTAACACGTTCGACTACTGTGTTGAACTGTTATGACATATTTATAATGCATGGGAAGATAAATGCGATGCCTTGGGCATTTTTTGTGATTTGTCCAAGGCTTTCGATTGCGTTTTTCATGAAACGTTAATCAGGAAACTCCGCCACTACGGGATCCGGAACACCGCTCTGGATCTTCTTGCTTCATACTTGAGTAATAGGATTCAGAGAGTTGACGTCAATGGAAAAAGATCTCCCGGATCTATAGTAACAATGGGAGTTCCACAGGGCTCAATTCATGGTCCTTTCTTGTTTCTTATTTATATTAATGACTTGCCTTACCTCATAAAGGATAATCATGATATAGTGTTGTTTGCAGATGACACTTCACTTTTGTTTAAACTTAAACGTCAGCAGCTGGCTACTGACGATGTAAATAGCGCGATCTCAAAAGTAGTTCACTGGTTCAATGTTAATAATTTACTTCTAAATGAAAAAAAACCAAATGCATTAAGTTTACGCTACCTCACGTTAGGCAGGTGAAAACTGATGTGTTGATAAAGGGCGAAGAATTGAATCCTGAAGATAGTACAGTATTCTTGGGCTTAACTTTGGATGCTAAGCTTCAGTGGGGCCCACATATAGATAAACTGTCAAAAAAGCTAAGCTCTGCAGCATATGCTGTTAGAAAAATTCGTAATTTAACTGACATAGAGACAGCCCGTTTAGTGTACTTTGCCTATTTTCATAGTGTAATGTCGTACGGTATTCTGTTGTGGGGAAATGCCGCCGACATTCAGACTATCTTTGTTTTGCAGAAAAGAGCTGTACGATCAGTTTATAAATTAAATCCAAGACACTCTCTCCGAGAGAAATTTAAGGAGATTAATGTAATGACTGTACCTTCTCAGTATATTTTTGAAAATCTTTTATATGCCCATAAAAATATAAAATTGTTTAAGAAATACAGTGATATCCATAATATAAATACTAGAAACAAACATAAATTTGTTGTACCTACAACAAGGCTCAAGAAAATAGGTGGCTCGTTCCGATGTCAATGTATACGCTTTTATAATAAACTTCCAAGCCACGTTCAAGATCTAAGCCTTAATAAATTCAAATCATTCATTAAACGTAAGTTGTGTCAGAAAGCCTTTTATACCGTTAAAGATTATATTGAGGACAAAAAGGCTTGGGATTGAGCTGCTCCAATTTTTACTTATTGAAGTAGTTTATCTTTATTGTTTGATGTTTTTTTTGCTAACTTTTATTATTTTATATACGTAACGTAATATATACGTAATGTAACGTAATGACATGATTATTTACTTATTGCGCTTATTGTTATTGCTCTTTTATTTTTATTTTTACTTTGTCTTTTATTCTCAGTTAGTGTTAATCATGGTCTGGCAGTTTAAGTAATTTAAGCGTCCTACCCAAATGTCCTTTCTTTGGTATTGATCGTCGCATCGTTGAGCTCCTAAAGTTCTGAGTAGAGCTGCACGATTACTGACAAACGCGTGCACTGACTGGTCAGGTCCACTCAATCTGTGTGGTTCTTTCCTCAAAAGACCATTTCAGACACCAATCTACATGGCCTTTACATGATCTGACCAAGATTATGTCTGGATTTTAAAAGAGACTGTGACCTCTGAGTTTGTTTCGGCCTTTCTTCTCAGAGTAGTCAGATAGGAAACGCCGACCTCATCTAGTTTTAAAAATATGACTGACGTGTAAAAATGTTTGTACAAACCTACTTACAGAAATAAAAATCATCATTTATCATTTATCATAATCATCATCATTTATCATACAAACACTACACGAAGGATTTTGAAGAAAATTCATGAATCCGTTTCTTCTTAATATGTTTTAAAAATTCCGCTGCCGTTGAACTACATAATTAGGTTAGGCAGAGATGTACTTATGTACACCCAAATTTCGCCCGTTCTGTGTTAGTCTCATGTGGGAGATGGGTAAGGATTGAAATACTGAATATTAAATGTAACATTATAAAATATATTTTCAAGAATTTTCTGGGCCATTTTTCATCCGTCAAAAAAACAGGAAAATAAAAATCAACCACCCCATAATACACCCATGGTACATGTGTGTGAGCCTACTGCTCTCAACCTGGCACAAATCCTAACTCTGAGCTGCTACTGAGAAAATTGATGATAGAAAAACCGAATAACACTTTGTCTGACCTGAGAATCGAACCCAGTACCTCAGGCTATCACTTGCGACCGTTAGACCAACGACCATGTTACCATCTTATGAATATATGATAAAACTCTCCGCTTGCAACTTGACATATATACAGGTTTCTAGGAATTTCGATATTAAGATGAATTCCGATTCAAATTCGTATTCAAACTTTTTTAATGACAGTATCATCTATCTTTCAACAACAACACAATAGTATTCTTGATATGGCACTGAATCATTACCTAAAACTCTCCGTCCGTCCTCCGCTTACATCCTGAGATATACAGGGTGTTAGGGTGAATTTCAATGTTAAGGTGAATTCTGATCTAACTTCGTCTTCAAACTTTTTTAATGGAATGATTTTAAATGAAAAATTGTTTATTATTTTAACAAGGAAACCTTAACAACTAGGGATTGGAGCCTCCTTTTAAGCAGTAAGCCTGTGGTAGACGAATCTGCTCTTCCATTACTTAAATGAGTATCATTTATATGTTTTATGCATATGTAGGTACTAAAGGAAATAATAGTATAAAAAAGAGAGAATGAAAGCTAAACATGCAACACGCACTCAGGCATGCCAGTGTGTGTGTGAGAGTGAGGGTGTGTGAATATGAACACGAATGAATCCGAGTGTATGCGTGAGGTTAAGAATGGTAAAGGCATTAGGTGAAGGGTTATAAGTTACTCTAGCACCGATTTCGTGTCATTATAAGTTAGTAGTTTTATCTAATTCGTTTAAAAAAAAAACTTTAATTTTGTTTCTTATTATATACGTGAATCTCTTTGTGAAGTCTATTGTCTATCTGAGCTGAGCTTTTTTTGTATTGTATACACGAGAACTTGGTTTTGGATAATTGAACGCTGTACATCGTGCGTCTACCGCGGATGGGAGAGGACTGGTCACTCACTCCCTGTCCGTCACCTCCTTTCCTTTGCATCCATACGAAGGTATTAAAGCTCGGTTTAGTTCACACAACTACCAAAAATCTTACTTTCTTTGTTTCAGATATCCATCATGGGCATGGCGTCTCCAAATTCTATTGTTTTAGTCGACTCATTCCGTTACATACCACCTGGTATGGAAGAAAGCGCTTGCCGACTCTACGAAAACGAACCGGAACCACCAGAGCCATCTACACCAGAGCCGATAACGCCAGAGCAAACCACTCCAGACGTGACAACGCCTGACCCAACCAGGCCAGAGGTGACAACGCCTGAGACAACCATGCCAGTTGTAACAACGCCTAAGCCAACCACGTCAGAGGAGACAACGCCTGTCCCAACTACGCCAGAGATGACCACGCCTGACCCAACTACGCCAGAGGTGACCACGCCTGACCCAACCACGCCAGAGGTGACAATGCCTGAGCCAACCAGACCAGATGTGACAACGCCTGAGCCGACCATGCCAGAAGAGACAACGCCTGTCCCAACCACGCCAGAGCTGACCACGCCTGACCCAACCACGCCAGAGGTGACCACGCCTGTCCCAACTACGCCAGAGGTGACCACGCCTGACCCAACTACGCCAGAGGTGACCACGCCCAACCCGACCACGCCAGAGGTGACAATGCCTGAGCTAACCAGGCCAGATGTGACAACGCCTGAGCCAACCATGCCAGAAGACACCACGCCTGACCCGACCACGCCAGAGGTGACCACGCCTGACCCAACCACGCCAGAAAAGACAACGCCTAACCCGACAACGCCTGAGCCAACCATGCCAGAGGTGACAATGCCTGACCCAACCACGCCAGAGGTGGCAACGCTTGATCCAACCACGCCAGAGGAGACAACGCTTGATCCAATCACGCCAGAGGAGACAACGCCTGATCCAACCATGCCAGAGGTGACCACGCCAGAGGTGGCGACGCTTGACCCAACCGAGCCAGAGGAGGCAACGCCTGACCTAACCACGCCAGAGGAGACAACGCCTGAAAATAACTATCGATATCTCTTGACTATAGAAATGTGGATCAAAACTCATTACTCATTTAAAGACAAGTAGGTACACCACATAAAAAATATTTACTTTGTTTTGTCCGCAAAACAATGTAAAGCCACGTTTAAAACTTACTGCTTTTTATCCAAAATAAAAACATGCAAACTCCTGCAATCGAAATTCATAAAACGCATTTATTTACTGTGAAATGGTGAAAACAGACAAATCCAACAAGCATCTAAAACCACGTACAAAACCGGCCATCGACAACTTACATCCTAACTTATTTCCTAAGACTCTTCCAACTCCGAACTTTAGAGAGAGCAGAGCGTCTTAGTAACTTAGCAACTTACAACTTAGAAATCTTTTTCCAACTATTTATAAGTTACAACTTAGGTTTGCACTCTTCTACACAAGTTGAGGAGTCTACCCATTAATTGTTATATTATTGAGTAGGCAAGTAGGGACAGTGTGAAAGGATTCTCATGTATCAAAAGTTGGGTTGCCGTTGAAAACTTTGTCACAGGTACTCGTTGAACGCGACTCCAGACACTTTTGAAGTGTACTTCGAATTTTAAATCAAATGTTTTAATGGAGTTTTCTTTCAAGGGTTAGTGCTGACGTGCCTAGAACATTGCCTGTAGTATTATAGGACTAGAAAATAGCTCATATAATTATAAAAGTCAGTTGGGACTTGCAAATCGTATCCGTAAACTTCGCAAAATTATGTAAGTGAGTCAAAATCATAGTCAAATCATATTTCAAGTAGGCCATTATTGGCTCTTTTGAACGTCGAAATTTACAAGCAAATATAGTTAACTAGCTTTTGCCCGCGGCATCGCTCGCGTTATACTTGCTTGCCGTGGTTGTACACTGCTTGTTGTTTGGCGTTTGTCGGCAAAAAGCTCTTAAAACACTATTAAAGTTTCTATAATAATATAATTCAATCATGATTCTAAAGACACGTGGCGCCATCTATTGTTTTGTTGATTATTGTTGTTTTCCTCGGAAACAGTACTTTTTTTCGGGATGAAAGGTACCCTATGTCCGTTTCTGTATACCTGACAACATATATGCAAAATTTCAGGATGATCGGTCCAGTAGTATAGGCGTGAAAAGGTAACAAACAAACAAACAAAGTTACTTTCGCATTTATAATATCGGTTAGGATTCTAGGCGCCCTTTCCAAAAGGTAATTTCGTATGGAGAAGAATAGACTAGAAACTCCATAGTTACTTTTATTAAATTTTTCACAATAGATACATTTATATTAAAATTATGATTTTGGTAATGTGTCTTTACTTGTTAACAAGCCATTACACCGTCTTTGCCGTTCAGTGCTATTATACACCGTGGCATTTTAATAGTCTTACAACGGCAGCCCACTTCATGCATACAATGACTACTAATCAATCTTGAAAGTATTTTTTTTAAATTAACATTTGAATAATTAAAAAAATGTTAATATTATTCATTATAACGCATGGCGTAAGCTGACACACCCTGTTACGAGCGCGGTACGAGACTTGAGTTCCAAGGGCGGCGTGGAATGGAGCGCAAGGCTCGCACCACTCTCATACCAGGGTGTTTCAAACTACATCATGCGTTCTATTGAATATTTTTTTTTTAAATTATTCACAATTTAATTAATATTTTTTTTACTTTTATGAATGATTAGTAGTCATTGGATACATGAAGTGGGTTGCCGTCGTAAGACGACTAAAATGCCACGGTGTATAAACATGTGTGTTTCAGACGGACCTGTTGATCGATAGTTATAGCCAATTATTGTTATTTATGACAAATTTTTGTCTTGTATTTTATTAATATTATAACTGTTCAAATGATTTATTTAAACAACCCACATTAACTCTTTCTTGTCATAAAAAATTATAACTGTCAGTGTAAATTCTTCGTCGCGGTCGGCCTGTAGCGCTTTGTGATTGCACCATGTACGGATCAATTTAGCTAATCGCTAAAAACTGTTTTTGCAGGGACAGTTCTTGTTTTTGTAATTATATTTGATTACTAGTTTATTTATTTATTTATAAGTATAAAAAATATGTATTAGGTATGTTGAAACTGCCGTCACTTGTCCCTAAAAGGTTCATTAGAAAACCAGCATCTGTCTGGCATTAATGCTGAAATGAAACTTTTTGGCGCAGCCGTGAGGCACACACTATTGTTGTTAAAACATTATTTTCAATTTTTTATTTTGGTATTTGTATTTTGTGTTTCACGAACTGTGTCCAAATAAACGTTATTCCATATTTTCTTTCTTTCTTTGCAATTAAGTACGCCAAAAACATTGAAGGCAGGATTAATCCTTTGTCAAAAGCCACCAGACCCAGTCAGTCAAGGGAACTTAATTCTCGCCTATTTCGCCCATTCGTTCCCAGTGTGTTGCGTAATATGATTTGTGTGTTTTGCGGAACCCTTGATACGGCACCCCAGTAGTGTGCAGTGTATTTATTATTCAAACGATTACCCTAAATTGTGTGGCTTCGCGGTGGCTCTATTTATAGTGTGGAGTCACTTTTGTTCATGCAAGTTAAACTGACAGTGTAGCACGGTCAGCAATGAAAGCTACAAAATTATATACAAGCTTTTCATGAGTTTGGTTAATTTTATGGTCAATATCTTTCTATTCTGGTTTTTGTCCACTTAGGATTTTGAAAACTCAAGTTATAATAGTCTTTTGTTGCTGATTGTACAAACAATTACTATAAGACTGATGGTAATAGCTACCAGCTACTAATTTTATTAATGCGGTGGCAAGTTTGTCTCTCGGTTAATACTTAGTTCCGTTGAGATAATTATTTCATATACCTCAAAACAGTTTAAAACTAACCCAAAAAATCTGTTCTCTTGTAACACGTATTTCATAAAAATCAAATCAAATCAAAATTTATTTATAAAGACAACTGAGATCCATATTGTTAGTAATACCATATAGCTAGTGTTAGTAAGCAAAATAATGCTTATTATTATATTATAAGAGTTTGAAGCACTTTGCGCAGAAGATGACCAAGCAAAAAATGTATACTCTATCTAAAATAATAAAAATGAACAATAGCTACAACAGTTTTTACACGCTTTATTATTCATACAAGCAACATAAAATAAGCAGCTGTTGAATATTTTGGACTCTTTGTTATTCAATAAAATCAACGTTTGAAAAACTGAAAAAGATTCTTCAATAAATACGGTTACGTCAATGTATGTAAATACAAGAGAAAAATGTTACGGTTGGCTTGTACCTACGGACCGAAATATTTTTTCTGTTACGGTTCATTACCTTGTGTTTACAGCAAGCAATTAAAATAAAAAAAGAATAGTCACATTTAAATACAGAACTTTCGTGGAATGTTTTCGAAACAGGCCATTTGCTTTTTGAATTGAAAATCGAATTGGAATGAAAAGCTTTTTTAAATTTAAAAGAGTCTGTCCTGTAAGAGGATTTAACTATCGTATAATATTAACAGGGAATTGTACCTATTTTAATGCGCTTGACGTTTCGTTTTATTCGGCGTAACAGTAAGTAATGCTATTGAACTGGTAAACTATATACCTATTATACTATACAAAAAATACACTCTACAAGTTCCTATGTAATGTCTATAAAAATATATAATAAGCTACCTGAATTAATAAAAAAGAAGACAAAATTAATATATTTATAAACAAACTTTAATACAGTATTATTAGATTTAGTTCCGAAGACTGAAAAGCTAAGTCTTTCAAAGCTTCCTCTCTCCTACTATTTTTCTGTGTCCGACAGGGTCCATAATGATGACATATAATTTTAAATTACCACCTAAGTACGCATTGTGGAATGCAAATAAAGTATTGAGTATATTACTAGAGAACACACAGACGAATATCTATGGAACCTCCTCATTTTTGGAAGTCAGTTAAAAATGATAATAGCTGCTATTTAAATAATGGATCTCAATTATACCATTGTTGTCAAATTACTATCGTTTTATTTGTTCATAACATTTTTCTTCTTGTTTAGCTTAGGAGTGACACTTTTGTTGCTACAGCACATTCGATCTTTCTCTATTTAGAGTCAGTTTCAGTAGATAAAATATTTTTAAATTATTCAAATAATACCTACCCTATTATTTTGTGAAAGCATTATTATAATCGAACAAAAAAGTCGACTCAACAATAAAAAGTAAGAAAATATAAACGATTTAGAATTACTATCACAATGAAAGCGCTAACCACAAAAAATAAAATCTCGAATTTGAAATTGATTCAACTTTTTGATTGATGACAAAATCTTAAACTGGATCAAATTTGGCCTTTGATCCATCAATTTACTACCCCAGAGACAAATTGGACGACCTTTTATTAAAAGAATTTTGCTAAATAAAAATATGAAAAATATTTTTATCGACTGTTATTGATTGGAGCACTATGTATTGGGTTATAGTTAATAAATATCTGTATCGTTTCTGCGAGAGCCTGGTCTCGTGTTGGCAATATGCTTTTTTTAAAGGCCTTATATGTTGTTTGAGCTGTCAGTTATGTTGTTTTGTTAAGAGGCTTTCGGCTAACTAATGACAGCCGCACGGGTGGATCGATCAGGTTAAGCTATGCTTGCCGCGGTTGGTCCGTGGATGGGTGACCATATTTACATACCAAGACTCCTCCGTGCCTCGGAAAGCACGTTAAGCCGCTGGTCCCACTCTCATTTTGTAGATTTTTGACAGTTGTTACGGGTCGTCAGAAGCCCGAAAGTCTGACAACTAGTCTTTCCAAGGGTGTCGTGTTAACCAGTAACTGGTCGCTCTATGTAAAATACTGGTATTCAGCTGCATCCGGTTAGACTGGAAGCCGACCCCAACATAGTTGGGAAAAAATTAGGCAGATGATCAAAGTCAAAGTATTTATTAGTGTGTTTTCTGGTGATACATTAGGTCTTATAGTTAGATTATGGTAACTCAAAAAACTACCCATACACTATTTAACATTAAAAGAGTTTTAAATCGATATTTCACATTAACAAAAATTTCAATATTTATAATCTAATTAATTTCTATGGTAAACATTTAGAATGCAATTAATTATTAAATAATAGATATTCAAAATCAATATTACACATTAAAAAAAATTCAATATTTATAATCCAATTCATTTCTATGATAAACATTTAGAATACAATTAATTATTATAATACATATTCAGAACACAATAAAAAAGCTTATATACATAATTATCATATCATTTATTACATTTTGTCAAGAAGGAATTCGTCAATGGTACGAGAATAGCAGCATTTCTCAATTAAAAAAATATTTAGTCTTCGTTTAAATTGTGTCAAGTTTAAATCTTTAATGTCATTTGGTATTTTATTAAATATTTTCGGAGCCATGCAGAGGATGCTTTTATGCATAAATGGGCGGTCTTTGAGGCTCTTAGACATAATTCGTGACGATATTCTTGCCTTGTCGATCTATAGCGTTGCTCTGAAGCTTTTTTAAACAGTTCACTATTTTTCTTGACGAACAATGCGGTCTTGTATATGTAAAGACAAGGTAATGTTAGTATTTTAAGAGATTTAAAATGCGGTTTGCAACTTTCCGTTGGTTTAATACTACTTATCGATCTAATGCACCTCTTCTGTGCTTTAAAAATGTTATTTTTCTCGCAGGAATTTGCCCAAAAAATTACTCCGTAACGTAATATGGAATCTACATAGCCATAATACGCAGCTACAACAACTGCCTGATTAACTATTTTCGTAAGTTTGTAGAGAGCAAAGGCGAACCTACTCAATTTTGTTATAAGAATTGATGCATGTTGCTCCCAAGTCAGTTTATAATCAATTGTCAAGCCTAGAAATTTTATATGCTGTACTTCTTCAATTCTGTTATCGTCAAAAGTTATATTTAATTCAGGAGTGGTCAATCTTTGTCGAAACTGCATAATTTTATTTAAATTATTATGTTCAAGCCAGTCAATTGATTGTTGCAATGCGTCTTTGATGTCACATTCATAGTTTATATTGATGATGTTGTTTGACCATCAGGGGACGGGGATCAACTCTTCAGTCTGATATGATCTCTAAGAAGGTATTTTAGAATGTAAATGCAAAAGGAAAATCAGAAACCAAGTAGGTAAGTGGCGTTTTGTAGTTTACATAGTGTGTGTTATAAATAATAATTATATTGTTGGTAACGGAAAGCGAGGTGACATCATAAAGAAGTCAAGCGATCAGCTGTCAACCGATGGAAGGTTTTAAAAGAAGCCGCGCGCTGCGGCAACGGTCTCTTTTATTGCATGGGCGGCGGCGCTCGGAACGGACGTGCTACCTGACCATTATAGCGTGCTTAGTTATTTTCAGGATATGTTTTGGTTCATGTACTGATTTATTCATTTTGGCTTGTGTAGTTTCATTTGATTAATAGTTACAGTGTTTCGTTTGATATTTTTATAATTTTTGTAAAGTGTGATTTTAAGGGATTAAAGAATGTTTAATTTTTTTAACTTATTTCACTTCTGATTTCTAACAATATAATATAATTATAATAATATAATAGTATCATATAATATAAACATTGAAAACCCATTCAAGAATATAATGGTTACTACTAAAATGTATTCAAAATACCTGCATAGCAAGAACCCGACATGCGACAATCCAACACCTGATCAGGTTCACTGCACTGTAACCACACAGTTGACTCCATAATTGGTCCACAACTGCATGGATCATTAAGTGGGCATCCAGTGTAATGCAATCGCCCGAAAAGCTCACTAATGTTACTGTATTAATTAAAACTAGTTCTATTACACTGGCGGCCAAGTTTGTTGTATCCAGTATTCGAATTTGGAATGCGCCGAGACCTAGGAATATCTTGACTAATATTGTAAAGGAGCTTGTTGTTATAAGTTCCAAATTTGTGTTTCTGGGAAGGAACTTGCTACTTGGTAGTTTGATTTTAAATTGGATGGTTCAAGTGGATGGTTCATTTAATTTAAAGTGAGGTACACGTTGCAATAACTCAAACTCGTTTATTTTGGAACACTATGCAAGATACTAAAGCAAGAAAAGGCAACAATCGCGTGCGTTACTCTCGCATCTTCCTACTCGTTCTCGCTTTGATTTGCATTATATTGAATATATAACATATTATATTATTATTATACGGCTGCCATTATATACTACCTACGTCAAAATAATTTCGACATCGTGAATAACATTACAACATTCATAAAATTTCTGAATGTATTCTCAGAATTCTGTATCGTGTCAATTAATTTTAAATGGTTCCCGTTGCTGGGAACTTATTTCTGAAACATACATTATGAAATATTTAAGTTGACGAAGAGTTTTTTACATACATATATAAACTCACGCCTTCTTCAGATGGGGGTAGGCAGAAGCTACAGAACGCCACCTGCCACGATCCTTACATACTCCTTTTGCGTCGTTTACGTTCATACATCTGGTCATACACGCACGCCGGTTGTGAGGGGTTTTTATGTAGAACAAAGGCGCTATTTCATTACTGCCTACAAGAACTGATGACGAAAGCAACGAGCAAAAAAAACCGGCCAAGTGCGAGTCGGACTCGCGCACGAAGGGTTCCGTACCATTATCTATAAAAACGGCAAAAAAGCACGTTTGTTGTATGGGAGCCTCCCTTAAATATTTGTTTTATTTTAATTATTTATTTTTAAAATGAATATATAGCTAAATATTCTGTGAATATTTCAAGCGTCTACCTGTTGCCATTATCAATATCGAGCAAAAAAAATCACGTTTGTTGTATGGGAGCCTCCTTAAATATTTATTTTATTCTGTTTTTTAGTATTTGTTGTTATAGCGGCAACAGAAATACATCATCTGAAAAATTTCAACCGTCTAACTATCACGGTTCATGAGATACAGCCTGGTGACAGACGGACATACAGACAGACAGACGGCGGAGCCTTAGTAATAGGGTTCCCGTTTTACCCTTTGGGTACGTAACCCTAAAAAGAAAGAAAAGACGCTAGCAGTAATAGAAAGTCGTAACATCTACTTGGTAAGATTCTTAAATTTATTGATACCGAATTTGAAAATGATTTTTCTCAAATCGAGCTTTTCAGAGTTTCAACTTCAAATGTCTGATAAAAAAAACGTGCTAGTTCGAATATTTTTTGAATCCTTATTATCTATTGACTATTCTCGATACCGAATTAAGTCTTAACTCAATACCCCACTGCTGGACCCTTTAAAAAAAAAAAAAAAGCTTGGACGCCCACAGTTTACCCTAATAATGTTTAGCCACAGATTTTGGTTCCGTCTGCACCTCACTTAATTCTCTAAAAGCAAATCCCAAAGACTAATTAAAGATGCTTTTCACGATCTTAAACCACACTACGTAGCCCGCAGCATAATTACAAATACGCTCGTTTTCATCCGTGACCTATTTTCTTGATTAAATCAGTGTATGTAAGACGGATGCTGGTCCGGCATTATTGCTAATTCAGATGATTTCCCTCGGTCTAATCAAGCAAGTGCTCTGAAGTGGTATGTTTATTAGCCAAGCTGCTATTTACTGAGTGTTGTAGACTGGCGTTTGTGTTTTGTTTTTGTGGTTCGAAGTTTTAATTTAAAAGCTGGGTGTTATTTTCCGTTTTCTGAATTGAGAATTTGAAGTTAAGACTTCTCAAACTTGACTTCAGCGTTACTTAATCCATTTGGCGCCGCCGTACTCAACTGAGTACGGCAATAAAATCGAGTGTAGTCACTAAGGTTAAGCTATAATTATTATTTTTCGGTTATATTAACAGGGAGTTAGTAGTTTATCAAAACAGAAACAACATAATTGACTACATTGAAAATTGGTGGCAATATGAGCATTCTAACTTAGTTGTAACAAAGTTTCTACGGGTAGCATACAAGTTTTTAATAACAAGCTATATTACAAAATTTATTTTTGGTGAGCATTGTTTATTCGCTTGTTATATATTCAATAACTAAATAGTAATTCAGACTGAAATACTACTGTATTTAGCAACGACACACTGAACTCCACTTACAATGGCCAAATTCATGTAGTTATTGTCCAAAGTATTCTTCCGGTATATAAAATAATTTTGAAACATTTCAACGTTTCTCACAAACGCCACAAAGACCTAATAGAAGATGTTCCCCACCCTGGAAGGTAGTGACAGTGATGCTGATTATGAGTTGCTATCATACCACTAGAACCCAGTGTCAAGACAAATCAATTAGGAGTCGACAAGGAGGTACATGGCTACTGCTTCTTCAGGGCAGGATCAACCTGTTATTACAGACATATTCAGGCGCAACCAAAATACAGTTCCAAGTTAGAACACCCATAGCCGTGATGATGAACCAGTGGCTGCAAAATGAGTTCGTCGACACGTAGAGTTGTAACTGAGGTCTATTTAGCGGCAGCAGAGGCGGAAGCGGAGATGATGAGCTTGGCTTCCGCGGACGCGGAGGTTAACGGAGGTGGAAGCGTAGGTGGGGAAAAATATCAATAATCATTTATTACCCGACTGCCCCAGAAGGAGGGTAATGTTTTTGATAAAATTAAATATACCTAATCATATTCAAAAAGTCTTTATTCAGAATAGGAATATTAGCAGTAAAGTTCTTAGTCCACTCCTACCCGCTTGCCCGCTGCACTAACTCAATTCTGACCATTTCGTGCGCAAGACTCAAACGCGCAGCGGCGCGTCGCCCAGTGTCACTCATGGCGCATTGACGTAACGTAAAAAAAACCTCCGTTATAACTCCGCAGAAAAGTTACGGAGGCGGAAGTGGAGGCGGAGGTTCGATTTCTTGCGGAAGTTCCGCACTTGCTGAGCCAGAGGCAAGGTTCCGCTACAACGCTACTCGACAGTATAATGCAGCTTTGTGTAGTTCAGGGGGAATCAAGTGGTGTTTATCTCCAAGATGGAAACAGCTAAGACCGATGGTCGATGAAGCAGACTAGTTCTCGGGCTTCAAAACGCGAAGCGGTCAGCGTAGCATGACATGTTCCTCAGTGATGACGGATCAATGAGCTTACACAGGTGGTCGAGACAGACTGGTCGTGGTAAATCTTGTCAAAAGCCTTTACCCAACAATGGACTGCGCTAGGCTGTATTGAGCGAGATAACTATGGCTATTGTAAATGCTTGGCTGACATAACGAGCAAGTGCTCGTTATATCCTAGTGATCATAGGAGTCAGCTATACAGCTCTAACGTAGCTTTGCATGTTAATTAATCACACTAATGTTATAAAGGCGAAAGTTTGTGAGTTAGTGTGTGTGTATGTTTGTTACTTCTTCACGCTCAAACGACTGGACCAATTTTGATAAAATTTTGTATGGAGGTAGCTGACACCCTGAGTTAAGGCTCCTTTTTGTCCCGATATTCTCACGGGATCGAGTCTTACGCGGGAGAAACCGCGGGGCACAGCTAGTATGACAAAAAAACAGCATTAGGCTCGACCATCGTCTTGGTTGGTCCAAGGCTTGCCTCAAGACGTGTAGAATATTATCCTCAAAAGCTAAAAGACAGTTGTTATGCATTATACGTCGCAAAATTGACAAAAAACATAATGTGTCCAAAAACAGTGTTACCGAAATTTGCTACTATAATCGTCCGTTAGGGGGCAGGCTCCTGCCCAATCTAGGGGGTCCAAATGCCTCCTGACCGAGGCTCTACGTGGGGATCGTGCGGTCCATGGCCCTTTACGGGGCACCGGTGTGGGCGCGTTCTTTAAGGCTGCGACCAGCCCGCCGATTGAACGCGTCCCAAAGGGTCATGGCCATCAGGCTGGTACGGGGTTACCGCACGGTCTCCCGTGAGGCGGCAGCGAGCCTCCTTGTCGGACTATCGCCATGGGATCTGGAGGCAAAAGTCCTTGCGCACATCTGGGAGTGTCGCGAGGAGGCGAAATGCCGGGGCGAAACTCCGCTGCTGCGAGAAATCACGGCACAGCGGACAGAGCTCCGGCGAGATCTCATGGCGACATGGAGAGTGCGATTGTCGCAACCCAGCGCTGGGCACGCCACTATTGCGGTGATAAGTCCCCTCTTTGAGGAGTGGCTAGAGAGGCACCACGGCATCCTCACCTTCCGCCTGACGCAGGTCCTCACCGGACATGGATGTTTCGGGAGGTTCCTGTTCAGAATAAAGCGGGAGGAAACGCCTGGGTGTCACCACTGTGTGGATCGCCCGGAGGACACGGTGTAGCATACGGTGGAGGTCTGCCCGGCTTGGGCGGAACACCGCCGTGTCCTCACGGAGGCGATCGGCGGCGGCGATCTCTCGCGTCCGGCCCTGGTTCAGGCCATGGTTCAGAGCGAGAGTGCATGGGAGGCGGTCACCTCCTTCTGCGAAGCAGTAATGCTCACAAAGGAGGAGGCGGAACGCGTGAGGGAGAGGCAGGGTTCGCGCCCTCACGCCCCTAGTCGCCGCAGGAGACGCCCTGGGCATCGGGAGTCGCAAGCCGATTTCCGGCCACCGTAGGCGCGGGCTTGCGGACGGTGAGCGATGGGTAGCTCGCCGTCCGATAAGGACCAGGCCCGGGTCGATGACGCGTTGTGTTCCACGCGCGCCTCAAAGAGACGTCAGCATGAATTGACGGGGTCCATTAGGGCCAATGTCTGCCAGGGTTGTGAGTTTGTCCGAAAGGGATATCGTGGCCCTCGCACACAGGCAAATGAAGGAACACTGGTGGGTTTTAGTCAGTAAACGTCTGACACGCCCTCCCGCTCCGCCCAGAGCGGTAGAAGTTATTTAATAATTACCCACCCAAAAAAAAAAAAAGGGGGCAGAATTATTTTCCCTCTTTTTTCCTACTTTTATATTTATTTGGTTAGTATAAGATAGGAAAATAAGCATTTATTAAATAAAATACATTTACTTTATGTTTGGCGGTTAATGGGTTATGGTGATTCCATAAATTAAATAAAAAACGTTTTTTGCAAAGAATTTTTAATTTCGCCGGCTTTCACCTTCAGTGCTAAAGTAAAGTTTGACAATTTCTCAACATAAAATTCTCAATTCAGAAAATGGGTTTTTGAGTTGTTTTTTATTTTCTTGGCTGGAGGAGAGGATATCGAGCTATCATCCTACGTGACGGCCGGGAAGGCGCGCTTTTCTTTTCACTTGACTTAGCACAGGAAGGGCATTGGTGCGTTCCACTAGAGCCCCGGAGCCCGGAACCCCTCGCACGTGCTTGGGACAGAAACTGTTAGAGTCTAAGGCCGAGATTAAACGTTACTTGACACATACTTAGGCTAAGCGTTATTCCTGTCACTGTCAGTCACAACAACAAATGCAAGTCAGAGACAGGGACATGCTACAGTTTGCTGAACGGTTCTGTCACAGTTATAACGGCTGTCATGAAAATCTGTAATTTTCACCAGTATTTGGCATTAAAGTGGATCCGCACGCGAAATTCAAATTTTCTTACGTCTTTTTGCAACTTTTATGAATGATTTTAATGATTCTAATTCTGTAATATTATATTATATTATATTCTAATCATATTTTATGGTCGCAAATCATATTTTGATCAAGATACAAACTTACAATGACCTACAAATGCGAAACACGTAAGAAAACTTGAATTTCACGGGCTGCCACTGCGGATGCCACCTCATCATGCTGAGATAGGGACCTTTTGGCCTCGTACAGGACTTTCTGTTTTTATGTTTATTTTTTACTTTGTTTTATTTTTGTTCTTTATGTTTCTATGAGTGTGTTTTAGTTTAATTTGTGATATGTGCGAGTCCCAATAAATGCTTTTTCTTTCATTTTTTCTTTCTTTAAGGAGTCAAAAAACGGGCTGTATTTGGACAGCCATTATTGTGTGACGGTTTACCGCTTTCTTAAGAAACCAAAGCCTAAATCAAAATACGAGCTAAGTAACGTTTATAGATTTCGGCCTAGAAAAGGATAAAGGTATCGATGAGGATTTCTCCAGAATTTATTTTTATTTTAAGCTTTGAGTTTTGTGTTTCATTTGGCATTTACATATTGTATTTAACATACACCTACAGCTATAAGGCAACTTGGTCTGCCTTTTTATTTCATTTTTACTCGATTCAGTATGTATGAATTCCAGTGCCGTGATTTAACTTCGTGGAAATTTTGTACCCAAGAAACTTTCAAAGGAAAAAAAAAATCAAGCCTTATATATCTACATAACGGGTGTACCTTAACATAGGCGAGAGTCACTAGTTCTTCCCGTTATTATGATATTTTTTACATACCTACTGGTTACGGAGGTTCCAACTTTATTGAACTAAAACTTCTTTACGCATGCTTGACTCTCGTCACGCATTCACCAGCTTACTCCCCAGTAAGCTGGTGAATGCGTGACGAGAGCGTTACGGAAGCGAGCGAACGGAAGTTGAGAGATATAAGTTAGTGAAGATAGAAAGAGAGTTATTTGTAAGTTGCACACTCGTTTTTTTACGTTATTTTTTTTGTTTATTTTAAATTTAAATACTCCCACGAGCTTTGTACTATTGCATGCACAGTGCAAAGCACAGTGTTTTTTGTACGTTATGTTGCGCACTACCGTAAACAGCGAATTTTCGCACCAAATAAAAGTCGTTTCCCAGCAAGTATTTTTGCACAAAGTTAGCTTAGTTTTGCTGCACAGAATACCGCTGTAGATCGCGGCTTCGTGAAGGTTTTGTTTTACGCTCTGTATAATTTTTTAAAGTCAAAGTCAAAATATTTATTTCAAATAGCGACATAAGGCACCTTTGAACGTCAAAATTTACAAAAAAAACGAATTGATTCTTGTTGCCCCTTCCAAAAGGTAGTTTCATAATATGGAGAAGAATGGGCAAGAAACTTCACCGTTACTCTTTTAAAAATGTTTTACAATATTTGGTTTAAGTACATTAATTATACAATTATATTATGTGAAGACGATGAACTTAGAATAAAATATATATCAGTACTATTGAAGGAAAGTAAACATTAATGTACAGAACCATCAACATAAGTGAAGCTCGAACACCCACCCTTCGATTTTTTATGTAAATTTTATTGGACTTAGGTTTAGTATCAGAATTGGATTGGAAAGAGGTTGCCTCTAGTAATATTAAGCATTCGTAAAAATCTGAGTAGATTACAATTACCCCATACAGTCTAAAAGGTTTTACGTAGAAACATTTTTTTAGTATTCTCAAAATTAGATTCGTTAACCTTTATTGCTTCGGAACTTTTTATTTCCAGTAACTAATTTCATTAAAAGGTTTTTTATTAGTTTCGACATCACTCATACAGAATGTAAAATATATTAAAAATGTTTTGTTTCAAATTCATGGTGTGGGTTTCGAACTTTTTTTTAAATTACAATAAAACATTATTAATTGCTAATGAAAACATACAGTGCATGATGAAATGAAACGATTATAGAATATGATATTTATTTAAACAAGACATTCTGTACACTCTTAGGCGTCAATGTTTTGGTCAAACTTACTTTAAAACAAGATGGCGCCAGCCATAGCTCATTTATTTTCCAAGAACTAATCATTATTGTAGCTGAAGCTCATTTGGATGTGAGCCATTGGGGTTCGAGTGCACCTCAAAAAAAATAACACGAATGGCAATCCACAATAATCCATACTAATGTTATAAATGCGAATCACTTGCTTAAAAAACGGTGAAGGAAAACATCATGAGGAAACCCTGAGAGATACTTCTCGACGGCATATGAAGCCAAGTCAGAGGTCCATGGGCGGCATATAAACTCTGACATGAGGTCCTAGACAAACCCGGGTCGACGACGCATTGTGTTCCACGCGCGCCTCAAAGAAATGTCAGCACCGACTGACGGGGTCCGTTAGGACCAATGCCTGCCAGGGTTGCGAGTTTGTCCGAAAGGGATATCGTGGCCCTGGCACACAGGCAACAGAAGGAACACGGGTGGTTTTTAGTCAGTAAAAGTCTGACACGCCATCCCGCTCCGCCCAGAGCGGGAGAAGTTATTTGATAATTTCGAAACAAAATTGTAATTGACAAAGTAACATTCGATTAGCGATGACGCTAGTAAAATCCCAAAAATGTGTAGGGTTAACATAAGCTTTAGAAATGTCACGGGATCATAGATCATCGAATAGAAATTAGCAAGACAATGTTATCATCATTCGATTGCATGAAACGAATCGACAGCGTCGAACGATAACTTCCTTAGAGATGGGTAGCCATGTGGCACTTTTTGACAAGCGTTGTCGCCTGCCAGCCAAACTTCGTTATTGTTGAAGCGATTGTAGATGCCATTTTTCTAGGCCCGCTGGTTAGTTACTAACCACACGAAAGAGAATGAAATAATCCGAAAGGAACACTATCTGTCTGCTAGCCTTTCACGCTTTAACGGCTGAACAGATTTTCATGAAAGGAGACTGGGTGAAAGCACACGTATAGACCATGAACTAGGACATAGAATACCTTTTATCCCGGTAGTAGGTACGCGGCCATGGGATAATTTCCGTCCTCTACGCGGGTGTAGCCGCGGGCAAAAAAGCTGATACTTTATCCACACCGTTGACCTATAATGTACTTCGTAGTACATAATATCTCAATGATACATACAGCGTACTGTCAAAGTCACTTGGACATTGCTTGCTGATGGTAGATATTTAAATATAGAAGATGTACCGGTATATCATGTATATCGAGAAACAAAAGACAATCCTATAAATAAAAGACCAGCCGGTATTCGAACATAAATCGCGAAGACCAACCGCCGCCCCGGTTGGTACTCTACAATAATTATTATGAGAAGTCTGTTGTCGACTACCCGTGGACTGTAATATTAATTTTAAGTAGCAACCGACGTTATATTTGCAAGCTAAATATTACCTTGGCAATTGTTTTGTGTGAAATATTGCCTCGCAAATATACTTTAATTTACTGCTATATTTGGAGAGAAATGGTTCTGTTTTGGTTGGAAATAGAAAAGGACAATTTTTGGGTGTTGTAAGTGATTATATTAGGGCTTCTACCGGATTATTCCACGTTGTACTTTGCCCCACCAACCTGTCACACTAGTGGGACAAAGTTGACTGTTGACAACTTTATTAAATCTATGCTTGACGTTGATATGAAAATTTTATAAATATGTCGGATCGTCAGGATTTACTCTGTTAGATTCAGACATCATGTGGGTATAAGGTGGGTTTCGTGCAATGAAAACACACTGGGTACGAATGTACGATACACAGCGTTTATTAAAATCACAAATTCACACAATCACTACAAATTACAATTACCACAATAACTGAGCACAACAAAACGTAGGACAGTTCCAAAACGCGTCTTCACAGCTCGATCCCCAGATAAGGAATTGCGCTGACTTGGCGCGTTCTCCTCAACCTCGTAACCGACCGGAAACGCTCCGACTCTGTCAAAGTGCGCTAATTCTAGTCTTGATAGTTGCCGCTAGGTGGCGCACCTTGTCTTGTTGTAAACACTAAACGCCGGATGCGACATATAATAATATAATTTATTTTATACCTTCTTATTGTAATGAAACACGTTTTCAGTACGAATATTTCTGTATTTATATTCTTGCACACATACAAACTTGGTATATAGCAATATTTAACGAACTATTTAATTAGGTACTCAATATCATATCAGTATAGACTTTAGATTTCTTGAAGACAACCTTTAGGTTCCGTTGAGCTCTTAAGTATTGAGTTGAGCTGCATGATTACTGACAAATATTTGAACTGATTGGACAGGTCCACTCAAAATGTGGTTCTTTCCTCAAAAGGCCATTTCAGACACGGATCTACATGGTCCTCATATGATCTAACCAAGATTATGTCTGGACTTTAAAAGAGACTTTGACCCCTGAGTTTGTATCGCCATTTCTTCTCAGGGGTAGTCAGATAAGAAATGTCGACTACATCTAGCTTATTTTTTATTTTTTTATATGACGTGTTAAAGTGATTCCTTTATCCTATTTACAGAATAAACGATTTCATTTCATTTCCGAGGCTCGAAGAGAATTGACTTATCAACTACCTACGTGACGCCCCAAATATCATGTTTTCATTGTATTATCACACTAATATTATAAAAGCGAAAGTTTGTGATTGTGTGTGTGTGTATGTTTGTTACTTCTTCACGCTCAAACGGCTGGACTAATTTTGATAAAATTTTGTATGGAGCTACCTGACACCCTGAATAAAGACATTACTTTACTTTTTACTTTACGTTACTTTTTATCTCGATATTCCCACGGAATCGAGACTTACGCGGGTGAAACCGCGGGCCGCAGCTAGTGTTAAATAAACCAGTACATTTACCGTAAATTCATGACTAACCTGATACAAAAATAATTTTAGACAAATCACATACTTTCAATTTCTTATTCATTATTTACAATCACTACAAATCTTATTAATTTTTGGAAATCATGACAATATTAGGTAATAATATTGGAATTACCGATACGTAAAATATAGTCAGTTAACCAGGAGTTCTCTTAAACCGTTAACACCTGATCATGCATAATATAAATTTTCACGATCCTTCTCAATTTACGCGGAAGCCTTTGTTTTGCAGTGGGTAAATACTATTATACCATACAGTCTGGCTGGCGTTGAGAAAATGCGTTCTTAACACCCGTCAGTTTTATACAATGAATATGTGTTTTGCAAATTTGATACTTTTAGTTACTAGGAATTGTCAAATTGACAGGTGTCAGGAACGAACTCTCTCGACTTTAGTCAGATACATGAGACTATCCTATCAAATACCACCTTATATTAAGTGGTATCTGTAAAACCTTGCAGATCACGTCTTTCTGACGTGTCATTGAATTGCACCATAATTTATCTATATTTTATTAATAGGGAAGTAATAAAAAAACGACACCAATTCACTTAAAACAGGTCGTGCATGCCGTTACGTCGTGCCATCGTGCTATATATACTCCATTTAAATGTATTACCAACCATTAAGGGACGGACAACATCGTAAGAAGACCCCAACATTAATAATAAATTGTAAACGTGTGTGAGCATGTGTGAAGCTGCCCTTACGTAGCTGGGCCTGCATTACCGGTATGAAACATAAAAACATTCAAGTTTAGAACATCGTGACTGACATTTTAGAAGTGTGCCACGATTTCTTAAAAAAAACCGGCCAAGTGCGAGTCGGACTCCCGCACGAAGGGTTCCGTACCATTATCTATAAAAATGGCAAAAAATCACGTTTGTTGTATGGGAGCCCCCCTTAAATATTTGTTTTATTTTAATTTAATTATTTATTTTTAAAGTGAATATACAACTAAATATTCTGCGAATATTTCAAGCGTGTACCTGTTGCCGTTATCAATATCGAGCAAAAACGAGCAAAAAAATCACGTTTGTTGTATGGGACTCCCCTTAAATATTTATTTTATTCTACTTTTTTTGTATTTGTTGTTACAGCAGCAAAAGAAAAACATCATCTGTAAAAATATCAACTGTCTAGCTATCACGGTTCATGCGATACAGCCTGGTGACAGACGGGCAGACAGGCAGTCTGACGGCGGAGAATTAGTGGACTGAGGAAGCTTCTCACGATCTGCTAGACGTATGTGGAGGTGCACGGCCTTAAATACAATTTAAAAAAAAGTGAGGTGTTAGTGTTTACGGCACCTAAACAACAGCCCCGTCGTGTACCTCCAGTATATCTCAACGGCGCGCGGCGTTGAACTGAATGTGGTAACTCAATTTAAATACTTGGGTCATGTTGTCACCAGTGACCTACGTGATGATGGGGACATAGAACGCGAGCAATATGCTCGCCCGTAGGTTTGCTCGCTGCACGGCATACGTCAAAGTCAGTTTATTTAAAGCGTTATGTCAGTCCTTCTACACGAGCGGCCTATGGGTGTCATATACGAGCCGAGCCTACAACGTCCTGCGCGTGCAATACCTTCAGGATGCTGTTGCGGTTGCCGCGACGTTGCAGTGCGTCGGGAAAGTTTGCTGAAGCACGTACGGATGGCTTTCACGCCATCATGCGTAAGAAAGCGGCTTCCTTACTGCAACGTTTGCGTAGCACTCGGAACGGCATCCTGAAAATGATTGTTAGCAGAGTGGACTGCCCCATCCAAAGGCACTGGGTAGAATTAGGTATAGGATTATGTTAAATAGAATTAAGTACTAACAACAATAACATAGCATGTAAGCACAGTTTGTTTTAACCACTAACTACGTATGGACTGCTTAGGTCTGAAATAAAGATATTTTATTTTTATTAATTTTTTTAATAGGGTTCCCGTTTTACCCTTTGGGTACGGAACCCTAAAAAAGTATACGTAACTTTTTTCAATCTTTTGTAACCACCACATTTTATGCAGATAAACGATTTTGATTTTTTAACAATTATAAATATAGGTACTAAATATAATTATTTCGTATCTCTGTGTGTACATAAATAATAAAATAAATTTAATATGGTGAAGATTGATCTGATTTTACACAGCAATTATAATCCTAATTACAATCACAGTTGATAGACCGATGTTTTCATAGCACTTAACAAACTTAACTGATTGGTATATTAAAACTTGTTGATCACGAATGACCTAAAAGCAGTTCAAACTAAATCAGTACTTTTTACCAACTTTGGTTAACAAAAACATAATAACAATCATAAAAAGGTCAAGTTGCTTACAAGCAACTTGACCTTTTTAGGATTGTTATTATGTCATTAAAATAATAAACTTTACTTCTACGAAAAATATGAACAGAAAGTTACAGAATATTCTTGTGTGAGTGACCGGTGATTGGCTGTAACCATCCCAACTTCCTAACTTTATCCTAACTAATATTATAAATGCGAGTGAGTTTGTTTGATTGTTACAATTACATGCTAAAACGGCTGAAGGGATTTGACCTTGACCTGGAGAAGGACGTAGGCTACTTTTCATACTGGATCATAGCCAAAGTCGCAGCCAACAGCTAGTAAATATATATTCGGTACTGGCCACTAACACAGAGAAATCTAAATTCAAATGCGGCGACAAATGGCGTATGTCCATTTAGCGGGTGCTTATGTCAAATGAGTTTCGTTGAAATGTTTCGTTTCAGTCTAGACCGCATTGGGAGCATTTCAACAGAATATTTATATTATCTTTTGTACATTCTTCATCGTTGGTCAAGTGGTCATAAGCGCTACTTCTGAGCATGAGGTCCTGGGTTAGATTCCCGGGTAGAGCAAAAAGTCATTGGGTTTTTCCATCTGGAATTTTTCAGTAGCAGCCCGGAGTCTGGATGTATGCCCGGTTGATGTCAATAATAGGCTCGCCCCCTGTTACATGGGACCTAAACATAACTGGAAAAGTGAGTGTACGAACACCCATTCACAGAATTCGAAAAAAATGTATTGCAAGCAAGCAAAAGGGACCATTAAAAAAAAAAAAAAAAATGCCAATCGAGCCTGTTTCATAAAAGATTTTTTTTTTCGAAATCTGTAAAAGGGGATCAATATTACTCAAAAAAATAAGGACCGTTTTCCTGTAGCTACAATGGTTAAAGTATGTACCTGCCGTCACTGCCCCATCTCAAAAATCCGCCCTGTATATAAACAACGGCTGTACTCACCGGCTTGAGATAGGCTTGTTTGTTAGTCACCAATGACTTAAAATCGGTTCGAACTGGATCCGAAGGTACTTATCACCAACATTTGTTTAAAAACATAATTAAGCGGAGAAAGGTCGACATGCTCGTGTCAATATTATAAACATTGTAGAGAAATAACCGGTTAAATTCAGTTTGTTATAATGTCAGTGTCCCAGATAATTTTTATAGGTTTGATAGTAATAAATAAGACATAACATCACGCCTGTAATCCCCGAAGGGTTGGGAAATGGTGTACCCCCACATTTCGCTAGTTATGTTTAAGTCCCATGTAATAGGGGGCGAGCCTATTGCCCTCAACCTGGTACAAATCCAGACTGCAGAGTGCAGGCTGCTACTGAGAAATTCCAGATGGAAAAACCCAATGACCCTTTGCCCGACCCGCAAATCGAAAAATAAGACCTTGTAAACTATTCAAAGATTTCTGCAAATTAATTTTCTATTTTAGTATCAATGAAAAGTAATTTGTAAGAAAAACATGTCCATAAAAAAAACTATTTAATTTAGTTAGTTACTAACTAAATTAAATTGTTTTTTTTTTCAATAAAATGTTTCAGTAAACATTAGAATATTTTCATGAATATTTGTCGTATCTACGCAGCATTGGAATCCCATCAACCACAACCAAAATTAACATATTTTATGGGATGTTCTTCATCACACTTGGCAGACGTACCTACCTACTTATTTGAGATCACGGTATGTAGCTACAGAAAGACAAGAGGATTACGGTTATCTCCTAGAAGTAAGCTTTAAAAGAGGGGTCTTCAACCTTTATGAAGTCAAGGGCCGAGAATACTTTGATTTTGGTTCGGCGGGTCGCAACACAAGGGAAATTGATGGTGTTCCATTTTAAACTTATAAGTAGGTAAGTAATTAAAAAAACAACAATCATTGCAGTTATCGAATAGGTATTTAATTTTACAAGGCTACAAAACAGGAAATGATCCTAATAAAATTCAATCAATGAGATGTTTGACATTGTTTACTAATAACTAATTTATCAATATCTGCCCCAATAGTGGTTGTTGCAATTCTCAAACCTTTTTCGCACGTTAGTGTAACTGTCTATTTTGTTTTCATTTCTAGACATGATTAGTAATAAATAAATAAAATTTTGCCAAGCTATTGCCGGGCCCTCATGGAAGCTACCGCGGGCCACAGGCGGTCGGGGCCAACGGGGACAACCTTTGCTTTAAAATGAAGTTTACGAAGACTATGGGTGGAGAGGAAGCTTATTAGCTTATAGCTAAGTTTATAATGCTATTCATATTTTATAATTTCTTATCGAAATCGTAATCAGTCAGCAAGGTAAGTAGCATTGCGTCTATGTCACTAGTTATATAACCCTACGATGGTATATTTTTAACCGACGTCCAAAAAGGAGGAGGTTATATGTTCGGCTGTATGTTTGTTTTTTTTTTTATGTATGTTCACCGATTACTCCGTCAATTGTGGACGGATTTTGAAAATTCTTTTTTTGTTTGGAAGGGTATGCTCCCGAGGTGGTCCCATTGCCACCGAATCAAAATCTGATGAGGGAATCCCATGGAAATCGAGGGAAATCCTCAAGTTCAGCCACAGAACATAAATAAAAACTTTTTACAAAAAAAAAACAACCGACTTCCAAAAAAAACACTACAAAGTGAAAAATAACTTTAATTTCGGAAGTCGGTGGCAAAAAACTAAAATACAGCACCAAAGCCACCGACTTCCGAAATTAAAGTTATTTTTCACTTTGTAGTGTTTTTTTTGGAAGTCGGTTGTTTTTTTTTTGTAAAAAGTTTTTATTTTATAACAGTAACTTCTTCTAGATGTTTTAAATAATCAATTGAATCCTAACCAATATTATGAATGCGAAAGTGAGTTTGTTTGTTACGTTGGGTTTTTTAGTATATCAATGCGTTTTCACGCTGAAACGGCTGAACGGATTTGGATGAAAGGATGGTGCCACAAAATGTATGGAAACTACAATAGGATTAAACGATATATCTGTGGCACCCCTTTAGCATGGGTGACTAAGTTTAAGTACTTGGGTCATTGGGTCACTGATGATCTTAAGGATAATATGGATATAGAGAGGGAGCGCAGCTCGTTAGCTGTTCGATGTAACATGCTGGTTCGAAGATTTGCATGTTGTAAAAATTAAGTTAAATCTTTTCAAAGCTTTTTGTCAATCTTTCTACACGTGCAGTCTTTGGCCCCGTTTTACGCAGAGGACATACACCGATCTGCACGTCCAATATAATAACGCGTTTAGGATACTGTTGGGGCTGTCGTGGCGTTGTAGTGCGTCCACAATGTTTGTGCCTTAATAAGAAAAAGGACCGCCTCCATAGCCGGCCGGCTGCGCGGCACCACCAACAGTATCCTGAGCGTGTTCTTAGATCGGTAGGGTTCCCACTATGCTGCGCCACTGGGTAAGAATTCATACTAGTTGATATTCGATGTTATCTAACAATAGTTTTAAGTTATTTTGTTGATACTAATACTGTGGACTCATTGTCTGAAATAAAGAATTTGAATTTGAATATCATTAGAAAGGTATTAAGATTTAGTAAAAGAATTCGAATGGCTTTTGTCTTGGTTCCTTGTCCGATCGGAGTTATACAGAGTGGAAATTGAGACGAGACAGTAAGGGAAGCCACCTTAACTGTTGTAGCTACAGAAAAAGTACTTATGGGAGTGTCCTTAACTTCTTGAGCTATCGCTAACTGCAGTCACAGATTTTGGAATAAGAATAAGGAATGGAATAAGGCGACATAGTAGCTTCTATTCAGTTTAGAGCTATCCAACGATGTACACATGGTTATTGGAGGGGCGTACCAAAATGGGCATCATCCTTTGGCACATGGGCAGACCATGAATCCTAGATCGCAGAAGAAGACTCTTCTGCGATTTTTTTATTTTTTCGATTTTCTCATTCTTCTACCCAAAAAACGGGAAACAGCTAGTATTTTATAAGAGAAACTTGTTCTTCTAAAAGTTTTAAATAAACAATTGAATACATTCCATAAAATTATTGACACTCAAAATTACAAACACTAGTAGAATTTATAAAAGATTTATTCGTAACGAGCCGTGTTTCTGATGCCGATGGGATTTTTCATATGCCGAAATGGCAAAAATCCACACAAACTCTCATCCCCTATTTATTAGGTTAGCGATCGCAGTATGGTTTTAAAATGCATAGAGAACACTGCTGCCCATTCACTAGTAAGTCCCTTAGTCGCCTTTTAAGACACCCACTGGAAGATATAGGATGGTGCTATTATTTACGTCCGGCAACACACGGCATCATTTTTTTAATAAATAGACAACTTTATTAATGTTTTTTCCACGAAAAAGACTGTTGAAATCGTATCCATTCGAGATAAAATCTTCCTCTGTCTCAGTATCTCATTTCTGTCCGATACCTCCTCCAGTAAACTACAAGAGTACTTGTACCTTGAAAGTTACTAGGCCAGCAGAGATATCAAGTAGTCAGCTATCTGAGCAATGTTCGATACTTTAACACCGAACCGGGTTGTACTAGTTCGGTTATCGGGGGCCGGAACTGATTGTATATCTCGTTTGTAATAATAAAGGGGGAATATTTTTGTTGTATTTATTTAACCATTTATGTACACACATATATAAACATACACGCGACTGCTGAGCATGAGGTCCTGGGTTCGATTCCCAGATCGGGCAAAGTGTTATTTTACCGTACCCGAGCAGGGTGAGAACCTTCGGATCAACATACACGTATGAATTACATCGAACTGCTAATATTCTTCGCTCCCGCTAGATTGTCCTTCAAATCTTCCGCTACAATTTGCCCTAGATATTTAAACCGAAGAACGCTGGGAAGCTCTCTGCGCTTTTATAGGCGGCCTTAAAGGTAATAAACTGACTTTGTTCACAACTGAGTTTAAAAAACTAAATAAAAAAAAAGATCTACTTACAGAAATAAGTATCACTTCTCCCTTTAATCCATCCAAAGGTTGTCTGTAAAAGATCGCTTTTAGCGATAAGACCGCCCATTGTGTCATACTATGTAAAATTTCAACATTTATATCTGTAACTTTTATGGTGTACATAATAAAGAGTATTCTATTCTATTCTATCACTTCATGTAATTACTTTGACTAATCTGGATATTTTTCAATTACTCTTTGGAATGAGGTTCGCAAACGCTAGGAAAATCCTGTGTTTTTCTATAACCAAGGTTGCATAAGATGGCACAGGAGACGCCGTCGTGCCACCACTGTGGCGCGGCGGAGGACACGGCGCAGCACACCCTCGAGGTGTGCCCGTCGTCGTCCGAGCCGCGCCACAGTCTGAATGCGGTGATTGGATTGGACCTCTCACTCCCCGGCTTGGTTAACGCCATGCTGAGGGATGAGGGGTCCTGGGCGGCAGTCGCCTCCTTCTGCGAACACGTCATGTCCCAGAAGGAGGCGGCAGAGCGCACGCGGGAGGACGATCCTGCCGCGGCGCCGCTCCGAAGGCGGAGGAGGGGTCGAAGAAGACGTCAGTTTGAACGTCATCTCCGACTCCTCCCAGGTGGAGGCCAGCAGGCAACGGGTGCGGGGGCACCCTTACCTGTATTGCACAGGCCTTCACCAGTGTCGGACGGGAATGGCCAGGTGTTCCCGGCCATTCCCGTAGCCCCCCAGTAACGGGGGGCATGAGGGGCCCACCAGCTAGGCGGGCATGCGGCCGGGAGGGTTGTGGAAGAAAAGGCTGAGCCGTTATCCCATGGCCCTCCCAACACGGCGATGTGGGAACACCGCTGAGTTTTAGTGGGTATACTGTAGTGACAGGAGTCCCACATACCCCGACTCGTCCCCCACGAGCGGGCATGCGTAATGCATTTCTCAGCGTGAAAAAAAAAAAAAAAAAAGGAGTAGATGATGCCTCTGGAAAGCTGAGCTAATGAAATTTTCTCGGATTGGATAAGAAGAACTTGAAGCAATGAAACTTGACTGGGCCTGCAAAGAAAATAGACAAATGCGCTTTTATAATTTCTAACCTCACGATATTATCGTGGACGTCTACGTTCACGTCCATAAAATATAGGTACGTAAAAACGTGCACGATATAACGTTATCATGGACGGTAATTTAAAAGCGTGTTCATAATTGTCCATACATTTCACTACAATAAGTTAATCTGATGCCGTTGACGTTCACTGTAATATCGTCACGTTACAAATTATAAAAGCACACGTTATGACCAAACATTACATGAAGATTCTCATTGCAAATTCAATAAAACAAAAACAAAACGAAATGAAACGTGCTCATAACACCAAAAACAAAAAAGCGTCTCTCAAAAATTGCAAGTAATAAACATTCAAAAAGTGTTCGAACACTAAATTCGGAGCTAACCATTAACGTTGCAAACGGTATCACAACAAATCTGCCGCCGCGGCGATATTTCACTGCTTAATTTCTATTGCTGGCCCCCATTGATTTTATAAATTCGCTTTCCCCACTGAGAATTTAATGAAAAACGTGCGTAGAAAGTTTTCGCTCCATTACCTACTTCGCGCGGTTATTAATGACAGGGGCCGGTATTCTGCTCACCTACTTTGATAGATGGGCCCATTCGTCTGGTCGAATGCAAACAAAGGAGGTGTGTTCTAAACAGTTAAAATGTGTAGTTGGGACGTTTAACTAATCATTTTGTTTTATTAGGTATGGTAGAGGAAGTTTTAGTGCGGAAATGGAGGGGTATAGGAAATTAAAGTTTATGTGTTCGGGCTAAGGCTGAATTTTGTCAAATAGTATATTTTGTGAACAAAACAAACACATCACTCTTGTATTAAAAAATTAAGTTATTAAGAAAGAGAGAAAATAAAGAAAAATAGATTTATTTGTCACAGAAACATGTGCACGTACAAAGATATGATAATTTTAATAAAAAACGAAACAATACAGATTTATACGAACACAGAATATAAATAGTCGGCAGCTGAACTTCATGACTGTTAGAAGAAGGCTTCCACTCAGCATGATGCTGTGCTAGACCCACAGCAGAGCGCTGATTTTCAGTGGTCACCCGAAAACGACGTACGGAAATCAAGTCAGGTTTAAATATTACTTACAGATTAGAAAAAAATGGGTAATAAAGTAAAATAAAATAAACAGTACTCATTATATAGTATAACTTCTTATACAACTAATAAGATCAATAAATACTATAAAATAACATAAAAAATATTTTTAGACATAAAGATTTGACATGGTTAAATGTTATTATCAGCCTTTTTTTTTGGGTGGGAAATGATCAAATAACTTCTCCCGCTCTGGGTAGAGCGGGAGGGCGTGTCAGACTTTTACTGACTAAAACCCACCCGTGTTCCTTCAGATGCCTTTCGGACAAACTCTGGATTACAAAAAAGAACTAACTTTAATGTGTAAGCAGCACGTGTAGGTCGTGAACTTAGCGAGGGCGTAGCAGATTCGTAGCAAGGGCGTAGCAGATCCGTAGCGGATGCGTATCTTCAATGATGATAGATTTATCTCTAGTTGGGACTTCAGTAACCTCGTTTGGAAAAAAAAATATTCTATCTAAAACCATAATATGAAACTTCGACGCAGTAAAAATACTAGAACTCAGAGGAGAAAATAAAACTATTAATAAATCTGACTATGTGCCTAGTAACTAAATAATTTTTACCGTTAGCTATCAGTAAATCACGAGATTCGACGGTTAATCTTAGGATTTACCGGTGTCCGGGATTTTTCGGAATAATATAAATAAAAATATCGTACAACATTTCGCTTATATCCCAGATGATTCCAGAAAGGTTTTATTACTTCTTCAATATTAATAGCACAATTTGATGTTACGGATAAAAATAAATATAATTTTAGGAAAAATTTCTGTTTTGACCAGGACGGCTAGGCAACTAGTTGTTGGAAGTTTATTCCTAATCAATGTTTTCAACAGAATCGATAGATGAGGATGGAATGGGGAGAGGCCTTTATCCAGGAACGACGCAGTTCAGGCTAAAAATATAATATTGTATTCCTATGTATTTTATATAATTACTAGCTTCTGCCCGCGACTTCGTTCGGGTGGAAGTCGTTAGATACCACAATATACTTAAATAACAGCTACATTTTTTATGGAAAACGGCCACGTTGGTCTAGTATAATTATGTATGGTATTTTTTTACACTGACGACTCAAAATGTTTATTCAGTCCATCCAAATGTTGCCTAGAAGAGATCGCCTTGAGCGATAAGACCGCCCACTGTAGCTAAATAGTAACTAGTTTTAAATATGTTTAATCATTTTGTTTAATCCGATGTTACAATAAATAATAAAAATTAGATTTTTTTAAATTGAAATATCTAACAAGATATTTGAAATTTTTGTATGCATAGATCAAAAAACCCAGCACACGATGACCTATATAGCCTCATAGTTCATAAAACGAATCAATCAAAAGCCGCCATATTTCAATCACGCTCAAATATAAAACAATTTTAGTACCATCGACCTTATAGAACGGCAAACAAAGAACTTGGAAGATACTCTTTGTTTGAAGGTAAGAAGGTAAGCCGATCGATAGCAAGTAGTGATTGATGAAATACAAATTATCAATGAGTATCGAACCGACCTGTAAGTGGTTCTTGAAATTAGTTTCGAAATAACCACTATTATGTCTGAAAACTAAAATCATTAGAAGACGATTTTGGTTGAGATTGTGTTAGTTTGAAATATATATTTGAGCATTTTGGTTATTTGGGACTGTGGCTTTTCAAAGCCATACTTGGGGATCTATTCACTATGGTATTTCGTGAATTTTTTTTTTCGACTTTTCATTCATTATTAATCGATAAAGTACTTACTGTTTTACTAAATGTTCATTTATGTAATTACTATCTTTATCGTAGGTCTTACAAATCATTTTTGTGTCATGGTTTTAATTTTGTGTAACTTTGTAGGGTTAATATAACCCATTCCTGAAATAAATTAAATATTTTTTATTATTTGTTAATCTTTGCATTTTTCAGCAGCATTAATTGCAATTGACGAATTGACTATCCTAACTAATGTATTTGACGGCGCAGCAAGTGGCGCTGTCTATTTTTGTTACGAAGTTACTAGAATCACCGAAAAGATCGCATAAGAGTGACACTGGCTACTGACAGTCGCTCTAGCAGAGCGTCGCATCAGTGGTTGCGTGGCGGATGTCTTCTGATGGCAGAAATGTCAGGGAAGCCGCTGTCGTACCACGTCTATGACGAACTATTCCGGCAAAATTCTGATGATATTGAAGCTGCTGAACTACTAATACGATGATTAGTTCTAGTAAAGGGTATCCTGCGCCTATATATATTTATTATAAGTGCGACAGCGAGTTTGTTTGTTACGCTTTCATGCTAAAACGGCTGAACGAATATCGATTTTGAAAGAAGAAATTTGGCAAATGGGTTAGGACATAGGTTATTTTTATCCCGATGTTCCCACAGGATTGAGACTTATGCGGGTGAGATCGCGGGCCGCAGCTAGTTCCTTATTTCAGCCATATTTCTGTTAGTCAGACACAGAAGTTGGTAGTCTTGAACATGGCACGCGACGAGATTCATCACTCTATTTATTCTCCAATTATCGATATTTTTATTATTATGTACAAAAATTTGAAAATTTGAGAATACTGAATATAACCTTGGTTAAAAGTTCAGTGTATTTAAAACAACATTTCTATCGTAGAAGAGATGAATAGATTTTAAAAGTCACACAGTCGGCTTTTCTTATAATGCATCTGTAAGCGCTTCTTCCAAGTTTGTCGCAGTAACTTGGTTGATATTTAGTATTAGCTCAAGGTGCCTTTGTCTCATGCAAGTTTGAGAGCAGTTCACAATCTATTGGTTTGCGATGGAAAGTTTATAAACTATATAAAAATAATGCATTAAATTGTAAATGGTTTGTTGCAGTCACAATTTTTCGATAGTTTATAATCTCGCTAGATAGATGATCTTCAAAGTTCCATTTGACTTGTTCATTCATTTGTATCCGAACCGTATGAGAGATTTCGTGTTGAAATCAAAGGTTTTCAACAAATAAATAACCTAAATGAAGCTCCACTCAGTTTTTTCCCAGAAAAGTTAATAAAGTCAAAAGCACATAGATACGTAGGTAGGTACGTTGTTTTTTCAAGTCTGTATTAGAAATTCAGATGTCTTTTTTTTTATTTTTTGGTTGGGAAATTGTAAAATAACTTCTCCCGCTCTGGGCGGAGCGAGAGGGCGTGTCAGACTTTTACTGACTAAAACCCACCCGTGTTCCTTCCGTTGCCTGTGTGCCAGGGCCAAGATATCCCTTTTGGACAAACTCGCAACCCTGGCAGGCGGACCCCGTCCGTTGGTGCTGACATCTCTTTGAGGCGCGCGAGGAACACAAAGCGCCGTTGGTCCGTCCTGGTCCTTATCGGACAGCGATGGATACATCGCTCACCGTCCGCAAGGCCGCGCCTACGGTGGCCGGAAATCGGTCTGCGACTCCAGACGCCTGGGGCGTCTCCTGCGGCGACTAGGGGCGCGAGGGCGCGAACCTTGCCTCACCCTCACACGTTCCACCTCCTCCTTCGCTAGCCTTACTGCTTCGCAGAAGGAGGTGACGGCCTACCATGCACTCTCCCTCAGAATCATGGCGTGAACCAGAGCCGGACGTGTGACATCGCCGCCGCCGATCGCCTCCATGAGGACACGGAGCCGGGCAGACCTCCACCATATGATTCACCGTGTCCTCCAGGTGATCCACGCAGTGGTTACACCCGGGCGTTTTCTCTCGCTTTATCCTGAACAGGAACCTCCCGATACAACCGTGTCCGGTGAGGACCTGCGTCAGGCGGAAAGTTGGGACGCCGTAGCGCCTCTCTAGCCACTCCTCAAAGAGGGGACTTATCGCCACAATTGTGGCGTGCCCAGCGCTGGGTTGCGGCAATCGCACTCTCCATGACGCCATGAGATACCGCCGGAGCTGTCTGCTGTGCCGTGATTTCTAGCGGCAGCGGAGTTTCGCCCTAACGTTTCGCCTCCTCGCACCACTCCCAGATGTGCGCGAGGACTTTTGCCTCCAGATCCCACGGCGGTAGCCCGGCAAGGAGGCTTGCTGCCTCACGAGAGACCGTGCGGTGACCCTGTACCAGCCACCATCAGATGTCTGTAACTCCGTTCTTGAACTACTTTAGTAGTGGGTATAGTGACCATAATAAACTTTGCAGTATCTATATCATCATCATTTTAACCGGAACAGGTCTGCTGCTAGAAATAATATTATGTTGGCTTCCCCCAAGAATTTACCTACAAAAACATTATTGAAATAGGCTATAGGCTGCGAATCAGTACTTTTTAAACGTCAAACTTAAATAAGATCCCGTAAAATGTCCGCCCTTCACCACTTCTTAGGGTGTTACCACACCAAACGATCCATCGATCGACATCGGTTGACATTGTTCGATGGTGTTGGATTGGACTAATCGATTCTACCAGCGATCGATGCCGTGGAAGAAGAAGTGGCGCAACCTGGCACAACAAACTCCCCAGTTAACACTAATTTGTCATTATAGACAATTGTAACGCACTGGCTGATTGTTGTAAAACCTGTATTTTGTTATTCACGAGAAATGTAGAAGATTTAAATACTATTATTATGAAAACTCCTCATAATATTTTGCTGATTTGGAATAATAAATATACCAAGTAAGAAAAATATTGTGAGGAAACCCAACCTGTCTTGAGCAAGCATAGTGATCAATACTACTGCCTTCTCTGTATGAAAAGAAACTCTCGGCATGCAGTATGACAATACTAGGCTGGTATTATTATTTTATCGTCGCGTATCCCTCAGTGTTTGAAGACTAAGGTCATCAATCAATGCGTCCTGCCCGTCATGACATCATCATCATCTTTTCAGCGATCAACCCACTGCTGGGTACAGCCACCCCATTTTTTCATCCAGGTGTTTCCCGCAACTTTGACGATATCATCAACCCAACGCGCTTTTAGACGGCCCTGGTTTTCTATGGCCTAACCTTGGCCACCATTCGGTCACAGGTTTAATCCGTCGGTCATCTCCGTGTCTAACTAGATGTCCTGCCCACCTCCACTTGAGGCGCATTGTCCTGACCCCAACGTCGTGGACTTTCGACCGATGACAGATTTCAGTTTGACGTACTCGGTCTATTAGGGTTATGCGAAGCATGGTTCATCATCGTCATGACATACGTCGCTGAAACGTGGACACTGACAGTCGGTCTGGTCCACAAATTCAAAGTCGCTCAGCGCGCTATGGAGCGGGCTATGCTCGGAGTCTCTTCGAAGGATAAAATCAGGAATGTAACTATCCGGAAAAAACCGTAGTTACAGACATAGCTTGCAGAGTAAGCAAACTAAAGTAGCAGTGGGCTGGCCATGTTTGTCGAAAGACCTATGACTGCTGGAGCAGACGAGTTCTGGTGTGGAGACCGCGTATCGGCAAGCGTAGTGCGTGATGCCCCCCAGCTAGATAGATCGACGTCCTTAAGAAGGTGGCTGGGACAGCCTGGATGCGGAAGGCGGAAGACAAGGTGTTGTGGCGCAGCCTGGGAGAGACCTAAGTCCAGCAGTGGACTGCGATAGTCTTAGTTGAGTGATTGATTTTTTTATTATTAAGTCAGAAATCGGTCGCCGACTATACGTCGTCGTCTGCATTCGATTCTCAACAACATAAAAAGAAAAAAAAACTTTTTACAAAAAAATAAGAACCGGATTAAAGTTATTATTCACATCAAATCAAATCTTTTATTTCAGATAAATCCATAGTAAAATTGTTTATGTCATAATACAAAATAAAATAAAATCGCAAACATAGAATTAAAATCATAATTAAAAACAAAATTAAATTCAGAATTAAGGTCAAAATTAAAAACAAAATTAAGATCAGAAATAAAAATACAAATTAATTAAACAAAAATTTAAAAACAAAATTATCATAAAAATTCAAAACAAAATTAAAAATTAATACACATTACATTAAATAATAAACGCAGACGCTGGCATGCAGCTGCAGCCACCTCCGCAAAAAAGGCGAGTCCCACCGCTCGGATAACACACTCAGGAGTCCGTTTGAGCTGCCACGGCCACGGCGCAGAAGTGACGCACTCCTTTTCCTGATTATACAGTGGAAATCATCAGTTCTTGCCCCAGCGAACATTGCAGATGCGCTACAAAACCGTGGCTGCCCGAACAGGATCCTAAACGCGTTGTTGTACTGGACACGTAGAGCGTTGTAAGCCCGCTGAGTGAAGTTGGTCCACAGGCTACACGTGTCTACACGTGTAGCCTGTGGACCAACTGGACCAGGTCTGACAGTACGCCCTGAACAGGGTAGTATTCACTTTGTAGTGTTATTTTTGGTAGTCGGTTCTTATTTTTTTGTAAAAAGTTTTTTATTTTACACTTTTTAGTGGGTCAGTTTAGAATTTAACTAAGTTACAATAGCCTAATGTTAACTGCTCATTACCTTTTACAAAATATTGCTTTTCCCGATGCTGGGATGTTGATTGTTGAGGAGTTCATCTGGTAAGGACCAGGAAAACTGCCACTCACCATTTATGCATAGTGACGAGCATAAATTGCTTAATCGCATAGGGGTACTCATTATTATATTGTTCCGGTGGCCATATATGGTCTCCATGATCACTTCTACTTCACCAAATGGTGCTTTCCAAGAGCAAATGCACGAGCTACTATAAAAAATACCCAAATCGATATAGGTTTGCCTATAAAATTTGAGGGTTTCCCTCGATTGCCATGGGATTCCCTCATCTGATTCTGATTTGGTGGCAATGGGACTACCTCGGAAGTATACCCTATCAAACAAAAAAATAATTTTCAAAATCGGTCCATAATTAACGGAGTAATCGCGTAACACATATACAAAAAAAAAAAAACATACCGCCGAATTGAGAACCTCCTCCTTTTTGGAAATCGGTTAAAAAAAAAACAAAATGATTTTATATAAAGTAAATGCGCTCTCCCCATCTATTTATTATACTTTTTATTTGCTTTTAGATAAGCAATCAACCAATCGACGTTCTTTATACTTATGCATAATAAATGTGGGAAGAATGATGAAACAGATATAGATATATGCCAAGCCGTTCGATCGACGGCCCGAGGCGAACCAAGATTAACCTATCACGATCAAATACGACGTATTCTTAGCAAGACGAATGTTATGCTCACGCTTTTTCTGCAATTATGGGGATGAGCAGGCATCTAAAGAGAAAAAGGGGTACTATGATACCAAGCTTTACTACTGGCAAATGTTTTTATTTAGCATTTTTTGCTGTCTACTTGGAATCTTTAAAGACATTCTGACAAAGAATCTTCTGTTATGCAAACAGGCTGTTTTTAATACTATTTATGGCTGATCAGTTAACTTAGTAGGTACATACATCTTTTATGGGGTACTGTGTTAAATGTTACAACAAAATACCTTGTGATATATTGAAATTAAATGAGAGAAAATTTAAAACACATATTAAAAGTACACTTTGTAAACAAGCATATTACAAGTTAGAGGATTATATCCAAGACAGGAATGCTTGGAAACATGTTGGTCCAGCTCCATAGGACAATCTAGAGTCTAGAGAAAATCAAACTGGTTGCTATTTTTATTGTAAATGTTGTTATTTTTATGATATTAATTTTACATTCTGTGATTACCTATACTCACACACTGACTTATTTTTTATTTTTTTAGAAAAACATACTTTTACGATGTTTGTAAATATGTGAGCACCATGTATCTATCTCATAATTAAGTTATTTTTCGTTGCTTAGTTTTTAATTATTTTCACCTATTATGGTATAGTAATTTTATTCTAGGTGCATTGTCTTCACATAATCATATAATTAATGTACTCAAACAAGATATTGTAAAACATTTTTAAAAGAGTAACGGTGGAGTTTCTTGCCCATTCTTCTCCATACGAAACTACCTTTTGGAAGGGGCAACTACTATCAATTATATTTTGTAAATTTTGACGTTCAAAAGTGGTGCCTATTTGAAATAAATAATTTGACTTTGACTTTGAAAAACTTATGTCAATCCTGTTGAAAATAGTTGTAAAAATACACAACTCTTTGAAACCGATTGTTCTTGTCCAGGCCATCTACTGGGTGTACTTGGTTTTCGCAAGTATAAGTTTCAAAACAAAAGCCAGATAAAATAATATAGATAATTATATCTTCTTCCTACCTGTTATGAAAAGTTCTTATTATTTATAACGTTTCATGACATGAACTCAGTTCACCTCAAGTTAGTCTTCTCACTTTTGCACCCGACTGTTCGTCGACTGAGAAGTTTGTTTGTCCCTTTGTTCCAACTTAAGAGCTGTTGAATCCACTCGAGTATTCATTGACTCGTACTTTTAGCATTTAAGACGCTGACAACAGCTAAACCACCGTCACTGTCAGAGTGCATACAAAATAAAGAGAAGCGCGATGACACAACGCTTATAATTTATTGCAAAATATGAAGCAATTATCTATTTACTCAAAAATTAGTTGAGTAATCGAAAATAAAAAACAACCAAGTTCTAATACCATACCAATACAACCATATTCTAAGCATACAAATAAGACGTTCTTGATATTAATTAAATACCAACCGTATGTTGGTATTTAATACAGATACTTTGGATTGAAAGTCAAAAACAAGGGTTAGTTTACGAGTTTTGGTAACAACCAAGTTCTGAGAAATATGTTTAAGATTATCATATACTTTTTCCGCTACCACAAACTATAGTATAGATTCGGCCACCTACTTATATCATTTATCTCTTGTCAGCGCCTTAAAGGCTATTATTATGTTTGTTTGAAATGCAGGTCTTGGAGTTCGGTATGGTGATAGCGATTAATCTTTTGAGGAACTTTTGATTTTGGTTGAGATCTGGGATAAAGGAGACTGGGCAAATTATCTGTGTGTCTTCTATATCATTGTGCAAAGGGGCATCAAATTCTAACCAGAGACAAAAATATACCTATCTGCTATTACAATTTTGCCGGGTTTATAAGGCCAGATACTTTAATTGTTGTAGCTACAGGAAAAAAACGGCCGAGCCTTACAGTAGTCGCTTATGATGTGTAACATCTGACATCTCATTTTGTTAATAAGTAACTGAGCAGCGACAGAGTTTAACCTCAAAATTTAAAAAGCTAAATGCTATATTTATTCGAATAATTATACATTACTAGTGATCGCCCACTAATCGGAATTCGACGCACTCTACTATCAATCTACATAGTACTTACTAATTCCATGATTACACAAATTCCATGCTTATAAATTACTTACTTATTTAATGTTCAAGCTGTCACTTCCTGTTACACACTTCCACGAAATCACTCCCAGAGCTAAAATTAAAGGAAAGTTTTTAGTAGCCTGTCCCTTACTTTAAAGAAAAGTAAAGAGTCGTGGAAAAATAACAAAACTATTAGTATTTGGAATAATAATAATAACAATAAACCATTTATTTTCAGGTAACAAAGACCCATAGATGAATACCTTAACCTAAGTATACATCATTTAAAATTGCGTTAGTAAATAAAACATAAAGCTATGTCTTTGTGCGTTCTGGTGGCACTTGACCGCGAAAGCGGCGGAATACCACATCCTGAGGCCAAACGCTTTCTTCCATCACCTGATGCAGGTAGCACGCTGGTATGCGCATCAAAAATACCTTAAAGTTGACGTTGTGATGCGACTCCAGCAGCTGCACTCTCTGCGCGTACTTCAGCTTCTGGCGCACGTACTTCGCGATGTCTTCCTTGTCGGTGGTGTAGTGGAGGCGGGAAATATACACCGGAGTATTCGGCTTCGCAGCACGCAGTTTTTCGTTTGGCTTCGTAGGAGGCTTGCCGCAGCGGTTCTTACCGCTACTCTGTCGGCGCTTCCTCCTTTGCACCTCCACGAAGCCATCATCATCAGCCCGGTTCGTTCGGAATAGACTAACTAGTGTAAATTAGTAAAAAAGTGAAGAGAATTTAAAAAAAAAGGAGGGGAGAAAGAAATTACCGAAGAGAAAATAATTATTATTAGAGACCGATTTTTAATTTGCGAATTACTATTGCAGATTGTGGTCGCATTGAATTGTCCGGAATATTAAATAGAGATATTGATACCAAAACTGGGTGAATACTAAAATGACCAGGACTGGCCACAGCTTAATCAATGAACAGTATAACCACAGTATCAAATATTCTGTAAGCGGTTACACTTTGGGTTTGATGTTTTGTTAAAATCTTTTCAGGATTTAAGAAATGTTGTGCTGAGTAGGTTTTAATTTTGTCTCTGGGTGGCATACAAGCAGATAAACTCTATGGTAGCAAGTGTTACCGTCGCTAGTTGACACCTGCAAAAGTTCTTTCCCGTACGAGCTTCTTGGCTTTAAGCTCTACATTTACGAACATGAAAAAAAAACACTTAAAAACCATAAGAGACATACTGTATTTTTTTGTGCTTTATTATAAAGAACCTGGTTCTTAATATTTAATTACAATATAGCCTTTAAGACTAATAAGCAATTTTAATCTAACTAAGGAATAAGGAACTGAATCGATTTCAATAATTTTTACACCATTTTATATTTTGTCCTAAAAATATTTAACCGTGATGGAAAATGTTGTCACCATTGAATTACTTACAATACAATCGCCGTACGGTTAGGTACCTACTGCCAAATTATGTATTATCAATGAGCGCAAGACGACCCTGGAGGCGCGGGGGCGCCGCCGCCGCATCGCGCCGCTGGTTTTGTATGGACAACCTGTTAACAATAACAATCTTATAACTTTGTGATTTTTCATGATACAGTTTTGAAATTTTGTACATAGATTCTTTACGTAAAAATACTAGATAAGTACATGTTTCGGGTTTCGCATGTACTAAAACTAATACTGTATATTATGTGTGCCATTGTCACTATAAATTAGAGATAGGTATTGTCCCAAAAATCCAGGCGCACAAAACTAAAATTCCTTCCAAATCGTAACTTTCTCATGACCCCAGCAAAATATAAATATGAAAAATATACCACAGGGTTGGTTAACCCCCCAATGGGAACGTAAAATATATCCTATACACTTATGCACAACCAATAGTTGTTTAGTGAAAGCTTTTCCATGTTAGTGGATTAGTCACGTTTCGTTGGTCCCAGTTTTTGCCTTATCCCGTGATTTATCCCAGCTGTGGGAACGATTTGTAACAACAAAATGAGAGATTGTCTTATTTGGTATTCGTGTGGTGTGCTTTCAAGTTACGGCATGCAGCAGTGATTTTTGTTTAATTGAGTCTCTTTGTGGAGTGTGCGAGTTAACGAAAGGTTCAAGGCTTTTCTTGGTAGAGGTAGTGTTGTGACGTTTCTAGCTTTGGAAGATTTGGTGAGACTTTCTATTTATAGAATTCGTATAATTCTTTGTAGAGGTTTGAGAAGTCTGTTTTTTGACGTGAGTTCGATGAAAGTCATAATTTTTGTTTGGCGATCATTATATATAACAAATGCTTGATCATTTATATGTCTAGATAGAGTGTCGCGCTGCAAAATAACTAAAACGAACAAGCCAACTTGACAACATGACAGCGTGACAGCTACGTCTTGCACTCGCGTCACGTCATTGTGCTTTCGTGTTATTCTAGTGCGTGCATTTTGTGGCCAACAGTAGGACACAATTTTTTTGGATGAGTTCACTGCTTTGACTGTCTATCTAGACATAGGTATTTATATCTTTGAACAAATGCGACAAATATGCTTTTGAAATGTTCTTGCTTTTGAAGTTTGTAAATTACAAAAGTAAAAATCATATCATTGTAAAGATCCGACCGGTGACTAAAAAAAAACATGGTGTTTGACACATTTTTAATTACAAGGTTGCAAAAAATACCTCCTTTTACTTCATTGTTCTTCATTTTGTTTGTGAGACGGTAGGGACGTGGCGGTTGATACATATTTCAAACATTGCTGTAGCAGAACATGTAGAGGAATCGATCTAACTATAAGACACATTATTCTACAATAATATTATATATCGGAATTTTAAATCAAATAGAAAAAAAAACAAAAAAGTTAAAAATAATAGACAACAGCGACATTATGTAACATGCGCTCAAGAAAATAAATGCGACGCGATGCTACCAAGCAAATACAGGATGAATGTTTTCGCAAAGAACTCCAGGGCCCTATGTGGCACAATCAGCCGTTTGCATTATGCATGAAACCATCCCGGTCGACAGATGCTCGGGAAAGTTCCAGAAGGAGTGATATTAATATTTGTTTGTCAGGTGCTTTACTTGAGCTGTTGCGCTTTTGTTTAACTCATTCACTAGTTAGTGCGATTACTGCGCTTGAAATGTGTGATCTGTGCTTGGGACTGTATCTATCTGGTTTATAAATTACCAACAGAAATATTTTATTCTGGTATCCTATAATATCCCACTGTTGAGCACAGGCTAGAGCCAGCCATCGCGGTGTCTACAGGTCCATAAACCATAAACGTATTATTTTAAATTGTTATGCGTCTCTCTCTCTCTTTTCCCTTTAATCCATTCAAAGGTTGTCTTTAAAAGATCGCTTTTAGCGATAAGACCGCCCATTGTGTCACCCTATGTAAAATTTATATATTTATATCTGTAATCTATATGGTGTACATAATAAAGAGTATTGTATTCTATTCTGTGTGTCTATATGCTATGTATTTACAAGCTTTTGTTCCCCTGTCTGTAAGCCTTTTTATAGTTTAACTCAACAAAAAGAAACGCCAAGCTACAAAGCCCCGGTCTGATTCACAATACATATTTCTTTTAAAAAAGAATACTAGAAAAAACGCCAGACATCACGAGTAAAATCCAAGGAGATTTTATAGAAGTGTCAGCGGTTTGAAATCGAACCTATCCTGGATAGTGGTGCGTCGTTCAACGCCAGCCAATCAATGTTGAACAAGTGAACGCTTTTAGCCATAATACGGTTTATATAAAAATTTCGTTCATTTTTTATAAAATAAAACACGCTGTATTTTACGTGGTTTAAAATGCTAAACTGTGATTTTAGGTATCGAAAAAATAATGTTATGTTTGTTTTGATGTTTTGTTGAAAAGATTATAAGCTTGATTGCTTTTGTAAATATAGAGTATTACTTACTATCGATGTTGAATAAATAATGATTGCTTTGTGGTTTGAAAACCCAAAATCATAGAACATTGTTGACATTTACACGCTATGTTCCTATCAAATGCAAATATAAAAAAACCGGCCAAGTGCGAGTCGGACTCGCGCACGAAGGGTTCCGTACCATTATCTATAAAAATGGCAAAAAAATCACGTTTGTTGTATGGGAGCCGCCCTTATATATTTGTTTTATTTTAATTTAATTCAATCAATCAATCAATCAACTCAGCCTATCGCAGTCCACTGCTGGACATAGGCCTCTCCCAGGCTGCGCCACAACACCCTGTCCTCCGCCTTCCGCATCCAGTCTGACCCAGCCACCTTCTTAAGATCGTCGGTCCATCTAGCTGGGGGGCGTCCCACACTACGCTTGCCGATACGCGGCAATTAATTTAATTATTTATTTTTAAATTGAATATACAACTAAATATTCTGTGAATATTTCAAGCGTCTACCGGTTGCCGTTATCAATATCGAGGAAAAACGAGCAAAAAAATCACGTTTGTTGTATGGGAGCCCCCTTAAATATTTATTTTATTCTGTTTTTTAGTATTTGCTGTTATAGCGGCAACAGAAATACATCATCTGTGAAAATTTCAACTCTCTAACTATCACGGTTCATGAGATACAGCCTGGTGACAGATGGACAGACAGACAGATGGCGGAGCCTTAGTAATAGGGTTCCCGTTTTACCCTTTGGGTACGGAACCCTAAAAAAACCGCTAAACCAATATACTTAATTCAGATGACAGTTCCTAGTGACAGTTTTTGCTAGATTGGACATATTAAATAAAAAAACATTTATTCAAACTAAGCTGAGAAGCAGCACTTTTTGAACGTTAAAATTACATATGACAGTCCCCCAAAATGCCCGCCCTTCACCACTTCCTAGTGCTTTATTTGGGAAGAAGAAGTGGCGCAACAAACGGAGAGTTGGTTGCGCCACTTATTATTCCCATTAACTTTAGATTACACAGTAGCATTTTGGACAAGCCATTTTTTTCATGCTTTATGTCCGTGCATGCCTTTCCTAAAACTCTTTTCAGCTCAAACCAAAATATTTTGAAAGATTTTATGTTTTTAGGGTTCCGTGCCTCAAAAGGAAAAACGGAACCCTTATAGGATCACTTTGTTGTCCGTCTATCTGTCTGTCAGTTTGACAAGACCCTTTTTCTCAAGAACGCGTGGAGGTATCAAGTTGAAATTAATATCAATCAAGTAGATCTACGGTCCCTTGGAGCTCTAAAAAAATCAAGCTTCTAAGTCATAATGAAAAAATACGGCGACTTATGCGACATATTTTGATACTCGCAAGTAAATCAACACCTATAGGGTACTTGCCGTTGACCTAGAATCTTGAAAGACAAGAAGCAAGGTCATTTGCAGTTATCAAATTGACCGTGGCGTGTATCGATGTATGGAGAACATAAACATGTTCTCCATATATCGATACACGCCACGATAAGCGTTAAGTTACAAGCGTTCAAGTACAACGTTAAGTTTATTTTTGGGATAAATTCATCCCAACTACGGAACCCTTCTTTATGCGTGGTCTGACACGCACTTGGCCGGTTTTTTTATTAACGTTATCTCTGATATATTGAGTGTAAACTAGCAATTCAAACCGGATAGGTACACGATTGATTGAGTTCCATTTACGTCAAAGTTAATTCGATAGAAAAACCCCTTTATGTTTTTACTGCCACATTTTTCACATTTAATTTGCCTACCTTTTGAAAAAGGTAAACATTTTTTACGCATCATGTATGAAGGTATATTGTGCCATCAGCATCACCCTGTATAGCCTAATTTGTTTTTAAATTAATTGGAAATACTGTGTTTGCCTTTTAGATCTGCAGAATGAAAATGGAATAAAATTCGAAATTCAACAATGCCTGTGCGGAAAGACAGTTGAAGATATGCGATTTTCTGAAACCAGAATTCTCTTATCTGAATATATTCTTAAAAGGAACAGTGGACGTATAAAATGCGATTTCACCTAAATTCGGAATACGTAATGTCATTCTTAATCGCGATATATGTGAAGCTATGGATTTATGAAGTGTCATCGTTTGTTAAATTGAGATCGGACCCAGAAAAATGTATATAACAACTTGAGTGCTAATTTGTCCATCATCATTATCTGCCTAGCCTTTTCCTGTGGTCCAGACTAACCAGGCTAAATATTTATACCCACAAAATAATTTATTATGGTGTTATAAGGATTGATATGGCAATTGCCACCTTTAACATCACCTACGAGTAGAAAAGGGCAGTCCACTCCTTGCTGGGAAATTAGCTCTTCCTTTTGTGAAGAAGAGATGATCAGTAAAACTTTTTTTGACTTAAGCTAGGATTTCCTAAGAAGCCGCCATATAGAGTCCGCAATTAACCGGAGAATGATGTCACTGAAACGTCACTGAAAGTAAGATTCAGATAACTTTATTTGGTCAAACATTGTGTAGGTATACATACAATTATAAAAATGCAAGCAAGGTGTTTTAAGTACATGGAGTTGTGCTAAAATGCTTACCATATTGTCATGGTGTGCAAATATTAAGTAATTATTGGTGTTTTTAGGGTTCCGTACCAAAATGGTAAAAAGGAACCCTTAAGGTGAGACTAAGTTTGTCTGTCTGTCTGTCACAGCTGGATATCTCAAGAACTACTAATGCTATCAACTTGTTTGGAACAGTTTTAGATGACGTTTACCCAACTATTTTGCAAACAAGAAAGAAATTAAAAAGAAAAAAATTATATTATATATTATTTAACAGGGCTTGAAAATTCGAATGGAGTCCTAAGGCATGTGGGGTATCATATGAAAGAGCGCTGTTTGCACATTCTCAACACTTTTTTTTTAGGCATCATAGTTTTCGACTTTTAATGAAAAATGTATGTAATTATATAATTAATAAGTACAAGTTTAGAATTAAAAAACTAATAAAAACATTCATTAACTAAATTAAATTGATTGATTACAATCATAATTAGTAGTAAGTAGTACATAGTAAGTTGGTGTGTTTTCCGACACCGTAAAGTCAAACCCCGATGCCATCATTTTCATGACAGCCGTCATTGTGGTCGTATGTGACAGGAACTACCAATCTTCAAGGAAACCGTAGCTTTACCACAAATATCTTCCTTTACACTATCATTATCACAAAACAGGCCTATTCTCTCCTACAGAAAGGCCCAAAATCCTCACACATCTATCAAAACAAAACCGATCGTTCCACATTAGATAGGTAATTAATTGGGGACAGTGATTGATGATTGTCAGCGATGACGTCACACCCATCAGGGAATCGCATTACGCTATTTCAATATCAGCATAGTACGAGTACCTATGATTGATCAAATTTCCGTTCTCACTAACAAGAATTACGAAACAAACAACTGTTATGTTGTTTGTTTCGTAATTCTTGTCAAATGTATCATGGGTGAGTTCCGGGAATTCACTGGATTATACGAGGCTAGTTTTAGGGTTCCGTACGTCCGAATGAAAAAACGGAATCCTAGGATCAATAGGGTGTCTGTCTGTCCGTTTGTCACAGGCGTCACAGCCAATTTACTCTGAATCTGCAGAACTAATTAAGTTGACATTTGGTACACAGCTGAATTTCTGTGACCCAAAAAAGTAACGTGTAACGTAAATAAAAATAATTTGAATATGGGCAAATTGCAGAATTTAAAAAAGTTTTGCAGTCTGTACCGGATGACATACCAATAGAGAATACAAAACGGTCGGGATCCCGGGATCCCGACCGTTTTCTGGCCCCGAAAATCCCGGGACTGTACTTGGCTAATCTCGGGATTTTCGGGATTGCCACAAACAAGTCTAGTTTGTATTCCGTAGTCCGTTGCGCCTTGAAAATAACCTTGCCTAGATTATTTTAATACATTACGACAAAAAGCAACGCGTACAATACGTAGGTACCCACTATTTACTACACAGGTACAGTCCTAATAATATGTTTGTCGTAGATCTTAGAAGGGACTTCCCCACTCGGAATACTTTAATACAATACTCTTAAGGTAATTCCACAACGAACCAATCACCCGATCATCTCATATCATAATATTGTTGCGGGTATTTCCCGTCGGTCGGGGATTCCCTGTACGAAATATTAGAAGTAATATTAGAAATATTAGAAATATATGCAAATCAGGTTTTATTTTTTTCATTTATTGTTCTGTCAGTGACGGGTTACGTAGGCTACGTCAGTGACGACGGTTTACGTAGGCTACGTCATTAAAATTTAAAAGTCAATTATCTGAAATTAAGTATTTCAAATGGCGGGAGACTTTGTTAGACCTACTTTGACCTTATCTTTGTCATCGCCACCTGATATTGCAAAATCTTATACATGTATAAAAAACTGCTTATTCATATCTCCACATTGCTTATTAGGTTAGTACTAAAAGAAACTGAACACTTATTCCTGGTTCCATAGGCTTAGCATGAGAACCGTAGAAAAGTGTTTTAAAGTAGATAAAAATTACGCTTCTGTGTAGACAGCTGACAGTTTTCTACGAAGAAAGATAGACAAGTGATTTCTATTCTACAATAGAGTAGAAATAGAAAGCATCATGCTAAGCCTGCTTTTAGAGTTTTAATTTTGTGTAATAAATGAAAATCACCAGTCTTTCAGAGAGCATGGGAGATGGGCTTCTTTGAGGATAATTGATGAAATTATTGTTGCTCTGCTATTATTACTAATATTCAGTTTGAAAAGCCTTATCAAATCCCCCTTAAAGTTTCAACTTTAAGTTAGCAATTACCCATATTTATGGGTCTTGAGATACTTAGCTCGAGACACCATCTTGAGATACTTAGCTCAAGATACCATCTTGAGATACTTAGCTCAAGACACCGTCTTGAGATACTTAGCTCAAGACACCGTCTTGAGATACTTAGCTCAAGACACCGTCTTGAGATACTTAGCTCAAGACACCGTCTTGAGATACTTAGCTCAAGACACCATCTTGAGATACTTAGCTCAAGACACCGTCTTGAGATACTTAGCTCAAGACACCGTCTTGAGATACTTAGCTCAAGACACCATCTTGAGAGGCTTGTGAAGCATTGATGTCCCAATCACCTGTACTAATGGGTAAAACTGTGACATTAGAAGGTCACTAGGCAACTTAGAGAGATTAGATAATAACTTATTGAAGACTTACTGGACTTACTTATTGTCTGGAGTCTTGACTGGGACCAACAGGCCATTGCATTATAAACATCACTGATCATAAATGCTGTAGAGCTCCAGACCGTAATCATGTAAAATATATGGAGCAGGTGCCGATATTAACTATTGCTGTCAACCCATATTTATGGGTCTTGAGATACTTAGCTCAAGATACCATCTTTAGATCAATTGAAATCAATTACCCATAATTATGGGTCTTGAGATACTTAGCTCAAGATACCGTCTTGAGATACTTAGCTCAAGATACCGTCTTGAGATACTTAGCTCAAGACACCGTCTTGAGATACTTAGCTCAAGACACCGTCTTGAGATACTTAGCTCAAGACACCATCTTGACATACTTAACTCAAGATACCATTTATTATTTTATGCCTAGTATCTTGAGATAATGCTTGTGAAGCATTGATGTCCCAATCACCCGTACAAAGGTAATGTGTAAAACAGACATTAGAAGGCCACTAGGCAACTTAGAGAGATTAGATAATAACTTATTGAAGACTTACTGGACTTACTTATTGTCTGGAGTCTTGACTGGGACCAACAGGCATCATAAATATCACTGATCATAAATGCTGTAGAGCTCCAGACCGTAATCTGTAAAATATATGGAGTAGGTGCCGATATTAACTATTTGTTTTTTTTTTTAATTTTTTTTTACTATTTATGGGTCTTTAGTAGAGAATACGGAGTATTAAAAGGGATCCCGACCGTTTTCTGGCCCCGAAAATCCCGGGACTGTACTTGGCTAATCTCGGGATTTTCGGGATTGCCACAAACAAGTCTAGTTTGTATTCCGTAGTCCGTTGCGCCTTGAAAATAACCTTGCCTAGATTATTTTAATACATTACGACAAAAAGCAACGCGTACAATACGTAGGTACCCACTATTTACTACACAGGTACAGTCCTAATAATATGTTTGTCGTAGAACTTAGAAGGGACTTCCCCACTTGGAATACTTTAATACAATACTCTTAAGGTAATTCCCCATCGAACCAACAGGGGAATCACCCGATCATCTCATATCATAATATTGTTGCGGGTATTTCCCGTCGGTCGGGGATTCCCTGTACGAAAGTATAAATATGCAAATCAGGTTTTATTTTTTTCGTTTATTGTTCTGTCAGTGACGGGTTACGTAGGCTACGTCAGTGACGACGGGTTACGTACGTCATTAAAATTTAAAAGTCAATTATCTGAAATTAAGTATTTCAAATGGCGGGAGACTTTGTTAGACATAAAAAAGACAGTGATACGACGTCAGTGTGGAGTTATTATTTAGTTGAGAAGGACGGGAATAGTGCTAAATGTAAGCGATGCCCAGCCATCCTCAAGACTTTGGGTGGATCAACTAAGGGATTACATACACATTTGTTATCAAAACATAACATCAAGGTTATATCAGCTTCAACAAGTCAAGATTCTGAAAATCTGAACACAGCACCGCCCCCAGCCAAGCGAAAGTTAGATAATAAAAGTGCCGCCGATAGCCTGGATGATATTTTGGCAAGAATGATTGCATTAGATGGATTTCCATTCAGTGTATTCATTACCTCAGATGATTTGAGAAAATTGCTCTTAGCAAAGTACACGGATTTACCAAAGTCAGCCGTCACTGTTCGAAAACGTGTTATGAATTACAGTGAAAAAATCAGAAAGCAAGTAACTGCAGAATTAAAACATTTGAAAAGTGCAGGTGAAAGATTTAGTCTTTCTTTCGACGAGTGGACTTCAACTTCCAATAAACGATACATGGCGGTCAACGTTCATTCATATAAAAAATTTTGGAACTTAGGACTTGTTCCTATTTACGATAGTATGACAGCTGAAAATTGTCTTCGTATATTGCAAGAGCGTCTAAGTAAATTTGACATTTCCCTAGAAACTGACATCGTGGCTATTGTAACCGATGGACCGAATGTTATGATAAAGGTGGGGCGGCTTATTTGCACTGAACAACAACTGTGTCTCGCACATGGTATCAATTTGGCGGTCTGTGATGTGCTTTATGAAAAACATAATAATTTGCAAGATAGCCCTACCTCAGATGATACTATAAATGAACCAGCTGTGACTGTTGATTATATGGACGACAGCGATGATGACAAATGGTGTTCATCATCGCTGTCCAGAATCAGGTTTAATCGTAATGTCACAAAATGATCTTGCGCCAGAACACGTACCAGAGTTAACACAATATGAAAATATTAATGAGCTGATAAAGAAAATCCGCAAAGTTGTAGTGTATTTCAAAAGATCTCCATTGAAAAATGAAACAGTACTTCAAAAATATGTGAAAATTGAACATGGAAAAGAGTTGTCACTTCTTTTGGACTGTAAAACCAGGTGGAATAGTCTTTTAACAATGCTGGAGCGATTTTATCTTTTAAAAGCATGCATTCAAAAAGCTCTTATAGATCTCAATCATCCAATTCGTTTAGAAGATGTTGATTTTGAATTGGTAAATAAAATTGTTGATGTGCTGACCCCAATTAAATTGACAGTAGAAGCAATCTGTCGGCGAGATGCTAATTTATGCACAGCTGATGCCGCTTTGAAATTTCTTATAAAACAACTGTCTAGCAAAAACTCAGCTCTTGCCAAAAAAATTAAAACATCCTTAGTGGAACGTATAAAGCAACGACGAAGTGATGATTTAACTGGCGTGTTAAATTATTTACAAAATCCACGAATGGATGTTGAAAATCAGTTATTATCGGATTTGGAATGGGACGACTTATTTCCAGTTCCGACACAGGCTTTAGTGAGGAAGCAAATAAAGAGTATTGTTAAAATACTTAATAGTCGAGATTACACGGAAGAAGAAGCAAGGTCAGGATCACAAACAGATGATGAGCTAAGGTCAGAAACCTCCCAACCACAATTGACATTAAAGGAAAAGTTACAGCTGGAAATTAACAAGAGTATGAAATCCCCAGAACCTGAAGTACAAGTACAAAATGAATTGGGGTTGGCAAATAGTATTAGACGTGAAATGAGCCTGTTCGAAAATGGAGGTGTTCGTGGATATCACTTAGAAACAGCATATAAGTATCTATTGTCTATTCCTCCAACCAGCGTAGAAGCTGAACCAGCGTTTTCAGCTGCTGCTTATGTTGGCAATAAACTACGAAGCAGGCTCGGAAGTCAAACATTGGATGCTTTGATATTTCTGCGATTATATTTTTGTAATTCTAAATAGTTATTTTGTGCTGTTTTTTAATTTCTTGCAAAAGTATAGTATTTTTTGGTTTGTGTTTTTTCTTTTCTTATTATTATTCTGATTTGTGTTGTGCAAAGACATTAAAGACATTTTTTTTTAATTACTCGTGTTTTTTTTATTTTAGCCCAATTAGAAACCACATAGTCTAATCCCGGGATGAGCCCGGGATCCCGGGAAAAGGCTTCAAAAATCCCGTAAGCCCGGGATTGAAAAACATGCTCGGGATTGTATTCTCTACATACCAAATAAAGAGGCTTGTTGTGAGGGTCTAAATGTTTTTGTTTTTATAATTTTAAAATAAATACTTTTAAAGTTATTTAAGAAAATATATGAAAATTGATCCAAAATTAAAACTCAAATAGCTGGGTCCTCACCGGACGATCCAAATTTGGATCGGCGATTATTTCACACGATCCGTTTTAGGAAACCCGTGATCCTGCCGCGCGCTTCAGTGCCGATCCACGTAGTTAAATTCCATTGAATACACGCTCGATTTGGAACCGCACGTGGCAGCTTCGTCAGACTGCAGTGGCAGCTGTAACCTTTATTCTGCTCACAAAAAACAAAGATTATAAATACAGTTCTGGGCGAGAAAGATATATAGAAACGGCGACTTTGCACATTATCCATAATGCCCTATCGCCCGATCCACACACAAATGTCCACATTGAGCGCGCCAAACGACGGAGGCGCCTTTGAGCTTTGTCAAAAAGCCGACAGCGCTCGGATCGGCCGTTCTACGGAGCGCGCGGTCTACAGCTCGGTGTGCTTGGATCGCGCGCCGTACGTCCACACTGACTGCGGTTTTGGATCATGCTCCTGCTGCGCACGATTGGAGCGTACTGGATAAGATAAGATAAGATAAAGATTTATTGTTCAACTAGGACTAGATTATATGACAAGGTAATGTATAAAGCACAAGCATAAAGTTTTTAATCTAGTTAGTGGGAGCCGCACTGGTCTCCTAGATAGGTTACAAAATAACCTGTGTTTAGGAGAAACAGATCCGATCCCCGTTATAATTGGTAGACTTATGATAGCACGTGTTAAAATGTATATGGTAATCATTACAGAAAACTAAATTACTAAAAAAACATAAAACTAAAAATACAAAATGTTTAAATCTAAAACAATGGCAATTTTAGAAAAGACTTTATAAATAGTAAATAAAAATAAATGTTCAGTATGTTGGTGTGGTGAGTATATTGTTAGTGTAGTGAGTGTTTCGTTAATGTATGTAGTGTGTGATGCATGTATGTATTTTAGTGATTGAGTTTAGAGATCACTTCTTTAGGAATTCTTCAGTTTCGTCGTAGTTTAGGTTTAGAAAGAAGGAGCGAACAGTCCGGTATGGACTCAACTATTGCCATATCTACGCCAAGGGTCCCTTGCTTTGCTTACATCAGAGTCTCATGCGGAAAGTTCTAATAAAAAGTAACCCTAGAGATCGTCCACGAAGTAATAGGTAGGTACTTCGTGATCTGGACTGTTTATTGAAAATAGATCGTCTTTTATTTTAAAATATTTTGTATAGGTACCTACATTAGTTATATAATTACACAATTAAAATAGCAACTAGTTAATTTAATTTTAATATTATTATATATATTATTTTAATTAAAATAGGAACGGGTAGTACAAAATATACCGTAACCTTACCCACAACATAACTCACTATTCTCTCACGTATCACAAGTACATTATTCGCAAAACTAGGACAAAGACAGGCACGTCCGACCAATAAACATCTCTTAACGACTTTACGAGCTCTCTTAATGTGTTGGACCCGGTCTAAGTGGCCGCCAGACGTCTAAGTTTACGTTTAACAATAGACCACTATCAAATACACGTGTATCTGTTAACGTGAGTGAGGTTAAGGATTGGTTTACCTGAAGAGTTACACGTGTGGGTATAAACAAAAGTAGTTAGGTATTAGCTTTCTACATTTTTAAAATGAGTGTGTCTGGTGTCTGTAGATTCCAATTTTATTGAATTTTAGGTACTAAGAATCAGCTTGCTCTTGAAGAATGCAGCGTAGTTTTTAACCCGGAAATAAACATAAAACACGTTGGCGCAAACACGGTAAAACTATTCGGAAGAACTTTACTTAAGTAGGTACCTATAACAATGACCTTAGTTTCAAGCAGGACGTTGTTAGTTTTGAAGATGAACACTAATATCTTATGTTCATGATTATTTGATAGAAAATTCTATATATTTCGCCTAGCACTAGGTAAACACGCTGTACTGAAAGACTGTAAAATTTAATGAAAAAAAAAAACTGGCTAAGTCCGAGGCGGACCACGGACAATGAAGGGTTTCGTAGTTGGAATGAATTGATCCCAAAAACAAACTTAATACTCGTATTGTAGTTAAAAAACGTGTTCTCCCATACATTCCAACTGCAAATGTAAGTTTGTATGCACATTATTGAGAGAGATTTACCATGTTATTTTAAGACCATAGACTTCTAATAAGTTTGCCTGTAATCTATAAGTATAGAACCATTTTGCGTATTTTTTCAAAATTTTAGGCTCTGTAGTTCCGGAGATAAGGGCAATTTTCATCTATTTTATAACATTATTTAAAAAAAAATTGAGACTCTCACAGTAAGCACTTACATTTAATGTGTCACATGGTGTGTGTGTTTAATTTTGTAAAACTTTCTTTATATTTTTCTCAACGGTACTCAGGAAATGAGTAACTAACGTGTAACTAAAATAAATAAATTTTAAATATGGACCATATTTAAAATTTATTTATTTTAGTTACACGTCCATGTTTGGGTCACAGAAATTGACATGTGTACCAAATTTCAACTTAATCAGTCCATTAGATTCGGAGTAAATTAGCTGTGCCAGACGAACAGACAGACGACTGATCCTATAGAGTCCCGTACGGTATATCGAATTACCCTTGAACGATATAACTGTCTACAGAAAGCATGGTTCACCGACGAATGGTAATACGAGAAAACTATTAGTCGATACCATTATTTAGCGACAGCACGTTTCGCCGAATAACGCTACATAGAATGAATGGTTGGCCGATACCAAGATTTGCCGATGTCATGGTTCGCCGGAACACGCTTGAACTAAATAATCCTTTATCGATAGCAGTTTGCTTTATCGATTGCAGCAAAAAAAATATGACACATAATGAGATCAGCAAAAAAAAATATAAAATTAGATACAAAATTGTAATTTATTGAAGGGTTGTATTTAAACGTATAGTAATTTAGTTAAATTGGATATTGATGAAGAGTTTTTGTTTTGGTAACTGAATTTACCAACAATAGAGGGGACCTGGCGCTCGGCGGCCGCTGCCGCGGCACGCTCGCTTCGCTCGCTCGCCTTCGCGCGTTAATGGTCACTGTTCTAACCTAACCTAACCCAAATGTTTCAATCTGGCAAAGAATGTATATACGCTCTGGGGCCCAAGTCTGCTATTTTTATAAATGCAGTCATTCCAACACGATCCCATTGTCATGCAACTGCTATCGATAAAGGATTATTTAGTTCAAGCGTGTTTCGGCGAACCATGACATCGGCAAATCTTGGTATCGGCCAACCATTCATTCTATGTAGCGTTATTCGGCGAAACGTGCTGTCGCTAAATAATGGTATCGACTAATAGTTTTCTCGTATTACCGTTCGTCGGTGAACCATGCTTTCTGTAGACAGTTATATCGTTCAAGGGTAATTCGATATACCGTACGGGACTGGATCCTATAAGGGTTGGGTTTTTTTATTTGGACGTACGGAATCCTAAAAAAACCACAACCATATTTTTTGAGGTCCATAATTTCAACTGAGCTCAATCCTTACAAATCGTTCTTGAAAAACGTAAAATGAAGCCACAACGACATAAAGCTGTATTTTAAAAGGTAGTGCACAAAGAAACCTGTACAGGTCAGGCTTAGGCTCGCCACACACTAAAAGTAAAAAGTAAATTCAACAGGTGCTCAAAGGTTTTAGTTTTTTAGGTGTGCCACAAACGGAATCTTTCTTTTTGCGGTCACTGTGTGGATGAAATAACTTTCTTTTTAATTTTGGACAGGCTGGAAACATTTTGAACTGGCTGAAGCGAAAGTTTAAAAATGTTTTGAAAAGTTCCTTTTTTAATTTAATCTTTGCTGAAGCTCGTTTGATGAAGAAGAGAAGCTAGTTAGATGTTTTTACTCAGTCAATTATTTTTCAAGTGAGTGAATACCACAAAACTACTATTACAAACATTATTTAGTGCCAAAGTGAGTGTCTAAGTGAGTCGGTTTTGTACATTATTACCGCAACATTGCTGAATCAATTTTGAAGAATTAAGCAAAAACGAACTTAGCAAAATAACACCAAACGATTAAATTCAGAGTGAGCAAAGAAATTCAACTTATTAAATAATATTTTCAAACTTCCTTAAATCGAGAACATCGTTTAGTACTGTTTACCAGACTTCAAGATTTTACCACTACTACAGTTGAAAGACGTTTCCCATCGAAAATAAAAGAACCATGAAAGAATAAAAACACTTAATAGAACGACAAGCACGGTTGTTGAAACTTACGTTATGTGACTTCTTAGTTTTGAAAACATTCACTAACTCATCGCGCAGACTTGAATAACAACCTATTTCATAATATCTGCGGCGGTTTGCTTCTGAAAACAGGGTTTCAGACAATATCAGCCATCACCTGAGGTTTGTGCCAGTTTGAAGGGTATTCTATTAACAGCCACATGAAATATTCCGGTCAAAACGAGTATTTCAAGTTTAAAATCGTTCGAATTTGCGGCACACGTACGGTACGGCCCACTGGTGATCGCCAATTTAATACATAAAACAAGTGTTAGAATTTAGTTGAAATAAGATAAGCTATTGATTTTTTATTTTATTTATTATCTGTTAGTTATTGTTGTGTGGATAAGATGACAGTTATTTTTACGTTGGATATGACTGTCATCTTATACCATTAGATAGCGTTACTTTTGGTATGGTTACGATCCATTTATTTAGTTAAATATTGATTTTACATTTAAAGTTATGCATTAATTAATTCTTGTATTTTATATAAAGTTAAATCGATTATTCAAGATATCAATTAATTCTTGTATTTTATATAAAGTTAAATCGATTATTCAAGATATCAATTAATTCTTGTATTTTATATAAAGTTAAATCGATTATTCAAGATATCAATTAATTCTTGTATTTTATATAAAGTTAAATCGATTATTCAAGATATCAATTATTGATACTGTTTTACCAGACGAGCTGGAGCGCTCCATCCAGTCCACGTTTATTGGTCGCCGGCGTAGCACGTTAGCTCTTGAGTCAGTTTGTTACTAACTGTGTTGCAGGTAAGTGAAATAATACAAGTATTTCAAATAATAGTAGTATTTAGAGGCATGAGGAACAGGGTGTAATGTTCACTCATCCTCCATAGAGAAGGGAGGATCCTCCGACCAGACGAGTGTCGTGCTTTGTGTGCAACTGTCCGACGATCAATTTTTCTTTTTTTTTTGAATGGCATCTCGTAGGTGACGTTGAGAGGTCGTGACTACTTAACCGGACTTTCCTGTGGTTGCCTTAAGGTTGAGCTTAAAGCCTCCAGCCAGGGTGAAATAAATATTATAAACTAAACGGCAGCACGCTAAGGTCAAATCCTGTGGGGTACGGACCTTGGCTTAGGGCGTCGTTGGTGGGAACAGCAAGTTGGGGACAGGCTGGATCAAAGTTTAAGTCATGATTATTTTCAGGGGTTACTATTAATGCCGACGATCGATGTTGGGTAGTTGTATAAATACTAGTCGCGCGGTAAACACTGCTTGCGCGATGCAGGATTTTGCGTGGCGTTAGTGTGATGCATAGTTCGAATGTGGCGATGTTGATGCCGCCACAAGCATGCCTTTTTTTTGATTGGGTGGGACATTATCAAATAATTTCTCGGGCGTGCCAGACTTTTACTGACTAAAACCCACCCGTGTTCCTTCAGATGCCTGCATGTGTGCCAGGGCCACGATATCCCTTTCAGACAGACTCGTAACCCTGGCAGGCTTTGGCCCTTTCGGACCCCGTCAATTAGTGCTGACATCTCTTTGAGGCGTGCGTGGAACACAACGCGCCGTCAACCCGGGCCTCGTCCTTATCGGGTGGCGAGCTACCCATCGCTCACCATCCGCAAGCCCGTGCCTACGATGGTCGGGAATCGGCCTGCGTCTACCGACGCCCGGGGCGTCTCTTGCGGCGACTAGGGACGCGAGGGCATGGATTTTGCCTCTCCTTCACGCGCTCCGCCTTATCCTTCGCGAACATTACTGTTTCGCAGAAGGAGGTGACGGCCTCCCATGCACTCTCGCTCCGAACCATGGTCTAAACCAGGGCCAGACGTGAGAGATCGCCGCCGCCAATCACCTCCCTGAGGACACGGCGGTGCTCCACCCAAGCCGGGCAGACCTCCACCGTATGCTCCACCGTGTCCTCCGAGCGACAGTGGTGACACCCGGGCGTTTCCTCCCGCTTTATTCTAAACAGGAACCTCCCGAAATAACCTTGTCCGGTGAGGACCTGCGTCAGGCGGAATGTGAGGACGCCATGGCGCCTCTCTAGCCACTCCTCAAAGAGGGGACTTATCGCCCAATTGTGGCGTGCCCAGACACAAGCATGCCTAAAACTGATTGGTTTTATCGAAGCAGACTCTGCACAAGTAACTTCACAAATTGATCCAGTTTCAAGCGCACTGCAACCAAATACCCTACTATCCACAGTTTCCACTAAACACAAATTAGATACCCAAATAAAATAATAAACAAAAACAACACGCTTTATCGGCCACCACATCGATCATATGACACGTTCAATTGACTTAATTTGGCGACCATTGCTAATTGCAATCATACTAATGACAAACTGAGCCGTGTTATCTCAACTGTGTAAATCAAATTATAATTGAAACGTGAATGCATGCGGGCAGTGGACGTGAATGTTAGAATTGATGTACTAATAATAAATAGCAAGGGTAGGAATAGTTCGTTCATTCGCTGTATGCCTGAATTGCATGACGAACTGTCCCATCTTTTTGCTCCGATTAACTATAACCGTAGCAGGAGGCACAGATTGTTCACCATGCCTTGGAGTCGAACCGTCGCTCGAGCCCAGTCTCCTGTCCCTCGCACACTCTCTGCCCTCAACGCTCTCTTGGACGCTAAGCCTCACTGTGATGTGTTCGCGGATGAATGGACAAAGATCTTGTCAACATGTCTGGAGTATTGTGAGATGAGCGTATGACTGTCGAGTAGCTGTATTCTTTTGTTTTTGGACTTATATAATGTGTTGTGTATTTAACTAATGTAATTAGGCCTTTGGCCGTTTTATGTTAAAGTAAAATAAATAAATAATAATAAATGTACAGTGTACCTGGTACTTGTTGACAGGCCTACACTGTCCTCCCAAACCTATTAACGCTAATTTGAAAACATTGTAAAAGCCAATCATTTTGTTAAGAGTAACCGCGGAGTTTCTTGTTGGCTCTTCTCCATAAGAAATGACCAATTGGAACCGTGCACCTATCTTCTGACGTTTCATAAGTGTCCATGTAGGTTTATGTGAAATAAAATATTTTTATTTGATTTGATGATTGTATTTGCCGTTTCATGTCTTATTTGGTAAACAAAGTAGGGCCACTAAAATCATGCATCGCACCAATCGATCAAGTGTTAGGTTCGAATGTCTTGATCCCTAAATTGCATACGGTATGGCACGTTAATAACACCAAAAATGCATTCAAATAAATTAAATAATGTAACATAACATCACGCTTTATTTCACTGAAGGGTTGGGCAGAGGGTATGTCTATAGTACACCACATTTCATCAGTTTTGTTTAAGTCCCATGAAAAAGGGAGCCAGCCTATTCCATCAATCGGGCATAAATCCAAACTCCGGGCTGCTGCTGAGAAACTCCAGATATAAATAGAACGAGTGTCGTGACGTCACACATTTTTCGGTCTAGCTCTCATTCGCCAAGCGTGCAGAGTATAATGTGAAATAAGGAACTTCGTTCCGAAACCCAATAACAGTTTGCCAGACCTGGGAATCGAACCCAAGACCTCAAGCTCAGCGACCACTAGTCCAATGAGGCAGTCAAACAAATTAATCGTCACAAAATCAAAATCTCAATACGAACCTACGCTATAATGTTTACCAAATAAAACAAGTTTAGTTTAAAAAACCTGTTACTTTCGATATGTTTCTGAAAAACGGATCGGAAAACTTGTTAGCATTTTAGTATCGGGTCCTTGTGAAATAATCTGCTATCTATAAATTATGCTTATTCCTTCCGCCAAAAAGCTGCGAGCAGAGTTGAATACGAGTGCAGTCAAAATTGAAATTCTTGTTTTTAATAGTCTCTTTAATTCAGTATATTTTTAACTCACAATTTAAATATAAATGTTCGTGATTTAATTTGAGTAGTGTCAGCAGTACTTAATGATGAAAAACATTAGATGTTCAATTATACAAATGAAGGTAATTTGCTTACCTACCGTCTACGGATCGGGGCTAGGTGTACCATGATTTTAATTGTATTTAGGACTTTGTATTGTATTTATCTTTCCATTAGAAATTATCAGGATATCTGGTACAATGGTATCAAAAATACTTGTGCTCACGTTGTTTTTTTGTAGCTAACTAGCTTTTTAACTTTTGCGGAATAAACTAAAATTTATTAATTTTACCATTACTAAATTCTTCTTGACACAATTATAATAGATGAATGAATTGTTAGCCGTGTTCAAACCCCAAGAACAATTTTTTTTAAAAGTAAAAATTGGTATTTTATATGAAAAAGGTAAAACGTTCGATAAATCGCAGAATAATCTACGTTTTCGGTTCTCTTTATGCAGAGCTTTTCCAGTCAAAATTTACGGAATCCTCATGCAATCTGACCAGTATCGGGTGCATGGCATATTTTTAACTGAAGTTCAAATATTTATTTAAATGAATATAAAGTAGTGCCTGCCGCCAAAAAAACAGAGGCTTTATTAAAATCCACCGCAATATTTTCCTTTGTTACATAAAATCACTGGTATTTTTATAAACGATATGCAGGCTATAGTCAATAGTAGATAAAAATAAAAACTGGATGTTAATAAAAACATACTATGTCATACAACTGTTCCGTGTGGAGCCGGACGTCAAGAATAGCACCATCCAATTTCTTCCCGTGGGTGTCGTAAAAGGCGACAAAAGAACTTACTAGAGAATGGGCAGCAGCGTTCTTCATGCATTTCAACACCTTACTGCAATGGCCAACCCGCCTGCCAAGCGTAACGATTATGGCAACCAGCCCCCTCTTGGCGGAGGCCTATGTCCAGCAGTGGACGTGTTTCGGCAGAAATGATGATGTCATGTCAACATACGTGTCTGAGCAAGCATAATTATTCAAAATTTTAAACAAAGTTAAGACCGAAACAAAAGACGACCTATTTTAACCACATTATTATTTGTATTTTTAGTACTCCTGAGTATTCAGTTGATATATATAGTAGCTAGTTAACAAAATAACCTTGTGCGTAAAATATCTAACTGTCACTACATTAAATTATAATGGAGCCCATACACAAGAGCCAAGGCATTTTCAACGTCCATTGATTCATCAAAGATTTAAAAGGCATTGAACATGTGCCAACATGGCGCACCATTGTTAGCTAGAGCCATAAAATTTGACCTTCTAACGACAAAATTCAGTGACACATGCTTTATTATTCTTTCTTGTCGTCATCGTCATAATGAACTTAATAAAAATGTGTTTTTAAATACCTGGTTATTGAAGAATACCTAGATCACTTTTCATTTTAAGTCTTCTAAAAGTCGAATTATGTTTTTTAGTAACATTGTTACAGTAGGTAATTTGTTTATTGTAAAAGCTTAAAAAAAAAACTCCTGTTTAAAGATAGTAAACATCATCGAAACACAAATATCATTGATGCTCAATGAACCAAGATTATCCTAGTACATTAATAAAAAAATGGTGTCCTCAAAACTACAGAGTCATGGTCACCCTTCGTTGCACGATTTAATTACTCCTGCTTCTAGCCTGAGATTTAAAACGGTGATTTGGTGTACCTGGTTTTGTATATCTTTAGTCTATTTTGTTCTGAAAGGGTTTTCGTTTTATAGACCTAAACCGTTTCGATATTGTACAGGCAACTTACATAGGTTCTTCCGCGCAATGTACGGTCAACAACGGAAGTAGATTGTACGTTATAGGTAAGTAGACCCAAAATTATTACATGTAGGTATTTACTTATTAGAATTTGTATTTATTGGTACGAAACAACTGTACCAATAAAAAATAAAACGAATTGTAAATCGACTTTTGTTGCTGACCGTACCATACCTTGTTTAGCTACCTAAAAATAGCGTTCCGAAGCTTTAAGTACATACTTACCAAAAACATCCGTTTTTAATTAGTCAACTTAGAAAAGCACTTATTAACAATTTGTACTTTGTATGGCTTTGTGATGCTTTGAAGTTTGTATCGGGCTTATGATTTGATTGTTTATGAATTACAGTGCTTAGAAGATCCGAGTGCGCTTATCAATAATAATACTACTTAATAACGACGAACAGAGCGGAAAAATATCAACCAATTAAGGCCGGGTGTTCCCGTTTTTGCATGTTTAAGAACCTTTTTGATAGGCAAATTATTACATTTAGAATCTGAAAAAAAAAAATATTTCTGATACATTCTTTCTCCATAGGTTGTACCCGATCAATATACGATACAATAAAATTTTCTCAATAGAAAAAAATACCGAACTAAGCTCGATTTGCAGGTTTTTTACAAACCAAATTCCATTTTAAACGAGTGTTATTACTCATTTTTTTCTATAATTTATATCAATATATAGGTAATTAATTTAGGAATCGATTCTACCCGATGGTTTTTTTTTATTGCATTTATACATTTTTTGATCGATTATTCAAGTGGTTTTCGATCCGCGCGTCGCTTGCCAGTGTCTGCCAGTGTCCCGCGGGACGTTACCGAGGTAAGACCTATGCCAAATTTTTGCGCGCGCGCATCTTTGCTGCTGCGTAAAGAATAAATAAAATTAATTTTAAGTAATTATTGTTTTATAGAACTTTTAGAGGCCACAGTTAAGATTTTATTTCTCTTTGAGTAAATATTTGTATTTAACTTTTAAGACAATATTTTTGTGATTGTTTTGTGAAAATAGCGAACAAAAATTATAAATATAGGACTAAATCAAGGTTGAAGGCAAAAAAAATCGCGAAAGAAATATGGTTAGTTATATTTTGTATTCATTTATCCCTATTGACCACAGTCACAGTATTACAATAATTATTATTTTCCGCCCGTGTACTTACGCTTAGGTACTTAGCTGTCCACGCAAATTTTGACTTTCGAGCACGCGAGATCCCCACCGTTGCTCTAGGCAAGTACATTCGTTTCACAACTGTATGGACTGTAAAACTGTGCCACAGTCTAAATATAACATCAGTGGGCTCAAAGAGAGGTAAAAGCCTACTGTTTTTCTTTTACTTATCTACCTTTATTGTTTTAAGTAGTTAATATGTCCTGCTCTGTTTAAATTGTTTTAATATCCCCAATTTTATTGTTTCATTTCAAAAATTAATCGAAATAAAAAAGCTTATTTGTTCGGAAAAAAGCACAGAAGAACAGTAAGTACTGTCTTTGTTTTCTTGATAATCGGAATCCTCAGAACAGAATAAATAGTAGTACCTACTTTACAAGCGGACAGAAAATCACCCCCGAACAATAGTCAGTATAAAGTATAAAAACCGGCCAAGTGCGTGTCGGACTACGCACAATTAAGGGAATTTATCCCTAAAACAAACATAACATTGTAGTTGAAAAACATGTTCTCCCATACCTCGATATACGCCACGTTCAATTATCCAACTGAAAAGTTAAGTTTGTAATCGCATTTTTTTTATGTGATTAAACTACAAGTTAACAATTTTCGAACTTTTTCCTTTATTCGTGCTGTGAGACCATGCTTCTGTCCAAATTTCATGATTCTAGGTCAACGGGAAGTACCCTATAGGTTTTGATTTATGTGAGAGATATTCGCAATTTTTTTATCTGGTAAAACTACATTTTTACAATTTTAGGACGTTTTCCTATACTTGTGCTGTAAGACCTTGCTTCTTGCCAAATTTCATGATTTTAGGTCAACGGGAAGTACCCTATAGGTTTTGATTTATTTGCGAGTATCGAATATGTCGCAATAATGTCGCTTATATCGCCGTATTTTTTATTGCGTTGACTTGGAAGCTTGATTTTTTTAGAGCTTCAAGGGACCATATACTTACGTATTTGATATTAATTTCAACTTGATACCTCTACGCGTTCCTGAGAAAAATGGTCTTGACAGACTAACAGACAGATAGACAGACGGACAACGAAGTGATCCTATAAGGGTTCCGTTTTTTCCTTTTGAGGTACGGAACCCTAAAAATGGTGAAACTGACACCTATTTCATTCTTGCAACGGTTCACATTCCATTGGGTACATATTATTGTCTCCAAACCGGTCTTAGCACTGAAAATTCACTCCGTGCGAATAATAAAAATTTATGGAGCCGGCCACGCACAACCGCGGCAAGCGGTGAAATTTTGTGCGTGGTGGCCGGCTCTCGACTACCAGCCGATCTATTCTGAAAAAATCTCACCGTGAAAACTTAGGTGAAGTGAGCGTGAGTGATAGGGTACTTCCCGTTGACCTAGAATCGTGAAATTTGGCAAGAAGCAAGGTCTGACAGCACAAGTAAAGGAAAAAGTTCGAAAATTGTTAATTTGTTGTTTTATCATATAACAAAAAAACTTTTTTGCGATTACAAACTTACATTTTCAGTTGGAAAATTGACTGTGACGTATAACGATGTATGGGAAAACATGTTTTTGAACTACATTAAGTTTGTTTTAGGGATAAATTCATCCCAAATACGGAACTCTTCATTGTGCGTGATCCGACACGAATTGGCCGGTTTTTTTCAGAAAACCGTGTGACGATACGTTTGATAAGACTCACGTATCTAATGTATATATATATATCTTATGTATATATATCCTATACCAGAGTATAGGATTTTCACAGATCGAAGAGTTATTTCGCCTATAAACATCCCCATATTTTCTTCAAAATATTTTAATCAACTACAAAATAAAGTTTATAAGAAACTGCAAATAATAATATCAGGACGTTGGATAATGTGTTTCATAGAAGTAAGAAAAATGTAATTAATATTACCTATAATTTTTGTGACAATATTATGACACATCATTTTTTTTTTCGCCATTTGTATTATTTTTAACTAGCCCTATTTTTTTGAGACAACTTTGATATAGTTTTTTTAAGTAGCGCTACATCACAAACTTCATACAAAGCTTGAAAGCTGAAAGTGAAACTATAACTTTATTATTTCATAATAATATCAATCACTTACAGTAAGTATATAATGATTTAAGCTATTTTTATCAAATTTATTCATTTGCTTATGCCGTTGGAATACTGTTCAGTTTAGACTGTGGCGCGCGAACACTCGGAACTCGATCTTTGCGGCGCGGCGCGGCGGCGACGTCCGCGCGTAAATACCTATTGCGCTTGGGACACCCGGCCCATAAAACAATTTTTACATATTTATTTATTTTATTATTTATGTACACACAGTAAAATACAGAGAGATACGACATAATTATAATATTAGTACAAAGTTACTACAATACATTACAACAATAATGGATTATTTTTTTTAAAACAAATATAACAAAATAAGTTGACCTACACGACACGCTTACCTAAACTGTGATACTTTGCTCGGCTATAGGTTCATGTAAGTTCACGCCGGCGACGTAACCGCACGGCTCGCTTCGCGTAGTTTTAAATGCCTACTTCGCTCGGTCTACCTGGCCTTAAAAATAAATATAATATAAGTAAATAAATATAATAAAGTGACATGCAAAAAAAAAAATATAACAAAGTGTATAGTGATTATATAACCTCCCAAGGGGAAATCATCTGCTGTCCAATCCATTGCCTATCATTTTAAATAATAAAACAGGCACATGCCTAGGTATACCTACATATAAAATCCACTACCCTAATTAAAACCAAATTGATGAAGCCAAAAAAAGCCGAAGAGAAATTGATTTCAAGTCCAAGACGATTAAAACAAAACGCGCTTGTTTTTTCCCGTAATCAAAATTCAACTTTAAAGCACCTGGAATAACATCTAGTTTTTTTCGTCTAAAAATTACATAACACCTCACTTTACACATGTTGATTTGATTTCAAACACTCGCAGCAGTCGAATCCAATTAAGTCGGCTTTTGTTAACGTTGGACCTATCAACGATACGTACGGTTGGTTTTGAATTGTTAGGTTTTTGACATGACAGCGAACGCGTTTCAATTACTGAATTTCATGATTCGAATAATTAATATTCGGTTTTGTTAGTGATATTTTAAATGTTTGCTCTTGGCTAAATAATAATCGCCTCATGTGTCGATTCAAGGCTTCTACGCTTGCTGAAGTTGGAACGTAGATATGGGTGACCATCAATTGCGTACTGAAACCCCTCCGTGGCTTGGAGAGCACGTTAAGATGTCGGTCTCGGCTGTCATTCGTAGATCTTTGACAGCCGTTACCGGGTCAGAAACACAAAGCCTGATAACCAGTCTTACCTAGGGGTTATCGTATTACCCAGTCACTGGGTTGTGGAGGTCAGTCGCTTAATGTAAAATATTTCTGTTTACCGACATTCGCATTGACAGTTGGAACAAGGCTAGGTAGACTGATTTTAAATAAATCACGGAAATATGATGATGATTGTTGAAGATGTATGAAAAAATCATACTGACAGGTAGCTTTACTGGAGTGTGCCGCGTACTCCAATGGAATTATATGAAAACAATGTATTATATGGGAGTCCTATGTTGTTTCGAGGTCACACAGACAGACATGGTATGCAACTTTAACCTAAGGCTCGTGCAGAGTGGCGTGATATCGCAGGCGCGATAGGCAGTGCGACCCTTGTCCCCCTGCGATATCGTGCCAGTCTGCATGAGCCTTTATAATATAAAGATAGATGTCATGTATAAACAAGATGTAACATAAATAACACACAACCTCTTAAGGGGTCATTGTACTCATCATTATGAACAACTTTCACTATAGTACCAAACCTGAAATGGCGAAACAAAATCAGCTGTTCCCTACATTTATGTTCGCATAACTCGTCAAAATGTAGGGAACAGCTTATTTATTTCTCGCGATTATAGGTTTGGTCCCATAGTAAAAGTTGTTCATAATGGGCTCACCATTATGAACAACAATGAGTGACCCCTTAAGAGGTTGTACGTTAGTTATGTTACATCGTGTATACCACAAGGAAAATGTTAGGGACACTCGTGAAACGATCTTGAAGTTAAAGAGGTATGTGACATATTATCTTGGTTAGAACTAGACCACGTGACCATCGAACAATTCAATATCTTCATTACTAGCGGTTTTGCAAAACATTTATTTCCTATATAACGTAAGAATTAAATTAAATATAATACATGCAAAGAAAAAAAAACCTATTGCTCACTTTTCTCGAAAGCCGAATTCAATATTTAATATTCATTAAGACTTTTTAGTGAATTTTCGTTTTTAGTTTCTTAGATATAAACGCCTTGAAGTTCACCGTTGTTTAATTTTCATCATTAACCTTGTCCAATTATGGTTTCCTTAACGTAATTAACAGATCATCACGCCAGTATACCCCGAATGGTTGGCCAGAGGTCCACCTAGAAACACCCACATTTCGCCATTTATGTCTAAATCATGTAATAGGGGGCGAGCCTATTGCCATAAAAAGATTAGGATAAAAAAAGATTAGAGATTAGGTTAAAAGGATTAGGTATAAACTATACAAAAATTTGTGATCTCAAACTCACATTCATACAAAGCTCCAACGGCTCCAACACAACAATATTTCTTTCAAAAACTTAATTAAAAACAAAAATCTGCTATTAAAAACAGAACTAAAATAAAAGCCCGCCATAAACTAGTAGAAACAGCAACTTATTACAAGTTACGTTAATATTATTAAGGCAGTGTATTCGGCATGGTTTTATACAGTCGGCGGGCAGTGGATAGAATTTAATTAACCACTGTGCAGTTGGTAGCCTGCCTCACGGAGCTGTCTGTTGGGACGTCGGCAATCGACGGTGCGAGTTATAGGAGCTAGCGGAGCGATGTCATAAGAAAACTTCGGGGAATGTGACGTTTTTGTTTCTTTAGGGATTATATAGGATAAAGAAAGTTATGACAGATTGAATTTGGAACGGTAAAAACTAAACGTTATGTTACATCACAGGTGTGTAAATTGTAATGGGCTGAGTTGATTGAATTTGCAAAATAGACGCCGGAGAAGCGTTGAGTTGACTCAATATTAGTATTTGAAGTAGAGAAAATAAGAAATTCTTTTTGCGGAATAAGGATATTAAATATTAAGGGAACGACATGTTGGGCAATACATAATCAGCCTATAATATTACCACGGTTGGGGCACAGGCCTCCTCTCTGTGAGAGGGAGTGGGCCGTAATCCACCACGCTAGCCCAGTGCGGGTTGGTAATGTCACATGACTTCGAATTTTTGGTTCTACGACATGCCGGTTTCCTTACAATGTTTTCCTTCACCGTTTTGTTATCAGTGGTGATGAAATAATTTACACAAAGTAAAGTGCCTGACTGGATTCGAACCTACGACCTACAACAAGTCGCAGCCGTTATCACTGGGCCATCACTGCATAATTGCATCCATCTACCGAACCGAATTAAGAATAGAGAGTGTTTCACAAACTGCTTTCATTTTAACGTTTCAGTATTAAAAAAACCGGCCAAGTCCGTGTCGGACTACGCACAATGAAGGGTTCCGTAGTAAGGATGAATTTATCTCTAAAACAAGCTTAACATTGTAGTTGAAAAACATGTTTTCCCATACATCGATATACGCCACGGTCAATTTCCCAACTGAAAATTTAAATTTCTAATCGCAAAAAAGTTTATTTGTATGTGATAAAACTACAAATTTACAATTTTCGGACTTTTTCCTTTACTTGTGCTGTAAGACCTTGCTTCTTGCCAAATTTCATGATTCTAGGTCAAAGGGAAGTACCCTATAGGTTTTGATTTATGTGCGAGATATTCGCAAATTTGTTTTATATGATAAAACGACAAATTTACAGTTTTCGGACTTTTCCCTTTATTTGTGCTGTAAGGTCTTGCTTCTTGCCAAATTTCATGATTCTAGGTCAACGGGAAGTACCCTATAGGTTTTGATTTATTTGCGAGTATCGAAATATGTCACAATAATGTCGCTTAAATCGCCGTATTTTTTTATTGCGTTGACTTGGAAGCTTGATTTTTTTAGAGCTTCAAGAGACCATTGACTTACGTATTTGATATTAATTTCAACTTGATACCTCTACGCGTTTCAGAGAAAAATGGTCTTGACAGACAGACAGACAGACAGACGGACAACGAAGTGATCCTATAAGAGTTCAGTTTTTTCCTTTTGAGGTACGGAACCCTAAAAACAAGCATACTGTTATAGAAAAAAATACAATTTACTCTACAACTTGCACCAAAGCTTGGCTACACAATACCCTGCCGCTCACTCACCCTACATAAGTTATTACCCTCCTCATAGTTAAGTTACAACTTGGTTTGTGGGTCAGTCTTAACGTCTTGGGGATAAATGTTAAGAAAAAAAACCCTATTTCCTTCTTATCAAAATATTTGGTGAGATTTTAATACATTTGTGTATATGTTGGGTCACGTACAACGTCTCAGTGGACTTTAAAAATGTAGGATGATGTACTCGGGGATGTAGGATAGTTTATTTTTGTTTTTAAAGGGGATGACGTGTGCACTTCTTTATTTTGCCAGAATGTGTATTAAACTGTCTTTTTGGGAAGAATATGAATACTGAAATAGAAACTAAGTATCACAAAAATATAGTGAACTGAAGAATCCAGTTCATCTTGTTATATTTAAGCTGAATATACCACTACACATGCTCATCACTACGCCAAGCCTTTCGTCCAGGCAGGTTTCTAAAACAAACTTAACATTGTAGTTGATAAACATGTTCTCCCATACATCGTTAAACGCCACGGTCCATTTTACAACTGAAAATTTAAGTCTGTAATCGATAAAAATATTTTTAGGGTTCCGTACCTCAAAAGGAAAAAACGGAACCCTTATAGGATCACTTCGTTGTCCGTCTGTCTGTCTGTCTGTCAGTCTGTCAAGACCATTTTTCTCAGGAACGCGTAAAGGTATCAAGTTGAAATTAATATCAAATATGTAAGACTGACTATGGTCCCTTGAAGTTTAAAAAAAAATCAAGCTTCCAAGTCAACGCAATAAAAAGATACGGCGATATAAGCTATATTATTATGACATATTTCGATACTCGCAAATAAATCAAAACCTACAGGGTACTTCCCGTTGACCTAGAATCATGAAATTTGGCAACAAACAAGGTCTTATAGCATAAGTAAAGGAAAAAGTCCGAAAATTGTAAATTTGTGGTTTTATCATATAAAAAAAAGCGAATATCTCGCACATAAATCAAAACTTAAAGGGTAATTCCCGTTGACCTAGAATCATGAAATTTGGGCAGAAGCAAGGTGTCACAGAACAAGTAAAGGAAAAAGTCCGAAAATTGTTGTAGTTTTATCAAATAAAAAACAAATTGCGAATATCTCGCACATAAATCAAAACCTATAGGGTACTTCCCGTTGACCTAGAATCATGAAATTTGGGCAAAAGCAAGGTCTCACAGCACAAGTAAAGGAAAAAGTCCAAAAATTGTTAATTTGTAGTTTTATCACATAAAAAAACATTTTTGCGATTACAAACTTAAATTTTCAGTTAGAAAATTGACCGTGGCGTATATCGATGTATGGGAGAACATTTTTTTCAACTACAATGTTAAGTTTGTTTTAGGCATAAATTCACCCTAACTTCGGAACCCTTCATTGTGCGTGGTCCGACACGCACTTGGCCGGTTTTTTTTTTATGTGATAAAACTACAAATTAACAATTTTCGGACTTTTTCCTTTACTTGTGCTGTGAGACCTTGCTTCTGCCCAAATTTCATGATTCTAGGTCAACGGGAAGTACCCTATAGGTTTTGATATATTTGCGAGTATCGAAATATGTTACATGTCGCAATAATGTCGCTAATATCACCGTATTTTTTTATTGCGTTAACTTGAAAGCTTGATTTTTTTAGAGCTTCAAGGGACCATAGACTTACGTATTTTGTATTAAGTTCAGCTTGATACCTCTACGCGTTCCTGAGAAAAATGGTCTTGACAGACTAACAGACAGACGGACAACGAAGTGATCCTATAAGGGTTCCTTTTTTTAATAATGTAGTCAACTAATTCCCATTTCGTTTACAGTTTTAAACAGTCTGCAAATATTCAATTTGAGGATTGTTTAAACCCGCATATTTTTTTTCGTAAACTAGTATTTACCTATCGGTGCCTATTTTTCAAACTATTTGGTTTAATTTATATTCAGTTTTCAATAGTTAAGTTTTAATGAAAAAAGTTTTTAATTTGTAGGTACACATTCTACACAAATTATTTTGCGTTATTTGTAATAAATAAATTTCAATCGAGTTACATTTTAAGGTTTATACAAAGTTATAGAAATTTTATTAATCTCACATTTCAATTTTTGTTTTGTAATTTATGTAGCTGAAATGCCGCGAGGTTTTAAAGTGCCAACGTACTGACATTTTCTAAGTGAAAACTATACATATAAATTTCACTATGACTTCAGTACCTGTTTATTGTTAAAAGTATCGTATCAAATAATCGTACCTACTGGCTGTATGGCTCCGAAAAACTAGTTCAATATTCGATGTAATTATGTTCGATGTTGGATGATGTTTTACCATGAAATTTTTTTCTGTCTCGAATGAATTTTCTGTAATGTGTGCATATAAACAAATTCTTCTTATAATTCCATAACATCAATGTATTAATACAACACTTATATTCATATTAAACATTAAAATCATAACATCACGCCTGTAATCCCCGAAAGGTTAGGCAGAGGCGCACTTATAGTACACCCACATTTCGCCAGTTATGTTTAAGTCCCATGTAACAGGGGGCGAGCCTATTGCCATCATTCGGGCACAAATCCAGACTCCGGGCTGCTACTGAGAAATTCCTGGTGGAAAAACCCAATAAACACTTTGCCCGACCTGGGAATCGAACCCCGGACCTCGTGCTCGCCAGTAGATCTTGCGACCACGAGACCAACGACGAAGAATTGGTGTAATATTTATGCTACATACTAATTTGCTTAAATACGTTAAGCATAATCCTTGGTCATAAATTAATGCTCGATTTAATGACTTTAAAGCATTAGGTAGTAAACTAACTATATCAGGGTAGTATCAAATTCCTACAACATTCTAGTCACAACTAAAACAGCTGAGCTCGGTAGCACCCCTGCAGAATCTCATCAGTAGAGTGTTCCTGCCGTGACTCGGTAGGTAAATTAATTAGGCGAGGACCCACTGTCCAGTGCCTTGAGATAAAATTAAATACGAAATGGCAACAGTGTGCACTGGCCTTGCTGGTACGGTTGTGATCAAGATTTAGTTTAAGCGTTTTGAATTAGGATGCCTTCTTTAAGTGGTTCTAAGTTGGGTAATTTGAGTTTTGATTAAAAGTCTTGTACCTGAATTACTTATAAAACCGGCCAAGTGCGTGTCGGACCACGCACAATGAAAGGTTCCGTTCAATAAATTATTTGATTTGATTTGAAAATAGCTTAAAATGTAAACTAGAAGTACTCAGGCGCATCTTAAGTAAATAATTTCATACACGGAAATGAAGACTTCTTAATACTATAAACTCTCGAAGAAATTATTCGAAAGAAAATATACGTATTTATAGTTTTAATTAAGTAATATTTTTGGTAATTTTTAAGGTTCCGTAGTCAACAAGCAACCCTTATAGTTTGGCCATGTCCGTCTGTCTGTCTGTCCCCGGCTTCGCTCAGAGACTCTTAGAACTAGAAAGCTGTAATTTAGCAGGGTATACATGTTAATCACTCCGACAAAGTGGTTTTTTTTTTTTACTTACACGTAAAGTGGGGATGATAATTTTTTTCTCGTCTTGTTGGATAGGCCGTTCAAATATTGAGGGTTTGTCAAGACTACTTTTCAATTCCAGGAATCCGTTTTCGTAATATTAAGTTTTAAAGTGATAATTTTTGTTAGAGTCAAGTGGTGCCAGCTAAATTGTTGTTTTTGGATCTAAGGAAAAAACCATGGCAGAAGTACATGTAATGACATTACTAGGAAAATCACAGCTAAGTAGGCTTTACAAGTTAACGAGTAATAGTCGACCAACTTACATTTGCAGTTGGAAATTTGACCGTGACGTATATTGATGTATGGGAGAACATGTTTTTCAACTACAATGTTAAATTTGTATCTTGGGATAAATTCATCACAACTACGGAGCCCTTCATTTTGCGTGGTCAGACACGCCCTTGGCTGTGTTTTTTGTAATAATAACTGCAGGTGTGTTTTACTATTAAAGTTTATTTATTTATTTATTAATAACCAACTTATATTTACAGTTTACACCACACATAAAAGTTATCGGCCAGTATTAGTAATTACACATAAAATCATAAAATAAGGCCTAGACACAACTCTCTAAGTTCGTAAAATCCTACTGAATGATTATTTCAGAAATAGTCATTCAACAGGATTTTTAGAAGAGAGTTAGTTGTATTGCCGATTTTATTATTTATTTATTTAATACTTTAAGCACAAAAAACATACAGAGCAAAACCATATTTGTTACGGCTGTGAATCATATTTAGATCAACATACAACCTGTTACTAACCTGCAAATTGCAAAAAACGTAATAAAATTTGAATTTCGTGGGCTACCTTAGCGCATCCCCCCTAATGGATTCGCTTTTACGAACAAATGAAATACACATAATCCCTTTTAATACCATAAATTATGTTCAGTTAATTTCCATTTTAACTTGCACAGTTATAATAAAAACAAAAGAAAAATATCTGCTTTAAAGAAATACAATTTATTTAAAAATTAACACTCGGCCGGAAAAAGAAATATTGTGTGACCATCGATGACGCCGACTTAAGAGTTACTTGAAAACAAAAACCGGCCAACTGCGAGTCGGACTCGCACACCAAGGGTTCCGTACCGTATTAAGATCGAGCAAAAAATGCCGAAAGAAACAAGTTTCTTGTATGTGGACCCTTTAATTATTAATTGTATTTAATTTTTATTATTTATGGTTATACCGGTAATGGAAATACATAATCTGTGAAAATTTCAACTGTCTAACCTATTACGGTTCTTGGGATATAGCCCGCTGACAGACAAACGGACGGGCGGACAGACAGTGGGCGCTTATTAATAGGATTACGTTTGGCACCCTTCACGTACAGAACCCTAAAAATGATTTTTTTTTGCAATGGTCCTGCCATATTAAATTTCAAATACAAACAGAATTCGGGCTATATTTTTATGCTCAGTAATCAAGTGACGTGGTAATGCTGATGAAAGAAGCCACCTTCCCTGGGACGCTGTAACTTGATCAGATTATCCTACTTTGAAAATGCAGCCGCAAAATTAGCGGAATAGAGAAATGTGATATTATTGCGTTTATTGTTTGAGATTGGTGTATATTTTCCCAAGGATTGGAGTGATCCTGGTGAGAAAGTATTGATTAGGTACTTGAAGTTCTAGTTACGTAAGATAGAAGAATATCCGTTAGAAGATATAATTATCCATAATATAACACAACAACAACAAACAACAATACAAACACCACATGTTTGTAACATTAAATTATTTATTATTATATAATATATATATTTTTATTAATATATATATTTGATGTTATATATTATTAAATTAAAAAATTTAAATAGTTTATTTCTGTAACTGTCTTGTACAATATTATTCTGTGGCTAGAACCTCCCAGGAAGCATGTAGTAATGCTTGTATTGGGTGGTTCTGCTCCTCCCTCGGATCAACATATTTTTAGGTAACTAGATAACTAAACTATTTTAAGTAATTACAAACAAGAACATAATGAATGAAAAGTTAGAGGTACTGGTGTGACTTCTCTTTATGTGTGTGTGTGCGTGCGTGTGTGGTGTGTGTGTGTGTGGTGAGTGTGTGAGGGTGTGTGTGTGTGTGTGAGAGAGGGTGTGTGTGTGTGTGTGTGCCTTATGATATTTAGAATATACTATATCTCATATAGGCTGTGTGAATTTGATTCCTAATTAGGAGACTTCTAGCCCTACGATATAATATCTTGGGATCGGGAAGTACCACTAGAAGTCACGAATATTGTCTAGAGTTCGTATTTAAATAATAAGTTCTCTATATCACAGTACCCAAGCCGCTCGAGCGCGTGAACGATTGTTTTTTTACATTCGTGGAATTGAAGGTTGTATATTGTATATTTGTTGTGAAAAAATATATATATTATTATTATATATTTTATTAGTATATATGTACTTTGAAAATCATTTCTTAATCGCTTTTGTACCACCTTTTTTGTTTAAGATCAGTTTGCTAACTGGTTATCTATCTACTTTTTACGCTCAATAGTGGAATGACACAAAAAAACAGAGTACGTACGAAACACGAACATATGATAAATCTATTGGTGTATCGACGCAGTTTATGTTAGCATAAGTTTTGGAATCACTGACTCCTAAGTCACAGGCAATAAACCTAGTTTGGGAGCCAGGAGATTAATTAGTCTCACATCTCTGTACCAAATTATTGTTAAATTGTTTTTGTCACCAAGTTATAGATAATAAATAAATAAATAATAATAATAATAAACAGAAAATCAATCAATATTTTCTACTCAAAAGCAGTCAAGTCCGCGCATTTCGTGGCTTCAACAGCCTTGCCTATAACTTTTTCATGGCTCAATCCAATTTTTCACAAATTAATCCGTGGTTCTCTAAAATCCTCTGATGGATTGCCCTGACATGTTCGTTCATTTAGTTACCTTTATGACGTCACACCTGCGTCATGTACACACGACATGACGCCATTGATAGGACGCTTGTAGAATTATGGGAACGTATTTTTTGATGTGCTTTTTTTTATTTTGAGCTAGATTTTATTCGTATGTTAGGTTGAAGAGTTTTTATGTTTCAATGGATCTCGGCAGATGAAATCAAATCAAAATCAAAAGTCATTTATTCAAACTAGACTGAGAATCAGCACTTTACGAACATCAAAAATTACATAAGACAGTCCCCCAAAAACGCCCACCCTTCACTACTTGTTAGTGCTTTAGCTGGGAAGAAGAAGTGGCGCAACTAACTCCCCAGCAGCACAGCTGTCGGTTCAGTACAGTGTAGGATAGGTTCGGGTTCACAGATTGATGCGCTGGATGCTCTCCTAGCTAGTTCGTCAGCTGCGTCGTTACCTAGTGAGTTGCAGTACCTGTTCACTCTTGCTTTGAATGCTGACGGGTTCCACGTTGAAGGGAACATAGAACACACGTCTAAATATCGTGTCCTGCATCTCCTGTCACCTGCATGTTACAGGAACTGATGTACGCTCCTGATGGCACCAAACTTGTAGCCGAATCGCCATTTACTTCTCATTTAGGTTGCCATCGACACGCTAAGAAGACCAACATTAATACGTAAATACAAAAATCACCGTTTTTCATAACTTCAGAAAACATTGGTCGTTATTGTTCTAAATAATTAACTGTTTATTTTTTTTACTTCGATGGTGCTAGTTTATCAATAATGGTGACTTCGAGTTACAGCTATAACTTTAAGAGGATGGCATTCAAGCAACTACGCAGGTGACTACAGTTCACCCACACACAAGCAGAGAGCTGGTGGACCTCGACACCGGGCTGCAGGCAGTCCAGGGAAGCTATACCATCCCTAGATGGCAGGCTAACCAGGCGTCTATTACCCCTGGATAGGAACAGCCTGCGCCTGATGACGGGGACCATCACGGAACACTGCTCACGAAACAAACACTTCCACCCAATAGGCAAGGCAAGGTCAAGGGCAAGGTTGACTGGTAGAAAATGCCTATGGCATTAAGTCCGCCTCTGTACATTTGTGTGCTTAAAGTATTAAATAAATAAATAGGCATATCGGACAGTCCTCTGTGCAGGGCATGCGTGGAGGCTGAAGAAACCGTTGCGCATCTTCTGAAGGGAGGTCAGCTGGTTTGAATAACAAATGGCGGCCGCCATGGCCCTTGTAAAATGGTCCACATGAAGGACTTAGTCCTTCATGTGGACCATTTTACAAGGGCCAAACCGGAAACCAAACCCTCTAACATAGAACATAGAAGAGTGAACAGGCATCTTCTGGGCTTGCTCGTTCCATCATGGACCTCATTCATCACTTTATGCCAGGTGAGATCGATTTCAAGAGCTGGACAAACTCAAAGCATTTATTCCAAATAAACCAATTACACGCACTTTTGAATTGTCAAGGGGTCGGTCAGTCATAAAGATGAAGCTAGTTACCCATTCCAAAGCTTAGTAGGTATGTTCCTATCGAGAAGAACGGGCAAGAAACTCCACGGACACTCTTTTAAATTGACATCGCGATAGTAAACTTTCGCAGTACCGTACATCGCGGTAATGAACCTCGCAACTATGATTTACACTCATAATTATGGTTACATCATTCGTGTTGAAATTATCCGGAATCAGTCCTAACAGACCGGATAGGTGAGAACGATGCGATAAACGTCAAAAGCGTCCGTAATAAAAATATAAAAAAACAATTCAAAAATTAAAATAAGCCATAGCCGCTAAGAGATGACCAGTCCCTACTGATGGCGCCCGTTCACGAACATGACGCAATAAAGATAAAAGTGTCCCATCGTTTATGGAACAGCACTTCATTTACACTCCAGGGCAGTTACGTATGAATCTCCTCATGAACAAGTTTCCCTGGCTTCAGAAAACCTGGGCCCGAAGTCTATTTAAAGACTTCCAGGTTAGTCAAGGTAACTTTTCAACAGGTGAAACGAATGATTGGTGTAAGGAAGCACTGTCTCAGTTTTTCTACAAATTGTTCAAAGAAATGTTTGCATAACTGTAACAAAACTTTGGTTACTGATTACACAAAAATTGTGACTTGCGAACTAGGTGTTATCTGTTACATACCTGTAACTCCTGTTTTGCTATTAAAAATTTACTTGGAGTTATTTTTGAAGTATTTAATTCGTTCAGTTAATTATTTCTTTCAGTATAGTGAGTGTGACGACACATTTTCAGAACCTATTAAAAAAAGCTGTTTTATAAATTATTAAAATTATTTTATTACCACTTTTTATTCCAAAAAGTTGGTATTTAAAGTTTCGGAGATATTTTAAATTTTTATGACCTATCTGGATTCCATGCTCGCGAATAAATAAGAATAAGAATAATAAGAATAATTTATTTGTTCAAAATCATACAGACATTTAAATATTTTAAGGTACACTATATTACATTTTTATTTTATGATGTGATATTGAACATCTGTGTCTGAACTAGATATAAAATATCTGTATTTCAGACATCAGCGCTCTTCCCCTGATGTAGGCGACACTAGAAATAACACTTTGTTTGACCTCTATTACATATCTATAACACATTAAACATAGAGATATAATAAAATAACATTAAAATAAAAGGAAGTGACAAATATAGGAGAACAATCTTAAATTAGTTGTATACACGAGTATACAACTAATTTAAGATTGTTCATATATGTATATGGTACACATATATGGTAATTTTAAATCCTCGTTTTGTATTTTAAAACCTGAACAGCATACTTCTATTTCTCATAATATTTGATTGGTAGACCTAGCACAAATATTGGACCCAGTAAAACGTTAATGTCAACTTTTATGACGCCCACGGGGGATGGAGGTGACCTATTGTTTGACCGACGGTCCTCAAGGTTGACAGATATAGGTTAATGTCACCTGATACACCCGAAGGGACATAGCGGACTGTTTTGTCTCGAATCCACTATTTTTGGTTCACAAATTCTGATAACTGTACCTATTCTGTAAAGTTAATTTCGATTCAGCCCATTCAAAAGGTAATAATTGAAACAGAAGGAGAAGTTTTAAAAATAAATGGTGTTCGAATTTCGATTTTCAGCCATCGTTCTTCGAAACTGAAAAAACATTGAGAAACCGTGTAGAACAGTCGAACCTTTTAAATGTTCGTCATTTTTCAAATTCCTTCCTTTATCGAGCCAGCACCTTAATTTGTAATATTTACACTATCAATCACAATCTGAATGATTTTGAAAGATATTGCTAACCTACTGCTTCATATGTTCGAAAAATTTGTCTGCTAAACAACCTAAATAACGGATTGAATGTTGTTGAACTGTCAAAATGAAACCCACTGGTACTGATAGTGTCTTACACAACAAGCCACCATACCCACCATCAAGCAGTTCATGAAGCGCATTACGAAGCGTTTCTTCAATTCCGCGGATAGTCATCGCAACCCTTTGGTTGTGCAGGCCGCTAGTTATAGGCCTTCCACTGTTAGTCAGACTCGCCAACCAAGGCAAACACTCACCGACCCAGATGACCCCATTACCCTCCTCCAGGAAAGCAGTAGGGCCTGGTGAACGAAATGTATAATTTGTTGTTGTTTGTCACAAATTACACAGACCGACTATCCTAAAACCAAAAATTGGAAGACCTGTGTGCTACATTACAGCCCACTCCATCTCGAAGAAAGGAGACCTGTGTCCCAGCAGTGGGAACACTAGAGGCTGAATATGAGTCGGTAAAGCAGATTTTATTGTGTAATCAGCAGACAAAAACAGCCTTACTTTACCTACTAATAGCGAACATCAAGCTGCCCTTATCGATCGTCAAAGTACGGGATTATTCCGCTTAGATATCGGGGCTTACGATAAGCAAGGATGTTTCCGGTTTAAAAGAAGAAAAAAAAGAGTGATGAATATAAATGATGATGGATGGAGAGGGAGAGGAAGGCCAAAGAAAAGAGAGATAGATTGTGTGAGGAATGATTTGAAAGCAAAGGAAGTATAGAATGGCGTGACGGTTGAAAGGAGAAAATGGAAGAAAAAACGTGTTGCGCCGAACCTCAAGTGGATAGTCAACATAGGCATAATCAACACAGCCTATTGCAGTTCACTGCTGGACATACGCCTCTCCCAGGCTGCGCCAAAATACCCTGACCACCGCCTTCCGCATCCAGTCTGACCCAGCCACCCTCTTAAGGTCCATCATAAAACCAATTTGGACCTATGGAGTTGAACTCTGGGGATCTGCTAGCAATTCTAACCTAGAGATAATTCAGCGATTCCAAAACGCTGCACTAAGTACGGTCTCCAGCGCACACTGGTTTATAAGAAACTCCGAGATACAAGCATACCTAGAAATGCCGAGCATAAGAGAGGAAGTAAACAACTACAGCAAAAAGTACAATGAAAGACTAAAGAACCACAGCAACACATTAGCTAAAGATCTACTTCAAGACAAAGACCACATAAAACGCCTTAAAAGATGGCACATACTGGACCTGGACCAAAGAAACTGAAGTTTTCTGACATTCAATTGGTGCTATTCACTGGAATGGCAATCAAAAGAAAAAAAACCCACCCCAGACCACATCTAATTATGGCTAAGCAGCCGATTGTAGATAACAAGGGAAAAAAAAAATCTAGCTGGGAGGCGTCCCACACTACGCTTACCGATACGCGGTCTCCACTCCAGAAACTCAATGAATAAGTCATAACAGAAAGAGTAATTAGTAGCCATACGACTGAACTGTAATTACAGGGCTTAGGTATACAGTAACTACATAACTTAGCTATTCCTGTTCAAGCGTGTTGGTAGTACGAAACCTACAATTATCGCACACATACGCTAAGAATCGATACGATACTCACGATACAGCCGTTTGTTTGGTTATATAACGTGCATTTTAGAAGCAAGCACGTAAATGTGATTAATGCTGGTTGAGAAACCATTTAAAAAGTTTATTTTAAGCTATCAAAATCAAAATATTTTATTTCACATAAACCTACATGGGCACTTATGAAACGTCAGAAGCTAGGTGCACGGTTCCAATTGATCGTTTCCTATGGAGAGGGAGCCGGCAAGAAACGATGACGTGTATTTTGAAAGAAAAGAAATAAAGAAAAAGCATTTATTGGGACTCGCACAGATTACAAATTAAACTAAAACACACTCATAGTAACATAAAGAACAAAAATATAACAAAGAAAAAAATTAAACAGAAAGTCATGTACGAGGCCAAAAGGCCCCCTATCTCAGCTTGATGCTGCGGCACTTAAAAATAAATGTCGCAGCGCAGGTATTCTGATATGGCCCGCTGTGATGTCACGGATAGATACGGAAATAAATAAATAAAATAAAAATAGATGAGTGAAATAACAATAAAAATAAGATAATTATTGAATAAAAGGAAAGTAGTCACTTAACTACTTTGGGGTTTTATGATCTAATGTTGGCAAGCATGGCTGCTGAGCCCACTGGAGTAATTCCCAAGGTCGGGCTAAGCTATTCATCGTGCACAAATCTACTAATCACAAACGAATAAAGCGTTAGTTAAGTCGCGTTGTGAAAACACTAGTGATTTGAGTCTGTAACACGTTACCTTTGAGTAGCGTCGTGGACAATGGGCCTTAACTATGGAGATAAAATCCGGTGTCGAATAATTGTTTACTCGAAAACAAATGAAGCGAGAAACAAGTGAGGAACGTCTTGCGTTTGCCGCTATTATCCCACGCTCTTGCAATGACTTGTGTCAAAGAGTATATTTGTGCTAGAACGCCCATTTCAAGGTCATGAAACCTAAAAACTTTTTGCCTGTCTCGTCTATACAAGATTTAACATATTATATAATAACGCACAACCTTTTAAGGCGTCATTGTGAACAAAATTTCGAAAAAAACATCAGCTGTTCCCTACATTTTGACGAGTTATGAGGACATAAATGTAGGGAACAGCTGATTTTTTTTGCGATTTCAGGTTTGGTCCCATAGTAAAAGTTGTTTATATCGAATGTTGAGTACAATGACACCTTAAGAGGTGGTGCGTTATTTATGTTCCATCTTGTATATGTACCATATAATGGATTAAGGAATTGGTGCTAATGAGCGCCCGTTAAGCAGCCCCGACTGGCAGTAGGCCAGTAAAGCGCTTTAATGAAGAAGAAGGGTGCTTTCGTCAGCTGCTATAAATGGCCCAGCAATTTGTCTTATGACAAGAAGTTATTAATACCGCATTTCATCTAGAAACTTTCTTGATAAAGGTAATTATAACAGATACAATAAAATAAATCCGTGACCGATTTTGTACAAAAAGTCTATTGGACCTTTTTTTTTTGTTTTAGTCTTGTCAATCAATCAACTCAGCCTATAGCAGTCCACTGCTGGACATAGGCCTCTCCCAGGCTGCGCCACAACACCCTATCCTCCGCTTTCCGCATCCAGTCTGTCCCAGTCATCTTTTTAAGGTCGTCGGTCCATGTAGCTGGGGGGCGCCCCACACTACGCTTGCCGATACGCGGTCTCCACTCCAAGACTCGTCTGCTCCACCGGCCATCGTCTGTTAGTCATCGTCGTTTAGTCTTGTAATATGTCGATAATCATCATCTGCCTAGTAGTGTTGGGGTCAGCTTCCAGTCTAACCGGATGCAGCTGAATACCAGCATTTTACATAGAGCGACTGCCTATCTGACCTCCACAAGCCAGCTACTGGGTAACACAATACCCCTTGGTAAAACTGGCTGTCAGACTTTTGGGCATCTGACGACCCGTAACAACCGTCAAAGATCTACAAATAACAACCGGGACCAAGGGCTTAACGTGCTTTTCGAGGCAAGGAGTTGTCTTGGTATGTAAAGATAGTCACCCATCCATGGACCAACCGTGGCAAGCGTAGCTTAACCTGGTCGATCGACCCATGTGGCTATTATTACTTATTTTCTAGCCCCTCTGTAAAATTGCGGTAATATCTCAAGAAATAGACCTGTTGTCAGCTAAAGACATCGCCATAAAAAGACAAGAGATTCTTCTTCAAATGTTTCACAGAAATATCGGAAAACTTTTCACGATAAAAACAAAACGCTGTCGTTGATGGTCATTGCACGTACTACTAATAGTGGTAAAGAACGACCTATCACATTATAGATAGTTTTGAAAACAATAACATTTTCTCTAGCATCTAATAGTATCAATCAATCAATCCATAATGTTCAGATAGAGGTGGTAAGAATAAATAAATAGAAACAATTATGGGCCATGGCTGGATGCGAAAGGCGGAGGACAGGGTGTTGTGGCGCAGCCTGGGAGAGGCCTATGTCCAGCAGTGGACTGCGATAGGCTGAGTTGATTGATTGATGGGCCATAGCGGACACAGCAAAATTTTAAAAAAGTAGGAGAGAGGAAGAGCGCTTTAATGATATTCCTTGTTACTAAATATTTAAATTATTTTCTATTAACTGTTTATTTTACAACAGTATTAGTTATTCTATATTATCAGTCATTTATTTATTCTCTGGATATAAATCGATCGGTCAATCTATTTATTAATTTTTTGTATTAGATTATGTCGCTTAAATATTTTGTATCGCAATTAGTGTATTTAATATAGTTATTATAATATATTTAAATATTAATTTATACTTAATTTGTTCATTAAATTTAATTTATTTGTTTAATTTTTTTTATATGTGTATAGAATAGAATAGAATAGAATACTCTTTATTATGTACACCATAAAAGTTACAGATATAAATGTTGAAATTTGTGTATTTCCATTTATTAACCATTTTCAAAGTATTTACATAATTTAAAAACTAAACAGACTTAAAATAAAAATAATAATATTATATGTACAAGTAAGTATTTAAAAAAGGAGGGGAAATAATCAGAGGGCATCAAGAAATTCTTCCGCATCGCTGTCAACAGGAAAAGTGCCCAAAAGGCTGGCAGCATTGCCACGTTGTATGGCAATGATGATTCTTTGGCCAAAAAATAGGCCAGCCCTCTGGTCACGTGAGGAGTCAACCAACCGCTTCGCGATGTCTAAATAACTAAGTGGGCACTTGGACCCCCATGGCCCTAGTATTTCAACCCCAAACGGCTCGAACATATAAGTCCCAGTAAGATTGAAGTATTTCGCCGTTTGAGGTTTTCCGCACCAGGAGCAGCCTCGCCGTGCTAGGAAGATGGGATGGCGCAAGGTTATTAATAGGTTGGGGAAAAAGTTTCTTCGGATTTTTTAAGAAAATTCAAAACATTTTTTAATATAGGTTATTTACATTTAACTAAAGTATGTAGGTACCATTTTGTTCGATAACTTTTTGCCATCTTGTACTCGTAGGTAGGGACATGATCCCATTGCTATAGAAATTTTGGGACTTCTGATCAAAATACCACGACAAGTGGTTTTGGCAGTCTTCTCGTGATGTTAACCTGACACTGCCTAAATAATTCTGAAGAGACCGAAACATGTGGAAGTCTGAAGGTGCAAGGTCAGGACTATACGGCGGACGCATTAACACCTCCCAGCCAAACTTTCCTGCCAGGGTTACGAGCCTGTCCGAAAGGGATATCGTGGCCCTGGCACACAGGCATCTGAAGGAACACGGTGGGTTTTAGTCAGTAAAAGTCTGACACTCCCTCCCGCTCCACCCAGAGCGGGAGAAGTTATTTGATGATTTCCCACCCAAAAAAAAAAAAAAAAAAAAAAAAAAGCCAAACTCTCTTAATTTTTGCTGAGTGGCTAAAGATGTGTGAGGTCTAGCGTTATCATGATGAAAAACCACACCCCTTCTGTTGATTAATTCCGGCCGCTTTCTCTCAACTTCTTGCTTTAATCTCATCAGTTGTTCGCAGTAGAGTTCAGAATCGATGGTCCTGCCTGGTGGTAACAGCTCATAATGAATAATGCCCTTCCAATCCCACCACACACACAGCATCACATTGTTGCGAGTTAACCCGGGTTTCGCCACAGTCTGTGAAGCCTGACCGGCCTTTGACCACGACCTTTTTCGCACGTTCTTGTCGTACGTGATCCACTTACATCACCAGTTATCAGCTTCTTCAAAAATGGTTCGGTTTCATTACGTCGTAATAAAGAGTCACAAATGAGTACACGGTTCATTAGGTTTCTTTCAGTGAGCTCGTGAGGTACCCAAATATCGAGCTTTTTTGTGTACCCAGTTTTTTTCAAATGTGCCAAAACTGTTTTGTGGTCAATTCCCAGTTCTTCAGCTACGTCGTAACTACTGATTTTCAAAAATGGCATCCATTTTATCCGTAATAGGGCGACCAGAGCGACGTGCATCTTTGACATCAAAATTTCCGCTTAAACCAAATTTGTGCTACTCTCACAGACACTGCACTAGGTCCATATACGAAAAACAAATGAAAATCACACTTTTTCCTAATTTGAATTTGGATTGAATTATGTTCTTTAAAATTTAAACTTTCAATGATACCAAAACCAGCCAGACACAAATAGTATAGCCAAAGAGATTTTGTTACAAGTTCATACATACTAAAACGCGAAAAGACTTTTTCCCCAATCTACTATTACGCTTATTTATTTTATTGTTTTATTAATAATAATACCAGTCTATTGAGGAGCTTGTGGCTAAGTAATAACTGCCGCACGGGTCGATCGATCAGGTTAAGCTACGCTTGCTGCGGTTGGTCCGCGGATGGGTGACTATCTTTTCATACCAAAATTCCTCCGTGCCTCGGAAAGCACGTTAAGTCATTGGTCCCGGCTGTCATTTGTAGATCTTTGACAGTTGTTACGGGTCGTCACAAGCTCAAAAGTCTGACAACCAGTCGTACTAAGGGATATCGTGTTACCCAGTAACTGGGTTGTGGAGGTCAGATAGGCAGTCGCTCCATGTAAAATACTGGTATTCAGCTGCATCCAGTTAAACTGGAAGCCGACCCCAACATAGTTGGGAAAAGGCTAGGCAGATGTGATATAGTTTAAATTAATGTATACTTAAATGTGTTCATTATAATAATTTGACTCATTTATTTTATTGTTTATAAATAACTAGCTGCGCCCCGCGGTTTCACCCGCGTAAGTCTCGATCCCGTGAAAATATCGGGATAAAAAGTAGCCTATGTTTTAATCCAGGGTGTCAGCTACCTCCATATTTTTTTTTATCAAAATTAGTCCAGCCGTTTCAGCGTGAAGAAGTAACAAATATACACACACACTCACAAACTTTCGCCTTTATAATATTGGTGCGATGTGATAATACCAGTCTATTATGGTCCCACTACGCATAAGCATAGATCACCACGCTTGTTCAAGATGGGTTTACGATTTTAGACTTTATTAACATCAAAACAAAAGCTACTTACATACTTACTTCTTGCAATCTACAGCAACATTGCACTATAAACCGGCGAACATTAGCGACATAGATCTTCGGGGCATTATTCATTCCCGTTGCCAAAACCGAATTCTCTAGAATTACAATGTATGCGACGCGATCCAGAGAGACGCTTATTTGTAACGCGGTTATTACGGCGCTGGAATGGAGCCAGAACGAAAACTACTTAACTTTAAAAACTGGGGCTACCTGTGTCTCATGAATACTGGCCAGCCCACATGCCATTGACGTTAAAAACAAGTGGACTTATCTCATAGTCAAAAAGTTAAATGTGATTAATCTTTTGTGCTCCACAAAAACAGATGATTCTGTGTCTAGATTTTTGAAAAAGTACAACTCTTTATGTTACTCTCTTTATGTTTACTACTGTACTCTCATAGCACTAATTTAGAAGCTTAGCATAATTACTGTAAAAAGGCAACCTTAGTTGTCAGGTGTACAGAAACGGACATAACCTTAGATCCCGAAAAAAAGTACTGTTCCTGAGGAAAATAACAATAATGTTCTTATGATAATAGATGGTGCCACGTGTCTTTCGAAATTTCAAAATGCAGAGTACAACCCGAAATGATTGTCAAATTCTAAATTAAAGCGAGCGAAGCCGCAGGCAAAAGTTATTATATTCATAAAAAAGCTTCACCCGTGTTGAGGTCGGAAATTATCCTACCGGAATGTACTTAAAACAACGTCACGTAACAAAGATAGCATAGATGTCAAGCTCAAAAAGGAAAATATTGGAATGGTGAACGAAGTTAAATTTTTAGGAGTTTATATAGATTCCCTATTAAATTGGAAAAAGAGCTCTTCGCCATTGATTCCTCAATATCTTCAGCTTGTTACGCGCTAAGAAGCCTTAGGGACGATATTGATCTAAGGCAGCTAAAATCTGTATATTATGCATTAGTAGAATCCAGGTTACGATACAGCATTATGTTTTGGGGTAGCAGTTACGGGTATAATTGCCAAAAAGCATTCATACTACAGAAACGTGCACTAAGAACTATTGTCAGAATCCCACAACGAGAATCATGTAAAGAATATTTTAAAAAATTTGGTATTTTAACAGTACCAAGTTTATATGTTTTAGTATTACTCAGCCGCTTTGCGAAATACATACACGAGCACGATTCACAAGAAGAACGTAAACTTAGGGAAAAAACTAGAAGAAACGTTATAAAAAATAAAATTGCACCGAAACTTAATATTGCTAAACATTGCTCTAAATACCAAGCAATGGAATTATTTAATAAGTTGCCTGCTGACCTAAGATCACTGATTTACAAAGGTACTCTATTCAAAGCCAAACTTAGAGCATTCCTGTTGGATAAATGTTTATATTCTATATCTGAATTGGTGACAAATGACGGTGATTAGTATTTATATTAATTTACCTTTTTGACATTAAATATATATTCAAGACATTATCCGATTTTATGCATTTAATAGATTAGATTTATAAGCATTTGACATGATAATATTTACAATTTACAATAATTTATATAATTACTATTTACATTCTATTCACACAATATTTGTATTATGTTACTGATTTTATTTTTAGTGAAATTACTGTTAGATATTCTTATTTTATTGTTTTTTTTTTGTGCGGGAAAATATGGATTAATGTACTACCTAATTCGAACACAATGCGAATTGTTATATGAAATAAATAAATACTACATCTTTTTATCATTAAATGTCTAAATTAAAAATAATAATTATTCATTACTAACTTTCATGTAATTATATATACAACTTATTAATTATAGGTCAGTGGTGGCTCAGTGGTAACGGCCACGAGCCACCACGAGTTGTAAGTCATAGGTTGGAACCCAGACAGGCGCTTTACTTTGTGTAATTTTTTTCGTCACCACTGCTCACAAAACGGTGCAGTAAAACATCGTGAAGAAACTGGCATGTCCTAGAACTGAAAGTTCGGAGACATGTGACATCTAAAACCTACACTGAGCCCGTGTGGTTGATTACGGCCCACCTCCTACCGAGAGAAGGCCTGTGTCCCAGGAGTGGGAAAATTGTAGGCTGATTATACACCTTATTCACAAATCACACTACTTAGTTTACAAATCACATTACTTAGTTTACAAATCACACTACTTAGTTTACAAATCACATTACTTAGTTTACAAATCACAATACTTAGTTTAAAAATCACATTACTTACTTTATAAATCAGCGTAGAAAGTTTTTTTGTAAAAGCTTTTTTTCATACAAGCGTATTTTACACAAATTCCTAACTCGAAATTCTACACTACGCGATATATTTTCTGCGCGAACACTTTGATCCCTACAAATTGCAACAGAAAATAAATAGGAAAGTTAAAGAAAAATACTAGCATTTTTGCTGACAGCTACATCTTTGAAAAACTTAATTTAATTCTAAACACGATACAATCATAAAACAAGAAAAAATATGAGCTCAAATATCTGTGAAACTGAATACCTACTACATTACAACGTCACTAGCACGCTTCGACTGCAACGTATAATTTTATGCCAGTTTACGAAAAACATATTGCAAAGAAAGGTTCATTGATCTATGTGCTTGCCAAATTCATTCTTACGGCTAATAAAATCCTTAGTCAGTAAGAATCAAATTCGCTTGTGCTTAAACGGGCTTGGAGATTAACTTTGGAAAGAAAATAGGCAGTTGTTATTGTTCCTTAATATACACCGTGGAATTTTAATCGTCTTACAACGGCAGCCCACTTCATGTATCCAATGACTACTAATCATTCATGAAAGTAAAAAAAATATTTATTAACATTTTAATAATAAAAATATTATTAATTATGACGCATGACGTAGTTGGAAACACCCTGTTACGAGCGCGGTGCAAGCCTTGCGTTCCAAGTGTGGTGCGGAATGGAGTGCAAGGGTCGCACCGCGCTCATAACAGTGTGTTTCAAACTACATCATGCGCCATAATGAATAATATATAAAAAAAATATTCAAATGTTAATAAAAAAAATATTACTTTCATGAATTTCAGTAGTCATTGGATACATGATGTGGGCTGCCGTTGTTAACCGATTAAAATGCCACGGTGTATAGGAAGGTAAGAAGTGGAGAACGTTTTGAAGGTTGATACAAGAATAAGTCAAAAACTTTGTTATTGAGGGCAAAGAAACTAGGTTACATTGTTAGGTAAGTTGCATGTCTGTCGCAGAGCTAGATTGCTAAATTACTTGTGGTATAGAATGTTATAAAGAAAGATAAGGTACAACGGTTTGGGAAGGTTGCATTTTCCATTACTTTATCCAATTAAACGTAATTTTACTTATCAGAAAACACGCGATGCCAACTGTTGTTACAGGCACTAAGATTGCCGAATTAAATATTGTGCATTTAGTATTATGTAGTACCTAAAACACCTTGAGAACGCTTTCATTAATGGAAGTAATGAAAGAAAGAAATAAAAAAGAACCAACATTAAAACTAAAAACAGAATCATGAAAACTATAAAAAAATACCATAAAAATAACAAAATCATCATCGTCATCATCATTCTCCTGCCCTTATCCCAATTGATTTGTGCTTGGCGCAACATGTCCCTTTCTTCCATACTTCTCTATTAGTCGTCATCTCTGTAGTCACTCTCTTTCTAGCCATATCATCTTTCACACAGTCCATCCATCGTTTCTTTGGGCTTCCCCTACTCTTATAGCCATCGACATGCATACTCAAAACTTTCCTCACGACATTTTCCTCATTCCTCCGCATCACATGCCCATTCCATGACAACCGATTTTCGCACAACTTTTCAGTCACCGGTGCCACTTTCAGATTTCCTCTTATGTACTCATTTCTTATTCTATCCATTCGTGTCACACCACACATTCCTCTTAGCATGCTCATCTTAGCTACATGCAATTGCCTTTCATTCATCCCTTTTGTGGCCCACCATTCTGATCCATACAAGACGGCAGGTCTAACCATTGTTTTTATATCTTCCCATTAAGAAAAAACTAAAAACTAACAAAATCATGAAAACAAAAAACTTTTGCGAGGCCAAAAGGCTCATATCTCATCATCATCATCATTTCAGCCGAAAGACGTCCACTGCTGGACATAGGCTTCCCCTAAGCACCACCATCCAGCGGATTCCTGCGGCTTTCACAAGGTCATCGGTCCACCTTGTAGAAAGCCTTCCAACGCTACGTCTTCCGGTACGCGGTCACCACACCAGAGCCTTTCGGCAAAATGCTGCGATATTTAAAAAATAAATACCGCAGCGCGGGTATTCTGATAGGGCCCGCTGTGACGCCACGGACAATTAAAAAACAAAAGTAGGTTATAACATAATAAATCTTTTTAATATTAAATTTAATCTCTAAACTAACACAATTATCTACAGTGTGGAAAAAGATTACTAATTAATACTCTGTTTAATCATTATACTTCAGAATGGCGGCAAAACAATTAACAGACTATGACCGTCCCACTGCTGGGACTCAGGCCTCCTCCTTTCTGTGAGAGGCAGTGGCCCGTAATCCACCACGCGGGCCCAGTGCGGGTTGGATATAGGCTCGTACAGACTTGCGCGATATCGCGGGCGCGACAGGCAGCAACAAAGATTATTGCTATAGGTACCTACATAATTATAATTCTATATTGAAAGGACCTATTCCTTTATTAAATTAGATTAATAGGCTACGTGTTTTGGCTTATATTTATGTTGGGTAGTGTTGCCCAAATTCAGTCTTGGTCTTGCAGTCTTGGTCTTGTTCTTGCGTTTTTGCAAGACCAAGACCAAGAACAAGACCGCGTATTTTTAGCAAGACCAAGACCAAGACTGACCGTGCAAGACTTGAGCAAGAACAAGACATAGCCTGCAAGACTCTTGCGTCTTGCAGCTAGGACTTAGCGCTATTTCACTGAGTAGTTAGGTGTAACAGTTCGGTGTATAGGTAGGTACGCTTAGGAATTCTATGAGACGCAAAAAACTGTATCAAAGAATATGAAAAACTGGACCTATGCGCATTACGACTAATACCATAAACATAGCGAATAAAAAAATATCTATTAAAATCAAACTGAGTGCATGCATAGTTATGTTTTAACCATCGGCACTTTGATAATGCGGCATCAAAGGTTTTGTACTTACTTCTCAAAGAAATTTGCCGCTTTTCGGAAGTACATGGTTATGATACACGCGCCGGCGGCTTCTTTTGAAATCTAAAACAATCGTTGCCGCCACGCCGAAATCATAACATTTGTGACACTATTTGATTGCCGCCATAGGGCGTAGGTATACTCATGCAAAATAATTTCGAATTTTTTTAAGAGTACCTACAGGTGTTCCAAAGAATAAATAAGTTTCAGAGTGCTTAGAATGAATATGAATACATTATACTGATCACGCAAGTAGTATTATGATTAGGATAAAATGGTAAGGATAGGTAGTAGATGTCATATTAATTCATTCTAGTAAGTATATATTATAATATTGATTACTTATATGGTTTTAAACTAATTACTTAGGTACTATTATTGTACATTTAGTCATTATATTTCTTAAGTTTTTACAAGAAAAAATAGCAAAAAAGTGTTCAAATATCACCCGTTTAATAAATATTGTAGCCACTTTTAAATATACTTGAAACGTGTAAAAAAATTCTACAAAACTAATAAAATAATATAAAAAGCGTAGGTACTTACCTACTAATAAAATAAAAAGCCTGCGATAAGAGTTTTGTATTACTTACCAGCCCGAATATCTCTGAGAGAGATGATGAGAGTAAGTATTTACTAGCTGTGCCCGCGACTTCGTCCACGAGGAATAGTAACTTTGGAGGTATAGTGACGTTCAGGACTTATTTATTTATTTTAAAACTTCTGTCATCAAACATACAAACGAACTCTTCAGCTTTATAATATTAGTCGCCAAAACATTCACTTATATGTAAAGAATAGTGATTGGCACTAATTCTATTTTATTCACGCGTCGCGTCTGTACAAGTAGGTAATATTTAGTGTGTGTTTGTACGCCGCACGCGGCATTGTTTGATTTGCGGCGGCATCCTTTTCATAGAGCCGACACGTGGCGAGGCGGCGCGGTAGAAAGCAAGGAAACGTACTATAAATAAAGGAATTATTTTAATTCCAGTCATTTCCAATTGAGCTGTGCTTCGAGTCTAACTTAATAATTGTTTTTACTAATTCTCGTTGTTTTCTAAAAACGTATCACGTGTACAATTTAATATGAGTGACGAAGATTCAAATTATTCTAGTCCGAGTAACGAGAGTTTGAGTCACAGATCTAAAAGACCCAAAAGCAAATTTGAGGAGTTTTTCGAAATAATTCATGCATCCCAAACTGCCTTCTGTAAATTGTGCCAACATAAAAAGATTGAAATAAAAATGAAAAACAGAAACACTTCAGGCTTAAGGAAACATCTAATATCTTTCCACAAAAAGGAATCAGAAATATTTCTTCCTGTTAAACCAAAATTAAGTGGAGATATCACAAGCTTTTTAGTAACCGCTGGAAGAAGTGGACAGGTAAGAATATTTTTTTAACAGTTAAAAGAATTTTAACTCCGCGTAGCTATTCATGCGATACTTTCAAAAACGCCATTAACTTACGTAAGTATTTTTGAGTTAGTGGTGTTTTCATCTAGGGGTGCGACATATTAAGTATGTAATTATCGTCTTAAATATTTTTTATAAACACCCATATTTTCATTTAATCGGCCAGTAACAACTAAGTACTTTATTTTGGTAAATTACAGTACAGTGCAACCTTAATATAACAAATATCAATTTAACGATTTTCTCGATTTAACAACAACAAACCTCCTCCTCTTATACGCTCAAACCTAGTATGTTTTAAATAATAACACAAGATTTATTGTTTTGTTTCAGTCGGAAAACAGCAGTGACAACATCACGACAGCTACAGTTGATTGGGTGGTGAAAAAATATCTTCCCTTCTCATTTTTCGATGACGAAGCTACACAAGTATATTTTCGACGTATTTGCCCTAATATGGTGTTTCCTAAAAGGTCTACACTTAGAAGGAAAGTCAAAGAGCGATTTGAAGAGCTCCAATTGAATCTCAAGGAACGACTTCAACAATTATCATCTAAAATGTCTTTTACCATTGATGGGTGGACGTCAATTGCTGGTAGGAGTTACTACGGGGTTACTATTCATTATATAGACAACGAATGGAAGTATCAATCTGTAGTTCTTGATTTTATACCATCACGCGGTCGACATACTGGGGAAGATATTGCAACGATTTTCCATGAATGTTTATTGGAATATGGCATAATTGATAAAATACAAGGTATCACGGTCGACAACGCAACTGCAAATACCAAATTTATGTATGAACTGGGCAAACAGCTGCCGCCACACTTTGATTCAGACAATCAACATTTCCGGTGCTTTGCTCACATTTTAAACCTTGGTGTACAAGATTTATTAAAGACCTTAGCATTACACTGTGAGTCTGACACTAACGCGCAAGATCAGCAGTACGAAGACTATGCAGACGAAACTGAGGATGAGGAAGATGAAGAATCTGCACCAAATATTGCTGACTCGCGTACATCTGTAACAAAGTTACGCAGTATTTCCAGTAAAATAAAAAGAAGTGAGATAGTGAAGAAGAAGTTTCAGTCTGCTTGTGAAGCAGCTGGCGTGCCATCAAATCTAAATGCCATTCTTGACTGTCCAACGAGATGGAATTCCACACATGATATGATTGGATTTGGTTTAAAAGTGAGAGCGGGCATTGACATATTGTGCAGTTCTGTCACCGAATTAAATGATTTTCAAATCACAGCTAATGAATGGCAGGTACTCGAAAAATTACATAAATTTCTAATAAACTTTAAACTTTTAAGTACAAAACTTGGTGGAGACAAATATGTTACATTACCGCTAGTCATTGTATCATTCAATCTCTTGCTAGATAAAATTGAATCCATGGTAAAACAGTTAGATGAGAAACCTAATCGATCTGAAGTGGATGAAAGGCTCATTCTAGCTTTCCAAGCAGCTCGAGACAAAATGCTTAAACATTACAAGAAGAGCAACTGGATTTATTGTACTTCTTTAATTTTAGACCCAAGGCATAAGGCTCAGACTTTTGACCTGACAATGTGGGGGAAGCAACTTAAAACAGAAAGTCTGCGCAAGTTCAATGAACTTTATGAAGAATATAAAAGTCTACACTCACTGAACAAATCTCTGGAATTACCAGAAAAAGAAAATAAAGTATGTGATGAAGATGAAGACGTAATAGACTTTGATAAACTCTATGAATGTCCCTCGACGTCATCTGGATCTTGTCTTCAAGGCTTAGTGATAGACGAGTTGGAGGAGTACCTGAGAAAACCAAGAACTGCCAGCTCGGAAGACATTTTAGATTGGTGGAGGACGCATGAGACAGAGTATCCGATTTTATCGAAAATGGCCCGTGATTTTCTCTCAATACCTGCAACTTCAGTACCTGCTGAGAGGTTATTTTCTAAAGCATCATTAGTAATTAGAAAACATAGAAATAGGTTAAGTGATGAGTCAGCCAGATGGTTACTTTGTATTAATTCTTGGTCAAAAAAATTGATATAAAGTATCATAACCTAATGATAAAGCTGTTGATTTGTGTTGTATTTTATTTTTTATTCAAATAAATGATAAATCGTAAAACTCTTTTATTAAATTTCTTATAAGTTGAGGGTTCAATCTCTTTCTAGACAGATAAGTATTGTTCTTTAAAATACAGTCAAGTTATTGTAATTAATTTGTTTTTTTACATGTTTTAGCAAATGTAAGCTTATAAATCATAAATGTTTATTAAGAAACAGTTACTTCCATGGAAAACGACATATAGGTCAGTTGATTTTTCGAATTTCTTATCAAATCTTCAGTTATTTATTAATCTGCTTGATCTTTACTATGGCTATGTTAATTCAAGCTCACAATGTTCCAATTCTAATACGTTTTTCTAAGATTTAAAGTAAACTTTAATAAATAGTAATAGACTAATAGGTAATTGCAAGACTTGCAAGACTCTTGCTGCAAGACCAAGACCAAGACCAAGACTGGGAGCGCAAGACCAAGACCAAGACCAAGACCAGGTGTATTGGCACAAGACCAAGACCAAGACTGGCTAAGTCTCGTCTTGTTCTTGCATTTGGGCAACACTAATGTTGGGTTTCACAGTATAAGTGTTCCAAATACCTTTATTAACTCTGTTACAAAATACATTTAACACTCATATTTAATTGAAGGAAGGTCAAGTAGACCGACTCAAATGTTGGCGTGAAATGTATTTGATTTTCGTTCCCCTAGAGTACGATTATATAGAAAACATCAAGTAGAGCCCCGCGCTTTTAATAATATATTAGAAACGTGTTATGCCGTGAAAACCACTGAAGGTTACCTATATAAGTATACCTATATTATTTAAGTAGTTTGGCACGCACGTAGGTAACTACATCGAATGATTGACAACAAGCATTTATGATATTGATTGGGCAAAAATAAAATCTTTCTGAGGCGATAGTTATTGTGAAACAAATGAAACGCTATTCAGAATACATCAGGAATAGGATACAATATTTCAGGAATCAGGAATACATATTTTGTGCGGCGCATATTTTGTGTTCACACGGCGTGGCTCTCGCATGTGGATATGGCGCCTTAGTGTTAGGAATGTATTTGAAAATTGCTTAATCTTTTTATTCCTAGAATGTAACCCTAACAAAGAAGTCAAACACGAAACAACACTCATAGAAAGTAGGTAATCGGCACTAAACTTAACATCTCTCGAAGAGCAGCAATACGCATTGCTGAATAAAAATAATAAAATTATACGACACTCTCATTGTAACTCATAGCCTTTTGTAAACAAAGAAAAAGCGAACGTGAAGTGGAAATAGGTGAGATAGTCGTAAAAGTCGGTTATTATTGGCGAAGCGTGGAAAAGCGATACAACCGGTATTGAGCGGTAGGAAAATGTACACTGGCGGACAGGAAAATGGCAAAGAGCACTCTAATGTTGTTTTTATAAAGGCTTATTCTGTTGGCTAATTACAAAAAGAAGTCTACGTCTGCTTTTAAAAGTTTTCTCGCCAAAAATATCAGGAATATGTTCATTGTCCATGTTGGTCTTGACAGCTACACTATTGAAGTATAATTTCCATTTTTGTTAGCTAAAAGGTTATAAGTCCTCATAAATGTTTTATTTTTGGAATTTAAATCCGACCTTAAGAGCGTATACGCGGTACGGCATTTCATACAAATATTCAAGCCCTTGTTTTTCGAAATGACTAAACCGATTTTAATGAAACTTCATACGCATACGCAGGATACAAAGTTCTAAAAACTAGCTATACGCTCTTAAGTCCATCTGGGTTAAAAAATTGGTAATCAAAGACTTTGTTAGGTATACAGTATACCACAAATATCTGTCTTCGTAAACTAAAAAGGTGCACAAATAAAACAATAACTGACACATTACAATTTAGGCGCGATTCCCCAAACTTCACTTTGGAAAAAAAAGACACCCGAAATGTAAAGTATTTCGTTTCTGTCGCCTGCTCCCAACAATTTGGTCGGTAATGTAAACGTTTTCCCCTAGAAAATCAGTACATTCGTATTCAAATGATTATTGTGCCGACCACACGATTACATTTATTTTGGCTATTGCCACTGTTCGTGTATTTGTTAGAATATTTTCAACCGGACTTTGCATGGGAACGCGCCTCATAATAGTATTTGTGTTTTTTTTAAACATAGTTTCAGGTTAAGGCAATTTACGCCCCAAAAAAAATTTAATACACCAAATTGGTAACGTAAATTTTGAACATAGATTTTTCAGTATAACCTTTGCACTTTAGTGTAACTGCGAGACTTTTTGCAACGAAAATTTAGCAGTAGAGTCGCAAAAAGTTCAAAATACTAACAAAATACTGTCGATAACAGCGTACTAGCTGATTTGACTGCCCCGTTGCATGTTGGACTGCTGTAGTGTGGGGTCCTGGGTTCGATTCCCGGGTCAAGCAAAGTGGTATTGGGTTTTTCCATTAGGAATTTCTTAGTAACACCCCGGAGTTTGGAAGTTTGCCGTGTGATACCCCCGTGCCTCGGAAAGCATTTTTTTTAAGCCGTTGCCCTGCGCCTGATCTCTCTCCGGTCGTGTCGGATTTCCGTCACATCGGACTATGAGAGTGAGGAATGAAAGATTGCACCTGTGTCTGCGCATCACTTATGTACTATAATATCTCCCGCGCCGAAAGCTGGTCTCCGCTGAGATTGGTCGCCATGGCTGAAATTTAAACAAGGTCTGGGGGACTATTTTTTTAAATTACTTTTTAAAATACATACATAATCAGCCTATAATGTTCCCACTGCTGGGACACAGGCCTCCTCCCTTCGAGAGGGAGTGGGCTGTAAATCTACCACGCGGGCCCAGTGCGGGTTAGTAGATGTCACATGTCTTTGAATTTTTGGTTCTAGGACATGCCGGTTTCCTCACGATGTTTTCCTTCACCGTGTTGAGAGCAGTTTAAAATACATGATAAATGATTTATTTCTGTAAGTAGGTTTGTACAAACACTTTTACACGTCAATACAACAAAAACATAAACAAAAAAATCACCGTGGCCTACGTTTCTGTGTGCAACCGCACCGCTCCACACAATATGCAATTAAAACCAGATTGAGACATTACTATGCATACATCATTTTGCTTATCACGTACCGCAGAATCATCTATTCGACTACAATTCAGCCCCTTTGTTACAAGTACGAGTACTTCTTCAACAGATAATATATTACAGCCTACACAACAAAAGAACAATGCTTTTTCCCTATTTAGTACACTATACTTTGAATCTGTTCATAATGCAGAGTTTCGTTCCACTTAAGCAAAAAGCTCGTTCCAGTTATAATTTTGCCCTCACTTTTTATTTCTCGACTATGTCATGACCTCTTAAGGCAGGGGCTGGTTCGTGCGAGTCACTTTACGATACCATTTTAAGCTGCCGAGTTAAGAACGCCAGGAATTATGTTGGTAAGGGTTAGCGGGTGACAAGATTTGCAATTTCTGGTTTCGTAAGTTATGTTCTCTTCTAGGTGGATGTTTCAGTTTTGTGGTTAACAAAATTAGGAGTTGAACGTGGCTTATAACTTCTGTAATTTCAGTGAATTAAAAAGCATTTTTTATTGATGCTTTTGTTTTAATTTGTAATACATAGTTACAAAATGTTTTCCTTGGTGTTATTGATGTGATCATGAATTCTACAGTGTGTAAAAGTTCAAGCAGCACTGGTTTGGGATACATTAAATTAATTAATCTAAAAAAGCTTAAACCAAATGATAGCTAAAGAATTTAGATGGATGGATGTTTTTAATCTATTGACCTGCGATATTAATATTATATATTATAATTTACCGATGGAAACGTAGGTAAAGTACTCGCAACTTACAATAACAATAATTTTATTAAATAAATAGTTTATTATTATTATTTATTTGTGTCTATCCGCGACATCACAGCGGGCAGATATCAGAATACCAGCATTGCGGAACTTATTTTAAAATGTCGCAGCATCATGTTGAGATAGAAGCCTTTGGCCTCGTACAGGACTTTCTGTTTTCATTTTAATTTTACTTTGTTTTTATGTTTCTATGAGTGTGAGGAGCTAGGACTAAGCAATAACAGCCACATGGGTCGATCTATCAGGTTAAGCTACGCTTGCTGGGGTTGCTCCGTGGATGGGTGATCTTTACATACCGAGACTCCTCCGTGCCTCGGAAAGCACGTTACGCCGTTGGTCCCGGCTGTCATTCGTGGATCTTTGACAGTTGCTACGGGTCGTCAGAAGCACGAAATTTAACTAATTTGTAATAAATATTGTTGTGAATTTATTAATACTAGTGGTCGCTTACTGGTTGAAATTCGACCCCCTCTACTTACAATTCTATATAGTACTTACTAATTCCACGCTATTAAAAAGTACCTATTTATTCCATGCTCCAGTGGACAACCAGTCTTATGAAGGGGTATCGTAATACCCAGTTACTATGTTGTGGAGGTCAGATAGGTAGTCGCTCTATGTAAAATACTGGTATTCAGCTGCATCCGGTTAGACTGGAAGCTGACCCCAACATAGTTGGGAAAAAGCTAGGCAGATTGATTGGTATTTCTATGAGTGTGTTTAAGTTTAATCCGTGATCTCTTGTGTGAGGCCCAATAAATACTCTTTATTTCTTTATTCTACTCAATTACCTACGTAGATTGCACACAGAGGTCTTAATACAAATTGTACAATGATAACCACATTTTTTACACGCATCACATTTATTTTATACCCAGCAATACACAAAAACTACACTATAAATCAAAATAGAATCTCAGTAATAAATATGTCATAGGCTTGTAAAACTTTATTTCTAAAAAAGGTCGACAGTAGAACTGTCAGCCCTGTTATGAGTGCATACGTCGAGAGTCGGAACTGCGAATATTTGCAGTCCACACGGCAGCTTCGGCGTGACGTTTTAAATTCGTTAGTATGCCTCGTTTATTAACGTGTATGCGCTGTTGTAGAACATAGGGAAAATAAACTGTATGTTTGATTATCAGAGTTCAAAATCAAAATATTTTATTTCACATATGAAACGTCAGAAGCTAGGTGCACGGTTCCAATTGGTCGTTTCCTATGGAGAAGAGCCGGCAAGGAACAGCGACACTGAAAGTTTTTAGAACTGGCCACTTGTAAACGATATAATGAAAAAAAAAGTTCAAAGGAGAATGCCGTTGTGCAGTACCAACTTGCGGGGGAGCGTGTCACAACCAAATTTAGTTCATAAAATTACTACTATTTTTTTAATCAGACTTACGTTTTTGTTATGAAAAAGATTCCCGGATTTCGAAAATCAAAAATAAAAGTATTTTTTTTACTTTGTACGTATTTTCCACGTATATGTCACTGCCATTGCACTTCATTTCCGAATGTTGATACTACCACAGAATACTACAGAAAAAAACAATTTATATTCACTAGCCAGCAAACATTTGAATATTTAAATGAAGAAGATAATTATGTAAGTATCGTACCGATTAGCTTTTTAGAATACGTGATATTAGGTATTGTATGTTATGTGTGATAAAAATAAAATCTTCACGCGGTCACGCGTTGCGTCATAATAATTTAAATTATTATTTTGGAATACATTTTAAGCATTTCATGAAAAGAGGACCGATTCAAAAAAGAAAATGTCGTGTCTATTTAAATTATTATCTATAGTTTTTTGGCGCCGTCACGAATGACGTTACTTTCAATCTTTCAATGTTGGTTTCATAAGAACTATTTGTTTATAATTAAAATAACGAGAACGGGCGTTCAAGTGCTTTTTCTTAACGTAGTGTTTGTGTGATAATCCTTAGCGATGCCCCCATCTAGAGTATGATATCGGCCAGCAAGTCATCGTCGTGTATAAACTGTTCACTGGTATTGTTAGAACAATTTAGAGTACATGACACAGAAAATATACCCGTGGCTATAATTCGCGTTTTAAGATCATGGATCATCTTGCTCCGGCGCCTGTTAGTATTACCGCGCCTAGTATTTATATTATAGTTAGCTTCTTAATACTCACTTCCGGGACTATTGTTCAATTAAGGGATTTCATTTTATAACATAAAACACTTATGCTTTCAGATCAATCCTGGTAGTTTAATATGCCATGAATGTTTCACATCAATTCAAGAAAGAACTCCCTTAGATTCCGAACTGATACTTGAACCTACATTTGGTCACAGTGATGACATACTTTGGATGTGGACAGTCCATGCTACGTGTTGCAAGGCATTCTCGAGTGCCACCCAATTGTCCTCAGAGAAACGTGATATTAAGATGGACACCTTTAATATCAGGTAGGTAAACTACTTAGCAGTAGATCTTTCCCTAACGCTAGGAAGGTTTTATAGCGAACTCTCTGTGAGATTAAATGTATTTAATTGTTCTAGGCATCAAGACTGGAAGGTGTATGCCGCGCATGTTACACAGCTGCTACTAGAGTAGTGCAGCTTGAAAGACAGCCTAATTTTCGTAGACCCTTTTTGCAAAGAAAGGCAGACATAATACCACAGGAGGAGGATATAGTTTTAATTGTACATTTTTATTCTCCGCCCTAGTTGTGGTCGATACATTATGTAAATATGAATAAATAAATAATTAATTAACCATATCTATGTTTTTCATTTCTATTATCCTACCTTATTATCACACTAATATTTCAAGTTCGAAATATGGGTGTACTATAATAATATGTAAATACACCTCTGCCTAACACTTCGGGTAAAATAAACCTAATGTTATGTTATGTTTCAAGTTCTTATGAATCAGTAAACACAATACAATATCCAATGTTTGTTCAGCCTACACTTACTGCAAGTACCTACTGACCACTGAGAGCAAGAATATTATTATTGACTATGAAAGTGGTGTATTGTATAATCATCCATCAGGAAAAAGTAGCACAAAATCAATAATAAAAAACATGACCGATATTACCACCTTATTTGTCACTAACTCCACCATTTCGAATCAGTCATTTTTACGAACCTAACCTCAAAATATTAATTAGGTAAATGGCAAATAAATACAAATTGCGGAAATCCATGTAAAAAACAGTTAACAATATAGGCAGAACATCGAATTCTCCTCCAAATACACTGGGCTTGGTTGTGACAGCGGACTTTTCGTTTGGTACAGGGCGCCCTATATTTGTCGACATTCTCCTTTTGAAAATGGAACCCTTTGCCAATATTATTGTGTATGTATTTTATTCATTTGTCATATTTTGTTTACGATTTGGCGGCAAAATGAAAATTGTCGGTGTCACGTTAGCATAAATTTAATGCGAGAAAATTTTCGTACGAGTTTTTATGACTTTCGATGTCATTTAAGTCAACAAGAAAGTTATGATAGCCTTCGATTGGCCTTTCACGACGAAGCCTCATCTCGTGCCACTGTTTACAACTGGTTTAATAGGTTTAAGCGTGGTCGCACTAATCTCACCGATGATCTGCGTGATGGACGGCCTTCTACGGCGACGACTGAAGATAACATCAGTGATGTGCGGCGTATGATAGAGACTTACAAAAGAGTGACTTATCAGCAAATTCGGACAAGCTTAGGCATCGGTATGAGTTAAGTGCACAAAATCCTCCATGGACATTTAGCGGTCAGGAAGCTTTGTGCCGGGTGGATACCTCGTAATTTGACAGATAAGTATTATAAAATTATTATAATTAGTATAAAAATATATGTTGAATGCCAATATGACATTAAAAATAAGCAATTGCAATATTAGTTCATAGGAGTATTTTCAAACCATCAAATACCTAAATCGAAACATTGAAGTTAAATAAAAGGTTTATTAAAACAATCTAAATAGTAGTGGAGGGCCGACTCTGGATTTTGCCAATCAGCCGACTACTGGGTACAATACTGATTGGATATTAAGTATTTGATTGATTTTTTTTTGTAGATTGGAAACGTTATACATTTTGTTACTTTTTAGGGTTGCGTACCTCAAAAAGAAATAACAGAACCCTTATAGGATCACCACTTCGTTATCCGTCCGTCTGTATGTCGGTCAGTCTATCAAGAACCCTTTTCTCAGTAACGCGAGGTGTCATACGTAGGTCTACGGTGCCTTGGAGCTAACAAAATCAAGCTTCTAAGTCAACGCAATAAAAAAATACGGCCATAATGAGACTTGTTTTGTTACTCGTAAATAAATCAAAATATGTAGGGTACTTCCGTTGACCTAGAATAATAAAATTTGGCAAGGTATCACAGCACAAATAAAGTAAAAACGTCGAAAAATCATTAATTTATAGTATTAGGACATTTCAAAAGAAAATGCTGTTACAAACTTACATTTGCAGTTGAAGTATTTACCGTGACGTATATCGATGTATGGGAGAACATGTTTTTCAACTACAATGTTAAGTTTGTTCTTGGGATAAATAAGCATCCCAACTACGGAACCCTTCATTGTGCGTAGTCCAACACGCACTTGGCCGGTTTTTTTTTAGTATTTTTTTTTTCAAAAAGTGTATTTGTTCATTTAAGAGTACAATACAGTAACATGTAACAGTACACAGAAGTAGTATTTACCATACAACGGTTTATTATGTGGTGCCTAAAAATAAACTATAACAGCTAACATACGCATGCGTTTGTAGATATAGTACTTATATTTTGTAAAACTGTATTTTTTTTAACGTGTACTACAATGCTTTGTTTTTGAGTAAATAAACATTATTATATATTATATAATACTATATATTATATTATATTATATTATATTATATTATATTATATTATATTATATTATATTATATTATATTATATTATATTATATTATATTATATTATATTATATTATATTATATTATATTATATTATATTATATTATATTATATTATATTATATTATATTATATATATATTATATTATATTATATTATATTAACATATTTTTATTACAGGTGCAAGCAATGATAGTTCGGAATTAGAATGTAAGGTAGCGACCTGCTATTATACTCGTATTCATGCAGATGGATACCAAAACTATAAAGCCGAATTTACATTAGTGTCATGCATAATGAAACTAATTTCATGAAACTTGTGGCAGTACTTGTGTAAAAATAATAGTGTCGTGAAATCAATAGTATAGCTGGGATTATGGCTCCGTCAGCATCGAAGCTTTAAATATTATTAACTTAACATAGAGAACTTTTAATCACAGAGAACTCGGCTGTTCTCCTCGGCTCGTTGGTTTGCCATTCTTGACGCATTTGAACCTACACAATCACACGTTCACTCAGCACAGGCGCTTTCGCTAGGTTCGAGTCGCGTTTACACGGTAAAATTAGTTGCACGAGATTAGTTTTACCAAAAAATTGCGTATGGCACGAAACGAAATGAAACGATTTTAGTGTCATAAAATTAATGCATACATTTGTAAAACTTGGTGTTTACACGTACAATTGTTGATGAAATTAGTGTCGTGACATTAATTTTATGCCACTCATTTCGTGATGTAAATTCGGCTGACCAATTGTGCATCCCCCCACCTAGGCGCGACCACCGAACAAGAAGTTTCAAAAGCCGTACCCCGCCATTACCTTATTATGACAGCTTCATCTAAAAGAATCACACAAATTGAATCATTTCGGTGTTGCCAGCAGAATTATTCGATTACAAGTAATCGTATTTTATTTTAAATTAAGAACTAAATTCCAATAAATTGCGTTAAAAAGTCCAAACAACATAACAAAACTTAACAATTTAGTGGTTGTTATATCTGAGCGTACGATTTGTAACTCACATGTATCGCCATCCAGGTGTTCGATCTGTACGTACTGTTTCCTGTCAGCAAGATACGATCTAAGCTAATCAAGTGCGTCTCCTCTAATGCGAACTGCATTTAATTTCGTTAATAAGACTGAGTGTGATAGTTTATCATAAGCTTTAGTCATGTCCAGCAACAGGCCTATTGCGTAGTTTTTAGCGTTCGTCTGTCCGTGTCCGTCTGTCTGTCTAGATCAGTGGTTCTCAAACTTTTTTGGAGACGGAACCCTTTTGGAAAACGAAATATTTGACGGAGCCCTAAAGTAATCAAAAATGGTTTTATGTGTATTCTTCATTAATAATCATATTACTTGACATTAAAATTTGCATATTTTTTTTACTTTATGTTGGAATATTTAGATTGATAATATTTTACTCAGGTACCAGAGTAAAATAAAATATAGTAGGTACCGCTTTAGTATATTTTTTTATTCTGACCAGTTTTTGCGCGGAACCCCCACAGAGGCTTTGCGGAACCCTAGGGTTCCGCGGAACACACTTTGAGTATCGCTGGTCTAGATCCTTTTTTTTCATTTTTCAGGAACGCTTGGAGGTAGCAAGTTGAAATTAATATCAAATACGTAAGTCTACGGTCCTTTTGACCATTAAAAAATAATCAAGCTTCTAAGTCAACACAATAAAAAAAATACGGTGATTTTTGCGATATATTTTAATACAAATAAATCAAAACCTATTACCTACTTCCTGTTGACCTAGAATCATGAAATTTGGCAAGAAGCATGGTCTAGCATAAGTAAAGGAAAATGTCGGAAAATCGTTAATTTTGAAGTTTTATCACAAACAATTTTTTTTTTGCGATTACAAACTTATATCGTTTATCGATGTATAGGGGAACATGTTTTTCTACTACAATGTTAAGTTGATTTTTGTTAATAAAGCCATCCCAACTACGGAACCCTTCATTGTGCGTGGTCCGACACGCGCTTGGCCGGTTTTTGTCTTTAATGTATGTAAGGATTTATTTTGTGTAATTATAGACTGTACTTTAAAAATAGTCCCATAAAGGTTAACCAAACCCTCTAATCAACATAAGCAGCTCAACTTATTACTCACTTTCCCAAATAAAATACCGTATTAAAGAACCTAAACAAATACCGCATGGAGCGAAAACTTATTAGGACCGTCATAAGCACCCTTATTTGCCATCAAAACAGTTCTATGCCTTTGTAAGGCTGGGTCCGGTTTTGTTCCAAGTGTTTGTGCAAGAACCCAAACGCACCTGGGTTCTTCAAATTGTATGAAGAATACTACAAATGTTGGTCCCCGCCTAACCAAATAGAGGTGCGATAGAGTTTGTATAGTATAACAATTGTGTGTTTAAGCAATGGGTTTTACAAGTTAATGTTCGTGGTTTTGATTTATTAGCTAACTGTAATTTGAATTTCGTCTTTGTGTCGCTGTTAACGTAAGTAGTTAACAATAAAACGCCTGAGATTTGACCTCATTGAAGGTGCATTTTAATAGCAAGACAAACAAAATTACAATTTATTTTCGATTACTCTAATAGTTTTAAAACAGATTCAAATTAAGGATACATGTATTAAAAGACATCAATAAATAACCGGAACGGAAGCAAAGCTTCACCTAAAACTTAAAATATCTCGAAGTAATCAAGTCCCAGGTTTCCAAAGCTCGTTCATTAATTGTTGTTAATTCTATTTCTGAGTATAACAAAACTTCAGGCCACAACCCAATCAGTCAGCCATTAATTTAAAAGTTTTTCCCGAAACAAAATTTAACGGTTAGGTAAATTGTATAATCTACAGCACGAACAGAAGCCCCCATAAAACTATAACTAAGACGTCTTGAAATAAAGCATTAATAAAACTAACAGTTCTCAACCAGGCAGCGTTTTATCCAGATGATATTCATTGCATTTTATATTGAATTAAATAAACAGAGTGCTAAGGAACGTCTGTATTTTAATTTTAATGCAAGTGTACCAGTTATCTGCAGAATTAGCGAATATTTAATAAATTGTCTGATATCGTGGAATGTGTGGAGGCAGCGTGTGATAAGGGAGAACATGTGGGTCATTGTTTATTTTTGTTTTTTATTTTTTTCTCAGTTAATTTTTATCATGGTCTGGCAGTTTGAGTAATTTTTACGGCTTTCCCAAATGTCCTTTCTTTAGTATTGTTCGTTGAATCATTGAGCTCCTTAAGTTCTGAGTTGAGCTGCACGACTACTGACAAATTCGTGCACTGACTGGACAGGCCCACTCAATCTGTGTGATTCTTATAACAAAAGACCATTTCAGACACCAATCTACATGGTCTTCCGTGATCTGACCAAGATTATGTCTAGACTTTAAAAGAGACTGTGACCTCTGAGTTAGTTTCGGCCTTTTTTCTCAGAGTAGTCAGATAGGAATCGCCATCTAGTTTAAAACATATGATTGACGTGTAAAAGTGTTTGTATAAACCTACTTACAGAAATAAAATCATTTATCATTTATGTGGGAGATTCAATATTTTCTTACATATTATTGTTGGACAGAGGTTCAAGACTCTTTTTTTGTAATAAGTAATTTAATGAGAATTGGCTTGCGCGGATATTTATATCTGCCCGTGAACCCATCTTCCCAGAGGCAATGGGATGAGCCACTCAGCAGGTTGGTACGGAATAATCTTAGCTCAGCTCAGTACATTTTGTACTGAGTTGAAATCAAAAATAAATCCTGGATCTTATACCCGCGTCGGTCCTACAGACCAATTGTCACCAAATATGGCCACACGTGCTACTCGCACGAACGCACTTTGCGCTCTGATAAAAACGTAGTAACGAATCAGGTAGCTAACAGGAAATACAAAATGCCAGCATTGATGAAAATAGAAGAAATCACGAAATAGTATTTTGCCGGTCTTGCTGACCTATGCACGGGTATAGGAGGTAAAGTAACCCACTTAAACGTAATAAAAGAGTAAGTGATCTCTCAAAATTCTCATACAATATTTACCACGAGATCTAAGAGACGCCACAGTAACGCATACAATCTTTATCCAACCTTTATTCAGCTGAGAACAAGCTGGAAGCTTGTGTCTGTCACCTGACAACTTCTCCGAAGCTTGTCTTTCATAATTTTCTTTTTTCTTTTATTGCGACCGCTTCTTAGATATTATCTTCAATCTATTTTTTTTTAATGAAAACCAGCATTAATACCGCCTTAGCTAAATAAAAATGGTTTTACTTTTTGAGAAGTAACTTGTTAACAAAAGCTTATTTAAATGCGCTTTGTTTAACACAAATATATTTTTTTCTGAATGTAATATTCGAATATCATATACGGAACAGACTTCAACAAATCACACTAATATTATAAAGGCGAAAGTTTGTGAGTGTGTGTGTGTATGTTTGTTACTTCTTCACGCTCAAACGGCTGGACCAATTTTGATAAAATTTTGTATGGAGGTAGCTGACACCCTGGATTGGCTACTTTTTATCCCAATATTTCCACGGGATCGAGACTTACGCGGGTGAAACCGCGGGGCGCAGCTAGTTATTAAATAAATCAGAAAAACCAGGCAAAATCACATAACTGGAAAGAGAAAAACAAGCATTACTATAGAATTTTGGTATCGCAGGCGGGACAAACAAAAGTTACACCATATTTCAGGTTATTGGTTTGTCCCGGGGCCGGGGGGATTTTACAGTAGTTTTTTTTTTTATAATTTTCTTTGTTCCAAGCTTTTTAGTTTTATTAATATTATATATTTTGAATTGCTTCGTTACTGGCTTTTATTTGATACCAAAATTGTTGTAATTTATTTTAAACAAAACGTTCACCTTCCTTTTTGTATGTGCAGATGACATATATAATATAATTTATATATAGCCTATGTCACCCTCACAATTAAGACGAATCTAACGACAACTCATAAATATGTTAAAACCCATCAAGCCGTTTAGGCTACAGAGCGTGCCAAATAAATAGACTAACTTAGACACAGGTACTCTCGAAAAATGTTACTCTCCTGGGGCAGTCGGTTAAAAAAACACATTATCCAAATCTTCCATCAAACGCCGGATACTCAGTTAACTCAGAAGTGTCAGTCTAGTCATACTTACATAGCTATACACACATTTACAGGACCTACATCGCACAGATACACGTACGCTCACACTTTGGATATTAATAATTAGGTATGTCACTCTCTGTGTTTCTTATTTTCTTTGTACTTCGTAATTGGCGTAGTGTTTAGAATAATAATAATATTATACTTACTGTCAGCTGTGAAGCTCCCTTTAAATGTGTGTGTTAAATGTGTGCTTTAAGTGCTATTTAGAGACATCGTTTTATTTTTCCTGTAATCTTTACATACAGTTCTATCACATAAAATAATTTCAGATTTTTCTCTTTGCAAACTGCGGAGATAAGGGGAACGGTATTTTTTTTACATTTTTCATCAAAAGTCGAAAACTATTATGCCTAAAAAAAAATGTTTGAAAATTTGCAAACAGCGCTCTTTTATATGATACCCCACATGCCCTGGTGGCCTGGTCCATTCGAATTTTTAAGACAAAAAAGGTATATTTTTTTTAAATTTCTTTCTTGCTTCCAAAACAGTTGGGTAAACGTCATCTAAAACTATTCCAAATTTCAAGTTGACAGCATAAGTAGTTCTTGAGATATCCAGCTGTGACAGACAGAGAGACAGACAGACTTAGTCTCACCATAAGGGTCCCTTTTTACCATTTTGGTACGGAACCCTAAAAATAATACATAACTGATATTCTCCTCCCAGTAATAGGTTATACGTATTTTCCAAAATTTCGTCGCGAATTAATAATTATGAAATTGAGGATTTTGCCGGTTTTAAAGGATTGCCAAGAATGAACGTGGTGTGTGAATAAGCTGCTTTGATAATAATTTATTGATGCAACTTACGTGTTCTTTAATGTTTTAAGCTGCTTACAAAGAAAATTTGCATTAAATCACAGAATAATATTTCCCTATCAGAACTTGTATTTTTACGACCAGTTACCTGTCATATTGGGTAATCTAAAGAATGATTCAAAGTGTTTTCAGGTCTTTTTCAATAGTTTGTATTAGGTATTTATATAAATATTTTTGATAATATTAATAAATGAGAATAGTTAATATTTGAGAATATTTTTTAGAGCAGTGGTGGCCCAGTGGTAAAGTCCCCGACTTTCGAGTTGTAGGTCGTGGGTTCGAACCCAGGCAGGCGCTTTACTATGTGTAAATAATTTCATCACCACTGCTCTCAAAACGGTGAAGGAAAACATTCTGAGGAAACCGGCATGTCCTAGAACCAAAAATTCAAAGACATGTGACATCTACCAACCCGCACTGGGCCCGCGTGGTAGATTTACAGCCCAATCCCTCTCAAAGAGAGGAGGCCTGTGTCCCAGCAGTGGGAACATAATAGGCTGATTATGATAAATATTTTGTCAAAGAGTATTGATAAATGGGTACGCAAACATTTTTAAAGGTTTATGCAACGAGCTCTTTACATTTTCAATTTGTATGGATAAACCAACAACCATTTTCAGATTTTGCTTTAAAACCCATAAATGACATATTAAATATTTATTTGAGCTATCATCATCATCTGCCTAGCCTTTTCCCAACTATGTTGGGGTCGGCTTCCAGTCTAACCGGATGCAGCTGAATACGAGCATTTTACATGGAGCGACTGCCTATCTGACCTCCACCTCCTCCTCCTCTATTTGATCTATGATTTTATAAAATAAAACAATCTCAGTACTACTCTACGTGGCCGCTGGATTCTGAGATAGACTGTTAGGAAATTCTTCGATAACATCGTAAACTTAAAATTGTTTTTACTATGTGTGAGGGTGTGTGTGTGTGTGTAAGTTTGTTTGTTACGTTTTCACGCTGAAACGGCTTAACAGATTTAGACGACATCTTCCCCAGCAAGGTAACGCAATTTCGAAAACAATTAGTAGCCTGAAACACAGGTTCAACCTAGTTCAGGTAAATAAGCAACTGTGCTCTACTTTAATTTTTAAAGTATTTATTGTCCTTTTATAAATAAACGATTTTATTTATTTATATAATTGTTACTGTAAAAACAGTTGTTATCCACAGTGGCTAATCAATCAACCACAGTTAATTTATTATTATTTGTCATTGACTGTATTATTCTTTATATAGCAACACAATAGATTTAAGTATTGCTCTTTTTTTTGTAATTCAATTTTGTTTTCATGTAGTTATGTTTTTTTAGCCTGTATTTACTCTATGCATTATTATAAAACGTGAAATATGTAAGTGCTGTGCACACCTGTCAGCGAATAATTCACTCTAGATTTTAAGTTTAATTGTTACGGTACCCCAATGTTAATGTATTAGTGAATAAGTCGTTGGAGTGCCGTAATTAAATAAATAAATAAATGAAATTTGGCACATGGGTAGACCATGATCTGGAGAAGGAAATAGGCTACTTTTGAACCTGGATCGCAGACAAAGTCGCGGACAACAGTTAGTACAGTCAGTGACCAGCATTACCGGATCCCTGTTCCATTAATAGTAATGCTGGTCACCGATTGTACGACAATAATAAATTAAAACACTGGCAATTCTAATGTATAGAAATACCCTAAAACTATCAAATTATATACCCTAGCATTGAAATTAAATACATGATTTTTTCAAACCAACTAAACAGCAGTGATGGGCCGACTATGGGTTTTTTTGGCTAGTCAAAGATTGGCATTTTTGACTAGCAGTAGGTAAGATAAGATAAGTCTTGAATTTCCTTAAACATGGTATAAAGTTGTTACAGTCTAGAATGTCCACATGTTTAGCTATAAATAATCTTGTATCAATTGCATGCAAATAATTAATAAAATGTTGTAGATTAATTTGGTTACACAATAATAGTCATTCGGATCATAATTCACAAACATTTTCATTAATACCTTTATATACATATTTTATATTTTCAAGTTAAGGAAATCTTTAATGTCATAAAAGTTATGTCCATTCAGCCATTTATATAATTTGTTTTTAAAAGAGTTAGTATTATTTAATAATTTGAGTTCACTTGGTATTTTATCGTATACGTACACACATCACAAGGCAGCTTTTAGCATACTTGGCTCACTTAGAATTATCCTTTAATAAAAGTCTGTGAGGATCCCTTGTTGGTCGAGAGATTACTTCATATGCTTTTTTGAACAATCCCTTATCACTGTTTAGTGACAAAACTATTGGATATATTTGGTTGAATTTTTGTATGCAGACTGGGAACATCATTAGATATAAAAAGTTTTGTTTATTGTCGTATAGTCGAACTAGTTTGTCAAAAGACAACCTCCAGTGCATAAAATTAAATACTTTTACCGGTAAATACTCCACATTAGAGACAGAAATATAAGCGTGATACGATTATGTTTTATTTGAAATAAACCCCTTATTTTTGTAGACATATTTGTGGAGCAAACAAGCGTACGGTGCAGGTTCCCCGGCATTTACTGACGAGGGCTTAAGGAGAGGTTATAATGGTATTTTTAGCGATTTGAACAAAATTACAGTCAAAATGTTAATCGCTATTTACGGGGCGAACTTTTAGGGATGGGTCGACATTATAATTTATATAGGATTTTTCAACGTAATATTATGTACGAGTAGTATTGTGATCAGTAGGCACCTCAATCAATCTGCCTAGCCTTTCCCCAACTATGTTAAGGTCAGCTTCCAGTCTAACCAGTACTGAGCAGCACATGGAGCGACTGCCTATCTGAATTCCACAACCCAATTACTGGATAACACCATACTCCTTGGCAAGATTGGTTGTCAGACTTTTGGGCTTCTATCTTCCTGTTCGAACCGACAGCCTATCGACTCGTGCGGCTGTTATAATTTACCCATGGGCCCCTGATCAGTGGGTGCCTAAACTGTATAATGGGGTGGTCATTATTAATGTCAAATAATGAATAGCAATTACCTAGTAAAATAATTAAGTCATATTCTTCAATGATAATTCATCTTATGTTTATAGTATTTTTCGCAACAGAGATAGTTTTATTCGAAACATCATGAAACGGTTATTGATAAACGTTACAATCTGCACATTACACTCTCCTTCATTAATCTGTTAAACTAAAAGCAATATTTTGTAGCCTTTTTAACAAAAAGCTTCTTTCGCTCATGAGTAGCAAGATTGAACATAAAAACATAATACCTAGAACTCATTATTTTGTCTGAACACAACTTCGCTAGAGTGTAAAAGTTTTTCAAGTACATAGTTGTGAGGCTAATTTATGACTTTCAAGTTCTCCGAAAGAAAGTTTCAGAATGGAAATCTCGGTAACTTATTGAAATTGATCTAAATTAAAATGTTACTTCGTTCTTTAATGAGATAACTGAAATTAAATTCCGATAAACAGAACTGTCACTAACACTTTCAACAAATGGCGACAAACATGATTTTTTGTAGTGGAAATACACTGTCTTTCCATATATTGTTACTTTCCACACACTATCAGACAATCTTCACTGCTGAACACTGAGGTCCACTTGTACTAAAAGATCATTAAAATATTTTAAAACATCGCTATATTTCTGTCAGTCATTTAAAGACTCATAATATCAATGAATATTTAAAGACTCACTGCAGGTTACCATCCCTTCCTAGTTGCTATTCCACCAATTCGCACTAAGCGTTTCCAAATGTCTTTCATAATGCGCACAGCAAAAGAGTGGAACTCTCTGCCTGCGTCTGTGTTTCCAAACGCATACAACCCTAATCTCTTCAAAGTGAGAGTGAATAGGCTTCTTCTGGGTAAGCTCACTCCATCGTCAACTTTGTCTCTGTTACCTCTGACCTAGGCTAAGGTCAAGAGAAAACCCATCGCAAAAAAAAATAAAAAATTACATGTTTTATAAAATAATTACGTAGTCAAATAAAATCCCTCTTTCCCTCTCCTACTTTTGTTGTGCACGACAAAGTTCACACATGAAAGCAATAAATAATATATATTGGGTATTAACTACAGAGTCAGATTGATGATGCATCAATGCATAATTATTAAGATTTGTAGTGCAAGCCTCCCCTCTCCAAGTTCCTTCCCTTTATAGCTTAGAAAGTATTCTATATGTTCGCAAAAACTTAGGCGTTTTCAAAATAAGAAGCGATTTCCATAATATAAATACACGTAGTAAACATGAAATTGTGATACCCAAATTTAGATTAACTAAAACAAGCAAGTCATTTCTTATAAACAGTATCCGCTTCTATAACAAGTTGCCAAAGTCGGTTATAGAACTTAGCGATGGAAAGTTCAAAACCCACATTAAACGTGTCCTAATCAAAAAAGCATACTATAAGATTAAGGACTACGTTGAAGACAAGGAAGTTTGGCAATAATTCCTTCTGCACATGTGGCTTCCCTGGTAACTCATAAACGGCATAACTATGTAAATGTCTATTAACTGCTCCTAAATTACGATTTTTATTCCTTTTTTTTTTACTTACTTTGACATAACCTATAATTTTTAATTTAAAATATTTATTAGTGACTTGTGGATAGAATATTTATTCAGTTTTGTTACAGTTGTAATGACAATGTTGTAATTTGGTTTAAATATGTAAGTTTTATTTTTATTATTTTAGTAATATTTTATATAGATTCTTTTTAATTTGTGAATGTGAGAACGTTGTAGGCCTAATAGACTGTAGCTTTGTAAAATACCTTCTATTTTGTTAAGTACTTGGTACTTGTTGACGGGCCTACACTGTCCTCCCATACCTATTAACACTGTAACTTGGAAACATTGTTAAAGCCCATTTTTTTTTAAAAGAGTAACCGTGGAGTTTCTTACCGGCTCTTCTCCATGGAAAACGACCAATTGGAACCGTGCACCTAGCTTCTGACGTTTCATAAGTGCCCATGTAGGTTATATGAGTTCATATAATTGTTTATTTTTATTTGACTGTCTAAGTCAATTTATTTTTATTTATTAGTGACATAATATGAGTTGTACGAGTATTGCAATAAGTGGTTAGCTAGCGACCTAGACAATTGATTATATTATTCTTGCCTGAGCAACCGGCAGCAAGTTCGTCATGCTCCCTTAGATGTCACTGCTTGCGGTAGCGTCGGGGGTCGGGTTGCCTCCTTCCCTCAAATATGGCGAGGGGGGTGATGGCTGATCTTTGCGTTATGCTCGTGAACGGGTGCCTGGTCGTCTTGCTGACCATGGTTTTATTATTGTTATTAATGATTAACTGTTTTTTATTTTACTACGATGGTGCTAGTTTATCATTTTTGAGTTCGAGTTGCAGCTATAGCTTTGTGTGGGCGGGCACGCCCATTATGCCTGGAGGCTTTTATTTAGGTACGTTCTGTTTACGTTATTTCTGCTTGAGTATAGTTTTCGACGATTTTTATGTTTTTTTTTGGTATAGTGGCGTGTGCTAGCTAACATAAGGCAAATAATTTAATGTTGTGTTGCGTAATGCAAATTCTTTTACATTTTATTGTATAGATTCAAGTTTTATATCTGAACAGACAGCTGTGCTGCTGGGGAGTTTGTTGCGCCACTTCTTCTTCCCAGCTAAAGCACTAGGAAGTGGTGAAGGGTGGGCGTTTTTGGGGGGCTGTCTTATGTAATTTTTGACGTTCGAAAAGTGCTGATTCTCAGCCTAGTTTTAATAAATGACTTTTGATTTTTGATTTTTTTTTGATTTTTTATATGAAATGAAAAAATTTGATTTAGATTTTTTTGCAAGCTGAAGTTTGTTAAACTAAGCACACTAACAAAGTTATTTTTTTTTTAGTTTTGACGTCATTCACGAACTGGAGGAATAAGGTCTATTTCTGACCATGAAATGAAATTATAAAATTCATAATTGCATAAGACAAACAAACACACACCTGAACACTACACACACCTCAACATGCTACAACAGTTTTTGTAACGTTCTAGAACTTAAACATTTTCTTTTCTTTTATAATTGATAATGTTAATGATGTCTCAACATTGTAGATAGTAACCCATGGGAGGTTGCGAGGTAACCCCATCACAAGTATCCTTATAACTTACCGGGGCTGCCTCAATTTTGTGCTGTGGAACAATTATATGAGAAATAAGAAAAACTTTTGATAAATGATAAATGATAAATTTATTTGCCATAAAAGTACAGATAGGAACAAAGGTGATGCATTATAAATAGTGTACATTGTAACATCTGGTTCTATGTTAATATCTGAACTCAAGTATAATTGTAACCCAGCCTCTTAAACTAGGTAAACCTGTATCGACATTGACTGAGACAGTGATCCGCCATGAGGGTCTTAAACATAGTTAATGACAAAAATAGGTAGATGTGAGATGTCGATTCATCCTTTACAATTAAATCTTAGTATTTCATGTAACCAGAAAAAAAAATCGAATAAAAACTAATAATAATAAAAAAAAAAAAAAAAACTAGCTTAATTAATAATAGTGATAAAATGAAAAAGTTGTTGTGCAGTTGTTATTTATTAAGGAAGTGTAGGTTGTGTCTGCGTGAGTGTGTTGTATGTGTGTAAGTGTTTATGAATATAATTATGAGTGTGTTGTGAGGGTTATGTTTGTTGAGTGAATGTATTTATGTTAGGTATGTAAGTGTGAGCGTAGTGCGTGTAAAGTATAAATGGCCATTAGGTGATGAAGGAGAGTAAGGACTCTGTAAAAGCATAGTCCTTCTTTAGAAGCCACTCTGTTAGTTTTGATTTTACCATTTGTGTATTTAGGTCTAAGATACCCAGCACTTGGTGAATTATTTGGTATAAGTGAGTGCTTAGGATGTAGTATTGGTGTTTAGCAAAACTGGTGTTGTGCTGAATGAGTGGGAGACGAAGTGTTCGTTTATTGCAATCATAGGGTGGTAGGGAGGCATGTTTCCTTAGGGCCGATCGTAGCACGAAGAGCTGCCGGACCGTTAGAATCATACAGTCGGAGTAGATATCCGTTGTTGGGTATCTGTAGGGCTTACTCGACATTACTTTGAGTATTGCTTTTTGCGCTCTCTCTACTCTAAGAAAGTTAGTTTTCCATGCACCACCCCAAGCAGTAATACAATACCCAAGAACCGATTGACAGAGCGTAGTAGACCATCTTTAGCGTATCCGCATTAGCTGACTCCCTGAGCGACTTGAAGATGTGTATGAGTCGTAGGGTTCTGGTGGTGAGGGCATCAATCTGCTTGTCCCATTTTAGCCCATCATCTATTAGTACACCCAAATATTTTACACTATCAGTTCTGATGAGTGTGGGACAGTCACAGGGTCCGGCTGAGTTCAGGCAAGAGTGAGCTGTTATAGAGAAGTCTTGAGGCGGTGTAGTGTTCCGACGGATTGCAAATGAAATGTAATTAGTTTTATGTAAGTTGAGAGTGAGTAAATTTGAGTTTAGCCATTGCATTATTACAGACAGAGCTGCCTCCGCTTTTGTTTTAACAATATCCCATGTGGGCCCACTGACTAGAATCGCTGTGTCATCCGCATAGGCATATATCTTGCAGTTTGGCAGTTGCATCTTACACAGTTCATTGACGTAAATCTGAAACAGCGTGGGGCCCAAGATGCTCCCTTGTGGAACCCCGTAAGTGACAGTTGTCTCATCGCTAATGTACTTGTCAATTTTAACACTTTGAGAGCGATTATTTAAGTAGTCAGTGAAAATTTGGAGAGGTTTACCACGTACGCCTACTGACTCTAACTTAAGGATAAGTTTATTTTTATTTTTTATTATAAGAAAATTTAACCAAACTGATTCACTTGGATTGAATGGCGCAGAAATAAATGATTCACCCTTCATCATCATAACTTCAGCCGAAAGACACTGTTAGACATAGGCCGCCCCCAACCCCCACCACTTGGACCGTATCTGTGCTTCCCGCATCCATCGTAGCGTTGGAAGGCCTCCTACAAGGTATACCTTGTGAAGGCCACAGGATTCACCCTTATCTTGCCACAATTTAATTGGGTTATTTTCAAAATAAAAAGCACCGTTATCGCTACCGCTTATCACCAAGCTACACCCCGCGGTGAAGCGGGCCGGAGTGAAGTGCCCTCACGGTTGTAGGTCGACGGTGTTTACACTAATTGCTGGAGACAACACGAACTCGGCCCTGTCTGAGATTCAGACTGAAACTCAGGTACTCGTGTTTAGGTACTAAATTACCTTGTGGCTCCTTCTTTGTTGGTATAGCAATTGAGATAGTTGATCCACTGGTATTAGGACTCCTAAAAGGTGGTTGTTTTTCTTCGATGTTTAAAAGATGAGGCATCAATCTTCTAGGTAGGTACAGGAACTGCCCAGAATAGGTACTGATATTTATGTAAGTAGTCGTACAATTACAAATAGTTTATTTCTTTAACAAGCTTTGTACTACATAGCTAGTAATATAAGTGTCCTTTTCTAAACTAAGATTATAAAGAGAAAACATTTGATTTTTTTGTATGTATGTTTGTTACGCTTAAACGGCTGGACGAATTTGGATGAAATTGGGCACATGGGAAATTGGGCATGTACCGTTTGGTGCTGGACGTAAAGAATAGTACCACCCTATTTCTTCATGTGGGTGTCGTAAAAGGCGACTAAAGGACTTACCAGAGAATGGGCATCAGGTTGTTTCAAACTATATCATGCGTCATAATGAATAATATTTTTTTTTTAATATTCAAATGTTTATATATATTTTTTTTACTTTCATGAATGATTAGTAGTCATTGGATACATGATGTGGGCTACCGTTGTAAGACGATTAAAATGCCACGGTGTATATGCTAGTCGCGCGGTAAACTCTGCTTGCGCGATGCAGGATTTTGCGTGACGTCAGTGTGACGCGTAGTTCACATGTGGCGATGTTGATACACACACCTATACCAGTTTTGAACTACAACTAAATTATCGTATCGTGCAACAATATTGTACGTGTTGTTTAGATGGTGCCAGTTAGTTGCCCTTCAATTTTATAATAGTAAGCCACAGGCCTTACACCGTGTAAATAGAGCTTAAGTTAATTGTTTAAGCCTTTTCTATTACCCAATAGAAATAAGGTGGCCTTTTCCCTTTTCGAAATCACACGGTCCATATTTTTCTACATTTCAGCTGCAGGTGTTTGTGCCAATTTTTTACAGTATTTCCCCCATAAACATGTTTGTGTTAAAAGTGTTTTCACCACAGCAGATTAACGCCCTGGGATTTAAACTCTTGATCGTTTTAGCAGGGAACCTTTTGTAAATTGGAGAGGAATTTGAAATACACTTTATTATGAATATAACCTTATTAGTGTAGCAGGAAGTGATCTATGGGTCTCTATACTGATGCCTCATAAATACATAAACTCATACATAACCTCACGCCTTCTCCCCATGGAGGTAGGCAGAAACCATAGAACGCTACCTGCTATGCTCTTTATATACTCCTTTTACTTCACCTACGTTCATACATCTGGTAGTACTACGCACCTGATGCTTCTGAAGCCACCAACCACCACCACCAATCACTATAATATCCTCCTAGGGTGTCTCCCGGCGTTTCCACTCACCTCTGCTTTGTAATTACCTTTTGTTAGTCGCCTTTCATTAATGCTCTCAACATGACCAAACTATCTAAGCACTCTTTTGAATTTTGTCGCTACATCTTGTTTTAAACTGTACCGATGTCTAAATTGATATTGAAAAAACCATCGGTTAAAAAAACGCTTTCAAAATTAATTGTAGGTAGTTCTTATTTGCATTATAAAAGTCATCAAAGTCAAAGTACAGACTTTACCTTTACAACACGTTAGCATTTTTGCTGACAATAAAAACCATTTAGTTCTTCTGGGGAGCTGATTATCCCATTCCGTCCTTCAATCTACCAATATTTACTTAATCTGCGACATGTGGGTTATTGACCACAACGGAAAAGCCTTTCAGGTCAATAACCCCACACACAACAGTACAACACCAACCAATCGCACCGCGAAATATCCTAAATGTGTGTTAAATTTATTAGAAAATAAAATCATTTCGCCTTTTGTAGCTCTTCGGCGATAACCTTCCGATTAACGCCAGTCCACTATCCCAGCCTAACCCTCCACCATTCATGTGAAATCGTTGCGACCCACGCGAGCAGTTGAAGGGTTAATCGCGTATTAGGTTCAGCTTTTTGAATAAGCGTCACTTGGAGTGAAATATGGGCACTATCTGTTTAATGGGTATTTTAGTAATTGAAATTGGGTTCAGTTTTGATTCCTAATTGAATGTGAATTATGTAAGTCACGGGAAACGCCACTGTAACACAATGTCATAAGTACAAGTCTTTATGACGAGGAGAAAATATAAACTGTTAATTAGATTTTAATCACGAGTTCCGTCTCTTTCTTAGTATGGAAAAGAAATTCATCCTTGGGGACACGAAATGTCAGCAAATAATCTGACATCTTGTGGCAATTCTTAAATTTTATTTTTATTTACAGATTACAATGCGGTCTATAGACTTAACGCGCGCGCGCCGTTTTTGTTACTAACACTCTTAGTAACAAAAAAGCTTAGCCTATGTTAGTACTTAAGAACTAAAACAGATCGGGTGCGGTTTGCAAGCGCCCACACTAGCGGGCTGTCTGCTCGGGCAGCTATCGATTGCAGGATAGTGTTGGGACTACCACGCAGCCTAACGAAAAATGAGGTTCTATATCCAACAGCTGTAGATGTCTTTCGCATGATAAGTACGGCGGAATCTTACAAAAATACTTCTGCATTTCAGGTGTCTACTACAGCAACGGAGAAACAGAAGTAGCAATTCCGCAAACAACCCTTTCACAACACAATCCGTTCACCACTAAATACTAAGATAATGTTGTTTCAAAAGATACTTTTACCTACATCTCTTACAAAGTTACAAAAATAATCTGTTAAAGGAACTTTTAAAAGAAAACTATGTAATGTTCTCATGTATCGCCTCCCGTTCCGCCCGCTAAGATTGCGATGTGTTTGGAAGAAACTTATTCTATTCATTACAACTTGTTCTCTTTAGTACTTTAAGAAAAGTATTCACTACGAGCTCTCTGCTTCGGCGACTGTGTTGTACAAATTGTTGATACGGATTTTATAAATAAAAAAAATTTACAAAAAAAAAACAACCTACTTCCAAAAAAACACTATTAATTGAAAAATAACTTTAATTTCGGAAGTCGGTGTCTTTGGATCTGTATTTTAGTTTTTTGCCACTAACTTCCGAAATTAAAGTTATTTTTCACTTTGTAGTGTTTTTTTGGAAGTCGGTTGTTTTTTTTTTTGTAAAAAGTTTTTTATTTTTCACTTTTTAGTGGGTCGGTTCGTAATTTATCTAATTTACAATAGCTGCTGGTAAGAACCAGGAGAACTGATGGCGACTTCACCATATGCATTTTGACGAGAATCAATTGCTTAGCAACCATATTAAAGTGCCTAATCGAATCGCAACGGTGAAATACTTATTATCAAGTAGTTCTGGTGGCCATCTGTGGTCTTCATCATCAGTTCCACTTCACCAAAAGGTGCTTTTCAAGTGCAAATGCACGAGTTTCTATAAAAAATACTCAAATGGCTATACGTATGCCTATATAATTTGAGGATTTCCCTCGATTTACATGGGATCCCCTCATCAGATTCTGATTTGGTGGCAATAGGACCACCTCGAGAGCATATTCTTCCATACAAAAAAAGAATTTTTAAAATCCGTCCACAATTGCCGGAGTAATCGGTGAACATACATAAAAAAAAAAAAACAAACATACAGCCGAACATATAACCTCCTCCGTTTTGGAAGTCGGTTAAAAAAGGTTAGATTAGGTATCGTTTAAGACGTGAACACGGCACGGTTTTTTTACGGTTTGGCGTATAAACTGCGCCGTAGAAAAAACGTGCCTGTCAACAAGATTCCATAGTGATTCACACAACACTGACGACCATCCACCTATACACGGCGAATAAACCGTAGTTTTTCACGGCAAGAAAAACGTGTCTTTCCAGAGGGCCTTATCCAAAGCTATTGTGTAACAGGAAACCTAAACTTACTTGTGCTTTTTGCGCGACTCCTATCTGACCTCCTCAACCCAATTAATTATATTGAACCTGTCAATTTTTTTTTGTAAATTAATTAGCACAGAGGCTGTGTTGGTGTTCCGTGTGGTGCCGGACGTAAAGAATGGCACCAACCTATTTCTTCCCGTGGGTGTCGTAAAACGCGACTAAGGGACTTACTAGAGAATGGGCAGCAGCGTTCTCTATGCATTATAACACCATACTGCGATCACCAACCCACCTGTCAAGCGTGGCGATTATGGCAACCCTTTTTGGGGATGGCCTATGTCCAGCAGTGGACGTCTTTCGGCTGAAATGATGATGATGATGACTGGTATACAATCCTTCTCACTTGAGAAGGTCATGAAGACAATAATAATTAAACACTGACGGAATTGTAAAGTAGTAGGTACTAGTACTCTGTAATTACACAATTTTAGGTGCAAAGCTTTCTATGAATAGGTAAAATAGGGGTCAGTCTATAATTAAATTTTACCTTCGTATTCTATCTTAGTACAGAATCGCGTAAATTATTACTGCCATTATTATTCAAATAAGTTCTCTATTACTTCGAAAACTCAAGCTGATCAACAATTTAGCTTACTTCGTCCTCACATTTAGTTATAAATTCAACAAAAAAGATGTAAATAATATTTTTGTAACAATATAAGAGTGTCCATGGAGTTTCTTGCCCATTCATCACCCTTTGTACCTACTACGCTTTGGAATGTGCAACTAGCTTAATTTTTCCAATTCAAAAGTGCTTGTGGTTTAATTTAAATTAATATTTTGAGTTTCAGCTCCAAAAAGAAAACATTATAAAATTTGATACAAACACAAAATAATATCAAAAACAACCCAAACAGACAAACGTTTATATTTCCTCGTTACGGCACACTAAAAAGAACCAAACTTTTATTAAAGCAACATTTATTGGTATCTCTTTGGGTCTATTTGGTTCCGAGCTGTGTGTATTCGCTTTATAATTCCACAAACGGCCATTTCCCTCCATTCCGGTATTGTTTGGTTAGGAGCGGATTAAACCAGTTTTTGCTGGTTACTTAGGTCCTACTTAATTTTAGTCAACCAACACTGCGGATGGTCGCCTTGAGATTTTTGTTTCCTTATAATAAATTGTCGTTGGTGTAGAATTTTAACGGTGCTTTAGTGCAATTAGAGACGGTGGTTTTTAGCTAAGTATGTAAATAAAAGTTTGCTAAAGATAAGTTTTGTATTTTTTTTCTAAAATAACCTTTTTTGGTCAACTAGAATGAGTTGTATTTTTTTGTTATTATTGAAGTGGTATTCATAAATAATTTAAGAAGTTTTTATGGTAAAATTAAACTTTTTTGTTTTTTTTTGCGTTCATAAATAATTTAAGAAGTTTTTATGATAAAATTAAACTTTTTTGTTTTTTTTTCGTTCATAAATAATTTAAGAAGTTTTTACGATAAAATTTTACTTTTTTTTTTTTCGTGTAAATACTTATGCCAGATGCGTCTCATGGAAGAAGGTCAAGAGGCTAAAAAAAAAACCTCTTATATGGCATCCCCCTACGTTATATCGAGGTGGCATTTCAAGTGAAGTAAGCATATTGATTATGCGATATTATTTACTTGCACTGCACGCTACGCTGACGTGACGTCAAGGCTACACAGCTACGCGGAACGCTACGTACGTAGTACGTGCTACGAAACGTCTACGAGATGCGACGATTGAATAAACATGTATAGGAATATTGAACATGCAACTTTATTTTTATTAGGGAATAGACGAAAGCGGTATAAATAAAAATATAACCATATGACAGACGGTCAGACACAAAGGCATCAATCGTAGGTTTCGTTTTAAAGTTCTGCTAGCATTATTTAGCCACAAAACTCAAAAAATTCGAAAACAATTATTTAAGTAGTTCCTTTTCAATTATTATTTTACGTTAACATTGATTAATATAATAAATATAATCAGCTTGTAATTCCAGACCTTCTCAGACTCAGGTCTTCTCTTTCTGTGAGAGGGAGTGGGCCGTAATCTACCACGCGGGCCCAGTGCGGGTTGGTAGACGTCACGTCATGTCTTCGAATTTTTAGGTCTAGGACATGCCAGTTTCCTAACGACGTTTTCCTTCACCGTTTTGAGAGCAGTAGTGATGAAACAATTTACTCAAAGTAAAGCGCCTGCTTGAGTTCGGACCCACGACCTACAACTCGTAATTCGGGGCCATTATCACTGGGCCACCACTGGTCTTTATTCAAATTGTTTCTATTTTTAAAGACACACAATTCTTAATTTTATATTAGAATCTGCATAATTATGAAAGTTTACCGGTCATAAATCAATCTTCCGAATTATTACAAAGTATATCCACATGCAAAACGTATTCACATTATAAACTCATCGCGTAATCTCTTCGTTATTTAATTGCCGCACCCCGCATATCCTAGAATGTTGAACATTTGCCTGAAATACTGTGCAAACACATTCCAACCCCGCGATGCTTGCAATTAGCCTAGTAGGTTACCTTCGAGCGAACTATGTAATCTTATGCAGAGTTGAACGGGGGAAGGGTTAATAGTCGTGTAGAAAGGTAAGCTAAATTGTACATAATTTTTAAAGACGGACAGAATTAGTTAATATTTTGTTGTGAATATTTAGGCCGTGTACGGTCCGTGTGGTGTCGGACGTAAAGAATAGCACCATGTTGTTTCTTTCCGTGGGTGTCGTAAAAGACGATTAAGGAAGTTACTAGAGAATGGGCAGCAGCATTCTCTATGCATTTTAACACCATACTGCGATCGCCAATCAGCCTGCCAAGCGTGGCGATTATGGCAACCCTTTTTGGAGGGGTTTGTTTTTGTATGTTTGTTACGCGAATATGTTTGTTTGGTATGTGATTACTCCGCCAATTATGAATTGATTTTGATGATTATGTTTGTGTTTGGTAGGTGGTCCCATATAAACTTTATCGAAATCGGCGCTTTTTGAAAAAATCAACAAAAACAAAAAACTTATGAGGAAACAGTAAGTTTAATTTGTAGCTTAAGTTAGTATCCATCCCACTCTCTGATCAATACACAAATACACACACACTTACACACCACATTTACTTAACTTAACAGTTTTTTTTTCTGTTTTTTTTATTTGTAAATTAGCTTCTTTTAATAAAAAGAAAAAAAAAATCATGAACAAACTAAATTATTAACTTTGTGTGGTGTTTGGGTCACCAAGATACAGGCTGTGCCTAGATTGGGACACACTGTTAAATATATAAGTTTTCTGTTGGTTAAAATTTCATGCATAATTGTATGTTTGTGAACTATGTACAACCTTAATAAAAGAATTTGAATTTTGAAAGTAGTAGTAGTCTTTTGAAAGTAGGAATATAAAAGTTGATTAAAAATACTCAGTAAAAATACAAAAAAAAAATGCACTGACGATGTTTTGGTTTATGGTTCCCTTCAGCAAAAGTTATGATGAGAACTTTCAATAGCTATTTCAACTGCCATCACACAAACATTATTTTAACTTTGTTTGGATAGTTTTTGAGTTAGCTTCAATAACATTTATTTAATCCACTCGATGTATGTCTACGATGTTATAAAACTTCCTGTCACTGCTGTTTACATACCAAATATGTGGAGAAGGTACCAAAAAAGTGAAAAATTTGTTTTATTTCGTAATTCGGTGGCAAAAAACCAAAAAAAATCAACCAGAGACACCACACGCCACACCATTGTTTAACTTAAATTGTGTTTTGTATAATCATTATTTTATTGAAGTGAAAACATCTTTAGGCGCGTTGAGCGAGCGAGCCTCCTTGCCAGACTACCGCCATGGGATCTGGAGGCCAAAGTCCACGCGCACATCAGGGAGTGTCGCGAGGAGGCGAAACGCCGGGGCGAAACTCCGCTGCCGCGAGAAATCACGGCACAGTGGACAGAGCTCCGGGCGGGATCTCATGGCGACATGGAGAGTGCGATTGTCGCAACCCAGCGCTGGGCACGCCACTATTGCGGTGATAAGTCCCCTCTTTGAGGAATGGCTAGAGAGGCGCCACGGCGTCCTCACCTTCCGCCTGACGCAGGTCCTCACCGGACACGGATGTTTCGGGAGATTCCTGTTCAGGATAAAGCGGGAGGAAACGCCCGGGTGTCACCACTGTGTGGATCGCCCGGAGGACACGGTGGAGCGATCTCTCGCGTCCGGCTCTGGTTCAGGCCATGGTTCGGAGCGAGAGTGCATGGGAGGCCGTCACCTACTTCTGCGAAGCAGTAATGCTCGCGAAGGAGGAGGCGGAACGCGTGAGGGAGAGGCAGGGTTCGCGCCCTCACGCCCCTAGTCACCGCAGGAGACGCCCCGGGCGTCGGGAGTCGCAAGCCGATTTCCGGCCACCGTAGGCGCGGGCCTGCGGACGGTGAGCGATGGGTAGCTCGCCGTCCGATGAGGACCAGGCCCGGGTTGACGGCGCGTTGTGTTCCACGCGCGCCTCAAAGAGATGTCAGCACCAACTGACGGGGTCCGGTAGGACCAATGCCTACCAGGGTTCCGATTTTGTCCGAAAGGGATATCGTGGCCCTGGCACACAGGCAAATGAAGGAACACGGGTGGGTTTTAGTCAGTAAAAGTCTGACACGCCCCCCTGCTCCGCCCAGAGCGGGAGAAGTTATTTGATAATTTCCCACCCAAAAAAAAAAAGGCGCGTTGAGCGATAAGTTTTCACTGCTGTCGGCAGTCTTATTTATTAAATTTTTAGCCTTTGCAGCCAACTGCAGGGAAAAAGCCTCCCTTTCTCCTTTCCACTCCACTCGGTCTTGAGCTAGTGCGAACCAGTCCTGTCTATCAGCGCCAAGCTCGTCCTGCCATCTTCTCCTGGTCTCATGATTATGCCTGTCATTTTTGAAGATCTTCTTTTATAGCCGCGTTGTGCGAGTTTTGGTAGGGACAAAACTTAAGGTTTCGCATCTCCGACATGCTCACCGCGTCACGTGACGCGTTGCGCCAGGCTGGTGATGCCCAGCGGCTGTGCACATGTATGCTCATACCGTCAGAAAGGTTATAACCTAAAAAAACTTTTTTAAATAAAACTAAGTTCAAAATGGCTGTTAGTTTTTTAAATACTGAATTTAGAAGTTGTAATTTTTCATACATTTAAAAACAAAATTGGCTTTGGAAGCACATAAGTATATTTTACAAATCAATTGCAAATAATGATTTATTTAGCATAGTAATACATTGCAAAATACAATAAAAGTTATTTCGTGTAATTACAACCATAAACAATAAAATAACGACGAATATAACAATAATGACGATTTTAAGGCGAGATTTCGGGAAATTTTGGGCAAAAAACTAAAAAAATTCATAGATATCTCAATAACTGTGACACTTAGGACGAAGTCTTTGGGCGAAACCTCTAAAATGACCCTCCAAATCTCCCAAAAAATTGTGTCGGTCCATGTGCCAAACACCCTGTACCTATATATATACAGGGCGTCCCACGGATATGCCACATGGAGGGAAAGTACCTTGAATATTGTAAATGGAACATTTTACTGAAAGAAGACATTATTTGAATTTAAAAAACAATTTAAACTGCATTCATAGATATTAAAATAATTACATGGTTGAACCGGAAAACGAACCCCATTACACGAGAAAACCTGTAGCTTTATCATACCGATCGAAAGGCTTCATCATAAGGATTATTTTTTGCTAAATAGTATAGTGTCACAAATAAAAGGAAGACCATGAATTTTAACATTTGATGTGAAATTTTGTTCAGAAAAATGAAAAGCTGACATTGCCGTAAGTACATACAACTGACATTATCACAAGTACCTATTACTAATAAATGTACCCACTTGAGAAGTACGCATCATTTTTTCAGCATTTCATCGAGAATCTCTTTACTTATCCGCGAAACTAATAATCAAGTGCGTTTTTCGTTCAACTGTTGGTAGTGGGATTGTAAAAAACCGGGTCCTCTTAGTACATTTTTACGAAGAGCATTTGAATACGGAAAGGTATTTAGAAATACTTGAGATTTTGAGAAATGAGATAAATAATCTTCCGGTTGCAGAACGACAAAACCTTACTTTTCAGCAAGATGGGGCTCCGGCTCATAACAGTCACAGAACAAGGAACTATCTCAATGAACACTTTCATCCCTGGATCGGGACAAATGGACAAATAAGATGGCCGCCGAGATTCTAACCCCGTTAGATATTTTTTTATGGGGTTATGTAAAAAAAATAGTTTACAACAACCAATATGGAAGTGCCCACGAGCAGAACTTAGACGTATTATTCTAAATATCCACCACAACAAGATCGAAAAATCGACTGGGAGCGAAATAATCAACAGGAAAGGACTCCTTTTGAGCATTTTTGATAAATTGATTAATTTTGTATTAAAAATATTCAAATTCTTAGTCTTCCTTTTATTTGTGACACTATGTTATTTAGCAAAAAATAATCCTTATGAACCCCCCTCCCGAGAGGCAAATGATAAAAGTATCAAATCAAGTATCAGTGTCTTAAACAAAAAAAACTGCAAAGTCTATATAGTTTGTGGTAGCGGAAAAAATATATTATGTTATTCTTGAACATGTGTCTGAGAACTTGATTGTTAACAAAACACGTTTAGAATAAAAAATCTCGATACTAATTAACGGTAAACTATCCCTTTACTTTGAGTTTCAATCCAAAATATCTGTATTAAAATTAAATATTAATGTACGGTTGGTATTTAATTAATAACAAGAACGTCTTATTTGCATGCAGAACTTGGTTGTTTTTTATTTACGATTGTTCAATACATTTTTGAGTAAATAGATAATTGCTTCATATTTTGCAATTACAAGCGTTGTGTCATCGCGCTTCTCTTTCTTTTGTATGCAGTCTGACAGTGGCCGGGGTTAACTGTTGTCAGCGTCTTAAATATAATTATGTAGGTCGCCAAACCAAACGAAAAGCAAGTAATAAAAGCGTCACAAAAGCGTTTTTCCCTCCTCATTTCCTTTTCCGCAATATTTAGCTGATCCCAGGATGATAATTGTTCACTTATTTTTTATCTCTTTTCTGGATTTCCAGTAATTTTTCAACAACAGACAAACGAATTTGCTAGGGTAATAAACTTTGTAATTCTGAAACTTTCGGTTTCAGCCGCCTGTTAGTCTCGAAAAGCCTTTAACCTAACAAGCGTGTAATTTATTTTAAGTCCTACGATTACTCTGCTCCGCTGGTCAGAAGACAACTATTTTGTTTTAAGAGTTTATATTTCAGGCAATAGTAAGTTATGGTTTTTATTTTTCATTGAAAAAGTAATACGCATGTTATTTAGTAATAATGACACATCTTCTATTACTTGCTGTGGCTTTGCATCCGCGTGTATTTATTTCAAACACGTACACATACTCACGCCATTTTCCAATGGGGGTAGACAGAACCTACAGAATGCCATCTGCCACGATTCTTATATACTCCTTTTGCTTCGTTTACGTTCATACATCGGGTCATACACTCACGTCAGTAGCGAGTAGTACGCACCTGACCTTTCTGAAGAACATCACCATTTAGGTCACTATAATTATGTCCTTCTAGCTAGGGTATACCCCTCAACCGTTTAATTTGTTTAAAAATAACTGAGGTTTCATAAACTATTTTCAGAACACGCCGTACTTATGTAAGTAGTATTCTTGCCTGTACCTATACTTAACTCCTTAATTCAACTTTAATAGACCTACTATAATATCAAACTTACATAATCATAGTATCCAATTCCTAATATTTTATATGGTTATTCTTTTTTTCTTATTCGTTTGTATTTTTTTAAAATTATTTATTAGAGGTGTAATTCACTTTTTTCCTTTGTATGTTTTTCGTGTTATGTAAGTATCTTGATTTATTTTAATGTTTTTTTTTTGTCTCTTGTCAAAGTTAATGTACCTAGAGTTTATGTAAATGATGCGGTCTCCTATAATTGGAAGCACACACCTCTATTCGTCCCTTCGATGTATAGTTGCATGTAATTGTGTAGCCTCTGTTGGAGGTCCAATAAATAAATAAATAATACCATAAGCTGTGATTATTATAACTGTGGCTGTACAAACCATGTTATTTGCCAGTCCTTTGAAGATTATAAGGATAATAATGACCGGGTACACGGTTTTAGCGTTACTATATATTACCGTTACTAAGGAAAATGTCGTAAATTATTGGAAAGGAATAGTTTGCCAAATTATCTGGCTTAAGGCCCATTTACTTCTAAACGGGATTATTTTGGTATAAGCTACAGGACCCTTATGTTCTATGATGATAATATGGATCTGCTGGGCCAATGTGTTTGATTTTGATCACTATTCGGTAATTTATAGATTCGTACCTACCTTATTGTAGCCACCAGCCATTTTATTCATCATACCATGGAAGATCATTAAAAAGTTGTGTGTTAATATCACACAGTGTATAACTATTGCAAAATATTCTCTTTCAGACTATTTTACCATTATGTTAAAAATAAAGAACATAATTATAATTATCATGTGGTTTTGAATAAAAGTAGGTACAGCATTGCTTGACCAATTATCCTATCTGTTTTTAGTATTTATAGGCAGAGCTATCTTACAGCAATTTAAGTCGCGGGTATAACACCAATATTATAAAGGCGACAGTTTGTGAGTGTGTGTGTGTATGTTTGTTACTTCTTCACGCTCAAACGGCTGGACCAATTTTTGATAAAATTATGTATGGAGGTAGCTGACACCTTGGATTAAGACATAGGCTACTCTTTATCCCGATATTCCCACGGGATCGAGACTTACGCGGGTGAAACCGCGGGGGGCAGCTAGTAGTTACATAATTCCCCTCCGCCCATAACACTTTGTCACAATACCAATTTGTCTCGTCTGCTCGACGATGTCACTGCAGGGATCCAGCAGAATATCAGTGTCAAGTATATTTGCCTGACATGATGAGCTGGACTCCCATTTTGGAGCAACCTTGAGACGCACACCACACCTTGTATATTTATTTAAACTTCTCCCACACAATAAGGTACAAAGGCGGACTTAAAGCCTTTAGGCTTTCTCTACCAGTCAACCAAGTGTGGTGAAGAAATAAGATGGCGGGTGCTCTGATTGAGAGAAAATAATAATATTAAAATATAACATTATTCATTATAAATAAAATAGGGTGCACACGTACATAAATAGGTTATAAAGGAGAGGTCAAAATTGGTATAATATTCCGACGATTTTTAAACGCTAATGGACCTTATTAGAAAGCTTATTTATTATGCTACTCGATTATAGTTAAATCTGATTTTTTCAGGCGCCCGTTTTTGTGAAAAAGTGAAAAATGTTTCAATACAAACAAAACGCACATAGTCTTTATTTATTCATTTCTATGCAATATAATTATTTTATGTGGCTAATGTTTCCGTTTCTATTAAATACTTTGAGATTTTATTATAATTAAAGCTGCAGCTCAATGAAATTAAGACAAAAAATATTGATTATCATGACAAAGCAATAACAAAACGTATCGAAAAAAGTCAAAGCTGTAAACTCGGACTAAATATCCGCTGTAAAAGTCAAGCCGAGTCCTGCTGACTGACGTTGTCATTGTCACGTCATTTGCCACAGGGCTGCCATCCCTAAAATATAAATAATGCTTGTAGAACATTTTATTTTTCAACACTTGTTAAAAAAAAAACGGGCGGCTGTAAAAAAAAATTAAATGCCCAGACATAAAAATAATTACCCTCTTTCAGCCTATATAGGTCAGAAGGCTGTTTAAATTTTCAATTATTTTAGTACCAAGCCCCATACATTTCGTGAACGTCTCCAAATAATACACGTATACATAAATACGAGTATTTACTATATTTATATTTGTTATTTGATTTGAAGTATGTCATAGTCTCACTTTATTTCAGGCGGCGGCCGAACTGGCGGCACGTGGGGTTGCGACAATCGTCGATAGGATCCGGCAATTGGGACTCGAGGTGGCATTGCACAAGTCCGAGGCCATGTGTTTTTATGGTCCTCGGAACGCGCCACTGTCGGGTTCCCAGATAACGGCGGGAGGGGTTCACATCGGCGTCGAGTCGACGATGAAGTACCTAGGACTCGTCCTCGATAGCCGGTGGAACTTCGTGGAGCATTTTCGACGTTTGGCTCCCAGACTGGAGCGGGCCGGGGCTGCTTTGAAGCGGCTCCTGCCCAATCTAGGGGGTCCAAACGCTTCCTGCCGGAGGCTCTACGCGGGGATCGTGCGGTCCATGGCCCTTTACGGGGCACCGGTGTGGGCGCGTTCTCTGAGGCTGCGACCAGCGCAGCAGTTGAACGCGTCCCAAAGGGTCATGGCCATCAGGATGGTACGGGGATACCGCACGGTCTCCCGTGAGGCGGCGAGCCTCCTTGCCGGATTGCCGCCATGGGATCTGGAGGCGAAAGTCCTCGCGCACATTTGGGTGTGGCGCGAAGAGGCGAAACTCCGGGGCATAACTCCGCTGCCGCAAGAAATTGCGGCACAGCGGACGGAGCTCCGGAGGGATCTCATGGCGACATGGAGAGTGCGATTGTCGCAACCCAGCGCTGGGCACGCCACAATTGTGGCGATAAGTCCCCTCTTTGAGGAGTGGCTGGAGAGGCGCCACGGCCTCCTCACCTTCCGCCTGACGCAGGTCCTCACCGGACATGGATGTTTCGGGAGGTTCCTGTTTAGGATTAAGCGGGAGGAAACGCCCGGGTGTCACCACTGTGTGGATCGCCCGGAGGACACGGTGGAGCATACGGTGGAGGTCTGCCCAGCTTGGGCGGAGCACCGCCGTGTCCTCACGGAGGCGATCGGCGGCGGCGATCTCTCGCGTCCGGTCCTGGTTCAGGCCATGGTTCGGAGCGAGAGTGCATGGGAGGCCGTCACCTCCTTCTGCGAAGCAGTTATGCTAGCGAAGGAGGAGGCGGAACGCGTGAGGGTGAGACAAGGTTCACGCCCTCATGCCCCTAGTCGCCGCAGGAGACGCCCCGGGCGTCGGGAGTCGCAAGCCGATTTCCGGCCACCGTAGGCGCGGGCCTGCGGACGGTGAGCGATGGGTAGCTGGCCGTCCGATAAGGACCAGGCCCGGGTCGACGGCGCGTTGTGTTCCACGCGCGCCTCAAAGAGATGTCAGCACAAACTGACGGGGTCCGTTAGGACCAATGCCTGCCGGGGTTGCGAGTTTGTCCGAAAGGGATATCGTGGCCCTGGCACACAGGCAACGGAAGGAACACGGGTGGGTTTTAGTCAGTAAAAGTCTGACACGCCCTCCCGCTCCGCCCAGAGCGGGAGAAGTTATTTGATGATTTCCCACCCAAAAAAAAAAAAAAAAAAAGTCTCACTTTATTTCTTGAAGTATATTTTCCTGTTTTGTATGTTGGCGCCTTGTTTTTTTTAGGGTTAAATTAAATTAGCTAGCGTAACTCCGCAAACGTGATTGGTATCAATATCTAAACAATATTAAACCAAAAATAAATCAGTAACAATACTAACAGCGGTCGTTGACCCCAAAATAAAAAACTGTGTATTCACTTGATATATCAGTTTCAAAAATATGTTTTTTTTTTGCGTAAACTTCACATACGTGGTAGGTATCGATAACCTAAACACGATAAATAAAAAAAACAGGTTTTCTCAATTTATTCTTCCAGTAACAACACTAACAGCGGTCGTTGACCCCAAAAAAAACATCAAACCTTGTTTATTTTTATTTTTTTGTGTTTAGATATCGATCCCGTTCATGGAGTTTCGCTAGCGAATTTAATTTAACCCTGTGTATTCCAGTAATTTGTTAACTATTTATTGTGCTTTTGTGGGCACTGAATAAATATTTTATCTGATCTATCTATCTATCTTACAAGTTAAGTATATACTGGACTTAATTTAAGATCACCCATCGAAATCCTCTTAATACTTCCACAATCGTAAGAAAATAAACATAATTCACTCAAGTTTGTGCCCAGCATCAAGACATCAATCCTCAAAGGAGTAGTGAGCCCATTTGGCACGTCTCCAAACAAAAACAATAGGCCTTGGGAAATAAAACTATTGAAAATTCATTTGGAAGACGTCCTACACAGAAAACATTATAAAGAGTCTGAATATTTTCTATTACTTATTTCTTTATCCTTCTGTTATTTTAAGCAATTGATTCTAAGATTCTTTAGTAAAGGTTGAAAAATAATGGAATAAATACTTCAGGGGCCTTACTCCCGACAGCATCGAGTACTGAATCAATCGAATTAGATACGAAATAAATGACGATCCATACTCTTGAAACCGACACTAGCGCACGATCGTGCGGTGGTTCCAAACGACACTAATTTCGATCGAAAGATTCGTTAGAATCGAAAAGTTCGTACTCCACACGCCATCTAACAGTTATGTATCGAGTAGTTGAATCAAAACTAAACGTCAAATTACTCGATAGCAAAGAAGCTACTTTATGAAGATCGAGTGAGATTTTTTTGTGTTCTTTACTGCTTTATTTCTTCAAAATCTTTATTATTATGGCTCGCCTTACTTTGTTTTTCAATGTTCTTGAGAAAACATCGTATGGATCTTCGTGCGAAAAGAAATATGAATCGATATAATACCCGGGGCTATAGAAATGGATTCGGAATAATTTCGAAGAAGTTATAGTTTCTCGAAGGAGTTGTTTAATGTGTTGGTAGAAGATTTAACACCATACATGAAGAAATTAACCAGACGAAGTGACATTTCCATTAAATGCAAGGCGAGAAGGCCGAAAGTCTGACAACCAGTCTTACCAAGGGGTAAGACCGGTGGGGGGGTAGGGGTAAGGGGGGGGGGGTTACTGGGTTGTGGAGGTCAGATAGGCAATCAACATAATCAGCCTATAATGTTCTCACTGCTGGGGCACAGGCCTCCTCTGTGTGAGAGGGAGTAGGACGTAATCCACCACGCGGGCCCAGTGCGGGTTGGTAGTTTTGACATGTCTTCGAATTTTTGGTTCTAGGACATGCCACCGGTGTCCTCACGTTTTCCTTCGCCGTTTTGAGAGCAGTGCATGGTGATGAAATAATTTATACAAAGTAAAGCCCCTGTCAGGGTTCGAACCTACGACCTACAACTCGTAAGTCGCTGTCGTTACCACTAGGCCACCACTGCTCTCAAATAGGCAGTCGCTCCTTGTAAAATACTGGTATTCAGCTGCATCCGGTTAGACTAGAAGCCGAGCACAACATAGTTGGGAAAAGAATAGGCAGATTAGTTGATGTTTTTTCATAGGGTTTTATTTGTTAAGTTAAAATAAAGCACTAGGGTATCGTTTTTTACGTGGGAAAGTGATAGAGAAGTAAATAAATTCAACCACATAAAAGATTCTAACCACAGACATAAGACACTTGACAATGACGTAATCCATGAATGATAGAATATAGACAATGACAGGCATAACGACGCTGATAATACTCGAACCTATGTCGATCTTGGTTTACGATTCGATTTGGTTCGGGAGTATGGTTTTAAATCGAGTTCAGATCAGAAACGAGTTCGAATCGAAAACAAAATCAAACTCGAATCGTTTTCGGGAGTAAAGCCCCAGGTATATTTATATTTTATTAAACCTTAAACCAATTTACTGAATTTGTTTGCAAAGGTTGTTTTCTTCGTAGTTTACTTTTGCTTTTCCACAATGGCATTGTAGTTATCAAGTTGATAACTTGTCCCTTGTCAGAATGATGATAATTTAAGACAAAGTAAGAAAACGCTTATTTTTGTCTAACTCTTTTATGTGACATTGTTTCACTACGCATGCTAACTTATGAAAAAAATATCTACCAACATTGTTTCTGGAAAACCATAATTATCATTATGTGATTGAAAAATTTGCTTATTGCTACAACAATTATTTGCACCCTTGATATAGTCATATAAGTGTATCCTCACACAACCAACCCATTAATAAAAACCAAGACCTATAAGGAGGAATCTTAAATGACGGAGAAGAGAATAGTATAGTGTAGTATTTATTCCACAATTTTCAATATTACACCTACCAGTATTTGTTTCTGCGTCACCCAAAGGTTGGCTGGTAGAAAAAGCTTATGGCATGAAGTCCGCATGTGTGCATTTGTTTGATATAAATAAATAATAAGAGACCTTGAACATTTAATGGCTGAAAAAAAAAGAAACCAGCTACTAAAAAGCTACTAAAAATAATTCTCTTCTTCATCAGTTGTTTCTTGTTTGGCGTCAGACTTATGTGATCGGTACTACTACACCGATGGTGCAAATAATAGTTGTATCATTTAGCTAATGTTTTTTGTTTACTTACTGAAAAAAAACCACGTTTGTTGTATGGGAGCCCTCCATAAATATTTGTTTTGTTTTAATTTAATTATTTATTTTTAAATTGAATATATAACTAAATATTCTGTGAATATTTCAAGCGTCTACCTGTTGCCGTTATTAATATCGAACAAAAACGAGCAAAAAAATCACGTTTGTTGTATGGGAGCCCCTTAAATATTTATTTTATTCTGATTTTTAGTATTAATTGTTGTTATAGCGGCAACAGAAATACGTCATCTATGAAAATTTCAACTGTCTAACTATCACGGTTCATGAGATACAGCCTGGTGACAGACGGACAGACAGACAGACGGCGGAGCCTTAGTAAAGGGATCCGTTTTACGCTTTGGGTACGGAACCCTAAAAAAAATTGCTACACAAAAGCTACTAAAATTAATATCCACAGACCAGTTTCCATCAGCCACATATAATATCTAGCTACTAGTCATTATTGCGAGCCTAATACAATTTGCCGCTCCACCGACGTCCAGTCCCTTGGTCTCCGAACAATTAGTACCGCCGACGTTATTTTTGTGTCACCCTTATTGTACCTTTCTTGTCTTTTGTGTAACGAACGCTGAAATTCGTGACTGCCCCTAGGGTGAGTACTGATGTAAACGCCTAGGAATTGTGGCTAATATTTGAGGTTGTTTTTAGGATTCCGTACAAAAAGGGTAAAACACGAACCCTATTACTAAGGCTCCGCCGTCTGTCTGTCTGCCGTCTGTCACCAGGCTGTATCTCATGATCCGTGATAGCTAGACAGTTGAAATTTTCACAGATGATGTATTTCTGTTGCCGCAAAAGCAACAAATACTAAAAACCAGAATAACATAAATATTTAAGGGGGCTCCCATACAACAAACGTGATTTTGTGCTCGTTTTTTCTCGATATTGATAACGGTAACAGGTAGATACTTGAAATATTCACAGAATATTTAGTTATATATCCACTTTAAAAATCAATAATTAAATTAAAATAAAACAAATATTTAAGGGGGGCTCCCATACAACAAACGTGATTTTTTTGCCGTTTTTATAGATAATGGTACGGAACCCTTCGTGCGCGAATCCGACTCGCACATGGCCGGTTTTTTTCTTGCCATTTTTGCGTTGAGGGTTGATTGTGTTAAATAATTATAAATAGCTTCTTATTTTTGTGGTTTATTGGTTGCTTATGATTATAAATTGTTTGTTGTGATAAAGTAATTTTATTTCACAATTTTTTTTTCCTAACATAAATATTGTCGCATTATTTACTCAACCGAAATGGTTTTATGTGCTGTCTGTCAATCAGCTTTAAAATGTTGACATTACATTTCTAAGGGTCACCTTAAACTTACTAACCTTTTACGTGGGCATATAATACTTTATGTGGACACACAATAACCACGCGTTTACTGGCCCCTATTTGAGACATTGATCTGATCATTAAATATCATACCAACTACTTAAAAAGCTTAGCAGTCTTTTCTTTCAGGCTCTAATTTTGTAATATAAACAGTCCCCTAACAAAGCCAAAACGGACCCTGCACTAATTAAGGCGGACTGTAGATGCATAATATTAAACTCGTCAGTCCCCTGGGCCTGCCCTTAATTTAATTACTTATTTGACCCAAAACCGACTCCAGAGAACGGCTTATAGAAGACATGTCAAATCTCTATTCAATTATGTTTTGTGAACGACAGTATGTTTGACGAAATTGGATTTCATTGTGATTGGGATAGATGAGAACGATTAGTATTATTATGGCTACTGAGTGAGATTTAGTACGGTTTGGTTGGCAGCCTTGAGTGTTTGGTGACGTCATTGGGTTAGTTGTTTTGCAGAGAATGTGTGCTAATTATATTGGGGTATTTCTGCCTACACTTAGTATTTTGATTTGATTGTGTTTTTTTCACAAAAGTCACAAGCAAAATATGAAATGTATTTTCATTTTTTGGTTGCAAAGAAATTGCTCTAACCAAGGGTTATCGTGTTAGCCAGTAACTGGGTTGTGGAGGTCAGATAGGCAGTCACTCCATGTAAAATACTGTTATTCAGTTGCATCCGGTTAGACTGTAAGCCAACCCCAACATAGTTGGGAAAAGGCTAGGCAGATTGCTTGCATAAAAATTGGTAGGTATGGCTTTTTTTTTACTTTTTCAAGTGGGTTTTGAAAAATATTTTTTTTCTATGAAATGCTCACTCATTTGATTTACGACTAATTGAACACTTAAGAATCATTTCCACCAGACATAGCCTAGGTATATCGAATCCACCACCAATTCAAGCACTATTTCAGACAAAGGTACGCAAAGGGGTTTAATAATTGATAGTTCCTAACAGCCAATAGGGAGGGAGGCTTATTTTATTATTAACATCGATTGATTGGAGGACTTACAATCCCTGGAGGTTTGCAGAGCTTACCTGATTACACAGTTAATGTAAAGGTATTGACTGACAATGTCGTTACTGGGTAAGCCATAGTACACACTAGACAGAGTGGACTGTCATAGGCAGATTGTGGTACTTTGACAAAGTGCGTAGAGTTGTTTGATTGGCTAACTCAGTTTGGTTCCATTGATCGGAACAACAACAATATTAACAACAACAAACAACAACAATTGACAAATTAAATGTTGACAATTAATTGTCAACATAAAATATATCTGTAATTTTTATGGTGTACATAAGATGTATTCTATTCTATTTTATCGGATTAACTAATGTAGTTTTCTGCGGAATCTTCTCGCTTAGTGCGTTATGAATCTAATGAATATGAGTCGTATGAGTAGATATTAAGTTCTAACTAGATATAAGTAGTCAGAAAAAAAAACAAGTGTGCCTTATAGTAGTCGCATAAGACATCTCACCTTACCTTACCTTCACGTAATAAGCAACTGAGCAGCGACAGAAATTACCCCCTCTATTTAAAATCTATATAGTACTTACTAATTTCATAAATACACTAATTCCATAAATACACAAATTCCATAAATACACAAATTCCATAAATACACTAATCCCATAAATACACTAATCCCATAAATACACTAATTCCATAAGTACACTAATTCCATGTCAAAGTCTAAGTCAAATTATTTATTTAATTTAGGCACTTAAATGGCTATTTTGAACGTCAAAATTTACAAATAAATTGAATTGATTCTGGTCACCCCTTCCAAAAGGTAGGCTCGTATGGAGAAGAATGGGCAAGAAACTCCACCGTTACTCTTTTAACATGTTTTACAAATATTTTGTATAGGTACATTAATTATGTAATTATATGTGACGACGATGCACCTAGAATAAAATTACTATACCACAATAGGTAAAAATAATTAAAAATGAAGCAATGACAGATAAATTAATTATGTGATAGATACATGGTGCTCACATATTTACAAACATACTTATAACATATTTATCACATATTTATAAAAAAAAATAAGTTTTCCTAAAAAAAATAATAGCAGTGTGTGAGTTAAGGTAATCACTAATCACAGAATGTAAAATAAATGTCATAAAAATAATAAATTATACAATTAAAATAGCAACCAGTTTCATTTTGTCCATGCTATTATAAAGTACTTACTAATTCCGTGCTATTAAAAAGTACTTACTTATTTCGTGCTTAACCTGTCACTTCCTGTTACACACGCTTTCTGTAGGAGTCGAACGAAATCACTCCTACCGAAAGCGAGAGGAAAGATGTTACACATCAAAAAGATCTTAATCTTAATCTTACCAAGTTTTTTAGGGTTCTGTAACTCTAAAGGAAAAAACGGAACCCTTATTATGGTTACACTCGTGTGTCTGTCTGTCTCTTCGTCTGTGACAGTTTGAATATCACCACCCCGCTCACTCACTCACTCACGGTCACTTTTGGGAGGAAAAAAATTGAAAATTAAAAAGAAAAGAATTGCAAACTATACCGTGTGACATACCGAATGAAATGGCTTGTTGGAAGGAGTTCAAATATTTATATTTTTTCACAATTTTAAAATAAATACTTTTATTTCATAGTTGTTTAAGAAAATTTATGAAAATTGTCCCTCGTTATCTCCGAAACAACTAAGCCCAAAATTTTGAAAAAAAATACTGTAAATAGTCTTTACTTAATAGGAAAACCTATAAGAAGTCTATGATCCTAAAATAACAAATGGTAAATCCCTCAATATTGTGCGTACAAACTTACAGTTCCAGTTGGAATGTATGAGGGAACATGTCTTTCGACTACATTGTTTAGTTTGTTCTTGGGATAAATCCATCCCAACTACGGAACCCTTCATTGTGCGTGGCCCGACACGCACTTGGCTGGTTTTTAAAAACGTGTATATTTACTAACATTACACCTCCATCACCCACAACCTTAGCAGGCTGTCTCTAAAGTAATTAGTACAGGCATAAGAACGGTCCCTAAAAGCAATTTCCGTGCGAGAGACAGATTAAGTATAGAATTATTTATTTAACAGTCAGGTCAGGATTAAAGCACTTAGGACGACCAATTTGTGACGTAATGGTAAGACGCATTGCCTTGTAATGCTATAATAATATTAGGTCAGACAATCTTTTCAATGGGGAAGGCCGAATAAAGCTAATTGTAGATGGCGTGACAATAGCTCGGTCCCTACACTGAATTTTACATTTCTTCCATTCCATTTCGTGTAAATGAGGTTGGTTTTATTTTGAACATGGAAACATGGTGACATGGAAAGTCTCAGAATTCAAAACCGAATTGAAGAAACTGTTGCTTTTTTCAAATTCTATGTCAAATTATTTTATTTGGGCACCAGGGCAAGCTAGCCTTATAGTAGTCGCATAAGATGTGTAAAATCTGACATCTCACCTTGGTAATAAGCAACTGAGCAGCGACAGAAATGACCCCCCTTTTTTTTTTGGGTGGGAAATTATCAAATAACTTCTCCCCCTCTGGGTGGAGCGGGAGGGAGTGTCAGACTTTTACTGACTAAAACCCACCCGTGTTCCTTCAGATGCTTCAGGGCCACGATATTCCTTTCGGACAGGCTCGTAACCCTGGCAGAGAAATTACCCCATCTACTTACAATCTATATAGTACTTACTAATTCCATGAATACACTAATTCCAAGTCAAAGTCAAATTATTTATTTCAATGGCTCTTTGAACGTCAAAATTTACACAAAAATAGAATTGATTCTAGTTGCCCCATCCAAAAAGCAGTTTTGTATGGAGAAGAATGGGCAAGCAGGTCCACTGTTACTCTTTTAAAAATGTTTTACAATATTTTGTTTAAGATAATTATAATATTTACATTTTTTTCATTTTGGAATGTTATCTTATTGCACTCGTTATCACGTTCTATCGTTTTAATTTCAATTTTTCTGTTTATTTTTTAAATTGCATCTTAATGTTTTAATTTTTATTTTGATTCTTATAATAATTTTGATTTTAATTTTTGATTCTAATTTCGATTATGAATCTTTTTACTTAATGTTTTGTTCTTTATTTTTTATTAATTTTTCTATCTTCACTAAGAGTAACAAATCTTGTTAAAACATATATTTTTATCTAAGTTCTGTGTGTGTACGCCTGTAAGTGACAAATTCATCATAACTCAATGCATACGTTATTTTTTATTATGTTAATATTTCTAGTGAATAGGTCGTTGGTGTACCTTTCAAATAAAATAAAATTACTTATTGACAAACGTTGCAATGGTGGTGTACAGTTTTTGACAGTTTTACCATACAAAAACTTACAATGGCGAGACCATAGGTGGGTTATAACCGGTTCGAATGTATGACCACATGACATGGCATAAATTTGCACCTGCTGCATTAATTGTGAAATTGAAATTGTGAACTTGTTTTTTATTAAAATAATTGATTTACATAAATATTTACAAAATAGGGCCTTAGACTCGCCGTACCGCGGCCGCGGCCGGCCGTATTGCGTGGACAAAGCAAAAGTGAAAGCATGAATCGTAGCACGGGCGTTCTGTAGTTTCTGCCTGTACCCCATAAAGGGATAAGAGACTCAAACGATTCCCTAAGTTTCCCTACAAAATGGTTAGCTGGATGGTGCTGATCCACGCGTCATGTTCGTGAACGGGCGCCGTCGGTTGAGACTGGTCATCTCTTAAGTGCTCAGGGCTTATTTGTAATCTTTTAATCTTATATTTCGAATTGTTTTGAAATATATATTTTTTTTAAATTGCTCTCACAAATAGAAGCGACAAGAATGATGTACCCAGGATTTTAAATATCTTGATTTAAAAGAGTGTCCTTGGAGTTTCTTGTCTGTTCTTCTCCATAGAGATCTACGTTTTGGGATGGACAAATAGCTTCAACTTTCTGACTAACTGACCGACTCTTTGACAATTCAAAATACCTGTAATTGGTTTAATTGAAATAAATTCTTTGAGTTTAAGTTGCTGACAGTTTTGTAGGGGCCAGATTCCCGAATCAAAATTATCGCAAAATGAATGTGACAAATTGTCAAGCGCCCGTAAACTGCTGCGATTGGCTGTTGATAAATCATTCAACCAATCACAGCAGTGTAGTCTTATGTTTTTAGTCTAATTCATTGTACTGAATATACACGTCTATAAAAATCTATCTCTAAGCAATTCTAGTGTATCATGGGTAAGTTTGCTGACACAAATGCTATTTACTTACAAGAATACTCAGAATATAACCTCCTCCTTTTTGGAAGTCAGCTAATAAAAATTTGCCGTAAGCAATCCAAATATTTATCCTAATCACGTCTTCCAAATCCGAATTGTGTGTAATGTCTGAACATTTTGGATTTTAAAATAAGATCAACCAAAAAAAAAAAATCTAGACGGTGTATAATTATAAATCACATTTTTCCTATTGTACTTTCAAATTGTTAGGGTCAGAATTTAAACCTAATTATAGCGGTGCTTTGCGTAAGTACTGCTTACCCACCATGCGTACCACAGTTATATCATAATTCAAGTCACTTGGCAAAATCAGCGCCGGGGCTCAGTCACACAGCATTATTCTGAGCGATGGCCGTTTTGGGTGGATGTGACGCATATTTCCCCCCAAATTTTTATTTTTTTGCGTCATGTTTACCGACTATTTTCTTATAAATAAAAAATGTTGAATGCATTCATTTAATGACAAACAACGTACTGCCTAAATCTCTAATCTATTTTATTAAGGTGAGCACTAAGGAAGGAATTTCAAAATTAACCCCCAAAAGGGGTTGAACAGGGGAAAACAGTTTGGATGGAAGTTCGTAGTTTTTGCCTTTAATTATTTATTTATTTATTATAGTATTACCACTTACATTTGTTTTTACAGATGCGATCCCAATGTAAATTGATGTAGTCATAATTTTCACACTCAGAGCCGTCACTCAAAAACCAATCAGACACCACCACCAACAAAAAAAAGAATTATTTTTAAACTGCTTTGACTTTTGATTATGTAATTAGTGCGTTTGATGCGTTAGTGCTTAATTACGGGTTTTTTACTTCAGCTTTGGGAGTCGCAGGCCGATTCCCGGCCGCCATATAGGATGTCCTAGTTCAGGGGTCGAGACCTCATTGGTGTAACATGTACCGAAGTTTGGAAATAAAATCACTATTACTATAATGACAAGTTCATAATCTGCCTAGCGTTTTCCCAAGTATGTTGGGGTCGGTTTCGAGTCTAACCGGATGCAGCTGAATACCAGTATTTTACATGGAGCGACTGCCTTTCTGACCTCCACAACCCAGTTACTGGACCACACGATACCCCTTAGTAAGACTGGTTGTCGGACTTTCGGGCTTCTGACAACTGTCAAAGATCTACAAATAACAGCCGAGCCCAACGGCTTAACGTGCTTTCCGAGGCACAGAGGGGTCTTGGTATGTAAAGATTTTCACCCATCCACGGACCAACCACGGCAAGCGTAGCTTAACCTGATCGATTGACCCGTGCGGCTGTTATTACTTAGCCACACGCCCCTCCACTATAAAGCACTAGTACTATAAAGACAAGGTTGAGAAGCCAAAATCAGCAAAAGTTAGAACAATTCTGAGCACTAGCGCAAAAAAGGCTACTGCTAGACAAAAATATAAATACGAATTAAATGTACCTCAATGTAGATTGCAATTATTTAGGAGGAATGTATATGTTAATGCCATTCAGGTGTATAACAAGTTACCGAACTCATTTAAGGAACCTCCCATCCTCATGTTCAAGAAAAAGCTGACAATTTGGTTATTGGGTAATTGCTTCTATGACATTGCCGAATATATGGAATATTGTAAAAATCCAAGATGACATGTACTTAATTTTAAATTAATGATTACCTAATTATAATAATATTAATTCTAATTGGACATAATGTAAATCAAATCTTAAATTAATTGTTCTTAGTTATGAATGACATTTGAATATTTGTACACCTGTTGTGGTAGAATGTATAGAACTTAAAAAATATTAACACCGTACTATGTAAAACTACATTCTTACAAATATACACTATTACATTATTACATATAAGTCTAACTACAGCTGACATACCCATTTTTATAATCGGATATATTTTTTTTTTTTTTTTTTTTTTTTTCCATTTTTTAATCGGAATTGGTTTCTTTTGATCGTAATGAAAAAAGCCAGAGCGTAACTTTTTGCCGATTACAATCGCTCTTACGTGATTACGACGTCTGGATAGAACGAAAGATCCTGTAATGGCGTTGTATGAAACTGCAGTTTTACAGTATTGCGTAAAAATATTCGTGACTGGAATTCGGAAAATCTGAAATGGTGCTTCAGAATAGAATCTTAAAAGAGTAGTGGAGAAATATTCTGATTTTGTAACCTAAGTGACACTAATCAGTCTTTGTTATAGAACATTTAAAGAAGTTTACATCAAAAGCGCCCAATAAAAAACACCTGATATTTGCTGTTAATAACCATAACTGAGCTGAGTCACCGGTGTGAGAGCGCTAGATCGGTCATCTTTTAGAAAAAATAAAATTCAAGATTCAGCTGTGAACTACGATAAACTAAATTGATAAGATCTTTGCTACTAAGCACAAGTTGTAACGACAGTGAAAAAAACAGTGGATTCCTTTACGTTTTTGCTAAAGAACATAGCTAGAAAACACATTCCTTGACGTGTACAAAAACATACACATACATCCGATTGTTGGGCCCCATTCGTTCCGCCTTGAAAGCAATATATTTCACTCAAAGATTTGTGCATTTCACACTGGTACGTTGACAGTACACTGTCGTGCAACAAACGGAGCAAAAACTAAATGAATAGTAGTTGAACCGGATGAACAAACAAGTGACGGCTAGGATGAATGTCAGCGCGTCTAGACGTCTTCGCGGAACGCTGTTTGGGTTTAATTTTAGTTTTTATTGGGATTTTGTTTATAGTTCTTGTGAGTTGCATTGTTGTATTGCTGTAAAGAATGTTTTATTTATGTTTTAGAGTCGGTATTTGATTGTTTGGACCGTAGAAACTTTAGGAAAATCACAAGAAACTGTGACCAACAATCTAGCTAAAGCGTGATGATCATGACAATTATCCCGCTTTGAGATTGTACCAGTCGTTGCCGCAGAGGGACAATTTCCTTATTTTTAAGAACGTTCGCGTTTTAATCAGCCTCAATCTGTCCAAAATAAAAAAAAATTACTTACATTTTTGACAATTTCTTGACCTTTGGTTATTTATAAATGTCTAGATAGTGTCGTGCTGCAAAGAACTAAAACAAACAGGCCAACTTTGATAGGCTGGTCTGCGTGACAGATACGGCTACACTCGCGTCACGTCATTGTGTTATTCTAGTGTGTGTGTGAATTTTGCGGCTAACTGTTGGACGCAATGTTTTTCGACGAGTTCACAGCTTTGACTGTCTATCTAGACGTATTTATATCTTTGTTTTTGACATTGATTATGCTGAGATGAGATTGCAACTTGAATTTGAACGTTTTTAACTACAAGAATTGGCCTTCAGATGTAACAATATTATTTCCAATCATCAGATTTCGTCATTACTCGTACTTATTACGTTACTAGTGAAGATACTTTTATTTATTTATTTAGGTTAGTCAAAAATTGTTTACATAATACATTTAAAACAATTTCCTTAATAGTACGTTTATAATTGCAACAAATACTTACAGGCTAACACAACATTCACCGTTTATGGTTTTACATTATTACAAAGCTAAAAAGGATATTTACAATCAAAGTTATTCAATTAGTTTAAGAGCAGGCAGTCTAAATTAAATTTCGAACGCAAACTCCGCCCCTCACTCCCCCCGCCACTCCGCTACTACGCTAATACATCAGTAATAAAGTTGAATATCGCGTGTTCTCATACGTTAATTAAATATAAATCTCAAATGATATAAATTAAAATTAAAAATTAAAATTTACAATAGAGATCATTGGTTGTGGGAATACTCGTAGTACTCAAAACTATTTAATAAAATGTTCCTATGCTGTCATGATATATATCAGTAAGATCAATGCAACTGTTTAAATTATACAAGGTGTACCTTAAATAATGCACAACCTCTTAAGGGGTCATTGTACTCATCATTATGAACAACTTTTACTATGGGACCAAACCTGAAAAAATTATCAGTTGTTCCCTACATTTGTGTTCTCATAACTCGTCAAAATGTAAGGAATAGCAGGCATTTTTCGCGATTTCTGTTTTAAACCCATAGTAAAAGTTGTCCATAATGATGAGTGCAATGACCCCTCAAAAGCATGTGCGTTATTTATGTTACATATTGTATACTTTCAGTAGGTATATCGGTACTTCCCGAGTAGTCAGCTCTAAATTGCTTTTGGCTAATCTTCTAACCACGACATAAGCTATACTCGTACAGTACCTACGTGCCAAGTAACACACAATCAACACAATTTAGAAAAAAGAAAACAACGCGGCGTGAACAAACGACGCCATTTTTTTATCAAACCTATGTAATGTAACACATTTTGTTGATAAATTATTTCTGGGGGCACACCCACTTCATTCAATTTCCCAAATAAATAGCTTATGCCACTGGCATTGGGGGAATTATTTATTTACTCACCTTTTTCTCGGCTTTTGCTACATATTATACCTCAATTTATTCATGAGTTCACATGTTCTTTAGAAATGCCATTACGAGGTTCAGTAGGCTATTTTGAGCAAATGTTTGGTTGCTTAATTTAAACTACGAATCATATAGCTAGTGCTAGAAATTTGAAGAGTATTCGTAAAAGTAAATGGTTTTCCCGATTTTACTTGTTACAAAATTACTAAGTACACAGAAAAAACAGAATATTGTATTTCACATAAACCTACGTGAGCACTTATGAAACGTCAGAAGCTAGGTGCACGGTTCCAATTGGTCGTTTTCTATGGAGAAGAGCCGGGAAGAAACTCCACGGTTACTCTTAAAAAATAATTGTTTACAATGTTTTCTCAGTGTTAATAGGTATGGGAGTGTCCTTCCATACCAATTAACTTGGGCCTGTTAACAGGTACCAGATAACAGAACAGAAAATGGTCTACAAATCTTCAGTCTATTAAGCCTACAACGTTCTCACACTCAATTACATGAATATTTTTTTAAGTCTTTAGTCGAGCTGCACGATTCGAAATGCTTGCACTGATTGGACAGGTCCACTCAAATTTATGTGGGTCTTTCCTAAAAATACCATTTCAGATACGGATCTACATGATGGTCCTTACATGATCTGACCAAGATTATGTCTGGACTTTAAAAGATACTTTGACCCCTGAGTTTGTTAAGCCATTTCTACTCAGGGGTAGTCTGGGAAATAGGAAATGTCGACTACATCTAGCTTATTTTTATTTTTTAATAGGACTAGGAATCTGTATAAAATATTGTTAAATTATAAAATATAAAAACCTTTTTAAACCAAATGACATGACTGCCATTACAACTGTAACAAATCTGAATTAATATACTGCCCACAAACTAGTAGCATTATAGTAAGTACCTACTATCGAATTAAGTACCTACCTATGACTTATTTGCGTATTGTAGACTAAAATAGTAAATATTTTGAACCTCATCTCAGCCTATAATATTCCCACTGCTGCGACACAGGCCTCCTCTCTGTGTGAGGGAGTGGGCCGTAATCCACCACGCGGGCCCAGTGCGGGTTGGTGGATGTCACATATCTTCGAATTTTTTGTTCTAGGACATGCCGGTTTCCTCACAATATTTTCCTTCACTGTTTTGAGAGCAATGGTGATGAAATAATTTACACAAAGTGTAGTGCCTGTCTGGGTTCGAACCTATGACCGTTATCACTGAGCCATCACGGCTTACTTGTAACAGATTCGTGATCACTATTTTATTATGGTGATCGATATTTTACTAAAGTTCATCATCAATATCTGCCTAGCCTTTTCCCAACTATGTCGGCTTTCAGTCTAACCGGATACAGCTTAATACCAGTATTTTGAAAGGAGCGACTGCCTATCGTCACAACCCAATTACTGGGTAACACGATACCCCTTGGTAAGACTGGTTGTCAAACTTTCGGGCTTCTGAAGACTCGTAATAACTGTCAAAGATCTACCATTAGCAGCTGGGACCAACAGCTTAACGTGCTTTCGAGGGCATGGGTTTCACTAAAGTTCATAGGTACCGGGGTATATAGGTATGGGTATATATATTATATATAGGTATATTATCCAACTAGCAAGATGTTAGCGGGTTTAACTGACCAGGGTTCCCCGTTCGTGCATTTATGTAGGTATTGCAAATTCTGGAAACTATTTTTCAATAAGTATAATAGAATACATAACTTTATACCCATAAACTACCAGACTAAACACGAAGTTAAAATCAAACTAACAATCTGGTTGCAGAAGTTAATGTCTGCCGAAACCGAGAATCTTATTAAAATTGCCTCTTAATAGAAAAAATACAGGCACTGTTTGTTTAATTTATGTTGTTGTTTCTATAAGTACTTGTATGATACACAATACCAGTTGTATGCCATTAGATCTGGAGGAACATTGGCTCCTAAAACACAGGTATTTAGCCTAGTTTAGGAGGCATCAGTTTGCCCATTAATGTGACTCTATTGAAGAACATTCATTTAATTCTTGTGTACATATGTATGTTTTTCAAAGTGTACTGAGTGAAATCTTCGTCATACGAGTACTAACCCAGACACAGCAATCACAACATTCACAACCATAATACATCTCCATTAGCAACAAGCCCAGATTTATAACCTAACCCGTTGCTAGGCAACCGAACCAAATTGACGTAATGAGGAACTAATATGTATTAGCCGGACGTAGCTGAGAGCACTAATTAATTAACTTAGTTCCACTAACTATAAATCTTAATGCTACCTGCTATTAAGTGTAAATAGCAGTTTGCAGCTAATTAGGCGGAGAATGCTTTATTGAGTGCAAGTGACTATTAGATTGCTAATAGATAATTATATATAAATGTACAATGGTTGGGCAAAAGCGTACCTATAGTACACCCCATTTCGACAGCTATTTTTAAGTCCAATGTATTAGGGGGCAAGACTATTGCCATCAACCGGGCATAAATTCAGGCTCCGAGCCGTTACTGAGAAATTCCCGATAACACTTTGCCCGACCTAGGAATCCAACCCAGGATATTATGCTCAGCAGTACCCCTTTCAACCACTAGACCGACGAGGCAGTCCGTTTCAATCCTGGTAGCTTATTATGTTTCCAAACAAAACGCAAACTTACCCTTTCTTCGAACGTAAACTGTAACTTAAACGCCGCGTTTAGACACGTATTTAAAAAAAATATTTCTATTACATCTACGCATCTTGTTCCGTGTATTGCCGGACGTGTAAAGAATAGCACCATCCTATTTGTTCCCGTGGGTGTCGTAAAAGGCGACTAAGGGAAGTACTAGAGAATGAGCAGCAGCGTTCTCTATGCATTTTAACACCATACTGCGATCGCTAACCCGCCTGCCAAGCGTGGTGATTATGGCAACCCCCCTCCCCCCATTGGGGGAGTCCTATGTCCAGCAGTGGACGTCTGTCGGCTGAAATGATGATGACATACAGGGTGGCAGGGACACCGACGCGGAACCTGTTACCATGGATTCAGTACATCATACTCGACCCCCGTTCGTTGAAATTTCTCATCTGTAATTTAAAAAAAAACTGCTGGTTCCTACAGAAGTGCAATACCTACTCGGTCAAAATGTATGGAACAGCGAATTTTTTTTTTATTACCGACGAAAAATTTTAACGCAGGGGGGTCAAGAATGATGTACTGAATCCATGGTAGCAGGATGCGCGTCGATGTCCCTTCCACCCTGTATATGCATCAAGTGTGGCTGGCTTAGTAACACCAGTAAATGTAATGTTGTATTGTCTAATAAAAAGTGCGGGAGTAATGGATCGCAACGAAACGATACGAGGCTTACGTAGTGAACATAGAAATAGGTTTGACATTATTAGTTTAAGGATATGTATAGGGTAGTTTTCCGTTTTTCTTTGATGTAGATAACACCCAGAACCACATGCTCGGCAATAGCGCCTGTCACCACTAGATCAATGAGGCAGTACTGTACTTAAGAAAAGAAAGAAAGAAAATACATTTATTTAGCACAGACTAAAAGGCAAACAATTTAATATACAGCATATTAAAAAAAAAAAAAAAAAACAAGTAAAAACTGTAAAATGCGGTGTAAGAAATTAGCAGTAAAGTGTGCCTCACGGCTGCGCCAAAAAGGCCTAGTTCAGCAAAAAAATGCCCGACAACTAGTGGCTGACGCTGGTTTTCAACTGGACCTAAAGCACGGTATTCTAGTTCGTATTGGCTTGCAGCGTGATGTGTAGGTGAACTGGCGATTTGTTGAGGGTTGCGGCAATCCGCTGGATGCGGGAGGCACAGGACCGCGGCCATTGTGGCGATGCTTGGAAAAGGCCTACGTCCAGGGTTTTGTGGTAATTGAGACGAAAAGTTACCAAGATATTGTAAGTAACAAATACCTAAATGCGTTTTTCCCTTGATAGATTATGACGCCAGAAACTATAACGCACCAACTTAAATTCAATTTATTTTTGTCCACCCAAAGACAGCTTAAACAATTTTATCCATTACATAACAAACCCAAATCGCCACGACCCGAAACAAATTAATTTTTCAACTCTAACATGTTTGAACTTACTCAAACAGTTCAACCAACTGTTCAAAAGCTGTCCTTATCCCAATCTTAAATTAGCCACATTCTAACCTTCCGACCGGAACAATTCCAATTACATTCCTGCCGAGCACAAACCGGGGTGGGCCGAATTGTGTGAGGAATCCCTGAACTTTGTACCATCTTTAATTAATAACGGAATGGTATTGGACTCGGATCGAATTCTAAACGACAGTAGCCGACCAGATTGCGAGTTCCGATGGACTTGGCGAAAGAATCTCAACAAGTTTTGTTTGGATTTTGACAGGAGTTTATGAACGTCAAAGTGTCTGTGCGTTATTGTCACTCGATGATTAATTAAAGGAAGTAGTCGTTGAGTTATGAGTCGTTGAGTTGGGTTATGAGAAATTTTAAAGATTTTGAGCTAAATTCTGCACGAGTAAATTGTGTCCCAGTTAAATTTTTATCTAAAGTAAGAAGCTTATCTTTGAACAAAACTTTATTGTAAGCCTTTGGAATTGTACTTAGGTGATACATTTTGGGAAACAAATATAATTATTTACCAAGATAATCTGAACCTTTTAGAAACTTCCTCTCCAGCAAAAATTCTTGTTAAACTTCTAATTTCTCGCAAACATTTCTTCTGGCACTTGAGAAGCATTTACCTCACTTCAAGGCCGTAATATTTCTTTAAAGGATTTAGGAAAGGGTTCATTTCCCCCAATTTTTTCTCTTACATTTTCACAATGCATATGGAGTTATCTGCGAACCATCTGACGGGCTAAAAGGATAGGAAATTAAGACGCTTTTTATCCCATTTTCGTTTCATAGACGTTTGCACTTTTCAACAACAAAACGTGGAGTGAACAGCGAAAAATGCAACAGCAGCTTTGTTCGAAAGAATTGAATTAAAATGGCGACTGGGAATTTCTCTGTTTTTCGCAAAGCACGCCCGAATGCCCGCAAATGGACAATTAGCCGCTTGCGAGAGACAAATAAAAACAAGTGTACTCGGTTTTTAGCGAAAACATTGTAATTTTTAACGGGAAATATAATAATCTTGGCTTTTATTTGGTGTCTGGAAAGGTGGAAGTTTCATGGGCAACTAACAAGTATCGGGCAGCTGTCTTGCATCATTCACCAAATGCTTACTTTCACTATCGTTTCATCTTAGTGGTGTAGGTATAGGAGAGCTGTGTGCAGAACATCCAAAAATGAACCATGTTATACTCTATTACAGTAATAGTAGATTGTTGAATTGAGAGCAAAGTGCATTAATTACTCCCTTTAGCAAAGTGCGTAATATACTTTTCTTTCAACTACCAATCTTAGGTAGATTGGTAGTTGAAAGAAAAGTATATAATATACCTACTCAAAATAAAATCTCAAGTTAATGAAAACAAAGTTTTTCACCAAGTTGGTTTTATTCAGCCGCTTTTTATTTTCAGCCAGTATCTTTTTGATCTAATGCATACATTTTATATTAAACTTAATGGACTTAAATTTATATCTAAACAAAAAATAACAAAACAGTGCAGTAATGAAAAACTGTGCAACAATGAGATTTCATATAAAATTTCTGCACTGTTTTGGTTCTAAGCAAAAAATACATCCTTTGTGATCGTTTTTGTAGTGATTAATGATACTTAGTTGAAAGAAAAATAAATAGCTGACCCATTGAAAGGTACGTAAGATCAGGTGTTTACAAAAAATATCAAAATAAAATCAGTTTATTGCAAACAAAAAAGAGCCATTCTTTCGAGTTGAATAGTTTTTTATGTGTTACATCTTTCCGATCGCTTCCTGTGGGAGTGATTTCAATGAAAAGGGACGGAAGTGTGTAACAAGAAGTGACAGCTTGAGCATGGAATAAGTAAATACTTTAATTGAACATGGAATTAGTGTATTCATGGAATTAGTAAGTACTATCATAGATTGTAATGTAAGTAGAGGGGGTCGATCGTCGACCAGTGGACGACCACTAGAAAGAAAGAAAGAAGAAAGAAAAAATATTTATTCTGCACAAACAAAACGCACAGTACAACAAAATAAGTAAAAAAACACACATAAAAAGTAGCCAAAAGCCTCGCATCCAATACCCTAAGCATTTTGACAATCTTGTCCATTGGTTGATGTCAGGGACCAAAGACAATTTACAAAGTGTTTACTAGTATAAAATTTCATTCTATATATATTAGTCTATGGTCTATGTGATGACAACAAAGTCGTCAAACAAACAATGAAAACAAAAACAAAATGCCGATTGCCGAGTGGAAAAATAACTACTTTTGTAACAAACAAACTATACTAATGATGATGATGACAGATGTGACGCACGGTTATTGTAATTGTTCATAACAATTACAATAACCGTGCGTCACATCTGTGCAAGAACAGGTCTTTGCTCAGCAAAATGCTGTGACTTCGGACAAACCTATCGTCACAGCGCTGATTTTCAGCAGAAATGGTGCCATAAGTAATCGAATAAATATTAATAGCTTTTTTCAATTTTGAGGTGAGATGTCAGACGTTACACATCTTATGCGCCTACTGTAAGCCTTGCTTCTTTTTTTTTAATCTGACTGGAAAGCAAATCACAGAACACACATTGTGGGAAGCCAAACAGAATATTCTATTGTGAACGTACAGAAAACGCATGTAAAACAGAAACATTTTTTGTACGTTAGTTTTGTTAAAAGTCCACAAAGCCAGTTATAGTTTTTTGCGAGTTTGAATGAAATCTTTTGTTGGTTTTGTGTGATCAAAGTATTCTGAATCTGTTTTCTAAAAAAATTCAAGTAAAGAATACTGTTAAGAATTAAAGTTTTCATTTGCTGTTGTGATGTGTTAATCGGATTGTTGTGGTATATATTTAACACTTAGTTTTAAATTATACCAGTTTATTAACTTTAGTCGGAGATCGCAAAATTTAAGCATTGCATAGGTTTTTTTTTGTTTTCAAAAATAAAACATAAGTAGAGGTCAAGGTCTGGAATCAATAAAAAAATATTTAGTCTTCACCCAAGATGCCATCTGCGTTAATGTACCTATAGCGATAAAGACTTTCAAGGAGGAGGAACTCGTGGCTAAGGAATAAAACTTCTCCGTGCCTCGGAAAGCACGTTAACACGGTAATCCCGGCTGTCATTCGTGGACCTTTGATAGTTGTAACAGGTCGTCAGAAGCCTGACAACCAGTCTTACAAAGGGATCGTTAATACCTAGTAACTGTTGTGGAGGTCAGATAGGCAGTCGCTCCATATAAAATACTGGTATTCAGCTGCATCCGGTTAGACTGGAAGCCGACCCCATCATAGTTGTTAAAAGACTAGGCAGATTGATTAATAAACTTTCAAAGTTAACATTTAAAATTTTCAGTGAAAGCTAAGTGGACTTAACATTTGGATGTTCGCATTATAAGAGTTCTAAAAGTGTTGCAATTTGTAATCAGAAATATACAACATTATTTTTAGTGTATGCAAAACCTGAATATAGTTTGTTCAGAATAAGGAATTGAATCGATTTCAATAATTTTTACACCATGTTATATTTTGTCCCAAAAATATTAAGTGTGATAGAAAATGTTATCACCATTTAATTACTTACAATACAATCGCCGTACGGTTAGGTACCTACTGCCAAATTATTATCAATGCGCGCAAGACGACCCTGGAGGCGCGGGGGCGCCGTTAGCATGTTTTTGTACGGACAACCCGGTAACCTATGAACCTTATAACTTTGTGATTTTTGATAATATAGTTTTGAAATGTTGTACATAGATTCTTTACATACAAATACTAGACACGTGTGTCGGGTTTCGCATATACTAAAACTAAAATTGTATAATTTATTGCGTTTGTTGGAGTAGGTAAATTTTAAAACTCATATTTTTTGTACTATGATCTACTTTGATCAGTGTTGATGTTTGTCTTTACAAGACTTTCTGAAACCGGTGTAGGCATAGAGCATCACTTTTAGGGTCCCGAACTGAAAAAGAAAAACCTTTATGTCAAGTATCACTTTTTATTCTTCAAAAGCAAGTTCTCAAGCAAAAACTGGCACCTACTTGTGCTCTCAAAAATAAATCACGTACCACTCAAAATATTAAACTTAAAGCCTTAATTTTTAAAAGCAATTTGTTCACAAACATTTTCCGCTCTTATTTACGCTAAAACACGTCTCCCAGATTTTCAAAGAATAAATTATAATGAGAAACTCACAAAGTATCAGATACCCTGCCTTGTTTATCCGTTCCTTGTAAATTCATCTCGACGGTAACTGTACAGGGGTAACTCGGTTATCTTTTGGGTGCGCTAAAACATCGCATTTACGTATCACACGAGAAAATGGGGAAAAACATTGAGCGACGTACAACGCAAATTTATTTAGCATAATACTCATAAGATTGCAAACTTTCCTGAATAGGCACTCGACTGAGACACGTTATCGAAGTGGCGGATGTGAATTGAATGCTGATGTAATTAAGGGAGAAACATTGTTGTTAAACTGGGTAAAGGAAATATACTCATAAAAGATGATGCTGATCTGGAACGACAGAGGCGTAGTATCGCATGTCGAAGCAACATGTTGGCTAGACGCTTTTCTCACTGCTCCAACCAAGTTAAAATAACTCTGTTCAAGGCTTACTGTCAGTCGTTCTACACCAGTCAGCTCTGGTACACGTACACGAAGAGTGCTTATAACACTCTTCGTGTACAATATAATAATGCCTTTAGAGCTATATTAGCTGCCCTGGCAGTGTAGTGCGACTGGCATGTTCGTTGAGAACAGAGTTACCGATTTTTACGGGCTCTTGAGGAAACTCAAGGCATCCTTCCTGACTCGACTATGTGCATGTACTAATCAAATAGTGTCTGTAGTACTTCACTGTGTGTACATGCTAAAACGATGATATTATTTTAATTTAATTTAAATTTTATTGTAATTTAATTTAATTTTGATGCAAGTAATTTAATTTATATTTATAATGGATTGTATTTTTGTAATTTTAGTATGGGCTTAGTGCCTGAAATAAACGATATATAATATATAGTCATACAGACCGAACTTTGGCAATGGCGGCCAATCTCAACGGAGACTAGTATTCGATGCGGAAAATATTATAGTGTACAAGTGTGTCACAGAAAGAGGAGGCCTGTGTCCTAGCAGTGGGAACATTATAGGCAGATTACGTGTGTATGTGTACGTGTGTGCGCAGGCGCAGACAGCACGGTCACTGTCGGACGGCATAGAAAATAAAGAGAAGCGCGATGACACAACACTGGTAATTTATTGCAAAATATGACGCTATTATCTATTACGTTAATTTGTTGCTTTTAGAATAATTTGGAAAAAATCAAAATGATTGCATATAAATTAATATGGTTTTTAATAGTTAAAATATTTTTTAGAGGTAGCTTTGTGACTTTTTTCTATCGTATCAAATTAGTTGTATGATGTTTTCAACATACTATCTAACTACCATAGCCTGAAGAATATGATTTGTTTTCTGATTTTATTTACTGCAGTGGATAGTATGCTTTTAGTTCTTATAATACTTGCGTTTAGCTCCTGTAGTCCCCTTAAAAGCTCACAAGTATGGTCACGTAGTTAACATGTCTACAACTTCATAGTTACCTTTAAAGATTATTTTACATTACTACTTATTTTGCTTATCTATATTAGACTTAATATCAAAAGTCAGTCAAATTATTTATTTCAAATAGGCACATAAAAGGCACTTTTGAACTTCAAAATGTACAAAAAATAGAATTGATTTTAGTCTAGTCGCCCCTTCCAAAGGGTAGTTTCGTATGGAGAAGAATAGGCAAGAAACTCCACTGTTACTCTTTTAAAATGTTTTACAATATTTTGTATAGGTACATTAATTAATGTGAAGACGATGCACCTAGAATATAATTACTGTCACAACAGGCAAAAAGAATTAAAAGTCAAGCAATGACAGATAAATTAATTATGTGATACCTACCTGTGCTCACATATTTACAAACATTGTGAAAATACACGCATTCCTAAAAAAATATATAAATAAATTATAATGTTTATTTATTCAAAAACAAAGCATTGTAGTACACGTTAAAAAAAACAGTTTTACAAAAATAAGTAGCTACTATATCTACAAACGTGTGGGTGACACTGCTCTCCTAGCTAGGTTATGAAAACCTGTGTTAAGGAGAAGCAGTCCGGTCCCCTAAGGTATAATGTCGTAAAGGTTACATAGATATAAATTAAAGTAATATGTCAGTGTGTGAGTTAAGATAATTACGGAATGTGACTCAATGTTATAAAAATAATAAATTATAAAACTGGTTGCTATTTCATACACTAGATTATCCTATGGAGCTGGACCAGCATGTTTCCAAGCATTCTTATCTTGGATGGTCCTTTATTTTGTAATATGCTTGTTTACAAACTATACTTTTATATACGTTTTAAATTTTCTTTCAATAGGTAGGCAGTGGATCAAGCTACTACAATCTGTCAATTTTTTATAAAAGATTTTCAACTTTTTCGTTGGGTTCAAGGTTGATTGGGAAAATTTTACAGTTTCAAGTAGCTTGACCTGCTGGCGTCTGTACATATTACGACAAAAACAATGCAATATAAACAACCAATAAAACCACGACATTTATAGCCGTATCATTAATATAACATAATAACATTATCAAGGCAATGAAACATTGCACTCATATCGTATCCGAAACATCCGATATCACATTTACAATATCTTCATAGCTTTGGAATGTGACAGATATCAATAAAGATATGAAAAGGGTCGGGCCGCGTCCCACTTATGTTTCCCGATTGTTATTACCGCAAAAATTGCTATTCAACAGAATATCGAGTTGTCTGTCTATTTCTGTAAGACTAAAATTTACATACATGAAGTAAAAGACAGCGTAGTTGCAGTTGGAACAGAGAGTCAAGTCGGTGATACATTTTTTTATAAATTTTTGTTAACTTTACTATAAGAAATATATTTAAAAAAATGTTAGCCACAAAAAAAATTGTTTATGATTTAAAATATTTTCCATATCAGCACCATAATTTTGTGTAACACGTTTGAATCATATCCAAGAGTTTAGAATGATATTGCTAATCCATTGCTTCATAGGTTTAAAAAATTCGTCTGCTCAAACAACGTAAATAACGTAATGGACGTGAGTGAAGTCAAAATTAAATTCATCGCGATCAATTGTCATGTTTTGTGTGTGTCACGCAATTGCTTCGCTGGTCATTTATTAACAAGACTGCTTTAACAATAAAGAAATCATTGAAGTTTATGAAAGTAGTAATTCAGTAGGCCAGGAATGGGGAAACTTTTTCCTTCGCGTGTCAATATTTACTAACAAAATATATGGTGGGCCAAGTTGTTGCATTTTTGGCTATATTATTTATTTTATATAATATATATAAAAAAAAGTGATATCCATCATATAAATACTAGAAACAAACATAAATTTGTTGTACCAACAACAAGGCTGAAGATAATAGGTGGCTCCGTCCCGATGTCAATGTATACGCTTTTATAATAAACTTCCAAGCCACGTTCAAGATCTAAGCCTTATTAAGTTCAAATCATTCATTAAACGTAAGTTGTGCCAGGAAGCCTTTTATACCGTTAAATATTAAATTGAGGAGAAAAAGGCTTGGGATTGAGAAGGCTTGGATTTAATTTTTACTTATTGAAGTGGTTTACTTTTTATTGTTTGATGTTTTTTTTGCTTCCTTATATTATTATTATTTTATATACAGTGATATTTAATGATTATTTCAAACGTAATGATACGAATATTTACTTGTAAAGTATTATATTATTTTAATTATTGTGAACGTGAAGACTATGTGGGTTATTGCTCTTTATTTTAGTTTCCCTTTGTCTTTTATTCTCAGTTAGTGTTAATCATGGTCTGGCAGTTTGAGTCATTTATGCGGCCTACCCTAATGTTCTTTCTTTGGTATTGATCGTCGCATCGTTGAGCTCCTTAAGTTCTGAGTAGAGCTGCACGATTACTGACAAATGCGTGCACTGACTGGTCAGGTCAACACAATCTGTGTGGTTCTTTCCTCAAAAGACCATTTCAGACACCAATCTACATGGCCTTCACATGATCTGACCAAGATTATATCTGGACTTTAAAAGAGACTGTGACCTCTGAGTTTGTTTCGGCTTTTCTTCTCAGAGTAGTCAGATAAGAAACGCCGACCTCATCTAGTTTTAAAAATATGATTGACGTGTAAAAGTGTTTGTACAAACCTACTTACAGAAATATAAATCATTTATCATTTATTGAAATAAAAATATTGTTTTTTTTTTCTGAAACACTAATTTATTGTGCAATATTACAAAATAACTATTGAAACAAGAAAGAAATTGAAAATTGGAATTAAATTAAACTTTTATGTTAGCTTCGAAGTAGAAGGTTGAGGAGCGCTGGTCTTTGTGGGGACATGTGGAACTGTTTTATGCGAGCCACGCACTGAAAATGAGAATTAAATTTCTAGCAATACGAAAACTTCTCTTAATTTTTGTTTCATGATCGCAGGCCGGACATCAACGCTTCGCGGGCCGGAGACGGCCCACGGGCCGTAGTTTCCCCATCCCTGGAGTAGGTGGACTGATGATTCAAAATAGTTATTTAATTGTTACTAGTTTGTATCGCACAAATGACTTGCAAATAACCACAAAAAGATAGCCTTTCGATTCAGAACCACTTAGCTATAAAGAAACGAAATGAAACGGAAATATAAAGCAGCTCATGAATACAACAGTTCTTTTCACCTTTTTTAAACGGCTTTACAGCTTCGAAGACTAGTACTTGTAGTTTTTATGAGGATTACTAACCCGTGTACTACTTCAGACTGAATCGAAATAATACGGAAACTGAGATGTTCAGACCAGAATATACCTATTGAAAAAAAAAATCTTTTTGTAAAGTCTTCTTAAAAGGCAGTTCGAATTCAGTATTTTATACCAGTATTCTTACCCGAATACCAGTATTTTATAAGAAGCGACTGCCTGTTTGATCTCCGCAACCCAATTACTGGGTAACACGATACCCCTGGTAAGATTGGTTGTCAGACGTATCGACTGTCAAAGATCTACGAATTACATCCATTACCAACGGCTTAACGTACTTTTCGAGGCACGGTGGGGGCGTATGTAAAAATGATCACCCATCCACGGACCAAGCGCGGCAAGCGTAGCTTAACCTGATCGATGGACCCGTGTGGCTGTTATCATTTAGCCACGAGCACCTCCTAACTATAATAATAAAATACCATAACTAAATAATATTTTGTTCTCAAAAATATTTGGAAATTTGAGCATTATTTTGACAATCTTTTTCGAGATAAATCGTAATTGCTGTACTGGCCAAATATATGCGAGCAGCGGCCACCAAAAGTTGTATGAAAATCCATATCTGTTGTGGTTTAGCGGCCAAATAAATTACATAGTAATCTCATCTATCGTGTAATTTAAAAATGGAACGATCATTTATTCCGAAACATGGCAACCTAGGTGGTAACTCATCAAAGGTTTTATTTAAATTTCAAACTGGCTTTGCAAAAGAAAGCCGTTTATTGAAAAAAAAAACAAATGAACATATTGGCGCGTGAAAACTGGTCGTTGTTCGCCATTGAATCTGGAGTTCATAAATCATTTACTTATATTGAATATCCCCGCATTCTTTGAGAAAAGCCCAACACAAGCCTTGGCCGCAACCAGGGGGTCTACTCCAAAGCGCTAAACCGAAGTATCAGCCGACCATTCGGCCGTTTTATAACTTCCACATTTTCCTTTTTTGACTTTGAGTACTTACCCGACTTCAAGTCAAGTCACAGTTTTGACTTTGGCTTATCTCTTCGATTGTTTTTATGGAATTACTTTAGATTCAAAATTACAATGAGGTGCCCACATTAGAGCTCTTTCAAATAGATTAAGTTCAGCTGCATATGCAGTAAGAAAAATAAGGCAGTTAACTGATATAGCCACAGCTAGGTTAGTGTACTTTGCTTATTTCCACAGTATTATGTCATATGGCATTCTGCTGTGGGGATCGGCTGCTGACGTAGATTCTATTTTCATTTTACTAAAGAGGGCAATCCGCGCGATCTATGGAATGGGTCCTCGTGAGTCCCTTAGAAACAAATTCAAAGAACATGATGTACTAACTCTGCCTTCCCTTTATATTTTAGAAAGTATTTTATATGTTCGCAAAAACTTAGGACTTTTCAATATAAGAAGCGATTTCCATAATATAAATACACGTAGTAAACATGATATTGTGATACCCAAATTTATATTAACTAAAACAAGCAAGTCATTTCTTATATATTTATTATTTATTTATTATCTTATTTATTTATATATTGTCTCAGTATATTTTTAAAAATCTTTTATATGCCCATAAAAATATAAAATTGTTTAAAAAATACAGTGATATCCATAATATAAATACTAAAAACAAACATAAATTTGTTGTACCTACAACAAGGCTCAAGAAAATAGGTGGCTCGTTCCGATGTCAATGTATACGCTTTTATAATAAACTTCCAAGCCACGTTCAAGATCTAAGCCTTAATAAATTCAAATCATTCATTAAACGTAAGTTGTGTCAGAAAGCTTTTTATACCGTTAAAGATTATATTGAGGACAAAAAGGCTTGGGATTGAGCTGCTCCAATTTTTACTTATTGAAGTGGTTTATTTTTATTGTTTGATGTTTTTTATGCTAACTTTTATTATTTTATATACGTAACGACATGATTATTTACTTGTAAAGTATTATATTATTTTAATTATTGTGAATGTGAAGACTATGTGGGTTATTGCTCTTTTATTTTTATTTTCACTTTGTCTTTTATTCTCAGTTAGTGTTAATCATGGTCTGGCAGTTTGAGTCATTTAAGCGGCCTACCCAAGTGTCCTTTCTTTGGTATTGATCGTCGCATCGTTGAGCTCCTTAAGTTCTGAGTAGAGCTGCACGATTACTGAAAAATGCGTGCACTGACTGGTCAGGTCCACTCAATCTTTGTGGTTCTTTCCTCAAAAGACCTTTTCAGACACCAATCTACATGGCCTTCACATGATCTGACCAAGATTATGTCTGGACTTTAAAAGAGACTGTGACCTCTGAGTTTGTTTCGGCCTTTCTTCTCAGAGTAGTCAGATAGGAAACGCCGACCTCATCTAGTTTTAAAAATATGACTGACGTGTAAAAGTGTTTGTACAAACCTACTTACAGAAATAAAAATCATTTATCATTTATAAACAGTATCCGCTTCTATAACAAGTTGCCAAAGTCGGTTATAGAACTTAGCGATGGAAAGTTCAAAACCCACATCAAACGTGTCCTAATCAAAAAAGCATACTATAAGATTAAGGACTACGTTGAAGACAAGGAAGTTTGGCAATAATTCCTTCTGCACATGTGGCCTCCCTGGTACCTCATTAACGGCATAACTATGTAAACATCTATTAACTGCACCTAAATTACGATTTTTATTTCTATTTTTTTAACATACTATAAAATATTGATTAGTGACTTGTGGACAGAATATTTATTCAGTTTTTTTTTTTACAGTTGTAATGACAATGTTCTCATTTGGTTTAAATATGTAGGTTTTTATTTTTATTATTTTAGTAATATTTTATATAGATTCTTTTTTAATTTGTGAATTTGAGAACGTTATTTTGTTAAGTACTTGGTACTTGTTGACGGGCCTACACTGTCCTTCCATACCTATTACTCGTAACACTGTAACTTGGAAACATTGTTAAAGCCCACTTTTATTAAAAGAGTAACCGTGGAGTTTCTTGCCGGCTCTTCTCCATAGGAAACGACCAATGGGAACCGTGCTCCTAGCTTCTGACGTTTCATTAGTGCCCATGTAGGTTTATTTGAAATAAAAAAAAAATGATTTTGATTTTGATTTTTTTTTTCGCCGTAGTCAGCGATAGTTAGCCGTAGTAAAGAAACGACCGAACATTTGGCCGATACTTCGGATTTATGTTTGGAGTAGACGCCAGGCATTGATGGGCTCACGTATGTGTGCCTCGGCTTCGCCTCAGCCAACATTTACACGTTCGTCCATCAATGCCTCTTTTGCTGGCCGCTGCAGTAATGTACTATTTATTTCCTGTACTCAGTCGGCCTACAGGCAAATAATATTAACAAAGACCCTTAAAACACAATCTCCGAAGTTTGCTTTAATAATCAATATTGTATCATAACTACAGTATAAAATAAGGTCCAGGCATTTTTCATAAAACGTCACTATATGTATATATTATGTAATATTGATTTACTGTTTCACCCACAACTGTGTCAGTATTGAAATTCATACCCCCAGTTACAGGTCTTATTACAGGGACTTAAGGGTCAAAATACGCGTATCAATTTGTGAAAGTGGCTTAACACATTTACGGGCAAAATTGTCCCTAAGGCGATTTTATGGTGTATTCGAAAAAAAAACCGTTTTCACTGGCTGATATTTTAGTATAGTGGCAGTAGTATGACGTCATAACTTCGGGGTGAATGTTTTTAAGAGGTGTTTTGACAGCTTATCGGACACGGGAAGTATTTATGACCAATGGGAGTATTTTAACTGGTAAATTAAGGTTTACTTTCGCGGTTTAGAGTTTACAACTTTTATATATGTTAATAATATATAAAATATATATATTATATTAAATAAAATCTCATTTCGACTTAGATCTTCAAAACTACACAATGGATTTAGATGCATTTTTCACTATAATTTAAAGCATTTGGTCCGGAAAGTTTATACACCGTGGCATTTTAAGCGTCTCACAACGGCAGCCCACTTCAGGTATCCAATGACTACTAATCATTGTAACTGGGTTGTGGAGGTCAAATAGGCAGTCACTTCATGCAAATTACTGGTATTCAGCTGCATCCGGTAAGACTGGAAGCCGACAACATGGTTGGGAAAAGGCTAAGTAGAGGGGATGTTGGCATTCATATTTAACTTTGATATAGCACAATAGCACAAAAATCTCACAATGTTTTGACATGGCGCTAGTTGCACCCGAGCCAAGCAGAGATAGGTCACTAGTAATCATTATGAAATGTGTAGCATTAGGAATACCATCTTGATGATGACGGTGCAATGCCGCCTGTAGCGTGGGCCTCAAGTAACAACGGGTCACCCTATGTCGTAATAATAAAACACATTCGAATGAAAGCAAAAAGAGGAGACCTAATAGGGATGTAACGGAGACGGAGGTGGAGGTGCAGTGCTTGACTTCGGCGGAGGCGGAGGTTAACGGAGGCAAAGACGACGCTCCGTTAAAATCATCATAACTTCTTGAGGATACTGGTATATCCTAGAACCAAAATCGAAGACATGTGACAACCGCTAACCCGCACTGTGCCCCCGTGGTGGATTATGGCCTCCTCCCAGCCGTGGGAACATTATAGGCTGATTATGCATCATAATATCACTCCTGTAATCCCCGAAAAGTGAGGCAGATGTATACCTATAGTACACCCACATTTGGCCAGTTATGTTTAAGTCCCATGTAATAGGACCAGACTGGAGAAATTACTAATGAAAAAACCCAATATCAGTTTGCCCGACCTGGGAATCAAACCCAAAACCTCAAGCTCAGCAGTAGCGCATGCGAACACTAAGCCAACGAGGCAGTCCGTTACAATCTTAGTACCTAAGTATGTTTCCATATAAACAAAAATAACTAGGTTCCGTGTGGTGCGGAATGTATAGCACCATCCTGTTTCTTCCCGTGGCTGTCGTAAAACGCGACTAAGGGACTTACTAGAGAATGTGCAGTAGCGTGCTCTATGCAGTTTAACACCATACTGCGATCGCCAACCCGCCTGCCAAGCGCGGTGATTATGTAATCCCCCGCCCTCCTATTGGAGGAGCACATGTCCAGTAAGGACGTCTTTCGCCTGGAATGATGATAAACAAAAATAAAACTTACCCTTTCTTCGAACGTAAACTGTAACTTACAAGTTTACAACGCCGTGTTTTCGACACGTATTTTCAAAAATACTTCCATTACACCTACGCATCAAGTGTGGCATGTTATCAACACCTCTAAATGTAACGTTGTATTGTTGAATACAAAGTGCGGGAGTAATGGATCGCAACGAAACGAGACGAAGCTTACTTAGTGAACATAGAAATAGGTTTGACATTATTCGTTTAAGGATATGTTTGTTTATGGTAGTTTTTCGTTTTTTCCCTGAAAATTAAACCCAAAAACATCCTAGAATTGGTTGATGGAAGTGTATTTTGTAAGATTAAGTAATTAGTAAGGCAGTCCCCAATGAATTATTAATGATCTGGTCACATCATTTCTATGATAAGACATGAGATAGTTAATTTACAAGAATATTGACCCAAGATTTTGTGTCCTTGGAGTTTCTTGCCTGTTCTTCTCCATAGAGATCTACGTTTTGGAATGGGCAAATAGCTTCAACTTTCTCACTAACTCTTGGACAGTTCAAAAGTGCCTGTAATTGGATAAATGCTTTGAGTTTGAGTTTGAAATGCTAAAAATCAATGAGCAAAGTAATAGTGTCCAAGTCCAGGCTCGTCTATTGATGCTAGCTTTACATTTTCTCTGTATTAACCTGGGCAGGACTGGTGGCACGTATTTTGAAGATTACCAACGAGATTTTATTTAACATTACAATTATATTTAACAATAATAAAAACTTGTGTAATAGGTATACATTATCCTGTAATGCACACTAAATTACAGGTAACCACAGCTTACACATTATCAAGTACACATGCACTGAATACATAATTAAAATTAAAAATACATAGAAAAAAAAACAATATACATGCTATTACAAAAGTTTAAATTCACATTAATACTTTACAGTAAAACCAAGAATTGACTTGGTTTTCAATATTAAGTCTAAATAAATTAATATTAAAAAAAAATATTGTAGGAATACAAAATAATAGTTTAAAATTGAATTACAAATTAAAATAAAAAAGAAAAGTGATAAATTGTTAAAATGTTGGAATGATAAGTCAAATGTCCTCTAACCGAAAGTCAATCAATCTGCCTAGCCTTTTCCCAACTATGTTGGGGTCGGCATCCAGTCTAACCGGATGCAGCTAAATACCAGTATTTTATATGGAGCGACTGCCTATCTGACTTCCACAACCCAGTTACTGGGTAACCCTCCCTCCTGGTAAGACTGGTTGTAAGCCTTTCGGGCTTCTGACGACCCGTAACTACTGTCAAAGATCCTCGAATGACAGTCGGGACCAACGGCTTAACGTGCTTTCCGAGGCACGGAGGAGTCTCGGTATAAAGATGGTCCCCATCCACAAACCAACCCCGGCAAGCGTAGCTTAACCTGATGGATTGACCCATGCGGCTATTACTTAGCCACATTATATAATTTATTTTAACGTAAGTAGATAGTAATGGCTCGCGCTAGTTCAAGAAGGCTAAAGTTCGACGATGTATTGGTTCGACAGTTGCAGTTTGAATGCGCCTAGTAGGTATATTCATAATTCAAAATATTAGCTGAAAGACGTCCACTGCTGGACAAAAGCCCCCCGTGGGGTGCCATAATCGCCATGCTTGGCAGGCGGGTTGGCGATCGCAAAATGGTGTTAAAATGCATTAAGAACGCTGCTGCCCATTCTCTAGTAAGTCCCTTACTCGCCTTTTACGACAGCCACGGGAAGAAATAGGTTGGAGCTATTCTTTACGTCACAGTAGTAGCAGACGAGTAGGTATATTATGTGTGTAGGTATATTCAACCGTTTATCCGTCTCAATCCCAAAATAGTGTACTTACTATATAGTAAGTACACTATTTTGGGATTGAGACGGATCTTTACAAGCCTCTCATTCCTACTAAGCTCACTACCACAAAACTATTCAAATGCAAAACCTTTCATACGTTTTAGTGTTCTGTAGATATATCGTTATGCAGGCCACACACGTTACCTCGTATACTTGCACAAAATTGGTATATGTATACATTAACATGTGTGGGATCAATTAGCAGAAGTATCAAATGTAGAAAATTTAAAACACATATTAAAAGTATACTTTGTAAACAAGCATATTACAAGTTAGAGGATTATATCCAGAACAGGATTGCTTGGAAACGTGCTGGTTCAGCTCCATAGGACAATCTAGAGTCTAGACAAAATCAAACTGGTTGCTATTTTTATGGCAAAATCTGTTATTTTTATGATATTGATTTTACATTCTGTGATAACCTATACTCACACACTGACTTATTTTTTATTTTTTTAGAAAAACATACTTTTATGATGTTTGTAAATATGTGAACACCATGTATCTATCTAATAATTAAGTTATTTTTCATTGCTTAGTTTTTAATTCGTTTTACCTATTATGGTATAGTAATTTTATTCTAGGTGCATCGTCTTCACATAAAATCATATAATTAATGTATTAAAACAAAATATAGTAAAACATTTTTAAAAGAGTACCGGTGGAGTTTCTTGCCCATTCTTCTCCATACGAAACAACCTTTTGGAAGGGGCAACTAGAATCAATTCTATTTTTTTTTGTAAATTTTGACGTTCAAAAGTGCCTCTTATGTGCCTATTTGAAATAAATGGTTTGACTTTGACTTTGACTTTATCCGAGCCATTTGGTGTCACGCAGACTTGTGCAAGTCTAAACTAGCGCAGTATATTTAAATGAGTAATTTTTTGGTACCGAGAGTCGGTATCGGAAATCCATTTAACTAAAGCACCCTATGTGTATTGGGACACAGGAGGGTCCAGTAGGTGGCTTAGTTGATGTGACCTCCTAGAGGATTAGATTTACAAGAGGAATTCATAATGATACTAGGTACGGTAGAAGAATCATTAGGGATTTCAGGCTCCATATTTGTGCCCATGATTATTTAAAAACAGACAGACAGACGGACATGGCGGAACTATAAGGGTTTTTTGTTGACTATGGAACCCTAAAAATGAAAAAAAAATACAGATGAAAGTGTTTATTCAGATAAATATTTTAAAGACATATAATATTTACTTCTGCCAAACTGCACAGCAGTTTGTTGGCAAATACTGTTCGTTGGTAAGCGCATCAACCTGTATGGCTTCCATTAAATTAGGGATACTTGTCACGTCCGTCTCTATATTTTATTACTGACAGTTACTGGGTACGATGTCTGCGGCTTACCGCCAGACGTAGAATTGAACTAAACAGAAACTGTAGTTAAGGATTAAATAGTAGTGGTACAAGGATTGAAATGTAGAAGTGGTGACATTGATTTGCTGCCAAGAAATTATTCATGTACATTGATTAAAGTAACTCATGTGTTTAGCCAAACACAGTTTATCTACGTGCAAAATTTTATCCAATTCTGCTTAGCCGTTTATGCGTGGTTAAGTCCCATCTTCGCAAACTTTAACATTTATAGGGGTAAACTCCTAAGAAGAGGAGGGGGGGGGGTGGTTTTCAGTATCTATTAAGGTATAATTAAACAGTTATCAATTAATGTTACAATTATAGTTATAACAGCATTCAAATTTCCATTTTCGTTGAATAAACCTCAAATGCAAACATTATTAATATGATGTTACAAAATACAAGCTTCTAGAACACACACGGAGACAGAACAGGTGCTGACGGACTGGATTACAAACATGTTGAGCCAACAGGTGGTTTGCCTTGAAGATGAGCAGCAGTTGCCCATGATTGCCATGTCTATGGAATGTGGTGATTAGTGACCTCATCAACAATATCAATGCCAACCGCGGTGGTGGCGATTAATATCCAGGGTGACACAACACACCGCACTGCTTGAGCCATTAATGACCCGGTACCCATACAATTTATCATTGATAAGAAATACAGAATGCAACTTCACGAGGATCGCCGATGCGAGGGTCTGCGCCCTGCAAAGCTGCGCATCTTCACGGATGGATCCAAAACAGGTAGTGGCACAGGTGCTAGAATCTTCTCGGAGGATTTCAACATACACGTAGCCACATCATTCGGAGTCCATAACACAGTGTTCCAGGCCGAATGCAAGCGTATTTCTCTTGCCGCTTCAGCCATCATTGCCAGGGAAATTAAGGACCACTCGATCCACATGCTCTCAAACAGCATGGCTGTTTTGCAAGCGCTAAACAATCATACAGTTGACTCTGGGCTGATAGGTATACGAGTGCCACCAGCGCCTCAACCAATAATATAACCATTCAATGGATTAAAGGCAACGATGCAGCTAACAAACTCGCCAGAAGGTCGAGCATCATAGCACCAGTAGGACCTGAACCAAAAGCGCCACTCCGCGTCGGTTACCTACGCACTCTGGTAAGGAAACGAACCAGGGACCAACATCACAAACTATGGTTGGACCAAAGTGAGTGCAGGCAGGCGAAGGAGCACTCCGTACTATCAACGACCGCCTTACAAAACAGGTTAAATGATAAATGATTTATTTCTATAAGTAGGTTTGTACAAACACTTTTACACGTCAATCATATTAAAAAAAAAAACTAGATGAGGTCGGCGTTTAGTATCCGACTACTTTGAGAACAAAGGCCGAAACAAACTTTGAGGTCATAGTCTCTTTTAAGTCCAGACATAATCTTGGTCAGATTATGTGACGACCATGTACATTGGTGCCTGAAATAATCTTTTGATGAAAGAACCACAAAGATTGAGGGGACCTGACCAAACTGCCAGACCAGCATTAAAAATTTAAAACTAAGAGAATAAAAATACAAAAACACTGCACATAGTCCTCACATTCATAATTCTTCATTCATTCTCCAATTAACTAAATAACAGCTGCGTACAGTTACAGCGGCTATAACTGGCCATGGGTCATTTAATAAACAACACTTTGTCATAGGAGTCACAGACAGTCCGCTGTGCAGGGCCTGCATGGAGGACGACGAGACAGCAGCTCATGTGCTGCTAAACTGCCCAGTGGTACACACAGGGCAAAGTACTTCGGTAACCCAGGTATCCTACGTGACATTGTCAGTAACACCAAGGCCTTGCTGGCCTTCCTTGAGGAGCTGGGGTGGATCGAATAACCGATTTTCCCACCCGAACGGCAAAATACGCGAATTGTCGTGGAGTTTCGGACACCAGCCCGTATTACCTATTACCTAACACACATTCAGATTCAAAGAAACCATTACAAACATAGTTCTTAGTACCCGTATACTTGAAATATGCAACAATAACATAATAAGTTATAATTATTATGTTATTTAAATTAGATATTTTCTGTAATTAGATATTTTCTTTAATAGGTATTGTTTAAATGATAATGTTGTCTTTTTTTTTTCTTTTCTTCTCATTTAAGGATTTTCTTGCGATTATTGACCAATAAGTTTCACTCGTGTGCAAATAGTTCCATATCAAATATGTAGTATTTAAGATGTGGATAACGTTGTGAGCTACACATATGTAACCTCTTTTTTTCTCACTACCTGTTTATTAAGATATTTGTGTAACTGTTTGTTTTCCGGAATTAAATAAATAAATAAATAATTATGTAGTTTATAAGAATACCCTGTGTGGCCTCGTATTATTAGAATATACGTGTCTTTCTACTCATACTTATACTAACGGTAATGAAGCAATTACCTTCGATTGGACAAAATTAACATAATTATGATAATTATATACTTGAACAAAAACTTTTAAATAGTTCAAACAAAAAAATAAAATGTTCGGTAAAACTATCAATTGGTTTCCAGGAACTTGACAAAGTTTGTCAATTAATTGCCCTATTTTACCGCACACTAAAACTGCTATTAGTTATTACTAGTATTTATTGCAATCGAGTTAATTGAAAACTTGAGTGATTTTACTCTATCGACACGAGTGTTTGTTTGAACACGATTTTTTGGAAAAACTTCAGTCGGTTTTCAATATTTCAAAAAACTATGCTTCTATGGTTCAGTTTATCGGGTTAAAAGGTCATGCGCATTTGTGAGCACTCGCGATGTGACGTCTTAAGCAATTATATTCAGCTTTAATTTTTTTTCCAAAATAACCTAACTTCTGAATGTTCAACCATTAAGCTCCATTTACACGGTGCAAGGTACCTGTACGGTGCCTGTGGCGTACCATAAAATTGAAGGGCAACTAATTGGTACCGTCTAAACAACACGTACAATATTTTTGCACGATACGGGCAAGTTAGTCGCCGTTCAAAACTGGTGTTGGTGTATACAGCATGTACAATGAAAACAAGGCGTAACATTTTTAATTTAATTATTTAATTTGACATCTGTATAATTTTATTTTAATTTAAACGTTTTTTTTATTTAATTTGATTGTTGTCTATGACATGTACTATTATAATTCATCTGATAATTTTTATTTTTAATCTGACTTTTTTAGTATTCTGTTTTTTTTTGTTGTATTTATTAGTTTCGTAATGTTATTTTAATAATTATTTAATTAGATTAACAATAATATAAATATTTGCACACCTCATTAGGTAACGATACAGAGTACTTTATATGTATTTGTAGGTAGCATCTGTTTATACCTACCTGTATTAAGCAAATAAATAATTTGATTTGATTTGATTAGATTTAGAAACAAATAAAAAAAATCTCGAGAAGTCGTTCAATAAATTTTTAATGAATTGACAGCGCAAATACGGGCAATACTTGAATCAATTGTACAAGGACGTGCTGTATTAGGACTAGTCAAGACTTGCATGCAATAATCGCCTTGCAATAAAATTGCCTTGGAAGTCACATGATGCAATTTTGTTGAACGGAAAATTTGCAATAAATTATTGTATGCCATTTTATGAAAATCCCACGCGTGTAAACACTTATACTCTTGCAATTCTTGAATGGCAATAAAATTGAACGAGCTTCATGATATGCGATTATTGTTCTTGAACGTTCCAGAAACTTGCACCGTATAAATGGGGCTTTACTTAATTGTCATGAAATATGGATGTTATCTGAAATAAATGTTTATATTATTTACTCTAGCTTTAGCCTCGTAGTTATTAACGGTTGAAATTTTACTTGGCTTGTCGGTCAGAGATATTGCTTATCACCAGCGAGCGAAGAGACGATTTCACGTCAATATATAGGCCCTAAGAGTCTTAAAATCTACGGTTAGGTATGAGCAAAGAAACGTTTTTTTTTTATTGTTTATACCTAGACCTACTAAGAAATTCAATAGATATTCTTCTAACTGTCATATTCATTAAAAATATCGGTAGTATGAAGTCGGAAAAACACTCAATCTCATGCACATTTCAAGTCAAATTTGCCTTGAAGGTTGCTTTTTCCGACTGTACGTATTTTGAACAGGTTAATTTAATGATTATCCAGTTGTGTACATACAAACATTGGGTGGTGAGCTCAAACAAAAGGAACCAACTCCAACGTAAATCTTTTCTTCCCTTTCTCACTTAAAAAACTCTTTAACAGCTTTAACCACATTTTTATCCATGCCAAACAGAAGCCATTATTAAAATAAAACAGTATCTTTTAAACGTTTTCTTCTCCTATCTTCCATTTAATAATCCAAGTTTGTTTCCAGTGGCGAGGGCGCGCATTGCCCGGTTTATTTGCGAAACCCTCAAAACTTCTGTTAGAGCCATGAAACAAATAGCTTTTGAACTCGCCCGCTTCGAAGCGCGCTGCGTTTTTAAGATTTTTTTCAATATTTTTTTACGTTAGACTCGCTTCGGTGGCACTTTGGGAAATTGCATCTGAATTATTTTGTAAAATGTTGTTTTATTTATGAAATATTTTAATAAAATTTTAAGTAGTGATACGAGACTTTTACCAATAACATTGTTTCATACGATGCTTGTAAAATACAATTCGAATACAAAATTGCATTTAGGCATCGAAATGTCAAAGTCAAATTATTTATTTTGAATTGGCACATTTGAACGTAAAATTTACAAAAAAATAGAATTGATTCTAGTCGCCCCTTCCAAAAGGTAGCTTCGTATGGAGAAGAATGAACAAGAAACTCCACCATTACTCTTTTAAATCTTCTTGAACCATTGTATCGAAATCTACTTATTGCAAAAAATCGGCCAAGTGCGTGTCAGACCACGCACAATGAAGGGTTCCGTAGTTGGGATGAATTTATCCCAAAATCAAACTTATCTTTGTAGTTGAAAAGCATGTCCTCCCATACATCGATATACGGTCAATTCCCCAACTGCAAATGTAAGTTGGTCGACTATTACTCGTTAACTTGTAAAGCCTACTTAGCTGTGATAATTTTCCATTTAATTTTGTTATATATACTACTGCCATGAATTTTTTCACATACTCAAAACAACCATTTAGCTGGCAGAGGGACACTTGGCTCTAAATTAGCACTTTAAAGCTTAATATTACGCAAAGGGATCCCTGAATAAAATATAGTATTCACAGACACTCAATATCTTGAACAACCTATCCAACGATACCTTACATCATGGGATAGACGAGAAAAAAAATATCATACCCATTTTACTTCACTAACAATATAAAAAAAAACAAGATTTTATGTTACCACTATGTCGGCGTGAATAATATATATACCAATGCCAAATTACAGCATTCTAGTACTAAGAGACTCTGAGCTAAGCCGGAGACAGACAGACAGATAAACAGACGGACATGGCGAAACTTGGGTTCCTTGTTGAGTAAGAGAGCCTAAAAAGGCAGTATTGGTTTGCATTAGAGGTCAAAAAGCTATAAGAAAACACTCTTTTTAACTCTTAAACCAGAAAAAAAATTACTTCAAATCCCAAAATCAACTTAAAACCCTCCAAGACTACATAAAAAACGATAAAGACTAGCCCCTCAGCGTATCAGCCCGGTTTGGTAGCGTACAGAATGAATTTTAAACATGAGCGCCACTGTACCGTCCTAGACAATTGAAACTTTGCATAATGCATGAAACCGACTGTACCTAGGGAGCGATCGAACCAGCGCGAGCTAAATATTTGTGGTCTTAAAAGTTTAACTTCAAGAAAATTGTTATTTCGCAAAGATGGTTTAATCTTGCCTGGTTCCAGAAAGTTGCTGTTTTATGCAATTTTGTAAGATGCTACTGCTTTTTTTAGATGAATCTGAATAGTAAGTGAAATTTAAATTATTTTTGTACTAATAATAGTACAAAACTAATTTTTAATTTCACTTAAGCCACTGTTCAATTAAGCCGATCATATTTTTCCACCTAAGTAGAATTTTTCATAGTCATGCTTTAGTACGAGTATGAGAATGCTAAAAGATGGTGGACAACATCCTCATTTCTGTTAATAAACCATAAAAACGGTTTGTGACGCACAGTTTTAAGTACCTACAAGATTACTGTAAAATCTTTATAAATAAATAATCATAATAATGGTATACCTAATATTGTTTGTATTCGCCCATGAGTCAGGCTGACATTGGTGATTTTTTCTCGATACGAAACTTCCATGAATTGTAAGGGGTGACTAGATTGTTTTTTGTCAATGTCGTTCTTAAGTGCGTTTTAAGTGCTTATTTGAAATAAATAATTTGACTTTGACTTTGACAAAAATAATTATTTATTAAAGTTTGGTTACATGATTAAAATAAAAAGTTAAATATAAGTCATAGGTTCTCGTGGTCAATAATAGCAGTGAAATCTACCCTCTAGAGAGAAGTAATTTTAAAATCTAAAGAAACAAATCCGCTGTCCAATGGTTCGTCTATCAAAAGTAGGCATTTTATGCAGTGGATTATACGATACGACAGATTGTTTGAACCTTTCACGTAACTAACAATACCACTGACTATTTGTTTGACGTTCAATTTAGTCGACGCCAAGGGTAGCTTAATTGACTATAGGTACGTGACAATAATAAAAAACCGGCCAAGTGCGAGTTGGACTCGCACACGAAGGGTTCCGTACCATTATCTATAAAAATGGCAAAAATCACGTTTGTTGTATGGGAGCCCCCTTAAATATTTGTTTTATTTTAATTTAATTATTTATTTTTAAAGTGAATATATAACTAAATATTCTGTGAATATTTCAAGCGTCTACCTATTGCCGTTATCAATATCGAGCAAAAACGAGCCAAAAAATCTCGTTTGCTGTATGGGAGCCCCCTTAAATACTTATTTTATTCTATTTTTTAGTATTTGTTGTTATAGCGGCAACAGAAATATATCATCTGTGAAAATTTCAACTGACTAGCTATCACGGTTCATGAGATACAGCATGGTGACAGACGGACAGACAGACAGACAGACAGACGGCGGAGCCTTAGTAATAGGGTTCCCGTTTAACCCTTTGGGTATGGAACCCTAAAAAGATCATGCTGGTACAAAAAAACAAGTCCTAAATAGCAATTTAAGATGTCCGTATATTCAGATCACATCTCTCATTCTTATACAGTTGTATGAAATAACTATAACGGCAAACTGACGTAGGGTGTCAATTTGCTTAACAATTAACTTACTGCATTTACTTAAAAATCCTTCACAGAAAATTTATTGTCAGGAGAAACCCACTTTATAATTATAATAATAAAAAAATAAAAAATGCTTATACTGTGATAAACAACCTTTTAAATTGAAATTTATATGTATAAAAGAACTTATATATTAAATATTTCTATTTTCTTTTTATCGACTTTTTGCGAGACTAATGCACGGCAATTGATTGTATATATGTTACGGCTAATACCCGAAGTGCGGCTACACCTAGTTTTAGCCGGTTAGAACTAGGTGTAGAAACTTACTCTTGGTTAAACCTAGTACGAGCCGATTGTTTTCGGGTAAAATCATTTGGGTTAGGTTAGGTTAGAACAGTAACCATTAACAAGCGAAGGCGAGCGAGCGAAGCGAGCGTGCCGCGGTAGCGGCCGCCGAGCGCCAGATCCCCTCTATTGTTGGTAAATTGGTTTTATCCAACAGGGATTGTCTGGAGCTATAATTCTAACCGGCTAAAACTAGGTGTAGCCGCACTTCGGGTATTAGCCGTAACATATACACAGATTGAATGTAATAATCTTATATCCATGCTAATTTATTTTTAAGCTAGTGCTTTTATTTTTTGGTCTTCATGCTATCCCATTCAAAAGTATAGGAATAAAAACCGGTCAAGTGCGTATCGCACCATGCACAATGAAGGGTTCCGTAGTTGGGATGAATTTATCCTAAGAACTAACTTAACATAACTTAATATATTGCAACTGCGAATGTAAGTTTGTACGCACAACATCAAGTGATTTACCATATTTTTTTAAGACCATAGATTTCTAATAGGTTTTCCTGTAATCTATAAGTATAAAAATATTCTGTGTATTTTTTCAACATTTTTGGCTCAGCCGTTTCGGAGATAAGGGGGGGAATGGGCAATTTTCGTCTATTTTCATTGAGGAAGATACAACCTCACACTGACCTGCAAATTGCAAAAAACGTAAGAAAATTTAAATTTCACGGGCTACAACTGCGGATTCCCCTTAATAACTTTAAAATTAGTTATTTTAAAAAAATGCTCTTAACAAGTTCTTTCATTTGATAAGTCACACGGTACCGTTTAAAAAACTCTTATTTTTAATTTTCTAACTTGCCCCCCAAAAGTGACCCCCATATTCAAAATTAATTTATTTACGTTACACGTCCGTAATTGGGTCGCAGAAATTCACATATGTACCAAATTTTAACTCAATCGGTCCAGTACATTCGGAGCAAACTGGCTGTGATAGACGGATAGAAAGACACACACGAGTGATCTTATAGGAGGGTTCCGTTTTTTTCCTTTTGAGGTACCCTACGGAACCTTAAAAAGTAGTTAAAGTTAGTAGACCATTATAATTCTACATCTTCAAGGCACCTTTTGTGACTCCTTAACATTTTAGCTTACTATCTCGCATTCGGAATCGTGCCAACGACATTTACGATGTGGCACTCACTCGTATCTTTATCTAGACCAAAGACATCTTTGCATAAACATCTAACATACTTTTTGGTTAAGTTGTCGGTTAATATTTGAATGTTGTATTTGGAATTCTGGAATTCGAGAAGTCTAGTCTAGTTCTATGTATGAGAATTGTTTTGTTTTTAAATGTGATTGATAACCATGGTATAAATATGGTCAAAAGACTAAATTAATGTACCTACGGATTTACTCGATTTTTGACGATCGTTATAGACGCTCGATTTATGCTGTGTTTTGACAACCTCCCCAAAGATCTATCAGCTTCTTACATTTTGCTTTGATTTGTTCGACATTATCGATCGGTATTGTCGCCTGTTAACAATCGATAAATGTCAAGGTTAAAATCGAGCATCCCTTGTTCACTTATCGATCGAAAAAAAAACGATCTACAGTGGTTGTCGACATAAAATACGATGTCGATCGTCTGTTGCTTAGACATTTACTCCATTTTATTAGATCTCACGTGTCGATCGTCAAAAATCAAACAAAGCTGAAGGCGCCTTCAAAGTTATAATATACAATGTTAGTTTTAGTATATGCAAAACCCGAAACACGTGTCTAGTATTTTTATGTAAAGAATCTATGTATAAAATTTTAAAACTGTATCATGGAAAATCACAAAGTTATAAAGTTGTAATGTTACCGGGTTGTCCGTACAAAAACATGCTAACGGCGGCGCCCCCGCGGCTCCAGGGTCGTCTTGCGCTCATTGATAATAATTTGGCAGTAGGTACCTAAGCGTACGGCGATTGTATTGTAATTAAATGGTGATAACATTATTTTTCCATCACACTTAAATATTTTAGGACAAAAAAGAATATTGTATTATAATAGAAATATATTATATATAATAAATTATTATTATATTGTAAAAATTATTTAAATCGATTCAGTTCCTTATTCTGAACAAACTATATTCAGGTTTCGCATATACTAAAAATAATGTTGAATGTTAAATGTTATATAAATAAATAAATGATAAATGATTTAATTCTGTAAGTAGGTTTGTACAAACACTTTTACATGTCAATCATATTTTAAAAACTAGATGAGGTCGGTGTTCGACCAATTAGGATTTATTTATAGGTCGGGGAAATTAGGTTTGAACCCTGCACTAAATGAAGCTAAAAGCGAAGATAGCTAAAGAGCGATTTTTTTCTTGATTCGTGTTTTTGAAATTAGCTTTTCAATAATAATAAAAAAAATTAACATTTTCTAGGACTGCTACAAGGTAAAAAAAACGAAAATGCGTTTTTGTGAATAATAATTGAGGCTAAATAGTTAACAGGAAACCAGCAATGGAACCCACGACCCGCAGGGCAGAAGTCACTCGTTCAGCCATTTAGCCACCCGTGCCGTCAAAACATTTTATAACCTCTCCTATGATTTATCTTAAATCATCATAGACATTGTATTATCGTCCCTATCTTCAAGAAATAGAAGCATAAAAAACACACATAATATTCGACGTAGACATTGTATCCTCCACATAACAGTTTTACATAAAACAAGAATGACCTTTTACATAAAATCGAAGTTTGGGCCTATCCAAACTTGCCTTAACTTTATATGGGCCATATAATATGTTTGGGGACAAGCAACACAAAAACCATACAAAATACTTCGGGGACAACATTTTCTAACTCAATCTAACTTTAAAATAGTTTCGTTGTGTTGACGACTGAAGAAAACTAGATAAAAGCTAGCAAAAGTGGTATTAATATCGATAATACTTTTTACTTTGAATGGCTTTTCTGGTAGGCGTAATATTATTAAAGAACTTTTTGTAATGGTAAAAATTGGTGGTTATCTCTTTTGTGGAAAAATGTTGTACGAGTAGAGGATAAGGATTTTTTATTCAAGCGATTATACAGGGTCAAATTAAATTATTGACGTACTAGGTATGAATATTCAAACACGATAAAAGAAAAAAAAATTGATTGAATGATTTTTTTTTGGTGTCACTACTGCTGACTGCTAGTAGTGTTGTTACTCGAAGCAGTATGAGTTGAGAAAATCAGTTTGCGTTTGTTTTATTGCTTTAGATAACTGAAAGAAAGAAAGAAAATACATTTATTTAACACAGACTAAAAGGCACACAATTATAATATACAGCAGATAAAAAATAAATAAAAAAAGCCGGCCAAGTGCGAGTCGGACTCGCGCACGAAGGGTTCCGTACCATCATCTATAAAAACGGCAAAAATATCACGTTTGTTGTATGGGAGCCCCCCTTAAATATTTTTTTATTTTAATTTAATTATTTATATTTAAAGTGAATATCATTCTGTCAAAAAAGTATCGGGAATGGATGATTTGTTTATGGTTCCAAATTCAGTTTTTGTTTTTTTGTTGTTGTTAGATTGGCACAACTGTTTTCTATTTTGGCGCGGAGTTTGAGTTACATCTGTCATTTAGATTAAATACATTGCTGTTTTTAGCTATATCATATCTAGAGTGTATTGCGAATTTCATAATGAACAAAAAAACCGAACAAAGAGTTTGTCTTTAATTATGCATCGCCAACGGAATTTCGTGTTCGAAGTCACTGAAAATGTTACAAGAGGCTTACAGTGAATCTAATTTATTAAAAACACGTGCTTATGAGTGGAACAAAGCGTTCCAAAGTGGTCGAGATATGCTGGAAGATTTGCCTCGCCCTGGTAGGCCATTAAAGTCTTCAGCTGAAGTTAACAGTGACTGAAATAGTACTCAGAAGTGAAGGAAATAGTGACTGAAAATCCTAATTCAAGTTTGAGAGAGATTGCCGCTGAACTTTCTATGTCTCACGAGTCGATCCGTATCATTTTAAATAATCACTTGGGTATGAAACATGTTGCCGCTCGGCTAGTCCCAAAAGACCTGAATTTTCTCCAAAAACTCAATCGCATAGGAGTCGCTGAAGACATGCTAGAACGAGTCAATTCTGACCCAACATTCATGAAATGCATTGTTACTGATGACGAGACGTAGGTTAAGGGCAGACTAAAGGGCACACAATTATAATATACAGCAGATAAAAAAAAAAAAAACAAAAACAAGTTAATAGTGTAACGTACGATGTAAGAAATTTGTGGGAAAGTCTGCCTCACGGCTGCGCCAAAAAGGCCCAGTTCAACAAAAATGCCACACAACTAGTGCCTGACGCTGGTTTTTTAATGGTCCTGACATCTATCGATACCCATCATGTCTGCGGAGTTTCGCTAGCTAATTTAATTTGACGCTGTTGTCTTATTCCTTATAAGCTGCGCCCCGCGGTTTCACTCGCGTAAGTCTCGATCTCGTGGGAATATCGGGATAAAAATTGGTCCAGCCGTTTGAGCGTGAAGAAGTAACAAACACAGACACTCACAAACTTTCGCCTTTATAATATTAGCGTGATTTTAGAAGTTCTAGTTACGTCATTTTTAATTTGTTATAAATTATTGTTTCGGTGCCCATTAGCAGACTCAGAAGTAGTTCCTCCGGAAGCAACCCTTCAGAAAAAAAAAAAAATTTGATCTTGCTATGCTACATGAGCACTATTCCACTTTTTTGCAGCCTTTTTTTGTCACCACATAGTATGATTTGATATGATTAACTATATACACTGTATTTATGTAGGTACAATTTATGTTTAACCTACAGAGCAGCCTCAAGACATTATGATAATCGTCGAAGGGTTAGCGTCCCTGATGTTCAGAATCAGTTTTTCAAATCGTTTGATACACACCATTAACGTTAATGTAGCCTAAGCGTAAGTTGACGATGGTTTTTTTTGGGGAAAATGTGTGAATTTTGTTTTGTTGACCGTTTTTCTACTAAGCTTCACACGTGTTACAAATTGTCGCCTCAAACTCGTCGAATCTTAAAGCAAGGTTACACGTGCTGCCTACCCAGAGCTCCATTATACAAGAAAAATAATACAATTTATTAGATCCAAGTTCGTTATGTGGCTAGGGATGGAAGTAAGACGCTGCAGCGATTGGAAAGCTCTATTGTATTCAAAATTAGCAGATGGGTAGACGTTGTCCTATCAAAATTTAAATATGGCCTTGAATTCATACAAAGATCCTACAGAAATATTGTAAATTTGGGAAAAAATGAAAGTGTTTTTCCCGAATTGTCCAATTTTGCGAGCAACTGTTCCAGTTTTTATATCCATAAAAACCTAATTCGGACTATTACAAACATTTTAAGCCGTTTTCAAGTAATGCATTTAATTTTTATTTATGTAGATTTTTATAAGCTCCTGCGTTAAAAAGTGAACTGGAGATAACCTTTAAAATTTAAATTACATAGATTATTTGAATGTTTTATGCTTTTTTATGTTTTCACAAAGAATTTAAAACCTTATAATTATAGAATCACATCAAATAGCTGAGAAATAAGGCTACGCTTACCATAACTACCCGATACTTTTGCCACCTAATACATTATTTCGTGGCTTGCCTGTAATCTAAGGCCCTAAGCATAGAAGTCACCTATCCCTAAATCTGACACCCGCTGCCCTCTCTCAAATCACGCCATAACACCTCCGGGATCCAAAGACGCACTACAGAAACACGTCACCGGTCTAATGGAAAACATCATGAGGCCTGACATCGAATCCCTGAAGAGACCAACTCTTGTTATCTACAGAATTATATAATAAAACGAATATTGTCAAGTAAGAAACGGGATTATGGGGCATGGATATGTCAGATTTTTTTGTGCATGTGTTTCGATAACATATGAGTTGGTTTAGTTAGAAGAACTTTTGATGAACTGGGTTGTTTTAATTAGGTTAACTATGTGCCACACAAGAAAACTGACAACACAGCCGATGAAATATGGATATTTCCTATAACAAGTTCAAACTCTGGTGTCCTTTGGTTTCTGCCTACACCCATGGAAAAAAGGCGTGAGTTATGTACGCATACTGCAGTATAATTCCTGCATAAAAACTTATTACGCGCGAAGCTCTTATAAACTCTGTCATTATTGGGCAACTCATTTTTAATTTCGATAGTTTTCAAAATTTTTTTTAATGCTTCCGAACAAGGTTGTCAAAAAACCTAGTTTTTCAGTTAAGTCCAAGCATTTGTGCGATCAAATGTTTTTCTGATTTGAATCCAAAATGTACGTATAACCGTAACCGTATTACCGTACCTAAATAGCGTCGGTATTTTGGCGTGTTTTCCTGTTTTTTAATGGTATTATTTTATTCCATTCATTTTCAATACTTTAACTTCTGTCTTATTTCTCGTTTTCAACAAAATTTCTTACATTGTCCTAGTTTGAAGATCAGCCATAAGGCCATGTTTTTTTGGTCCAGGGTACCGGCTATATTTAAACAGCCTACCCAATTTAAGCCGTTTTGACGCCCTTCCAGCACTGTATAGCGCTGGAAGGGCGTCAAAACGGGTTAACGGCGCGGGCTTGCGGACGGTGAGCGATGGGTAGCTCGCCGTCCGATAAGGACCAGGCCCGGGTCGACGGCGCGTTGTGTTCCACGCGCGCCTCAAAGAGATGTCAGCACAAACTGACGGGGTCCGTTAGGACCAATGCCTGCCAGGGTTGCGAGTTTGTCCGAAAGGGATATCGTGGCCCTGGCACACAGGCAACGGAAGGAACACGGGTGGGTTTCAGTCAGTAAAAGTCTGACACTCCCTCCCGCTCCGCCCAGAGCCGGAGAAGTTATTTGATGATTTCCCACCCAAAAAAAAAAAAAAAGCACTGTATAGCGCGGATGTGAGCCGTACGATTCATCCAGCATCCTGCGGAGTACCACCGTGCCACGGCATGTTTCTCAGGTTCGTTTGGAGCATCGTTTCCGTGAAAAGTGAGTCGTCACAGGTATGGAGCGTAACGTCGGACCCAGGAATCCCCTTTTTTTAACATGACCCTTTTAACTTTGAATTCCAAATTGTAGGTGATTAGATGCTTTGGAAGAATCATAATATTTTATTTATTTATTTTCCTCTTACATCTACCATTACAGGGTAACCCAATGCGGTACTTTTACCGCATTGGGTTGCCCTGTCGCTTATCCTAACTTAATTATTCTAAATAGGTACTAAAATTCATGGTACCTATAACAAATTACAAACAATGCATTCCTTGTGAATTCGCTCAGAGAACAACAGAATAAGTCCGTCTCAATCACTATGAGGTTGAGCGTGCGGAGTGCACGCGTCAGCGGCGCCTCCCTTACAAGGTTGGTGCGAGCGCGCGGTTCCACTAGCAGTGGCGGCTGCTGACAGTTTTGTATGGAGTTTCGTAAAATGGTCCACAAATTATGAATTGCTTTAATGAAGTCTAATGTCAAATAGCAGCTGTCAAACAGATGAATTGCGGGATGTATGAACTGTACGCAGATCGTTTATGATTCTGCCAAGGCGTCCATTTTAGGCCTCCTGGTGATTGCAATCATTTACTAATTGCCATGCGTAAATCTTTTCCAATTTGATTATTTATTAAAAAAAATTAGATTTCTTAAAACCCTTCAACTCAACAATCTTTGATTTTTATCATCGTTCTACTTAAATTTTATACCATTTTGTTAATTTATATAAATGATTAAAATTATACGTATTACGTGGTGAAAGTTTTTTATTTATTTATACGTCCTCATGCGGCGGGGGCCAAGTTCCTCATTTGTGTGCTTACGGTGTGTTATTTATCCGTCCTCGCGCGGCGGGGGCCAAGTTCCCCAGTTGTGTGCTTACGGTGTGTTATTTATCTGTCCTCACTCAGTGGGGGCCAAGTTCACCAGTTGTGTGCTTGCGGTGAGTTACTTATCCGTCTTCGCGCGGTGGCGGCCAAGTTCCCCAGTTGTGTGCTTACGGTGTGTTATTTATCTGTCCTCACACAGTGGGGGTCAAGTTCACCAGTTGTGTGCTTGCGGTGTGTTACTTATCCGTCTTCGCGCGGTGGCGGCCAAGTTCCCCAGTTGTGTGCTTACGGTGTGTTATTTATCCGTCCTCGCGCGGCGGCGGCCAAGTTCCCCAGTTGTGTAATTTCGCTACAATACATACAAACATAAACACACTCCTTTTTTATACACTAAGAAGTATGTTGTGACGGATCATTTGCTAGAAACTATATGCCGTTTTCTATGGATACCTTCACAAGGGGATGTTGAATGCCTTGCTAACCTAAGAAAAGAGACGTACCTGTTACTCCTACTACTTAGTGGTTTTTAAAGAGAGAAAATATAAATAAGTAGGTTCAACCCTCGAAATCAAAAGACCAAATAGGTGCTGCTAGAACCTTGAGCTGAATAGCCTTTTGTTTTATCAACCAAACAAAAGGCACACTTACTAAAGCTATATAAAACTATTCAAGAATCTTCAAACACTTCGGTAGTACTGGGAATCTTAAAATAATATCTACTTTGCGTTGTTTCAGTCCTGAACACTGAAATGGAGAATAGTTTCTAAATTTATAAGTTTAGGTCTTTAGGATTTATGTGAACGTTGAATTATATCGCTGGCTCGTCTTTTGTTTTTGGGAACCTTACGACGTTTACATAATTATTTTTTAATCAGAAAAATATTTTCGTTGACTCTCTTGTGCATTGAATTAACTAAAATAAAAGTATTGCTATCACTATTTAACGGTCAGAGGAAGAAAGAAATGAATAAAGTTAAGACATGTCCAAGTAATTTTCTAACTATTTTATAATTTAATATGTCTTAACTAATTTCATTGAAATACCAAAATGACGAAAGACAACACAAATTCTTTAGTTCTTCTCAAGAAAGAGATAACAATACCTACAATAGTGTTGCTTATTCGATACACAACAGAATGGCTGATTACAAACTTTTGAACGTATATGGAATCCTACTAAACAATGTAACGGTGAAATGGATAGGCTCATCCGATACGGGAATTATAATGGGAGCCCCCGGCGACATTGTTACGATGACGTCACGAGATAATAAGTTCTGTACCGTTGATATATGGGAATAGTTTTTGTTACCGTTAACGGCAATGTGTACACAAAGAGGATTTATAGTTATGAAATTAAGGTTAGCATTTTATAACGGCAAATACAGGGTGATTTGAACTGGTTCACATTAGGTTGGACCGGCAGTTTTATCGGACCAACAAACGTGTCGGATGCATTGGCATATCTTTTTCAATAACGCCGTTCACACTAGGGCGACCCGATAAAAGGAACGGAGACGACACATTTATCGGACGTTCAGCCACGATTTCTGTCGCATCGGACATACTATTGGAGTACTGGCAAGTATAGCGCTGTTCACATTAATTTGTCGGCGCGTAGCGGAGGAGCCACTCGGCCGTACGATCCCCGCTCTCGGCACTCGCGCGAGTAGCTTTGTGACGACCCGGGCAGTGGTAAAACGACGGGCGACGGTGGTGGTCACATTAGGTCGGTTCGGCAGCTTTAGTGTGAACAGCAACACCCGACCGTCGGTCAACGGTAAAATTGTCGGTCCGACCTGATGTGAACCAACTCTTAAACGACCGTTCACGAAGTCGTTGTCTATGGATTCTGTACATCAAACTAAGTGTTAATAACTATGTGCGTTATTTTTGTAAGTGCTAGCACACATATGCCTATGACGTATGACGTCAGCGTGGAATATTCTAGAAGTTTGCGCAACTGAGCCGCGCCCTCTTTAGTTTTTCAGTTAAGTTACGTTTTGACAAGAAAAATTTCATATTATTTTAGAAAGAAAGAAAAATAATTTTATTTGTCACAGAAACACGTGCAAGATATATGAAAACATAAACTGGTAAAACAAATACTTGGCAGCTGCACGTCATGACTGTGACAAGAAGGCTTGCACTCAGCATGATGCTGTACTGGGGGACCCACAGCACAGCGCTGATTTTCAGTGGTCACCCGAAAAATACGTACCCACGGAGCCCAAGTCAGGTTTACATGAATTACGTTCTGTTCATAAATTAAATTAATATATATCTAATTGGGGACCGTCATTATTATTGACTTCCATTCATCGCCCCACAACGAGCATCACTGCCTCTACACTCAGTAATTTTATGCAAAAATAATTACGGGGAAACGACTTTATTTTTGGTGTGAAAATTACCTGTTTACGGTGATGCGCAACGTAAGGCGCGCAAAACATTGCAAACATGCAATGGTACAGGAAAATACTCCCAATTTAAAATTAAATTATATTATTATTAATTATAACGGGTGGGCCACAAGAGTGTTGTCGATTTAATTCTTCAATTTCGCGGAAACACGTGGCGCGGGGTGGCGGGGAGATTTGTTGTTAGCCGCGCCGCTTCCTGGAAATTTAGGTACCATGTAGCCGTACACGGGAGTGCAGCGTGAATTTTGAGTCCGAGCGTATTACAAAAACAATAAATCAGTGATTACTGTAAGACGTTTTTATCGACATGAACACGGTTTACGCGATTTAAGTGAATTTGGTGCCAGTTTTACAAGAATTTCAAGGCCATACCTCGAGGATGTGGTTTCAACAAGATGGGGCCACATGTCATACGGCTAGGGTTTCCATAGAGCTGCTAAAAAATGTTTTTCCTGGAAAAATCATTTCGAAAAGGGGGGATATTGAATGGCCACCACGTAGCCCCGATCTCTCTCTATGCGATTATTTTCTATGGAGCTACCTCAAATCGGTGGTCTACGAGAATAACCCGACCAATTTAGAGCAGCTGAAGAGGAAATAACAAATTTTCAACATTTTTCCAAAATCTGCAACTTTGGTTCCAAGAGTGCCAAGCAGCCGAGGGAAGTCATTTGGACAACATTGATTTAGGTCTTAAAAAATCCAATGTTTCTACTTAAAAAAATCACAAATAACATTTTTTTATGTTTCGTAGTTCTTTTTAATTGGATATTGAAACCGCCAACACCCTTATGGCCCACTCTGTACTTTTCAAAATAGTGTTGCAAAAAATGTTGGTACTTTGAACTTCAATATCTCGTAACCAAAAAGGTTGCCAGGTATACCCGTACGAAAAAAAACATAATAATAGGTAGAACAAAACCATAGCATCAACAAGCAAAAAGACATAGAAAACTTTTGAACTGATAATAATTCTTATAGGTTTTTTTTATTACTTTATTTTATGTCATAATTAAAGATTGTAACAAAAATAATTAAACCCTTTAAAATAAAATAAATAGTGTATGTTATAATCATTTACTTTCAGTACTTTTAATTCAATTTAGCCAACGTTAACCTCTCTTCAATTTTAATGTAAAAGTGCGCACTCTTTAATTAAATCTATTGGTGAACCAAACTTTTTGGTCAGCTCGTGCAAAATTAAAATGTTTAATTAAATTGTTTTAAGCGTAACAAAAATTAAACCCTTATTCAAATGTATTATTCTTTAAAAATGCAAGTATTTTTCTTCACAGAGAAAAAAAAATGATTTTGTTTTTTGTATTTGAATTAATAAATAAAACCTGTCAAACATTTTTCTTTTCAACGCAGCAAACCATCATTATCAAGACCCGCGGTAGCGGGTCAGACAAAATTAATGAAGTCAAAGTCAAAGTAAAATTATTTATTTCAATTAGGCACATAAAAGGCACTTTTGAACGTCAATATTTACAGAAAAATAGAATTGATTCTAGTCGCCCCTTCCAAAAGGTAGTTTCTTATGGAGAAGAATGGGCAAGAAACTCCGTCATTACTCTTTTAAAATGTTTTACAATATTTTGTATAGGTAAATTAATTATAAATGAAGACTATTTATGACGAATGACGATTTCATAACCAATCTTAATCTTTCAGATTTCATTCATAAAGTATCATAATTTTATTGAATCCTAGACACAACATACCTACTGATTACGAAAAAAAAAAACAGTCTGACCTTCGAACACAGGTAAAAAGATCAGAAAAACTAAGATATACAATTAATATTTATAAGACAAACAAGCCAGGGGCGCAAGTTACACAATAATTTATCTACCTCAATAATTATATCGAGGTCATAAAAAAGGTTTCAATGACTAATATGAACACTATGCACCTACTATAGAGCTACCATTTACTGGATACGTCTTTCAAAATCCAAATTCAAATCATTTAATAGCAGCTCTGTAAGTCGCTTCTTTGGTATTGTATATCTTCATGGGGAGGTGCGGTAAAGACTGCGTTAAAGCCATTAGAGATCGCCCAACGTGCAATTAATAAGGTGAACCATTTTAAGCCACTTTATTTTCCTACTGTATCAGCTTTGTGGAGTCCTGTCTGTTAGATAGTTATTTATAATAACTATCATTCTGCTACAGCATAGCAAACTGGTATATGACCAACGAATCCTCCAAAAACGGAGAGCAGACTTGGTTTGTGACAGAATTACTCTCTTTAAAAGTAAATTTAGCCAACGCTTCGCGAACTTCATTGCACCCTTTCTTTACAATAGATTAAACAGGGCGATAAATATAGGTATACCCACTAACAAAATCTGAATGCAAAAGAAAGGTGTTTGAATATTTACAAAAGCTAAATTATGAAGAGACTGAACTTCTACTGCATATTTCACAATGATCACGTTAGCATTAACTTGTTTGAATGAAACGTACAAAGTTCACACAGATCACACGCATAAACTTCCAAATATTTAACTTCTCATGGACTACACACACTTACACACACCACACACCCTCTATCAATTCACACTCACACTTCATTTCACACAATGAGAGGAAAATAACGCTACTGTTAAATTATTTTGTAAAAATTAATGTTAATGGCTATTATAAATGTATAATTGTCCGAGGGGATTGGCGCTGATAGCCGAAATACAGGTTTTGCCTAGTTCGGCTACAGATGCTTAACTCATTTGTACTCAAAACTAGCCTAGGTTTAATTTGTAAAACAATTGTAAAAAATCTAGAAATAAATAAATACTTTAATACTTTAATAAAATCCGATTTGTTAGTAATTAGATATACCTCTTAAACACTAGTGTTAGTAACATACATTTAGCAAATTTTGGTAATAATCAAAATCTAATCTTTCATTGACTTAAATGTGCCCTGGCGGTAGAGTGTGTCATGCTCACTCAAGTGTCTTCTTTTTTTTTTTGGGTGTTAAATTATCAAATAACTTCTCCCGCTCCACCCAGAGCGGGAGTAGTGCCAGACTTTTACTGACTCAAACCCACCCGTGTTTCTTCAGTTGCCTATGTCCCAGGGCTACGATATCCCTTCCGGACAAACCCGCAACCCTGGCAGGTAACTCTCAAATGTCTCGCTGATGGTGGCGTGTGTGTGGAATCATTAAGTTCCCTTCAAAATGGTTGAGCTGAATGGTGCTGATCCATGCGTCATTGTTGTGAACGGGCACCGTCAGTAGGGACTGGTCATTTCTTAGCTGCCACGGCTTATTTTAATTTTTAAATTGTTTTTGTTTGTTTTATCATTTTATTACGGACGCTTTTAACGTGCACATCTTTCTACAATGTTCCCACATGTATAATTTCAACATGAATGATATAACCAATATTGTAACAATATTTTAATTTAAAAGAGTGTCCGTGGAGTTTCTTGCTCGTTCTTCTCCCTAGGAACCTACTACGCTTTGGATTGGGTAACTAGCTTCATATTTCTGACTAACCGACCCCTTGGCAATTCAAAAGTGCCTGTAATTGATTTATTTGAAAGCTTATTTATTTTAAATAAAAGCTTCGAGTTTTTTTTATGGGAAATTATAAACTAAAATTAAGTACATCTCCAAATTCAGGAGGTTGCTAATAGGCTAATGTTTAACAGTGAATAAAGATTCCGTAATATTGCGAAAGTAAAATAGCTATTTCTAATTATTACTCTTGGAATATAACGGAACTCGTATGTTGAGTTTTGTATGGTCTGGTCAAAAACCTCCGAAACTTTCGCAAGGGTGTCGACACACGTTGCATCCTACACCAAAGGCCTACCTACTCCAAGGCATTATAGTCATTCCGTCTGGTCTCTTCCCATCGTCGCGTGCCAAACCATTGGGTTCTAAAACAGCGGGCACCCCGGCGGTGACAAGAGCACGACGGATAATGTCATTGATGCTGGCATGCCGTGCTATCCGGCCTGCGCTTTTACTGCAGGATAGGCCATGGTGTCCGAGGCAGTCGACACCTTCACCGCAATGGCAGCGATACGGAGCCACGCAAGGAGCACCCAGACGCAGACAAGTAGCGAGCCGGAAAGTAGTGTCACCCAGCATAGTGGCTATGTTGGGTGACGGTAGCGCCTGAAGCCAGAGGCCCGACTCCCACTCACCCACAGCCAGCAAGCGGGCACGCTCAGCAGTATTGGTGGACGTATTTATAAGATTATTCCGTACCAACCTGCAGAGCGGCTCATCCCACTGCCTCTGGGAAGATAGGTTCACGGGCCGATCTGTATCCGGGCAAGCCAATTTCCAGGCGTTCACCGCGTCGGTCAAGCACGGCACTTCAGAGTCAACCAGGGAGGGGGCTAAAATTTTCCTGGTCAACTTTTCAGTGCTGTGGACAGAGGACAGGAACGCCGGTAAGCTAATATTGGTAATTTTACGGACGCCGAGACCACCAAAACGGATGGGTAGTGTGGCTTGCAACCACGCTCGATCGTCCAAGGCCACATTTAAAATGGAAGTTAGTGTGCTGCGAATAATTTGGTCAATTTTGTCCAAGAGGTGTGACTGCTTCTATAAAGGGGAAGAGCGTAGAAAATATATAAAATTTGGGCCAAAACAACAGAATCTAATTAGGGTGAATGCCAAATGTAAATTAATTTTGGAGAGTCTGTCCGAAATTTCGTTGAATTTATCGATTTTTTCGTCGATAAAAGGAGAAAAACTGTCTTCTAAAATTGGGGAACCTAGGAGGTGCAGTGAACTTTTACCTAAAAGTTTGATTTGTGGGGCTATTGCATTAAATTTCTCTAGGGTCAATTGTCTGTCGGTAATGTCAGAAAGGTAAATTTCACACTTTGATGGATTAAGGTCAAGGCCAATAGATTTAAATTGCTGTTTGAGGAATTGTAAGTATTTCAAAACGGTATCTACATCACGTCCTAGCGTTCCATCATCTAAATACCACACGTTAAATTTTGAATTTAGTTTCTGGATAATCGGATGAATAGCCAAACTGAATATGACTGGTCCGAGAGGGTCACCTTGTTGGCATCCTACTGAAGATTCCAAAACATTATTCTTATATAATAATTTAGAAGGGTACCTGTAACATTGCCACATAAAACCATAAATTTCGAGTAATTCCTTTTTTACTTCAGCCAACAAAGTGTCCCTGTTGACAGAGTTAAAGGCATTCTTAACGTCAACCTTGAGGATGACCTCACCTTTGTTGGAGTTCAAAAAGGTGGAAATGCACGGCAGCCTCACAGCCCCCTTTCGAGCCAAAACCAAGCTGCAGGGGCTGAAACTTAGCTGTAAGCGATTCGCTATAAAGCTTACAGCATATTTTGGCTGCCGTACGCCTGTAGGTGCAACCAACGGCGATGGGACGAATGCCGCCGTCCCTCTTGTGCAGGGCACATAAGTTGGCCCCGTATAAGACATCGACAACGGCCTCGTTCACACCGCCGGTGAGCATGAGGTTATGTTATGTTATGTTAGAGGGTTTGGTTTCCGCACTTAGTCCTTCATGTGGACCATTGTGCGTGGGCCATGGCGGCCGTCATTGGTTTATTCCAACCAGCCCACCTCCCTCCAGAAGCTTATTAGATCTTCTGGTCTGCGTAGAATATCTGTGAAAGATCTGGGTGACCCGAGGGTTTCTGTTCTTATCTGGCTGACGCCTGTGCAGTCAAAGAGCACATGTGCAACGGTTTCATCAGCCTCCATGCAAGCCCTGCACAGAGGGCTGTCCGTTATGCCTATATTGTGGAAGTGTTTGTTTAGTGAGCAGTGTCCCGTGATGGTCCCCGTCACCAAGCGCAGGCCGTTCCTGTCCAGGCGTAGCAAACGCCTGGTTAGTCTGCCATCTAAGGATGGCATGGCCTCCCTGGACTGCCAGCAGCCCGGTGTCGAGGTCCACCAGTTCTCCGCTTGTGTGTGGGTGAACTCCTGTAGCCACCTGCGTATTTGGTTAAAGGGGATGGGTACAATAGGCTCGGGCCCACAGACTGACGCGCTGGATGCTCTCCTAGCTAGTTCGTCAGCTGCGTCGTTACCCAGAGATCCGCTGTGTCCTTTTATCCATTGCAGTGTCACTGCGTTACGGTGGCACACTGTCACCCGCTCCAGTGCATTGTGACATTCTAGTGTTAGTCTGGATGTAATATATTTTTTCTCTAGGGATTGCAGAACTGAGGCACTGTCGGACAGTATACGTATACGGGTGTTCGTAACTTTCCTGGCTTCTATGGCGTAAGCCGCTTGTATAATGCCCACGCATTCCGCCTGGTAGACGGTGTTGAACATTCCAAGCGGGCTGGATATATTTATGTTAAAATCGTGTGAAAAGACTCCGACTCCGGTTCCGGAGTTGGTCTTTGATCCGTCGGTGTATACTCTCATCTCTCTTGGGCCTGAGTGGTCACACCGTTCTTCCGTGAGTGTAACGCTGTAATGCTTCTGAAAGAAGTGTAGTTTCGGGGCTTTGTCGCAGGGTGATGCCATCATCGGTTGGCATCACCCTGCGACAAAGCCCCGAAACTACACTTCTTTCAGAAGCATTACAGCGTTACACTCACGGAAGAACGGTGTGACCATGCATGAGCATGAGGTTAATCAGGGCCGCAAGCTCTTTCAAAAGCGACTCACCTGCTTCCCCGGCGCCTGAACTCAACAGATCCTTTAGATGTTAAATTTAAAATATTATAAATATTTTAAATCATTACCAAAACCATAAAAAAGCAAACATATTTTACACCAAAATCCAAACGCTGCCACATAAGTTAAGTAAAATATTTTCCCAGTAAACTCATAATAGGTATCCTTCAATTTCGAGCCAGCGAGCTTTGCCCTGAATTTCACGAAAAAAGCCTTTTGAATAAAACGCATCATACAAAACATGTGTGGAATGTGTGAGCATGCTTTTAGAATATTGGTATTCGTGCGCACGCCGCGACCGTGCGAAGTGCCACTTAGTCCCATTCTGCATGGTACTAGTTCTTCCATATTATTATTATGTAATGGTCGAGACAGCGGGCTCTTGAGTCAAAAGTACTGACTGTAAACAGTCTTAAGGAAAATATTATTAAATTACAGGATTTTGTTGTGTTTAGGGGTGGCATGGTGCAGACCTAGTTCGAAAAATAGAATGAAGAAAATATTTTCATCTACATATCCTTTTCTCAACTATGTCAGGTCTAACCGGATTTAGCTGAATATTGCTGAGTGAGTGAGCTGTGTATTTTACATGGAGCGATTGCCTATTTAACCTCCATAACCCAGTTACTGAGTAACACGATACCCCTTAGCAAAACTGGTTGTCAGACTTTCAGGCTTCTGACTATCCGTAACGACTGTCATGACAACGGAGGCCAACTACTTCATGTGTTTTCCGAGGCATGGAGAAGTCTCGGTATGTAATGAATGGTCATCTTTCCACGGAACGACCTCAGCAAGTGTTGCTTAGCCCTAAAGATCGACCCGTGTGGCCTATAACTGAGACATGAGCACCTCTAAGGATAAGGATGTAAAAAATATGTGGGTAATTATACTTTTAAATGAGAAATTCAAACCAAAAATAATTATACGTTTGAAAAACAATAGGACACTCTGCATTTATACAGAGTGGGGATTAGGTTATCACATTAAATAGTACAGGGGTTATTACAAGTTGTTATCAGTCAGTTAAAATAATAAAATAAACAATTTAGTAAAAATAGAAGACATATAAATAGCGTAAAAATTGGCATGAAATAAACCACCCTTGATAATAAGGCACTAGACACGCGCGGGGCGATGGTATCAACAATTTAACACAAACTTTATAGTATTGTTACCAAATAATCACAAATTAACTTTAATGTTGTTATTATACCTACTAAGACAGAAAAAGGTCCCACGGCAAGAATTTGTTATTAATTATTTTAATTGTGTATGTTTAAAATACGTAATTAAGAATACGTGGATTCGATGAGTGTGATAACCTAATCGCTACACTGTATACAGGCTTCGCCTAGTTCAGAAGATAGAGTCAATACCCTAAGTAAACAGCAGTTTATAGTTATTTCCAAGCTATCTATCCCGTACGTTGCACCTGCCATGTTTTGTCTCTGCTTCACCCTAAGGTTCACTGGTAAGGGTGACAGGAAATGCCTCAGGCATTAAGTCCGCCTTTGTACAGAGTACTTTCTTTACCACCACTAATGCAGCTGCAATATTATTATTTATATTATATGCATGATATTAGTATACCTTACCTAGTATTAAGTACTTTTACTATGCTGGTGAGATTTTTTTTTTTTTGTCGGTGTACCTACTAAAGATATACCTCTGCCTAACCCTTCGGGGGTTACAAGCGTGATGTTATGTTATGTTGTTATGTTAATTTTTCGTTTTAACATACATTATTAAAATAATACAAAAATAAAGCTTGCTTTTACATGAAAGTTTTATAATTTACGAAAAAGACTTTACTATTATTTATTTAAAGTCCCATAGTATGAAAATGTCGGGCTTAAAGAACACACATAACACATAACCTCACGCCTGTAATCCCCGAAGGGTAAGGCAGAGGCGCACTTATAGTACACCCACATTTCGCCAGTTATGTTTAAGTCCCATGTAATAGGGGGCGAGCCTATTGCCATCATTCGAGCACAAATCCAGAGTCCGGACTGCCACTGAGAAATTCCTGGTGGAAAAACCCAATAAACACTTTGCCCGACCTGGGAATCGAACCCCGGACCTCGTGCTCGCCAGTAGCGCTTGCGACCACTAGACTAACGAGGCAGTCAAAGAAAGCTTAGGGGGGGGGGGGGGGGGAATTCTTTGGGGTTAAAGAATTTAAACGTCAATTTAATTAACGCTTTACTACCAAAAACCGCTCATGTGGAATGAATCCAATAAATATTTCTGGGAATTGAAGAAAACTAATTGCATTCGTTAATAATTTCAGATGAGAACATATTATTCTAGGAAAAGTTTAAGTTAATATTTAATTCCGGAAATAATTTTGACGAACAAGATTAAATTAAGTATATATTTTTTATGTTTTATTTAACACCTAATCATAAAAATAATTATTTTCTGACTCAATCGTTCTCACCAGCAGCGGCCTCTGACTGACCTAAGACGCGCTTGACAATTTGTCACATTAATTTAGCGATAATTTTCGTTCGAGAAACTAACCCTTAGTCTATTCTTCAAAATTACTTTATTTTAGAACTTGATACAGTATCGGTTAAAGTCTAATGTTGGTATCAATACACAGAAAGTAGAAATAACACATTTTGAAAAAGTAACAAACCAATTTTTTTGTCACCATTACATTCACATGTATCATGGATCTGAGAAAGTTGTGTAACTGAGAAAAAGTGAGAAAAACTGTTTCTTTTTAATATATTTTTTAAACTTCCCAAGACTCTTATATGAAGGAAACACTTCTTAAGTTCTGACATGTGTTAGTTGTTATGTCTCGTTCGGACTAACGGAAAGAAAAATAAAGTTTTTCAAAACACTTTTATATTCAAATCGTTATTCATTCAGAACTTTCTGTGCTTGTTAACTGCTAGTTTTTTATGACTGGTTTTCTTGTTATCTGTTATGCTTTTATTGATGTGTTTTTAGAAAAATACGTTCACGTTAACGTAATTCTTCACTTTGATTGCTCATATTTCTATGAGTAATTAGAAAATCAAAACATATCTTCTATGCCAACTGTACTATCGTACAGTCAGCATTGACCATGATTTACAAATGATGTCCAGAAGCACAAGACTAACCTATTAATAGTTACCAGCCTATAACTCTGCCATATTTATTATTTAGGTACCATTGAACGAATAAACGGAGCTTGTGGCTAAGTAATAACAGCCGCATGGGTCGATCCATCAGGTTAAGCTACGCTTGCCAGGGTTAGTCCGTGGATGGGTGACCATCATTACATACCGAGACTGCTCCGTGCCTGGGAAAGCAAATTAAGCCGTTGTGGTACCGACTGTCATTCGCGGGGCTTTTACAGTCGTTACGGGTCGTCAGGAGCCCGAAAGTCTGACAACCAGTCTTACGAAATAGTATCGTATTATCCAGTTACTGGGTTGTGGAGGTCAGATAGGTAGTCGCTCCATGTAAAATACCGGTGTTCAGCTGCATCTGGTTAGACTGGAAGCCAACCCCAACATAGTTGGGAAAAGGCCATATAGGCAGATTGATTGGACGAATAAACCACATCATCATTTTTCAGGCGACAAAGACATCATTTTAGTAAAACTATTTACCCTGTAGAGACTGAACTAATAGTGTTTCACAAACACTCGGTGTCCAGTAAAACCCAACACGACATATGCTCTAATTAACGATTATCAACACTATTCGTTGCTAGAAATACTGAATTATGAGAGAAACTTTGAACTAAAGTTTAAGTTTATTACACGGTCTATTAGTCTTGTTTTGCTCGATAAAATATTGGTATTTTCTCATAGTTTGCTTAGTTAACTATGTTTGGTTAAAGTTGAGCCGTGATGCCATTTATATTCCTCTGATTGGGGTGTTTATCCTACACAATTGTGGTCCCAGGGGACAACCTCGCATATCAACGTTTTTAACGACAAAAGAGTACTAAAAGTTAGTATTTTATTAGTATTGTATTTAATATAAATGATACTATGTTGTATTGTAGATACTATAATTTAATTATCAATGTGTTTCCAATTTTAATTTATTTACTGTTATGTCATCATCATTATTTCAGCCGAAAGACGTCCACTGCTGGACATAGGCCTCCCCGAAAGGGGTGGAAGGATTGCCATAATTGCCACGCTTGGCAGGCGGGTTGGCGATCGCAGTATGGTGTTAAAATGCATAGAGAACGCTGCTGCCCATTCAATAGTAAGTCCTTTACTCGCTGTTGACGACGGTGCCGCGGTCCAAAAAACCTCGCGAACACTTCACACGTTAAAAAGCGCGCCGGCGCATTCAGATCTAGGTGGTCTAAGTTTCCAAGAAGTTTTAGTTTCCCTTATTTCCCACCACCAACAACTACCTAGCGACTACACTCGCCTTTTACGACACCCACGGGAAGAAATTGGGTGACGCTATTCTTTACGTCCGGCACCACACAGCCACTGTTATGTGTTCGAAGTCAATTCCTAGGCTACAAGGTTGTGTCTATGTAAGTCCTGCATCTTAAGAACCACTAAATCCCAAAATACAAACTTGACTTAGTTTGGGAGTTGGTAGATAATTTATTATGTGCTGCTGTACAACCACCAAACATCTTAATAAACTGTTCTTCATAGATTAAGGTTTTGTTGTACATTGACAGCGAAATGTAAATAATATAATATTAATATTATAATTCGGTGCCGAAACGTGGACACTGACAGTCGGGCTGGTCCACAAAATTAAGGTCACTCAGCGTGCTATGGAACGGGCTATGCTCGGAGTTTCTTTGAAGGATAAGATCAGAAATGAAGTTATCATGAAGAGAACCGGAGTTACCGACATACCCTGCAGAGTAAGCAAGTTGAAGTGGCAGTGGGCTGGCCATGTTTGTCGAAAGACCGATGGCCGGTGGAGCAGACGAGTCCTGGACTGGAGACCACGTGTCGACAAGCGTAGTGTGGAACGCCCCCCAGCTAGATGGACCAACGACCTTAAAAAGGTGCCTGGGACAGACTGGATGCGGAAGGCGGAGGACAGGGTGCTGTGGCACAGCCTGGGAGAGGCCCATGTCCAGCAGTGGACTGCTATAGGTTCGATTCCCAGGTCGGGAAAAGTGTACATGGGTTTTTCCATCAGGAATTATTCAACAAAAGCCCGGTGGATTTGTGCCTGGTAATGGTAATAGGTTCACTCCCTATTACATAGAATTTAAACATAACTGGCGTAATGTGGGTGCACTATAGTTACACCTCTGCCTAACCCTTCGGGGATTACAGGGGTAATATTATATGTAATGTTATCTATAGCTATAACAATATTATAAAGAGGTAACATTTGTTTGTGTAAAGGGACACAAACAAGGGGGGGGGGGGGGTATCTCTGGAACTACCAGTTGGATTTGATAAATTATTTTTGATAGCCCAATTCTTGAGGAAGTTTAGTAGGGTTGGTAGGTTGGGGGGCTATTTAACATCACGCTACGACCCTTAGAAGCCGAGCAAAAAGAAAAAAGTCAGAAAGAACGCTAAGCGAATACTAAGTAACAGCGAGGGCGGGCGATGCAATGCGACGCAGTGGGTCGGAGGAACAAGAAATTTCACGTGGACGAAGTCGCGGGCAGAAGCTAGTGTATAGTATAGTCATTAATTTTACAAATAACACACCTGTTATTTGTTTTACTGCTTGCCAACGAAATTACTAAAAGCAAGCTAGAATGAAATCCAATTTAGTAAAAGCTTTATAATTTCATTACTGCATTTTTGCCCTTTCGTTAGGCTATTAATTCCCTAAATGAAATCAGAATCCCGTAACGAACGTAAACCTAATAAAAAATAAAAAAATTAGGGAGCATAAAATGTAATAAGTTTATGTAGTGAGTACGTAAAGCTACTTTTAGTACTTCGCACCAACATCGTTAGTACTAAATTGCAGTAAATAAAAGATCAGATAAACATAATACTTAATAATAATAATACCAGCATATTGTTGTCCCACCGAAGGGCGAAACAAAGACACACTACTTATTTTGTATGTGTCTAAGAACACAATATTTAGTTTTTTTTTAAGTACTTATCTAGCCTTTTTGACTTTGACTAATTCCTCTTATTTCTGAGTAAGTCTTTGTAAAATCCGCTACTTGGATCACAATCAGCTCCAATATCTTAAATACTTTTGAATGCTGGATGGCTACAAAATTTAAAAATGTTTTAAATATTTTAGTTCGAGGCAAGTAGAGATATTTAAAACAAATGAAATGAACAAAACAATGAAAATGTTACTTTTATTAAAATAATTTTCTTCGTATTTTATTCACCCGATGTTACAAAATATATTCACAAAATGTCTGGCGCCAGTAGTTTAGTGTTTATTTTAGTCATTAATTATAATTGATGTGCCTAAACTAAGCTGAATTTTAATGAGGGATTATTTTACAAAAATAATGAACACGTTAAATAAAACAAAGCATTAATAAGAAACATGAAACTGCGTAAAAGATTTAGTTTGTAAGATAAAGTGAATTTTTCATATTCAGCACACAAGTCATGCACCGCGGTCAGACACAGTCAATGAACTTAGTGGACCTTTACATAATTCTATTGTAACCCGAGTTAGTTGTAAATGAATAATGTATTTGTCTACATAATATTCTAAATTTATCGTAGCAAATTCAAGTGTTGAATGGTTAAACATAAATTTGTAAATTACTAGCTGCATCCCGCGGTATCACCCGCATTAGTCTCGATCCCGTGGAAATATCGGGATAAAAAGTACCCTATGTTATGATCCAGGTCATGTTCTACCCATGTGTCAAATTTCAGTTCAGCCGTTTTAGCGTGAAAGCGTAATAAACTCACTTGCACAATTATGATAGGACTAGCTGCGCCCCGCGGTTTCACTCGCGTAAGTCTCGATAACGTGGGAATATCGGGATAAAAAGTAGCCTATATGTTAATCCAGGGTGTGAGCTACCTCCATACGAAATTTTATCAAAATTTGGTCCAGCCTTTTGAGCGTAAAGAAGTAAAAAACACACTCACAAACTTTCGCCTTTATAATAATAGTGTGATAGGATGTCAAAGCTTTATTTGTGGTTATGGCGTTAAAATCAAACAATTATAATAGGTTTTGTAAGTGTTTAATATGTTCCGTGTGGTGCCAGACGTAAAGAATAGCACCATCCTATTTCTTGCCGTGGGTGTCGTAAAAAGCGACTAAAGGACTTACTAGAGAATGGGCAGCAGCGTTCTCTATGCATTTTAACACCATACTGCGATTGCCAACCCATCTGCCAAACATGGCGATTGTGGCTACCCCCTTCTTTTGGGGGACGCGTATGTCCAGCAGTGGACGTCTTTCGGCTGAAATGATGAATGATGATGAGTCTTTAATATTAGGTTCGACCAAAAATAAGAATTTAGAAGTGTAATCCTCTATACTAATATTAAAATAACTCTGTTACCTTTCCACGCCTTAATGACTGATCGGATTTCAGTGAAAGACACACAGATAAACTAGGCAGGCTAACTAGGTGAACGGAAGTCGATTGCAAACTTGATTAAAATAATATTTCATATTTTAATTCCGAAGTTGCTCGGCGCTTCGAGTCCTTTGACGAGTCAAAGGACTTGAAGCGTTCTGTAGTTGTTTAGCGCAAAAACTGACAACGATCAGAAGTCGCCCGACGCGAGCCGAAGTTGCACGAAGGGAACCGAAGTTCTCTTCTACACTCTCGTATTCGCTTAGCGTCGATCAACTTCGGAATAGTGTAGTGCAGGCTATACATTACGCTGCCCATGTTCTTATCCCGATCCGATCTGGTTTCTTATACTTCATAAAATAATAAAAACGTAAATTGCTTTTTAAATTAAAATCAATTATTCAATCACATCTTAAGACACGCAAATAGACCACTTAAGTTGATTGCGTACGCGTCTAGAAAGGAAACATCGAACAAAGAACGAACTAACGTACTAAAAGAAAAAAAATCAAGACAGGAAATCTTGAAAAAGAAAGTAACATAACTTTAAAACTTCTTGGTGGGAAAGTGAAGCGTCATGTTAGCAGTTTTGTATTATTTTCTAAAGTTTGTGTTTAGCCGAATATTAATGTGTAATAATGGTGGATTATTAACCATTAAGTGTTCGTGAACCTGCATTAGTGTAGGCAAATGAAACAAAACAGTGCAACATCACTTCAAGTTCTCTCAAGAAGTCCGCCCGAGGTTTCAGTAAAGTGCCACTTCTTTACTGAAACTCAAGGGCTGCGGGGCGAGATATAATCTATCATGCATTAAATAAAATTCATTTCATAATTATTTAAACAACTTTGCATTTTTTTTTACCCGTGGTCCCTTTGAGAAATACAATGCTGCCAAATTAAAATGGTAGACCGTTACTTTTAGCTCTTAGTTACTTGAAACATTCAAAATCATTTACCAAAAATAGAGGGAATCTGGCGTTAATGGTCATTTTTTTTTTTCACGCTGAGAAATGCTTTACGCATGCCCGCTCGTGGGGGACGAGTCGGGGTATGTGGGACTCCTGTCACTACAGTATACCCACTAAAACTCAGCGGCGTTCCCACATGGCCGTGTTGGGAGGGCCATGGGATAACGGCTCAGCCTTTTCTTCCACAACCCTCCCGGCGCATGCCCGCCTAGCCGGCGGGCCCCTCATGCCCCCCCCCCCCCCCGTTACTGGGGGGCTACGGGAATGGCCGGGAACACCGGGCCATTCCCGTCCGACACTGGTGGAGGCCTGCGCAATACAGGTAAGGGTGCCCCCGCACCCGTTGCCTGCTGGCCTCCACCTGGGGCGTTAATGGTCACTGTTCTAACCTAACCTAACCCAAATGATTCAATAACAGTAAATGGTTTTAATTTGGCAGCATTGTATTTCTCGAAGAGACCACGGGTAACAAACTCAAATTTGTACTTGTTACCTAATTTTACATGACACTGGCTAAATGTGCAAACCACGCGAAGCCACAAAAAAAAAAAAAAAACAACTTTAAACAAATGCAATCCACTTACTATAAACGAAATGAAAACTTGGATCACAAGAGCTACAACATTAAGCAATTTGCTTAATCCTAAGCCTCGTTAAGTGGAGGGTAGTCGACAAATTGCGGCGCTAGCTGACATCAGTCAAGTCATATCTGGGTTTAGCATAATGAGCGCCCCGAAGCGGACGTGTTTTTTGCTCTTTTATCGGGCCGCTCACTCCCGTAATTGGGATGTATTTTTTATTTATTCGTCTATCTGTGTTCAAAACCTTAGAAAACTGCAAGTTATCTGTGAATGGATTTCCTCTTGACTCGTTCACAAAGGAAATGGAGATTGAGGTTAAGCTGGTTAGCATTTGATGCGCATTTAATTTTATTTGATGCGGAATTAAAGAAAGATTTGTAGCTCGATAATGTACTAAGCAGACGGCCTTTGAGATTGTGGAACTTCACAGGTAAATAATTGACGCCCACGGCCAAGATTTAGTGGTAAGATATTTAGACATCGGGTATTACCCGACTGCGGCGAAGCCAAAAAAGAAGGGTTATGTGTTTGACCTGTATGTATGTATGTCCGTCCCTATGTTCTCTCGGAACTACTAAACGGCAGAACCGATTTTGACGAACGATATGTCATTAGATTCGTCGTTATGCGCGAGTGTCACAGGGTATATAAATTTATAAAGAAACAAAATGGCGGATCTTTGGCGCCAAAATATATGTGTTCAAAAAATATTTTCCATACATATCGAGTGGGGTATCAAAATGAATGGTTTAAAAAGGTCATTACAAATATATACACAAATTATTTGTTAAATGTAATTTGGAATGAGAAATTATAAAAAAATATCCCAAACTTATGGATTGAGTGAGTGTAGGCGAAGCACCATGATGTGATAATACAACAACATGAGTTGTAACTATGTTTTATTTACTTATAGCATGCCATAGTCAGATATGCTGTAACAGATTGTGTTACGTATCACTTTACATGATAACAACATTGTAACATAACATGTATTTTGATAACATCATCATTTGGATAATGATCGTAATAATGCAAGGTAAAAACTCGGGTTGAAACATGCATGATCAATCTTACGCAATAATATTGTCAATTGCGTAAGATTAATCAAGTTGCAACACGATTCTGAGGTGGCGACCTAACTCAAGGCCAAACCCAGCCACGCTTTGGTAACCCGTAGCATTGTATGGAAGAAAAGTTAAAACCCTTCAGGGCCCACACGCTACTTGAGCTAATGACCAAAGCCATATATACAGAAGAAATTCAAATTAAATTAAGTTCTAAACGCTTAAAAGTTCTTACAGTTCTAAAAGTTCTTATTGTGTCAGCAAGTGCAGTCTTCAACAAGTCTCCGGTGAAGTAACAGCTCCTCATAACTGTTAGCTTTACAAGTCGCGAATTTTCTATAAATAGCTCAGGGCAGTCAAGTTATCATAGCTTAGGATTATTTTACTTTTCTATTATTGTGTATTTCCGTGTACTCTTTAATGATCCTTTATGCTTATTTGACTGTATTTCCGTGTTGTGTACAATTAACTAACCTTACGTATGTGATTTAAATTCGTGTTAAACTATTGTGTGTGTAAATAGCAAATATAACGTTTTAAAAAGTGCTGAAAGTGGTTTCAATTAAATTCCCTCGTCAAGGGAACATCATCACCCCCGCCTACATCACCTGACTCCCGCGTTAATAACATTTTGGTCCTGTCGAGCCGGATCAGGTTCAACTAGAGGGAATTAATAAATAATAATAAATAATAAATTAATTAAAAAACCACATAATAATGAGTTTAAGGAGCGAAATAACCACACGCAGTAAACTACGTAAGCTAACGGAGGAAATGAGTGTTCGTAGACATCAAGAGATGGTCTCTGACTCAGGTGTGACCACCGAAAGGGCACCAGAGTCACCGTCTGTTGCACCAACGATGGCATCCACGTCTGCCCTCAATATCCCACTGACGGGTGGTCGAGTAGTCGACTTCAGTAGGAGTACGCCAGAGGGACCACAGGGAGGACAGACAGCCACTAAAGACCGACATAGATCGCCGCGAAGCAAAGGCTCGTCTAAACATAGCCGAGTCGATTACTTAAGGAAAAGAGTCGAATACGAAGCTGAGCGCGAGTTGGTGCAAATGAAGGAGAACTTAGTCAAAAAGAGACTAGAAGCTGACATCGCCGAAATAGAGGCGGCTGCTGACAGCGATGACTCTCACTCAGATGTGAGTACGACACAGCGCGTGGAAGAGTGGGTGAATACAACGCCCCAGGTGCCGCAATTGAACGAAGTATTGCGCACACCGGCTGTGTCAGGCGCGACCACTGAAATGGCTGCGCCCCGTGAACCATCTGAAACTGTAAGTAGAGTGAATCGCGTACCGAATACATACCGTGCGTCGTCAGTGCCTAATGAAAATGTGTCGCGTATAACAAGGGCATCTGAGCCAGTACCGTTACGTAACATAACGGTACCGAGTACGCCATCATACGTGCCAGTGTCAACAGAAGGTGTGAGATTTCGTCTACCCGAATATTATCCCGTCTTTACCACTCCGGTCGCAAGTGTACCTCAAGTATCAACACTTGAGTCGGATACACGGCGGCAGACGCAGTACGGAGCGGGTGAAAGAGAGAGACGGCGAGAATCGTCGGGAGACAGAGACAGCAAAATCGACAGACTGGCAGAGGCAATCTCAAGCATGGCACGACCACGGCCGGTACCAAGACAAGCTTACGAATTGCCATATTTTAATGGGGACCCATCCGACTGGATATCTTATAGAAATATGTATTGGGATACGACCCGGCAATACGAATTTAAAGCGCATGAAAACTTAGCACGGTTAAAAACCTCATTACAAGGCGAGGCAAAGATATCAGTGGAGGATTTATTAAGGACGTCGACGGATCCCACTGATATAATGCGTGCGTTAGAGGACGAGTTTGGTCACCCGACCTTAGTGCTACAGTGCGTACTGAAGAAAGTACGAGATTTACCTAGAGTGACGGAGAGTTGCCGGGAGCTAGGTAAATTCTCTTCTACAGTAAGAAATTGTGTATCATTATTAAAAAACATACACGCAGAGGGCTACATAAATAACCCACAATTAGTGAGTGACCTGCTGAGCAAGTTAACACCGGTACAACGTACGCAGTACGGTGACTTTGCGATGGGCCTAGATAACGCGCAGGGGGTGGATTTAAGAGTGTCACCGAACTTAGAAATGTTCTCGGAATTCCTGACACACCTAACACGCTCGGCATCATACTACGCGCAAGCTAACATGTTCGAGTCGAGTCCACCCAAACAACTTGCGAAGCAACAAAAGCATGGCGCCGGTCAAACCCGACCAGTGACCAATGCACGCCCTGCTGCCAGCAGGCCACCGTGGGTTCAAAAGGTGAACACGCAAAGTGACGAATCCCTCGCACCTAAAGAGTGCATAATATGCCAGAAGAAACACACCATTGAAGAGTGTGAACAGTTTAAAAAGCTGACTGTGCAACAGCGTTGGGACACAATCAAAGATAAAAACACGTGTTTCAAGTGCCTGGTGAGAAAACACCCTAAGAGGTTTTGCCGCGCAAGTAGATGCGAAAAGTGCGGCTACGGGCATCACCTGTTGTTGCACGCGGACAAGCAGCCGAAGGAGGATAAACAGCCGAAAACTGAGAAAACAGAAAGCATCACGAACATAGGAGAGTGGCGAGCAACCGCGTTATTAAAAATAGTGCCGGTATCAATCAGCGACAGTAAACAATGTTACGCATTATTAGACGATGGTGCGACGGTATCGTTGATAGACAGTTCTCTCGCTACCGACCTAGAGGGTCCGTGTGTACCTCTTTCGCTGAAGACCGCGGGCGGCCACGGAGTGACGGACCTAACCTCGCGAATGGTACAAGTGCGCGTGAAAGGACCCAATGGTCAGTGTCACAACATTAAGTGTCGCACAATGGTAGACATAAACCTACCAACGCAGACAGTGTCCGCCTCAGTGATAGGCGACAATGCCCATCTCAGCGACTTGGGTTGCGTGGAGATGAGGGGCGCGAAGCCGCTGCTGCTCCTCGGGCAGGACAACTGGGAGCTACTCGTCAGCCAGGACATCCGCCAGGGACGATCCGGTAAGCCAGTTGCCTCACTTACTAGATTAGGTTGGGTCATACATGGACCATTCAATAATTCTAGTTCTGATGAAATAGTCAATTGCATGACAGTCTCCCTCCCTGACTTACATAACTCAGTTAGGTCACAGTTTGAGCTAGAGTCAATAGGTATTTCAGAAAATAAGCGCAAACGTAGGGATGTTGAAAAGGCGGTACAAGTGTCGGACAGCACTAGCCATCACACCACAGATAAGTCGCAATGTGAAGTAGGTATATTGTGGAAACAAAATGACACACAATTACCTAACAATTACAATCAGGCCCGGCAGAGGTTGTACGGTACCGATAGAACGTGCCTCAGTTACAACCTGCCGACCGGACCTGACTTATTAACAAAATCTAGTATTTTAATAAAATCTAGAATAGGCCCTATAGCCTTTTCAGGCGGCATCGCTGACAAGTCCCTAAAGGTACGAATTAGGGCAAAAGGTCAAGGTGCTCGATTATTTTTGTGGCGAGGCGCGAAGCCCCACAGGGAACCATATAAATATAAAACAAGTTCCGTAAAACTAGGTGCAGCCTCATCACCTAGCACAGCAATTAACGTGCCTAACATAGTGGCCCTTAAACAGGGAATAGGCACAATAGAGGCGACCCTAGGTTCGATAAGGTCACTGACCAATAAGAAGTTAGGTTACCCTGCGCTCATACACCCAGTAGGCAATAACTCCGTAAGACAGAGGGAGATTGTCATGAAGCTAGGGAAAGCGCGAGTAGCACCGCCTAGAGGCAACTGGCGCTGGGTACCCTGGGGGAACGACCCAGCTGTCCGAGCGACCAGGTTGTGTTGGCCCGATAGCCATGCAGGTTGGCTCTCGGGCCCCTCTTTTCCACGTGGTCCACAGGAGCAGCAGCTGGCGTGTCGCGAGTCCAAGGCGATGAACGCAGACCCCGAGTGCAGCCAGCCAGTCTGTGCAACGACAGCGCCTGTGGCGCCACCCCTGAACTACAAGCGCTATTCATCGTGGGCGCGCGTACAACACGCTATGGTGCGCATACAACGCGCTGTGGCATGCATGCAACGCTCTAAGGCACGCATTCAGCGAGCTATGGCGCGCATACAACGCGCTGTGGTGCGCATGCGTCGAGCTGTGGCGCGCATACAAAGCGCTAAGGTGCGCTTACAACGCGCTATGGCGCGCATACAACGTGCTATGGTGCGCATGCAACGAGCTGTGGCACGCATACGATGCGCTATGGCGCGCATACAACGCGCTAAGGCGCACACACGGCGAGCTATGGCGCGCATACAACGCGCTAAGGTGCGCTTACAACGCGCTATGGTGCGCATGCGACAAGCTGTGGCGCGCATACAATGCGCTATGGGGCGCTTACAACGCACTAAGGCGCTCATACAACGCGCTAAAGTGCGCACGCGACGCGCCGTGGTGTGCATACAATGCGCCAAGGCGCGCATACAACGCGCTATGGCGCGTGTACTCACCCGCCTCAACGTGCTCCGAAGTACGCTCAAGGAGCGACCGCCTCGTGAGGAGGTCCTTTACACCCTCCTCACAGAGGCCAAGCTGATCGTGAGCAGTCGACAGCTGAGCTACGTGCACGACGACCACAACCAGCCCGTGGTCCTGACAGCGAACCATATTGCTCCTGGGCATGGCGTCCGGGAGTACTCCAATGGCACCAGGCGACGTCGACGACGTCGACTCGCGCCGGCAATGGCGGCGTGTAAACGCGCTCGCCGACATGTTCTGGCGGCGCTGGCTGCGGGAATATCTCCCAACGCTGCAACGTCGCGAAAAGGGGGCAGATAATGTGCCGACAATAACAAACAACGTAGTGCGTACAGAAGGAGTTATAAAAACAGTGTACCACGGGAGTGACGGCATCATCCGTGTAGTAGACATTAAAACTACAAACGGGGTCCTGCGTCGGCCTGTAGCTAAGATCATCGTGCTTCCCACAGACCAAGAAATGTAATACGGTTGAACCCTGTTACAGGGGGTGGAATGTAGGCGAAGCACCATGATGTGATAATACAACAACATGAGTTGTAACTATGTTTTATTTACTTATAGCATGCCATAGTCAGATATGCTGTAACAGATTGTGTTACGTATCACTTTACATGATAACAACATTGTAACATAACATGTATTTTGATAACATCATCATTTGGATAATGATCGTAATAATGCAAGGTAAAAACTCGGGTTGAAACATGCATGATCAATCTTACGCAATAATATTGTCAATTGCGTAAGATTAATCAAGTTGCAACACGATTCTGAGGTGGCGACCTAACTCAAGGCCAAACCCAGCCACGCTTTGGTAACCCGTAGCATTGTATGGAAGAAAAGTTAAAACCCTTCAGGGCCCACACGCTACTTGAGCTAATGACCAAAGCCATATATACAGAAGAAATTCAAATTAAATTAAGTTCTAAACGCTTAAAAGTTCTTACAGTTCTAAAAGTTCTTATTGTGTCAGCAAGTGCAGTCTTCAACAAGTCTCCGGTGAAGTAACAGCTCCTCATAACTGTTAGCTTTACAAGTCGCGAATTTTCTATAAATAGCTCAGGGCAGTCAAGTTATCATAGCTTAGGATTATTTTACTTTTCTATTATTGTGTATTTCCGTGTACTCTTTAATGATCCTTTATGCTTATTTGACTGTATTTCCGTGTTGTGTACAATTAACTAACCTTACGTATGTGATTTAAATTCGTGTTAAACTATTGTGTGTGTAAATAGCAAATATAACGTTTTAAAAAGTGCTGAAAGTGGTTTCAATTAAATTCCCTCGTCAAGGGAACATCATCACCCCCGCCTACATCACCTGACTCCCGCGTTAATAACAGTGAGAAAGAGGCCGTTATCACCCGATTATAAGTGGGTAAATAACCTAATTTACTGTCTTATAATCTCAACTAAAAAGTGTAAAATAAAAAAGTTAATTAAAAAAGAAAACAAAAAACCCAACTGCGTAAAAAGGGAACTTTAAAATAGATGGAAACAAGATTTTAAATTTAACAATAAAGACCTTTTTGCTTATTGTCTATAAAGATATATCATTTTTTTTTTATTGAAAGAGTTACAGCCACATACCCCATCTACTTGGATTTATAAAATTACACGCAGACAGCAAGCGTACTCTTTACATTATTTTCAATAACAATTACTTGAACGGAGCATATACTTTTTGACATCCATTATAAATGTAAAGCACATATTTTTATACACAAGTACAATATTTACTCAGTACCCACTGTAGCAATAATTGAAAATTTAAAAAAAAATCACAGTACAATATGTATGTGAAAAAAATATTTCAATCAAAGATATTTTAATATCGCCGACTGAATACTGGATACCAATTAGCTGGGTTCCAATTAAACCAATGCATGGATCTGACGAACTGACAGTCGCTGGTAAAAAGTACGATTGGATTTTAGTGAGTGATTTAGGAACCGCAAGCGAATTGAGATATTATGTCAAGTTGTCCACAATTCGCGAATGCACGAATTTTGGTAGAGATATAACGGTAAACGACAACAACGTAACAATACATTTATGAAAAAAGCTTGCGGTTTAGGACATTGCTAATGGAGATACTCGTTTATTCAGGTCGAAATTTCAGATGAAAAGTATAAACTGCCGCATAAACTGACTGTCTTGACTGCCTCGTTGGTCTACTGTACGCGCAAGCGTTACCACTGGGCATTAGCTACTGGGTTCAATGCCCAGGTCGGGCTGTTATTTGGTTTTCCATATAGAATTTCTCATTAGCAGCCCGGAGTCTGGATTCGTGCCTCGTTGATCGCTTATCCTTCGGGGATCATACAAGCGTGATGATACCTATGTGTTATGTAAACGACAATACTGTACTGCTTGGATGCGGAAACTGGTTTGTGGCTCTATATTATGTGGTCTCGTACTCCTAACAAGTCATGTAAAACTATTACCTTTTTTTTTCACATAGACATAATTATCAAATAGTTCGTCCGCATCGCTGTAAACAGGAAAAGTGCCCAAAAGGCTAGCGACATTGCACGTTGTATGGCGATGCTGATTCTTTGCCCAAAAAATAGACCAGCCCTCTGTTCACGTGAAGAGTCGACCAACCGCTTGGCGATATCTTGAAAAACCACCCTTTGGGCCCTAGTGTTTCAACCCCAAACAGCTCGGAAAATATAACTCCCCCAATAAAATTGGAATATTTTCGCCGTTTGAGGTTTTCTGCACTCAAACGCGATACAGATCGCGTTATTATATATAAAAGATAATAATTTGAAAACATTGTAAAAGCCAATTATTTTTAAAAAGAGTAACCATGATGGAGTTTCTTGCCGGCTCTTCTCCATAGGAAACGACCAATTGGAACCGTGCTACTAGCTTCTGACGTTTCATAAGTGTGTTGTGTAAGTGGTTTATGTGAAATAAAATATTTTGATTTCATTTCATTCCTTACCAACCTGCAGAGCGCCTCACCCCACTCTTTCTGGGAAGATGGGTTTACGGGCCAATCTGTATTTGGGCAAGTCGCTTTCCGGGCATTCACTGCATGTGTCAAACACGGCACTTCAGAGTCAACCAGAGAGGGAGCTGAAATTTTCCGGTCAACTTTTCAGTGCTGTGGACAGAGGACAGGCACGTTAAGCTATTACAGGTCATTTTCCGGACACCGAGGACACCAAAACGGATGGGTAGTGTGGCTTGAAGCTACGCTCGGTCTACCAAGACCACATTTAAAATGGATATAAGTGTGCTGCAAATAATCTTAATATTTTATTCGAAGCTAAAAATGAAAACATTCGTAGCTAAGGATTTCTATCACGAAAAACTTTCCATTTTAGATTAGCTTAAATCCTATACCAAAACCTAACTCTAGCCGGATCTGTATCGCGTTCTACCAGGATATCAAAAATACATGACGAACATGTATTTTTGCTATCCTGGGCACATAGGCTTTCCAAAAATCTGCACATACCAGGCACGTGGTATCTGTAGGTGCGTTCCTGTAAAGGATTCAAAATAGAAATCTGTGAATAAAGCGGATAGATACTGCGGTTCGTCCCCTGAATAATGCTAGTACGAAAGTACTGTGCACTTTACGTATAACACAGGATGTTGGGATTTTTGTGGAAAAAACTTCGTGTAGGTAGGTAATATTTTTCGTTGAACTATAAAATAGACTGCAGGAAGGACTTTTGGTCAATATTTTGGAGTACGAATCGGTCACGAAACAAAAATGAAACTCTCCTAAAAATCTACAACAAAGTACAAAATCTTTTGTCGTTTTTGTTTTTCCACATGCTTCTCTTGTATTTTCGGCTTATTGACGGCACGGTTGGCGCAGTGGTTAAGTGATTGACTGCTGCGCTGCGTGTCGCGGGTTCGATTCCCGCACGGAACAAATATTTGTATGACCTATAAGTAGTTGTTCCGGGTCTGGCTGTTTGTGTATGTGAGTTTAAATGTTTGTAAACGCACCCACGATACAGGAGAAATTCCTAGTGTGGGGCAAAGTTTAAAAAAAAAAAAAAACAAAAAAAAAAATTCTTCCAGACTTAAACAGTGTTGTAGCTCAGCAGAAAGGTACCAATCAAACGAATGTTTTGAGATGTGCATTTTTAATTAATGATGAACACGAATATGACTTTTAAATGTAGGAAGAGTGCACACACAACGATAACACTGTGTCTACATCACCCAATACGACTGGCTGAAAATTCCTAAGGATTAAAGAGGTTCATAAAATAATAATATAGCTGTCAACACAAATAACACTGTTAGTAAAATGTTTTTTTCCCCACAAATATTAATTACACGTATTACAAATGATATTTCCATTAAAAAAAGCCTGTTAAATCCATACGAAACGGACTACAAAAATTAAATTGGACAAAAAAAGCCGAGTTCAGGCATCAAAGATATGATATACGAATACATTGCTGTCCACCAGAGTCATGGGGTAATTGGATTTTTTACTTCAGTGTTCGTGCAACCGCGTACGTTACTCTAGTTTATTATTTGTGACGTGTGTGCTTAATAGTGTTTCAACATTAAAATTCAAAGTTTCTTTTTTTTAGGGTTCCGTACCTCAGAAGGAAAAAACGGAACCCTTTTAGGATCACTGGTGTGTCTGTCTGTCTGTATTGAGTTGAAGTTTGGTACACATAGGTATGGAATTGTGTGACCCAAACACGGACGTGTTACTTAAATGAATTAATTTTTAATATGGAGGTCATTTTTGGGGGGAAAAGTAGAAAATTAAAAAAAAAGTTTTGCTGACTGTACCGTGTGACACATCAAATAAAAGGGCTTGTTTTAAGGATTTCACATATATTTTTTTTAATCATTTTGAAATAAATACTTTTGAAATTATTAAAGAAAATAGATGAACCCCGCCCCCCCCAACTCCGAAACTACTGAGCTGAAAAAATACAGAAAGTAATTCTTTACTTAAAGATTACAGGAAGACCTATAAGAAGTTTGTGATCAATATTGTGCGTACATACTTTCATTTACAGTTGGAATGTATGGATTATCAAGTTTTTCAACTACAATGTTAAGTTTTTTCTTGGGATACAGTCATTCCAACCACGGAACCCTTCATTTTGCGTGGTCCGACATGTACTTGGCCGGTTTTTTTTTTTGTAGAATTTGAATTATTACATTACATACTGTTGAATGAGAGTCGCCATGAATCCTCATCGGTGTCGTGTACCTATTGAAGAGGCTTTTTCTTAGCAATGGATTGCTATATGCTGATGATATCATACTTGAACAGGTGGCTTACAGGCAGACTTATTTTTAACCAAAAATTATATTTTATTTGATAGGACTGAATCAAATAGAAAAGAAAAAAGAAAGAAAAATTGTTTATTCTGCACAAACAAGACACACACTATACAAAAAATGTGGGAGGCCTTTCAACGCTTAGTCTTCCGGTACTCGGTCGCCACTTCAGAACCTTTCGGCCCCATTGGCCATCATGTCTATATTTAAATCAGATTTTAGATTCGACTCTAAATAAACTCTAATAACGTTTCAGCCATCTCTAAGCCCACGCTCGCACAGCCGCTTTATTAGCGCATTAAAAAAGCGGACTGTTGGATTTTTAACTCTTAGCGCTAAGCCGAGTCAATTCAGAGTGCGGTAAAAATCCGTCGCGTTAAAAACGCCGTACGTACGTACAATGCTAAGTATGATATCAGTCGACCTTCCATGACAGGTAACAGGCTGAAATACAAATTAATAGTTAATGCTTAAAATGGAAATGTTAAAATTGAATGAGCACACACAATTATGTATTCAGTATTTTTGAACACTAATATTTAGTACAACGTACGTACAGCATAGAATAAATCCTCTTGCACGCAAAAAATACAATCTATTTTGATTTTGTAGCCGAGCGTGAACCGAATGCTTGTGTTTTTTAATCCTCGAGCATTGACAAAGGGACTGTAATACCACAAGTTTAAGCCAATAATGTATTTAATACCCACGAATTTGTAATTCTAGCTTATTTGTTTCAGGTATGTCAATCAAACTTCTAATAATTTTGCGCTCCGAAAATATTTTTGAGCATTTTAATATAATAATTATTTGCGCCTCTTTTTGTGAGAACCTCAAATATTTCCTATTTTGAGGTCGTAAAAATACTAAATACCCAAGTAACTGAGTCGAACTTGGATATAGCGCTCGCACTGCTCGCGCGTGGTTGGTCACAGTTCCAACCTAACCTAATCTGTTTTTTCGGGGTTATCATCATCATAATTTCAGCCGAAAGACTTCCACTGCTGGACATAGGCCTCCCGGGGGTTGCCATAATTACACGCTTGGCGATCGCAGTATGGTGTTAAATTGCATAGAGACCGCAAAGTGCGAAAATCGTTAATTTGTAGTTTTATCATATTATCATAATTTCAGCCGAAAGACATCCACCGTTGAACATAGGCCAAGTATTGCCACTTTGACTGGTTCTGTGCTAATCCAGCGGATTCCTGCGGCTTTCGCAAAGTCATTGGTCCACCTTCAGGGAGGCCTTCCAACGCTACGTCTTCCGTTACGCAGTCGCTACTCCAGAAGCTTTCGGCCCCATCGGCCATCTGTTCTCTATAATTTACTGTTATATTATTTTAGTGAGAATCGTTCATCAGGAGTAATCTGTAAGATTACATCAGTCAGTGTATCAGTTTTGTGACATTAGGTAGTATAAGCAGGAACGCAGGCGTTCATTAATTCACTAAAAACAAAAAACTTTGCAAGCAATGCAAAAAAAAAATGGAAAATTGCTACTGAAGACTGCGGAGTTGACCTCAGGACTAACTATTTCTCACACGGACAACTGTACGTCGCTTTCTCACGCGTCACCAGTCCTGAGTATCTGTATATTTTGGCTGCTGAGGCCATAATTACAAACGAAGTATACATTTTTTTTGGGTGGGAAATTATCAAATAACTTCTCCCGCTCTGGGCGGAGCGGGAGGGCGTGTCATACTTTTACTGACTAAAACCCACCCGTGTTCCTTCCGTTGCCTGTGTGCCAGGGCCACGATATCCCTTTCGGACAAACTCGCAACCCTGGCAGGCATTGGTCCTAACCCCGTCAGTTTGTGCTGACATCTCTTTGAGGCACGCGTGGAACACAACGCGCCGTCGACCCGGGCCTGGTCCTTATAGGATGGCGAGCTACCCATCGTTCACCGTCCGCGGTGACCGGTGGCCGGAAATCGGCTTGTGACTCCCGATGCTCGGGGCGTCTCCTGCGGCGACTAAGGGCGACTAAGTCAACCTTGTCTCACCCTCACGCGTTCCGCCTCCTCCTTCGCTAGCATAACTGCTTCGCAGAAGGAGGTGACGGCCTCCCACGCACTCTCGCTCCGAACCATGGCTTGAACCAGGGCCGGACGCGAGAGATCGCCGCCGCCGATCGCCTCCGTGAGGACACGGTGGTGCGCCGCCCAAGCTGGGCAGACCTCCACCGTATGCTCCACCGTGTCCTCCGGCCGATCCACACAGTGGTGACACCCGGGCGTTTCCTCCCGCTTTCTCCTGAACAGGAACCTCCCGAAACAACCGTGTCCGGTGAGGACCTGCGTCAGACGGAAGGTGAGGACGCCGTGGCGCCTCTCTAGCCACTCCTCAAAGAGGGGACTTATCGCCACAATTGTGGCGTGCCCAGCGCTGGGTTGCGACAATCGCACTCTCCATGTCGCCATGAGATCCCACCGGAGCTCTGTCCGCTGTGCCATGATTTCTCGCGGCAGCGGAGTTTCACCCCGGCGTTTCGCCTCCTCGCGCCACTCTGATGTGCGCGAGGACTTTTGCCTCCAAATCCTATAGCGGCAGTCCGGCAAGGAGGCTCGCCGCCTCACGGGAGACCGTGCGGTAACCCCGTACCAGCCTGATGGTCATGACCCTTTGGGACGCGTTCAACCGCTGGGCTGGTCGCAGCCTTAAAGAACCCGCCCACACCGGTGCCCCGTAAAGGGCCATGGACCGCACGATCCCCGCGTAGAGCCTCCGGCAGGAGGTGTTTGGACCCCCTAGATTGGGCAGGAGCTGCTTCAAAGCAGCCCCGGCCCGCTCCAGTCTGGGAGCCAAACGTCGAAAATGCTCCACGAAGTTCCACCGGCTGTCGAGGACGAGTCCCAGGTACTTCATCGTCGACTCGACGCCGATGTGAACCCCTCCTGCCGTTATCTGGGAACCCGACAGTGGCGCGTTCCGAGGACCATAAAAACACATGGCCTCGGACTTGTGCAATGCCACCTCGAGTCCCAATTGCCGGATCCTATCGACGATTGTCGCAACCCCACGTGCCGCCAGTTCAGCCGTCGCCTGATGCGAACTCCCTTGTGCCAGTACTAGCGTGTCGTCAGCGTAGCAGACTACGCTGACGCCACTAGGGAGATCGGCGCGCAGCACCCAGTCGTACCCGATGTCCCACAGATGCGGCCCCAGGACCGATCCCTGTGGGACACCACACGACATCTTTCGCCGGTTCCACTCTCCTTGGTGACCGGGGTAGATGACACTGGCTCTCCGCCAAATCCGGCCCCACCCGCACTAGCCGCCCGACAAGGCGGTCTGCAATTACTAAACGTAGTATACTGGGAAGTTTTATAAAGAGTATAAGCGGGATATAAAGTGATTTGTGCTATACAAGCGATTGTAACCAACCAGTCGATGCCCAATAGGCTCGACTGGCTGTTCACAATGGTGTGCTGGTATGGTACGCTTATGTAGTGAATGTTGGGTATAGCAAAAGTAACATGAAAGTAGAATCAGTGCTGTGGAAATGTGTTCCTTGCGAAGCATGTGTGATGTGACTATGAATGATAGGCTAAAAAATTATAAAAGACGTAGTGTAGTGACAAAATTTTAAACGAGTATGCTTAGATGGTTTGGTCATGTTGAAAGAATGAATGAAAGGCAAACTATCAACAGGTTTTTACAAGGCAGATGTGAGTGGAAACGCTGGGAGGGGACGCCCTAGAAGGACCTATAGTGACCTAATTGGTGATGTTCTTCAGAAAGGTAAGGTGCATATTACCTACTCGGAACAGGCGTGCGTAGGTATATGACCAGATATATGGACGTAAAAGAAGTAAATTTAGTAGCGTAGCTTAGTTTAGGCGTTCTATAGTTTCTGCCTACCGCATGGGAAGAAGGCGTGAGTTTATGTATGTATTTATGTTTTGTAAAAATAACATAGCATCACGTCTGTATTCCCCGAAGGGTTAGGCAGAGGTGTACCTATAGTACACCGACATTAAATTTCGCCGGTTATGTTTAGGTCCCATGTAGTAGCCCCATGTGAGCCTATTGCCACTAACGGGGCGCATTCGGACTTCGGACTGTAACTGAGAAGTTCAAGACGGAAACCCCAAATAACACACTTTGCCTGACCCGGGAATCGAAACCAGGGCCTCATGCCCAACAGTAGCGATTGCGACCAATAGTTTTTTTAATAAAAATGAGGATATTTGTATATCGTGGTGTCTTACGACTTCTACGCAAATGAAATCGCGGGCAGAAACTACTATAAAATAATTACAAAACAGTAAAATTTTGATTGTAATCTGATCTAGTATTTTAAAACGTTGATTTCACTTAAATCAACGTTTTAAAATACTACTCTAATACTCTTTTCAACGTAAAAGGATTATTTTTACGAAATATAACTTTAACTCTGCCTTGACGTAAAATTGATTAACATCTTTGATTTACTAGTCTAAAACATTTATTTTAGAATATTGATTTCTACGTTAACCAGACATTATAGTAGGTAATTATTAAAAGTAAGACACCAATTGAATACCGACTCGTATTTCGATAGAGAACAATTCTGTAACTCATTATACAATGCTAGTATTCAACAAGCGATTCTAATAAATCGACAAAATTATAAGTAAAGCCAGCTAGCGCCCCCATTCCACGAGCCATGGGATCCATTCGATTATTTATGTAAAATCTACGTGGCGAACAATAATTTATGATTTTCGAACGCGACATGAATAATAATATAACGAAATACCCCTAATTGTTATGTTATTGGTAATTTGAATGATAAACTGATGAAATGAAGTTTTCAAGGGTTGGGAAATTGTGATTAGCTTTACGTAGATATGTTTAATGACAGCCAGAGATGTGAGAGTGTGATTGTGCGCACGAGTGTTTAGGTATATTTATGTTTTTCTTGTTATGCGATACCATGTTAGACCTAGTCCCAAAAAGTTTGTTGGAACCTAGGAGATAATACTGGCTGAATAAACAGAACCTTGCCGTGACTGTCAATCAACATGACCTATCGCTGTCCACTGCTGGACGTAGGCCTCACCCTGTTGGGCACGCCACTATTGCAGCGATAAGTCCCCTCTTTGAGGAGTGGCCAGAGAGGCGCCACGGCGTCCTCACCTTCCGCCTGACGCAGGTCCTCACCGGACACGGATGTTTCGGGAGGTTCCTGTTCAGGATAAAACGAAAGGAAACGCCCGGGTATCACCACTGTGTCGATCGCCCGGAGGACACGGTGGAGCATACGGTGGAGTTCTGCCCAGCTTGGGCGGAGCACCGCCGTATCCTCACGGAGGCAATCGGCGGCGGCGATCTCTCGTGTCCGGCCCTGGTTCGGGGCGAGAGTGCATGGGAGGCCGTCACCTCCTTCTGCGAAGCAGTAATGCTCGCGAAGGAGGAGGCGGAATGCGTGAGGGAGAGGCAGGGTTCGCGCCCTCACGCCAAAAGTCGCCGCAGGAGACACACTGGGCGTCGGGAGTCGCAAGCCGATTTCCGGCCCTACGGTGGCGCGGGTCTGCGGACGGTGAGCGATGGGTAGCTCGCCGTCCGATAAGGACCAGGCCCGGGTCGACGGCGCGTTGTGTTCCACGCACGGCTCAAAGAGACGTCAGCACGAATTGACGGAGTCCATTAGGGCCAATGCCTGCCAGGGTTGTGAGTTTGTCCGAAAGGGATATCGTGGCCCTGGCACACAGGCAAATGAAGGAACACGGGTGGGTTTTAGTCAGTAAAAGTCTGACACGCCCTCCCGCTCCGCCCAGAGCGGGAGAAGTTATTTGATAATTTCCCACGCAACAAAAAAAAAAAAGGCCTCACCCTGTCCTTCACCTTCCGCATCCAGTCTGTCCCAGCCACCTTTTTAAGTCGTCGGTCAAAGAACCCAGGCGCCTGCGTTGCTCAAAATGAGTCGAGAAAACACAAAATGACATGAAATTGATCATCATTTTGCGTTTCCTCAGTTTTCATCCAGTGTGGTGAAATGCAGCATAAGCTATAAGAAAAAATCGTTATTAAACTGACATATAGACAGCCTGTTTAGTGTACTTTAGCTATTTTCATATTATACGTAATGCCGTACGGTATTTTGTTGTGGGAAAATATGGCTGACGTTCAGACTATCTTTGTCTTGCAGAAAAGGGCTGTCCGATCAATTTATAAAATAAACCAGAGACACTGTCTCAGCTATAAAATGACTATGCCTTCTCAGTATATTTCAGAAAATCTTTAATAAAACATGGCCATAAAAATATAAAATTGTTTAAAAAAACAGTGATATCTATAACAAAAATACTAGGAATAAACACAAATTTGTTTTATCTACAAAAAGGTTCAAGAAAATAGGTTGCTCGTTCAGATGTCAATGTATACGCTTTTATAATAAACTTCCAAGCCACGTTCAAGATAAACCTTAATAAATTCAAATCATTCATTAAACTTAAGTGGCACCAGAAACTCTTTTATACTGTTAAAGATTACATTGAGGAAAAAAAGGCTTGGGATTGAGCTGCTCCAATTTTTACATACTGAATGTTTTATTTTTTTCCAATCTTTTTGAAGTAAAAACTTCTTTAGGCGCGTGGAGCAGTTTTTGCGTGAACAAAAATCATGGAACTCGCGTCATTGTCACCGAACGCTAGTTTTCACTTCTATTGGCAGTCCCCAAAGACTGCCTTCTTTTTATATACACTTTGACATAGATACACTAATGGGGTTTTCTCGTCGTTGGCGGTTACCCCGGTAGTTATTGTAGGTAAGTAGTTGAGTTACACCAAACCACTGTTAAGTTCAATAGTTTATTTATGGAAACGGTTTAAGGTTATGTTTGTTTAGTTATCTGAGCCACACTTCAGGGGAGGCTCCCTATTTTTGTGTTAATTTGCATGAATATTCTGAAACAATCACACATAAAGGAAAATTAAACTTTAGTATATGATTTATTGGATCTTTTTCTTTCCATGTAGAAGATAGTTACGTAATTGTAATATTTTCTCTCAATACATTTTTTATTCGAAAGTGATGTCTTTTTTAAGGAGAATTAAAAAAAACAACAAGATTGTTTGGCTTTTATGTCTAAAATAAGTATTCACAGCAAGAAAGTATAGTTTATTATCCAGCCACAATATATTTTTCCTCTAGATAAATTATTACTTTAGTTATAAATGAAATAAGAATTGAGATATCCAAACGTACATAATGATATACGTGCTGTGTGAACGCTCGCGCCGCGTGCCACGCGCTCACGGTCACATCACTTCCATTTGAAATCCTGCTCCGGGTGAAGACGCACGTTCATAAGTCATAAGTCATTTATTTCATAACAATATGGAAACATTGTGTTGAAAATAATATAAAAATAACAAATTGCAATGAAATTAAATTAAAAATAACAATTAATACGGATCAAAATTCATTAAAATACATCAAAAACGTTGAAAATATAAAACAGTACATGGCAATTAAATTACATTAAAATTACAATAATAACAAAATATAAAAAATTACAGTGAAATCAGATCACCTGATTCCATATCACTTGTGACCTTACATACGTGGTCTTCACCATTTTAAAAGCCTAAAGCAGACACCAGTATTTATTGGCTCATATTAGTCAACCTTATTAAATTCTGTGTTTTCGTAACCCCATATTGGGTAAGTGTTGAACAGCTAATTAAGTTTTATATTTTTCTATGTACCTACCTATATAGGTTAACTTAGGGCATGTACTTACTTGCTACCTTTGTTTAGTTTATTATGCCTTCTGCATTCATATTTACCATGCAACCTATTTGCCTACAGCTCTGTGCATTTTGAGATCTTGTATCGTATTATATATTCACTCAAAATGTGCAAGTCATGCCGTGCTTCTCACTACCATTTCGTTAACTCCGAACTGATTGTGACATCCACACACCACCTTCATTAGCGCACTAGTACATCTCGCTTTGCTTATGCTTGGTGTCACAATCAGCGGAGGTGACCAATATAGGTCATCTTGTGACACGCTGGACGTTATGTTCCAGGGTCCAAAGTACCGGCTTACCGATCCTTTATTATCGGTGGCATCCGGCCATCTACTGCCGGCAGTTCAGGCAATCCTCCAGCTCCGCGCCGGGTACATATTTTACCCGCGCGGCACGTCGAGCTGGGCTTCGGGTCTGGCGTGAACATCCGCCGACCGTCACCATCCCTGGCGTCAGCAGCGTGGCGCACCCGCCGAGGTCTTCGTCACACTAGGCTGAGCCAGGAGAGTACTGTGCTACTCCCAAGGGAAGTTAGGGAAATCCTTGTGACCATAGACTTACCTACCCCCTTCACTTTTATGTTATATTGTAGTAAATTATGTTGACAATTTACGTGGTTTTACTTATCTGGTGCACCACTTAAACCCTTTCCGTCACAAGATCGACCCGCACATTAGCGCGTGACGGAGATAAAGTTACGACTGAATTGAGTTAAATTTACACATTTACGTGTAAACGTACTTTTGCTGTATGAGCGTTATTGGCTCGTACATACACAATGACATGAATATTTACTTTGTGTCTTTGTATATTATTATTATTTTAATTGTTGTGAATGTGAGGACTATCTGTCATATAATATTTTTTTTTTCTCAGTTTATTTTAATGATAATTTGAGACACTGACTGGAGACATCCACTCAAATCTGTATGGTTCTTTCCTCAAAAGACCATCTCAGACATTAACCTAGATGGGCCTGACCAAGATTATCTCTGGACCTTAAAAGAGGCTGTGTTTGTTTTTACCTCTGAGTTTGTTTCGGTATTTCTGCTCAGAGTATAGTCGGTTAGGAAACACTGATCTCATTTAGTTTTCAAAAAATAATTTAATTTTGACTTGTAAAAATGTTTTTTGAATCAATTTCTTTTTATCGTAAAGCCCTTTGCAAAAAAAAAATACGGGCCAGTCTTTGGGGACTGCCGATAGAAGCGAATACTAAGTAACTTGTGAATTGTATCGTCGAGCTAGCGTTCGGTGACGATGACGCGAGTTCCATGAGTTTTGTTCACCCAAAACGTGCTCAACGCGCCTAAATATATATATTTTTTAAATCTACAGAAACTACCCCGTAAAATTTTACCACAAAAATCAGATCATGCTTGATGAAACTTCAACAAAGCCTCAAGCCAATTTTAGTCATGTCAGAAGGAATATGTGGATGGATGCGGTAAGCGATTTTCGATTATATCATGTGGGTGCCCGTATCACACACGTCTCGCCGAGGAAGATAGATTGCGCAGTCTGCGCTTATCTACATCCACTTTGACGTCATCCAGGCCTTTTAAAATGTACCCGCATTTAACAGTTTTTCCCGTTTTTAAGTTGGTGGAACTGACGGGTTGGGTCAGTTTGATTTGCTTGAGGATATTTCGTGTGTGTTTGTTTGTAAGGAAATGTTGTGTGATTAAGCTAGTAACTATTAAACGGTTCACCTCCGGACTCGCTATAGCGACTGAGTTATGGTAATAATCTCAATGCAGGTGTCACACCGATACAACTAGATCCGAGACACCGATTCAACCATGTATCGGTGTGGATGCCCAAGCGTTTGGGGAAGGTATGTGGCCCGCCACATTATTTATTCTGAACCTTAAATTATGTATGTTGCAAAAAACATTGTATTGTGTAAGAAGGTACTTGTTTAATTGAATCTTTCCCTAACAGCATATAACTTATAAATTTACTTTAGCATGGTGGTGAGTAGCACAACACCAATAGAAACCATCAACATCCAGTTGTCTAAACATTTCTGTACAATACGACGGACTCGGGTTAGAGTTGGTTAATATTTTGTATATTGTGACTTTTGGAACAGAAGCCACTAAAATCGACAATTTTCAATAAATTACCAAAAGGTTTATAAAAGTTAATTCTATATAAATGAAAGGGTTTCAAGACAAATTCTTTATGTACAATCTACTAACACTGAATGTTATGTGTTTGCGGATAAATTGAGTACAATTATGCGTATATTTCTGGTGTTCTGTGAGAGAAAGTGTGCAAGGGAGTCCACTGTTCCATGTTAGTTTTAAATTAAATTAAAGTATTTGGTGTTGTACCATTTTAATTAATTATAAATAAATAAATAATTATTTTTAGTTTGAGGCACTAACAAAATATTTACCAGTAAAGGCACTGAAATGTGAAAACCCCGCCTGTTGATTACCCTTTTAGCCGCGATAAACATTTTTATTTAATTTACCAATTGTTACTATTTAGATACTTTGTAATGACGGCATGGTTGGCGCAGTGGTTAAGCGATTGACTGCTGCGCTGCGTGTCGCGGGTTCGATTCCCGCACGGAACAAATATTTGTATGACCTACAAGTAGTTTTTCCGGGTCTGGCTGTTTGTGTATGTGAGTTTTAAATGTTTGTAAACGCACCCACGATACAGGAGAAATTCCTAGTGTGGGACAACGTTTTAAAAAAAACAAAAAAAGAATCAAAACTTTTTTTTTTACAAAAAAAAAAGAATGACTAAATTTTCACTCCAGATCGGGTGATAAGTCACCTTGTACCTACTACTTCTTGTACAAGGTGACTTTTTACCCGATCTGATCTTCATAAATTGACCGTTAAAAACAAATATCTACACCTGAGACCACAATAGAGCCAGTGACCTAATACATTGCACGCTCTTACAAAGATAATGAGAATCATCTTGTTTGCTCATAATATTTTTCTTTCGCATTTTTAAATATACCAGACATCAAATAAGAAAAGAAAAAAAGAAAGAAAAATTATTTATTCTGCACAAACAAAACGCCCAGTACAACTAAAAGTCAAAAAACACACATACAAAGTAGCCAAAAGCCTCGCATCCAATACCCTAAACATTTTGACAATCTTGTTCATTGGTTGATGTCAGGGACCAAAGACAATTTACAAACTGTTTACTAGTATAAAAACTCATTATATATATATTCGTCTATGGTCTATGTGATGACAACAAAGTCGACAAACAAACAATGCAAAACAAAAACAAAATGCCGATTGCCGAGTGGAAAAATAACTACTTTTGAAACAAACAAACTATACTAATTATGAACAATTACAATAACCGTGCGTCACATCTGTGCAAGAACAGGTCTCTGCTCAGCAAAATGCTGTGACTTCGGACAAACCTATCGTCACAGCGCTGATTTTCAGCAGAAACCATGGAATAACGTAATGACGCCCCCCTGTGTGACATAATAAATCGGGTAAGTAAAATAAATTCCACAGAATAATATGTGTGATTCTGATTATAGTCAATATGTAGTATGTACTTATCGATAAAATTAAAAAGTACTTATATATATTTACGTGTATTAATGCGTAATTGTTAAAATAAAAATGAATAATACATAAACAAACACTGTAATACAAATAAATGGAACTAAAAAAATTACTTAATAATAATATAAATTCGATACACTAACAATACTCTACAAAGATACAATTAAGTTTTCATTTAGACACCATAATTTCAGATGTACCATGGGACTTACGATGGCGGCCATTTGCAAACGGCATTCATCATCAATCCATGGCGTGAAATACAAGAGCACTTAGTTGAATGAAATCTATTGTGAACTCTCTCAACCACAATTAAAGGCCAGCGCACATCGAGAGCAATGGTGGCCCAGTGGTAACGATCGCGACTTACCTACGAGTTGTAGGTCGTTGGTTCAAACCTTGACAGGCGCCATACTTTGTGAAAATTATTTCATCACCACTGCTTTCAAAACGGTGAAGGAAAACATCGTGAGGAAACCGGCATATCCTAGAACCAAAAATTCGGACACATGTGACATCTACCAATCCGCACTGGGCCCGCGTTGTGGATTACGGCCCACTTCCTCTCATAGAAAGGAGGCCTATTTCCCAGCAGTGGGAACATTATAGGCTGATTATGCACATGGGCGGGCGGTGCGCCTATAATTATTCAATTTAATAACGTAAATTCGTTCGTATCTAATGGTAACAAAATATAAATTCCAAAGCTCAGAGACCGACTACGGAGCATCAAAACGGATTTCTCTCTTTAGTATTGGAAAAGCACGCTGGAGGAGACTGCGGCGGGATGTGAAGGCATGCGGCGGTATGCGCCAGCGCTAGAGTAAGCTTGCGGGGGAGAGGCAGTGCAAGCGGGGGTGCTCTCCTCATTTCCCCCGTGGCATACCGTGGGATGCCGCGGGATGCTACTCTGCAAATCCTCCTCGATTCCATCCTCCAACGTCCACCGGTGTGCGTTGTCCTTAATTTTACCAGACACTCTTTGGGCAAAAAAATCTAAACAAACAAATTGACTTCAATTTATTTTTAGTTAAACATTAAGTAAACTTTAAAACTCAAATAAAATTTGGAATTTCAACTTCAGTCTAACTTTGGAATGATGAATATTTGATTTTTTTTAATAAATCGCTCCGCTCTTAACTCAGTTATGGACGACAGAGCGGAGTAATCGAATTATTCAGATTGGCCCGTTACAGTCGTCAAATTAAAACATTCATTTAATTTGTCTATCCTAAGAACAACTCTGACTGTGGAATTTCTAAACAATTCGTTTTACGGGAACAGTGGAAATATTCTACGAATTGTATCTAGAGTTATTAGGATTTGTACTGCAACATTGGTTTCAGTCATGATTCAATAGAATGGTAAAAATACAAAACCTTATTTTGTAGTGAAATCTTCTATAGGCGTTTTGAGCGATTTTTGGTAGGGGAAAAACTTATGGCTTCGCCTCACCGACATGCTAATGGGACGTGTTGCGCCAGACTGGCGGCGCGCAGCGGCGGCCTGTGTACATGTTTAAGTGTGTATATATATTCTTTTTTTTTTTAAACGTTGGCCCACACTAGGAATTTCTCCTGTATCGTGGGTGCGTATACAAACATTTACACTATATAATTACTAGCTGCGCCGCGCGGTGTTAAACGCGGTTTATTCGGGATAAAAAGTTGCGTATATGTTAATCCAGGGTGTCAGCTACCTCCATACAAAATTTTATCAAAATATCAAAATTGGTGCAGCCGTTCGAGCGTGGAGAAGTAACACACACACTCACAAACTTTCGCCGTTATAATATTAGTGTGATTAGTGTGAAGTGTGAATGAGTGTGTGTGTGTGTGAGTGTTCAAACTTTTAAGTTTTCATTTCTGTCGGCATTTCCCATGACTGCCTTTTTTATGTCAGTGGTTTTAATACGAGTATGCGTAGTCCAACTAACTAAAAATACAAAAAACCAAACTGCGTAAAAATTGAACTTAAAAAACTGGCCAAGTGCGAGTCGGACTCGCGCACGAAGGATTCCGTACCATTATCTATAAAACCGGCCAAGTGCGAGTCTGACTCGCGCACGAAGGGTTCCGTACCATTATCTATAAAAATGGCAAAAAAATCACGTTTGTTGTATGGGAGCCCCCTTAAATATTTGTTTTATTTTAATTTAATTATTTATTTTTAAAGTGAATATATAACTAAATATTCTGTAAATATTTGAAGCGTATATCTGTTGCCGTTATCAATATAGAGCAAAAACGAGCAAAAAAATCACGTTTGTCGTATGGGAACCCCCTTAAATATTTATTTTATTCTATTTTTTAGTATTTGTTGTTATAGTGGCAACAGAAATACATCATCTGTAAAAATTTCAACTGTCTAACTATCACGGTTCATGAGATACAGCCTGGTGGCAGACGGACAGACAGACAGACAGACAGAGCGCGGAGCCTTAGTAATAGGGTTCTCGTTTTACCGGAACTTTTTTTTGGGTACGGAACCCTAAAAAAGACAGAAACAAGATTTATATAAATAATGTGGCAATAGGTCGTTATTGTTAAGAAGATGCCTCCAACTGCATGAGATTGTTTATAGGTAGGTAGTATTAATTTATATAAATCTTGTTTCCATCTTTTTTAAGTTCACTTTTTACGCAGCCGGGTTTTAAGATTTATGAATTAATTTTTTTTATTTTACACTTTTTTGTTAGGACTATACGGCGGTAAATTAGGTTATTTACTCACTTATAATCGGGTGATAACGGCCTCTTAATAAATCACTCCAAAAGTTTGGGATAGATTTTTACCATTTCTCATTTAAATTAAGTACATTTAAACATATAATTTGTATATATTTTTGTTATCACCTTTTAAAACCCTTCATTTTGATAATCCACTCGATACGCTTAGCAGATATATTTTTTTTAAAAACACACCTTTTGGCGCCAACAATCCGCCAATAAAGATGAATCAACGACATATCATTCATCAAAATCGGTTCAGCCGTTTAGTAGTTACGAGAGAACATAGGGACGGACATACATACATTCATACATACAGGTCGGGTAAAAATACAAAGAACCTTTTAAGGCGATTCGCACACTGCACCGCATTACGCAGCGTAGCGCCGGAGTGCGTGTTCTTACGTATCTCTACGTTTTTACGTATCTTTAAAGTATCTCTCTTTGCATGAAAACACGCGTAGTGCAACACACAAAAAACGCATTCACGCGCAGTGTTGCAGGTCACACGCCTACATGCAGAGAAACACGTGCCCTCGCGCGTGTATGCGGGCAAGACGCAAAGTATGGCACACCGAGTTCTGCAGTATGATGTGTGATTTTGACAGAGCTAGACGCGAAATAATGTTTTGAAATATATCTCACTGTGAAATGATGCCTTTAGGCCACCGTTGGGCACCTTAGGTCCGCACGTTTGTGCGAAGAAATCTGCATGATGGTGAAAATGCACTCGCACAACCACGCGCGTGACTGCGTATTCACGCACCCCGCAGCTTAATGCGGGCCAGTGTGTGAATCGCCTTAAGTAATTCGTAGATGTTTAGCATGATGCCAGAAATAAATTTGGTGACAATAAACCAAGGTGTGTCTTTATTTTTACAATTACAACTGGCATTTTTGACAGTTGTGTGCAATGGCTATAACTCGGCAAATTGACATAGGGTGTGAATTTGCGTAACAATTAATTTCCCTGATTGTTGTACAGATATGAAATCCTTAACAATGTAACAAAACAAAGTACTTGCTTATCCAATCGCAGATGCACGAGTATAGTCTAATATTTTATGTAGTATGTTATTAAAGCTTTGTAGTGTCATATTGAAATCCTTCACAATATAGGTATATTGTGCCGTATTGCTTTGACTTCAAACGGCTTCGTGCGACACACTATGCGCTTTCTACCCTCTAAGGGGAAAAGCGATACCTGTAATGTGTGAAATAAGTGCCATAGGATATCTGTATGTAATATAATTCTCATAGACAGCTTCTCTTTGAATTTATATTATCATGAGATCTTGTTTCATAACTTTATTTTAAACAAAATCCGTGTACCCTTAAACATATCGTTATTGTTTAAACAATCATAACTTTCGTGACACACGTTCAAAATTATTTATGTCTTCGTCTAGTGACGAACGACTCAGATCTCTGTTCTAGCTGGAAACAATTTGGGAAAATCCGAATATATTATTAAAATGTTTATTTTATTTTATTACGTTAGCATTTGCCCGTGGCTTCACTAGAGTGCAGGTTGGATATTATCCCGCAGGTTCGTACTAGCGGGATAAAAAGTATCCTGTCCTAAACCAGGTCATGGTATACTTCATAAGCACTTAAGCAGCCTATAATGTTCACACTGCTAGGACACAGGCCTCCTCTCTACGAGAGGGAGTGGGCTGTAATCTCCCACGCGGGCCCAATACTGGTTGGTATTTGTCACATGTCTTCGAATATTTGGTTCTAGAACATGCCGGTTTCCTGACGATGTTTTCCATCACCGTTTTGAGAGCAGTAATGATGATATTATTTACACAAAGTAAAGCGCGCCCGACAACTCGTAAGTCGGGGTCAGTACCACTTGGCCACCACTGGTCTATGGTCTATTCATGTTCTACTTATGTGCCTAATATTATATAAGTAATTAAAAGGCGTGAAAATATAACAGACAAGCAGCCGGTTACTTTCAAATTTGTTATTATGAATTTTGTTAAAGTATTGTATGTATTGCATAAATTATTCAGAAATCGGAGGTACCTAAATCTAAAAGACTGCTTACATTTTTCCTATACGGAAGAAACTACACACATAATACACATGAATATAAATATAGATACATGCACGTCTAAAAAGCTTTAGTTACTGCGACACTGACGTAGATTGATGGCTCAGCAGAATTGACTGCTCCAGGGAAATTAACACTATGTAGTCGAGACAAAAACACTTAGATGACCCGGCTATGTGGGGCGGAGTTATAATATATGGCAGGCATTTGTTTTGGTGACGTCATGCTCCTATTTTGTTGTTTTTGGGCGGCTTTACTGTATACTGGATAATTGAGTTTGATGACGTAATAGTGCCCGTGGTAATGACGTTGCCAGTGTGTTAAATATAGTTGCTAGCGGGCATGTAATTATGTGTGTGTACCTGGCTGTATTTGTGTAAGTAAGGCTGTTGCGACTCAAAAGACCGATTAATATTGTTTTTGGTTTACTGCTCAATGACCTTTATTTGATCTTTATTTTTAAGCATTGCAGGCTATTGTTTCTTCTCTTTATTCTATCTGACAATGGAATATTGAGGGCCATATACGAGGTAAACTATTTCTTCGTATATGGCAATTAATATTCCTGCTAAAATAATACTTTGTGTAATGTAATATTGTTGTTATTGATTGATTGATTGTTTTGTTTATTTTAATAATAATGTGTTATTTGTAATTTGTAATCTGGTGTTTTTTATATGGGTGTGCCTGAATTAAATATTAGTCTCGATCGGGCTGGTCCACAAATTCAAGGTCACTCAGCGTGCTATGGAGCGGGCTATGCTCGGAGTTTCTTTGAGGGATAATATCAGAAATGAAGTTATCCAGAAGAGAATCGGAGTTACCGACATAGCCTGCAGAGTAAGCAAGCTGAAGTGGCAGTGGGCTGGCCATGTTTGTCGAAGGACCGTTGGCCGGTGGAGCAGACAAGTCCTGGAGTGGAGACCGTGTATCGGCAAGCGTAGTGTGACCGACAACCTTAAAAAGGTGGCTGGGACTGACTGGATGCGGAAGGCGGAGCACAGGGTATTGTGGTGCAGCCTGGGAGAGGCCTATGTCCAGCAGTAGACTGCTATAGGCTGAGTTCATTGACGTCTCGATACCGTGGGAATATCGAATAAAAAAAATTCTATGTCCTAATCCAATTCTACCCATGTGCCAAGTTCCATACAAATTCGTTCGGACGTTTTAGCGTGAAATCGTAGTAAACAAACTCACTTTTGCATTTATAATAATAATTATAAATTATATATAATATATTAAAGTTAGGATTTATTGTAAAGTAAACCGCCCATCAGTGGTAACAAAACTAGCAGGTATAAGCTAGTCTCTTATTCAATTTGAATCTTAATACCTGTTATGCTAGGCCAACTCAAGTTCAAAGTACCATTGCCGTGCGGTCGACTGTACATACCATATTCAGGGTTAAATTAAATTAGCTAGCTAAACTCGGCAGACGCGATAGGTATCTATATAAATATGATAAAACAAAAATATTTTTTTTGTGGGGTCATCCCGGTCGCAGTTATTGTAGTCACTTTAAATATCAGTTTAAAAAATCTGTTTTTTTTTTTTTTTGTTTTAACTTCACAGACGTCATCGGTATCGTTATCTTAACAAGATAAACATAAGAACAACAGGTTTTTTCAACTCATATTTTAAGTAACAATACTACCTGCCAGGGTTGCGAGTTTGTCCGAAAGGGATATCGTGGCCCTAGCACACAGGCAACTGAAGGCACACGGGTGGGTTTTAGTCAGTAAACTGACACGCCCTCCCACTAGCCCATAGCGGGGAAGTTATTTGATAATTTCCAACCCAAAAAAAAGGTCGTTGACGTGCAAAAAAAACAAATCTTTTTATTTTTCGGTGTTAGATACCGAAAGATAGCTCTGTTTATCACAATCACCAAATATGCTATTTTCCTAATATCTAGGTATTAAGCTTTCTGTAAAATTACCGTAAAAAAAAAAACAATATGATTTAACGTAAATTATACTCTGAACTTGACCGAAAAATACATTTTTCATAATGCATTAATAAAATTAAACCCGATACAAAAGTGATGGCAGTCATATTTTTATATTAAACTCTAAGCTGATGAAAAGAGCTGTCAATCTGATACCTCAGCCTAGACTGAATAATGAGAATTCAAGATTACCAAAATATCGTATTTCTTCAATATACTATGACCTTTATTTATTATTGATGTTCATCTATAAAACTCTATTGAACTTGGCCGATACCTAATGCCGATACATTATTTTAACTTTAGATGACCTTTTATCATTGCATAAAGTCCGTGAGTCATTAAGTCTATATCGGGGATTTGATACTCGATGTCAGTTTTGACAGCATGTCAACAGCAATTTATTTAATCAATAATTTACGCACAAGTAAAAAAAAACGAGCGAGCCGTTCAGTAATCGCATAATGATGTGTAACATCTGATATCTCACCTTATTAATAAGCAACAGAGCAGCATACTTACTAATTCCATGCTATTAAAAAGTACTTACTTATTCCATGCTCAAGCTGTCACTTCCTGGTACACACTTCCGTCCCTTTTCACGAAATTACTCCCACAGAAGCGAGAGGACAGATGTATGTATATTTGCTTATGTTTTCTTAAAAGGTTTGCAACACTACTGAAGCAATTATGGCATATATGTATTTATGCGGGGGATTAATATAGAATGCGTGTTCACCCAATTTTATTTATGTATGTATTTATTGTATATTTAAATGGTACACCACTGACTGCCTGAAGTATTGTCTCTCCTCCCTTTAATCCGTCTAAAGTTTGTCTGTAAAATATCGCTCTTAACGATAAGACCGCCCATTGTGTCAGCCTATGTAAAATTTCAACATTTATATCTGTATTTTTTGTGGTGTACATAATAAAGAGATTTCTATTCTATTCAAACGAGCAACAAGAAGAGAACAATTGCACTTACCAGAAAAAGCAGCCACACTGTCCTCGAGGTCTACTTGTGCTGGCGATGAATTAGGCCAAGCACATTCAGAAGCATTATCCAAAGCGATCATAGTTCATTTTTAGTTTAACGGTTCATAAAGGATATGGCAGCGTGTGACACACGCGACAGCAGCGGACGGAGCGAGCGGAGCGGGCAATCACGAGACGTGCTTGCGTCTCGGATCATATATCTGAAAGTATAAGGATGGTGACCTCATGTCAGCGGCGAGCGGGCCGGATGCAGAAGACATGTGTCTTCTTCAAGGACTCTCAGGAACTGCGGAGCGTACGGCGAAGATTTCATTCGCTGTTCGATCGCGAACTACTCAAATCAGTTCATTAGAATTAACTTAAACCGGAAGCGCAGATGATCCCAAAACTAACTATATGATTGGGTGAAGATTGGCACGAACAAACACACTCTTTGATAATATACCTGAAGAAAAATCCTTTAGGCTAATCACATTCAAATTTTCAGCCGAGACCTTCAGCTTCATTTACGACCATAAACTTCCTATTAATTATATAATGTAATAAATGTATTCATTTTTAATTTTGATTCTAACTTTTATAAGAGTTTTGTTTTGAATTTTTTTCTGAACTTAATTTTGATTTTAATTTTGTTTTTTAATTTTTAATTTCTGATCTTAATTTTGATTTTAATTTTGTTTTTTAATTTTTAATTTTGATTTTAATTTTAATTCTATGAGTTTGTGATTTTATTTTATTTTGTATTATGACAAGAAAAATTTACCTATGGATATACTTTTCTGAAATTAATGATTTGATTTGATTAGATTTTATTATAGCACCAAGACGAAAGGCACACAGATTGAGCAAAGTTAGTAAGTACTTACAACACCAAACAAAAAGGAGGCATTCCACTGAGAGCACTGATTTCAACAGCACTTGACCGAACCGCACCTGAGCACTTCCACTAACAGCACTGAAACAAAATTTTTATGAGTGCGGTTTGGTGGAACAGTTTTCTAATATTACTTTAAGTCTCCGAACGGCACCTGCATACAGTTTGTAGTGATGGGACGTATATTATATTATGTGTTCAGGACATTACCAACTATTACATAACGAGTAGTAAGTGCAATCGAACCACGTTCAGTAAAGGGCTCCGATATCGTACGTAATTAATGCGGGTTAAATTTTTACGTATGCAATTTGTTTAACGTTGGATTAAAATCACTAAACTATTTCAACATAGCATAATAGCAGAGACGCTGAAAAAGTTAGACCAGATGCTGCACAGCTTAAATGGAGCCTCTCGACGGGTTGGCCTCGGTATCAATTTGGACAAGACGAAAGTCATGTACTATTCACACGTCTTGCTGAGACCAATCTATATAAAAAGGTCGCTTTTTGAAGTTGTGAAGGAGTATGTCTCCAGTCAGCCAGGAGGAAGTCATCCAGCTCGGTAGACACAACTTTGAGAATGAAGCGGACAGAAGTTTTCCAAACACTGCCCAACCCAACTGGAGTTGGGTTGGGCAGTGTTTGGAAAACTTCGTCAAGTCGCTTCGTCACCTATTCCGCAATGTTTAAAGACCAAGGTCTTGAACTAGTGCGTCCTGCCCGATATGAGATATGGTGACATAACGTGGACACATACAGTCGGGCTGGTCCACAAATTCAAGGTTGCTCAGCGTACTATGGAGCGGGCTATGCTCGGAGTTTCTTTTTTAGGATAAGATCAGAAATTAAACTATCCGGAAGAGAACCGGATTTACCGATATATCTTGCAGAGTAAGCAAGCTGAAGTGGTAGTGGGCGACCCATGTTTGTTGAAGGACCGATGGCCCATAGACAGACGAGTCTTGGAGTGGAGACCACGTATCGGCGAGATGGACCGAAGAACTTAAAAGGGTAGCTGAGACAGACTGGATGCGGAAGGCCGAGGACAGGGTGTTGTGGCGCAGTCTGGGAGATGCCTATTTCCTGCACTGGTCAGCCCAAGGCTCTCGTTAGGCGGTTGGATCAAGGGCGTGATTCAAAAGGCAGTATTCCTTGATACGGCTCGCATTGTGAGGAAGTTCCTATCTCCTGCGGCCCTAACAACTGGTAGCTCGAACCCTGCTCCCAACACCGGTGGAACTCATTTTTTTTATATTTTTAAATGTTTTGATTTTTATTTTTGATTGTATGAAATATTTAAAAATGTATTCTGGTAAGAAAACAAAAAACAAACGACGTAATTATTATTATAAATTACACAGCCTACCTACATGATAACACGCAAATACTAAACTTCCCTCGATGTGACAGCCCCGACTCACGGCATACTGAAACATACATAGATTTCATGTAGCGGTATATAAGTGTGAGTGTGTTCATTCGACTATTTTGTTCCTAGTTGAAATACTGTATGATTTGAACCTCAGAACAAAATCGCTGAGAAAATTGACAAGGTCTCTCATTTTTTGTTTACTGACAGCGACTCAAATAAAACATTACTCTTTGCTCCAGGTGAACAAGGTGGAATTATCTGGAAAACTTAACTTCTGCTGATTTTTATCGATATGTTTTGTTTGCTTATGTCTTGAACAAAAAAAAAAAACACCATCACTAAAAAAATATTTTACATAGGTGCCGTTCGGGGACTGAAAATAATATTAATAAACTGTTCCACCGAACCGCACTCATCAAAATTTTGTTTCAGTGCCGTTAGTGGAAGTGCTCAGGTGCGGTTCGGTCAAGTGCTGTTGAAATCAGTGCTCTTAGTGGAATGCCTCACAAAAAGACGTATTTGTATAGCAAAATCATCATCTCCTGCCTTTTTCCCAAATATGTTGGGGTCGGCTTCCAGACTAACCGGAAGCAGCTAAATACCAGTACTTTACATGGAGCGACTGCTTGTCTGACCTCCACAACCCAGTTACTGGGTAACACAATACCCCTTGGTAAGACTTTCGGGCTTCTGACGACTCGTAACGATTGTCAAAGATCCACGAATGACAGCCGGGACCAATGACTTAACGTGCTTTCCGAGGCACAGAGGGGTCTTGGTATGTAAAGATGGTCACTCATCCATGGACCAACCGTGGCAAGTGCAGCTTAACCTGATCGATCGACCAATGCGGCTGTTATTACTTTGCCATAAGCCCCTCCATTTGTACAGCAACATAAACACACATAATTCCCTCATCCCGGAAGCGATTTCGATTTATTTGAACCATCAAATGTAAATAAAACAACATGAGAACTGCTCACAGTCGCCGTAAACGGGCATATCAAACTTTTGCAACTATCGTGACGAACATACTTTAGCATTGACATGGCATTACTTGGTATAAAGGGTGGAAGTTTTTACGATCCTTATTTGTACGGGATGTAATTTTGGCCCGATGTGTAAGGGTTTTGTTAGCTCGTTTCGTTTTTAGGGCAGTGAGGTGGAGTAATAGGTTTAAAACGGGGAACAGATTAAAAAAAGTGTAATGACGCAGGATAGCCTTTACCAGAAGTGAAGTGAATTAGGGGTTCAGCAGCTTCGATATCATCAGGATTGTACTGGAATATAGCAGTTCGTCGTGGACGTGTTACGACAGCGGCTCCCTTCACGTCCCTCTTCTTCCGTCATCACAAGACAGCTGCCACGTAACCACCGATGCGACGCTCTGCTAGAGTGACTGTCACCAGCCAGTGTTACTTTTATCCGACCTTGTCGGTGATTCCAGTAACTTCATAACAAAAATAGACGGCGCCACTTGCAGCGCCGTCAAGTATTTTCCTGTAAAAATGGAAATAGTATCTAAGTCTTCTAGATATAAAAATAAAGGAAGTCATAAAAACTATGTTTGGGAAGAGGAAATTTAATTTATAAAAAAAAATATTTAAACTAAATCTAATAAAGAAACAACGTGAAATATCTTCTGCAGATTAAGTGATTTCTGTTAATTGTTCTTCAAAAACAAAGTTGATCCAAAATATGCCCAAAATTATAACTAAAGTAGACGAGCGATCATACATTTTATACAAAACACTGATACAAAGTATCGAAACTGCGCCTTAACACGCATAATCTAAAAAAGCGGCCAATTGCGAGCCAGACTCACACACGAAGGGTTCTGTACCATTGTACGATATTTAGCACTACATATTTATTTTTAATAACTACTTTAGAAAAAAGATAACATTTCTTGTACGGGCGACCCCCTTTAATTTTTAACGTCATTTTATTTCTACTATATTGTTGTAAGCAGCCATAGTAGTACACACTCTGTGAAAATTTAAAGTGTGCCTATTACGATTCAAAATATACATCTCTGTGACAGACGGACGGACCGATGGACAGCGGACAGTGGAGCCTTAGTACACGTAATAGGTTTTAGTGTAGGGTAACTCAGCACAGTTGTAGCTACTCACTTGGATAAAAACAGTCACTCACTCATTTTATTTGGATGTGCTAGAACACACTCCAGGGCACAGATTAGCAAAACAGACCATTCTCATTTATCTTTCACTCATCATCACTCGTGCGAGCTGTGTGACGCGCTTAACCGACTAGTCACCTTGTGTGCCTATTCGACTGAGTATGTGTGCCGTGTCACGTTGTCGGCAAAACACAACACACTCGCGACTCGTGAGTGTTGTGTGCCACGCGACACGACACAACACGCGACTCGCGCGGCGAGTCACGCGACTCATTGGCACACTCGCACAATCACAGCACGTACGTGCTCACAGGCCACCGCAACCTCGCCACATTCGTGGTAGCACAGTGTGCTAGCACATTTTGTAAAAAGAGTGCCTCGCATGTTGCTCATTTTGAAAGAGTGTGCTACCCAACTCTAATAGGTTTGTTGGCAACCTTTGGGTACGGAACCCTAACACACGTAAACATAATCAACTCACTCCGTCACTTTGCTCAAAATATTACTCTATTACACGATCCCAAATCCCGTGCCACAGAGTATAAATTACGCGCCAAAGAAAAAAACACGCGTAACATGCGTTTATAAGGGAAGCCTAATTCGCAACAAGTTAACCAAGATTTATTAGCCGTAACGATCCTTGTAAAATGCTGGCATAAATCACTAATACGCTTCACGGAACCGGTTTTGTTACCAGAAACCGGTAAGGAGATTCGTTGAAGAAAAGAATACGGTTTTAATGTTGCGTAAGAAATATTTTATTGTAAAATTTTCTTGTATCTTAATCTCCGCGTTTGCATTTCGCAACATAATGAAAAGACTTGTAATAAAACACTACTTTGATGACAACCTCGTGATAGTTGATGTGAAAAGTTGTCTGATAAATACCGACTTATATTACCTATTGTATTTTAGAAAGGTATTTTAGATTGTGCATGGCCTTTGCCGTTTTATGTGAAATACAAAAAAAAGACATAAAATAAATTAGATCCATAACTGTAAGCGCAGCACACAGGTGCTGTCAACCTCAAAACTTAAAAAAAACATAAAATAGTTTTTTGCTCCCTAGGAAAACAATCTACTATTTTTTTCTATTAATGTACAGCTCGACTAAAGAGTTCTCTCTTCATTGGTATTAGTTGCCGTTGACGAATATAATAATTTAATTTCGTGACTTAATAGAGATATTATAACAATAATAATAGATAAAATAACAATAAAAACAATTGTTTTCTATATAGGTAGGTATATGGCCAAGTACAAAATTAATGAGTAATGTGCACACGAGACTCGCCCAACCGCTGTTTCTACATTATCTGTGGCCGTAATGGCGGCATGTCATCGCAACAGCTGATCGGTTGCTGTGGTGCGTACCCCTGCCTTAGAATGTTGGATTTGGGCGTCATATTTACGATATATATATTATTTTGTTTTTTATGCAATTGCATTAGTTTAGATAAATTTCTATAAGAAACTACACATAACATACTAATGTTAATAGAATTGGTTCTTATTACTTACCTCGCACGAGGTGCGAAAAGAAGAGTATTCTCCTTGGGAATAAAGGTGTCTTCGTCTTGAGCAAGCTTGAATCCCTCGCTGCACTCAGGATTTTAGTCTTAACTCGCTCGCTTTACTCAAGAGTTAACTCAGATCTCCTTCGCTGCGCTTGAGCCCTTGAATCCTTCATTGAGTTCAGGATTCAAAATAGCGCCCTAAGACACTGCTTTATCCCCTTAGTGAATAATTGACTATTCTGTCGATGTATTGTATATCTTTTTGAGAAAGACTGTACAAAGTATGTTAAGCTTTCAAGTTAAGTAAATTACTTTTACAATTTCAAGATACTCATGCTGTTTATGTCTACTCCACACCAAATGTCCCTCTCCCGTATTTTTGAAACATTGTCTCAATTGACTTTTACAAGCCATCAATCCTGCTAATGTATTGTAAACACAATATGACCGAACTAAAAATTCAATTTGTAGTCTGATCCAAATTTATTACGCGCTTCAGTATTCATCAGTAGGTGGGTAAAAAACCTATTAAAATTACTTCTGCTGTAATGCTTTTGCAAAGACTCGGTATTAGCATATCGCGTTTGACGATGCCACGCGACTAGACGAACACGCTTAATCGACGCCTCGCTTTGCGCCCGTTTCGTCTCAACTCGTAAATATTCGTACACGGGCGGCCTAAAAAAGTATACAGTAAACATTTACTTTCAATATTCAAACGACATGTTTAATCTCGAGAATGAATAACGTATGTTTACTTTTTTTGCAATAAATATTGGTAAACAAAATGTAATGTTTGTGTCATTAGGAGTAGTAATGTGTATATTCAGAATTATTTTACGCCTACGCCGTGATTCATACTGTATTTACACGACGGCAGGAGAGGGTAATTCTAAATCTGCTTGTTCAATGCAGATTTAGGGTAGATTGAGACGAAACCTACTCACCTTACTCATTAAAACTACGAAAATATTAATTTAATTCAAAATGAATAAGGGACAGATGTCCCATATTATTCATTTTACATTTTTCTCCGTAGGTAAATTTTATGCATAAAAAATTATATTGCACTCATCGAAGTGTTTAAATAATTATTTATTTGAAAGTCAGTCTACGATGATATTTATTTACATTTTTAATTTATTTTTCGGTCGTGGGCCGATAATGATGCATTAAATTTTTTTACCAAGTTTTTCTTTCATATTGGCAGGTATTATAGATTTAATTATTAGATTAACTTATATGTGGACATACATCACAATAAAATCTAAGTTCATCGATAATTGCCGAGGCTTATAGCTTTACCATTCATTTAATTTTTATTTATTTTATCCAGCAGATTATTTGATGAAAATATTATAAAATGGGTAAATAGTTTACCGGCCCAAACCATTATTCTTCCCCCTATGAATGAACTTCCTGACAAAATTTCAAACGTTCTTCACGTCCAGGGATCCTCCAAACTTGAGTACGTCATGTATCCGGCCTCATACCGAATCGAAATTCATCGAAAAAGCAAACACAACGCCAGTCTTCTTCACGGTAAACGGACCCTACGATTGCGGGGTGCTATAGGTGGAACTCTCAGCGGCCTTCGGGAACGCAGGCCCACTTTACGTAAACTATTTCGGATAGTTTGGTTGCTTATCAGCAAGCCTGAAAAGCTGTGGAGCCTCGTAGCCAACATCATGGTGTTCATGGAATGATTCGACTTAGGATTTTTCAAAATAAGAAGTGATTTCCATAATATAAATAGGTACACGTAGTAAACATGAAATTGTGATACCCAAATTAAGATTAACTAAAACAAGCAAGTCATTTCTTAAAACAGTATCCGCTTTTCAAGTTGCCAAAGTCGGTTACAGAACAAAGCGATGGAAAATTTAAAACCTAAACCGAACGCGTCCTTATCAAAAAAGCATACTTATAAACTAAGCTTTTTTGATAGGCATAAGTGAAATAAAATATTTTGATTTTTATTTTGATTCCGCCGAGCAGTATTTTGGTCCTGTCTGCGAGTGGTGATGCGAAATCGTCCTCCATGTCGCTCGGCCACGCTGCCCGTGATACGATAGTGTGTCCAGAGGCGGCTTATGACGCTCTATGTAGTGCCAAGAGCGACAGTCACAGTACGTTGTAGAACCAGCTTGCAACATTCCGACGGCTCTCATCATCTCTTTCCGTGTCAAATGATGTCGTCGCTCCATATCGATGCAATTTTTTTCAGTTCCGATGCAGACATTTTAATGGTTACACACTTGTTTGGAGGACCTCTGGACGTCAAGAACGTTTGAAATTTTGTCAGGAAGTTCATTCATAGGGGGAAGAATAATGGTTTGGGCCGGACGAACCGACCTCATTTGGGGCAACCTAATGCTCAGATTTATGCGGGGAAGATTGTTTCAGACGTGTTAACCCCCTTGCGAAGCCGGTTGGGTGATTCGTTTCGACTAATGCACGTCCACACATGGCTAGAGTTGTAACACGCACTCTTGCCGATGCTCGCATCAACGTTCTGCTCTGACCTGCTGAATTGCCAGGCCTCAACCCAATTGAGCACGCATGGGATATGCTCTAAAGAAGAGCTCTACCGAGTATGGATGCCGTGCATACCCCACAACAAGTTTTTGACTTGTTAGAAAGAACGTGGGCGGCCATTCCTCAGTGATTTTGATGAACTGATTTTAAGCATGCCAAATCGCTGTGAGTGTGATTCGTGTCAATGATCTAAACACAGATATATTTTTCATATTTATACAATAAAAATATAAAAAGTCCCAATTTTTGTCTTTTTTGCCATTTAATTGACCAAATTAACTTAGGTTAATTTCCCTCAATATGCTAATATTGCAATATTTCTTAATTTTTACGAAATAAAGGGATAAGTTGTTAACTTAAACATAGTACTATAGTAAGAAGCCAGTCTGGAAGACTAGATTTGGTAAATATTAATTGGATATTTTTTTATATTTATAAGTGTACTTGATCCCTAGACAGTTTTGATGTGTGTTAGATAGATATTGCAAATTGAGTTCGTTTAATTGAACGGTCTGATAGAATACATAAATATTTAAGTTGGATCAATATTAAAATCATTGCATTTTATTTATCAGCACGAACATAGATTGGACCCAAATTGGAAACAGCTGAGCAAAACAAACAAATACCCTCAGTACATATTATAGGAAATTCTGAATTAAACTTCGATATTATAATGTTTTAACCAAATTAAATAACAATTCCAAGATTAATTTGCTAACAAAACTTCCCAGAATTATGTAGGTTATCCATGGACGTATTAATCTTACTCCGGGAACTTGCGAAGTCTGTCCCCAACTGCGGAACATCAGAAATATAATTTAGTTTTCCATTTAAGTTGGAAATAGGACACTTTGCATACAAATTCTCCTTCTAAACTTGTCCGTGTTGTATATCCGTTACATTCCACTTAGGAGATCGTTGCACCTTCATTTGTTTTGGAGTAAACATCAACTTTGGGCTCGAATGAGAACACAAAAACATTTCGGTCCGCGACAGGGGCATATTCTGAGGCCCAAACACGCGCGTTTACGACGCCTTTGCGGGCGAGTGACATCAAAAACCGCTTAGCGAGTCCCCGACTACCACCTCGGGTAGGCTAGTGTATACTTTATGTTGGTCGAAGTTGTAAAACGTTGGTGTCTCCCCGAAGGGTACTATTTCTAGTTTCATGTTGTGGTGAAGTTTTTGTGTGTGAAGGAAATGTTGTACAATTAACTATGTAAGTACAATTTGACGACGCAAACGTGCCTTGTGAGAGCACAAGTTTATTGCTTGCCTGTTGTTAATGCTGATGCTGTAAACAAAAATTATGTGCTTTTTCATTAGGCTTTAAGTTGGTGAAACTGCTGTGTGAAGTAGTTGTCTCAAGTTTTGTTGGTGAATTACAACACCCTGTCGTATTAATTTAAAGTTCTTTAAAACCTGTCATAAACGTGCCGTAGTGTGAACCAAGAAATAAATTACCGTACCTAGACTCTACAGAACCCGTGTTTGACGTAACAGCTCATCAGGAGAATGATATTGTAAAAGTTAACATCAAACTTCAAATTCATCCTAATATTTGATTTATTCCAGAAATCCCCACCGACAAATCCCCACCAGTGGGGATTGTTATTTTTTTTCCAGAAATCCCCACTGGTTATATAAACTCAGACTAGTGGGAATTTTTGGAAAAATAAATAACAATCCCCACAAGGTATTGTTGTTTCTAAATTATTAAACACAAAATGCGTTAATCAATTTAATTATTTTAGAATTCAGTATAAAATTGATTTCACAGTAAATATTGCAAAACTTCAGTCATGAAGAATTGATTTTAATCAATGAATTGATGTGAAATGAATTTTATAATGAATTCTGAATTAATTAAATTGATTAACGCATTTTTTGCAAATTACAAATATTTTGTGATTTGTGGGAGATCTGAAGTCTAAACTAAGCCTAGGCCTGTATTTTAGAACTCCAGGACCGCCATTTTATCACATAGTAAAGGTTGTCAACGTGCTACAATTGCAAGTGACTAATGGTGTGTGTGTGTGTGTGTGTGTGTGTGTGACAGTTTGTGGGGGTGTGTGTGAGTGTGTTTGTGGGGGTGTGCGTGAGTGTGTGTGTGTGTGTGTGTGCTTTAAATGCCAATATTTATTGTCCATATTCATTGTACATACAATATTTCATAAATATATAATCTAAGCCTTTCTTCTCTTGTTTGCTTCTTTGGTTTTGCGATTTCAAAAATATAGATCTGAAACAAGAAAATGGGATTCAAGCGACAGCTAGAGTCGATATCGCTGAGTGGGTGCCAAATTGGGCACCATTACTTTGCTTATTTTTGATGACATGGGGGAGTATTTACAAAATCTGATACCGTCTGTTCATTAATTAATAATAAACCAGAACATAGTGAAATAAGTACTAATGTTTACGTAAGGTTCGGAGGGGGGCAGAGCTTTGCTTAACTTCGCTGACGAAGGGGGTTAATAATTACAAAAAAATATATTTATGTAATACTTGAATGGACCCCTTAACACGTAGGTTTAATTGGTGATTTTGTTGGATATGTTGTTGTTATTTTGAATTAAACCTAATTTATCTGCCCCGTTTAAATTCATCTGGTCATAAGAGCCAGATAAAACCAGACTAATGGGAGCCAGAAAAATTAGGAAATTGCAGAGAATCGAACCCTGCTCCTTTATTTCTGAACGGATGGAATCAAAGGTGTAATTAACATGAATAAACAACCTTATGAGAGACCTTGGTTTAGTTTCAAAACGTAACTAAAGACACACAATCCATAAAAGAAGACAGATTAATTATACGACTTACCTTACAAACGCCCAGATCACAACTTTCGATCGTACTTTTTTGCAAACGTTCACCCGCTCACGAGCACTCCGTATGACAGGTCGGCACTGCCTGACGCGACCAATCACGAGTCGATATTATTGTATCAAATATTTTGTGTTTACATTGAAATTTTGCTTGAACAAATTGTGCCAGTTGAATTATTATTTTAGTCGGGGACATTTTTTAAAGTAACGTAATTACGAATAAATACAATTATTTTGAATATAAATTATAACATATCAAGAAACATATATTTAAATATCGGCGCAACGTTCTTATTATAATATATTGCTTCGTAAGAACGAAGAAAATCGAATACTTCAACAAAAAGCGGCATGGGGACACACCAGATTAATTAGTTTGTACTGTTTTTTGTTGATTTAATTATTGCTAATTTTAAGTAACCCCAATTGACTAATATAGGCCTCGATAGACATTTTCATTTATTATAAAACCTGAAATCGATGTTCAATTTGGAGATAATATTGATGTGTTCTTCAGACAAAAACATGTCAAAACTGTGTTTCAAAGAATCACCCAGACATGTCGTGAGCCACTCTTTTTTAAGATCTTGCATGCATGTATTATTTTCTGTATGTATACACATGTTCGAGTAAATAAAATTTATTTCTTTCTTTCTTTCCCTTAAGGAGCCAATCAGAACGTAGCAAATAAACCTTCTCACTACATTTCCCAACACGTCTTTTATTTGCAAATTACCAAGCTTTTGGTGCTTGTTAATTACCAAACCTAGTAGACACGTCTGATATTATTGCGTGCATCCAAACAGCAAATTACAAAGTGGGTTGGGAGTAAAGAGAGCAACCCTCTGATTGGCATTGCGATGGACTTCGCACCACGTTTGCTTCGGAAATCTGATCAATCCCCCGTTAATTTGCCAGGAAATGTTTGTACTATCCCCTGTCCCCTTAACGTAGTTACTGATTCATTTTATTTGCTGTTGGAACATATTTATTTTTGGTTCGTTCATATTTGAATGAGGGTTGGAGTACTAATCTGTGTAAGGGATTAATTGATGTACGAAGTTCGGGAAATTGTCGTAAATTAAATATGGTTGTAGAACACAATATCAATCAGAAACGATGATGATTGTGGGTATAAGCTGTGGTTACTGCAATACATTGCAGGTTTAATAATTACCTGAGATACCGGAACCGTTTTTGTAACATAATACATTTATTTATATTACTAGCTTCTAAAATTAGTCAGCTCTAAGGCCTAAGCCTTCTAAGGTCTTAGAAGACCTTAGAAAGATACAAAGTTAGCCTTCTAAAATAAACAGACAAACATTCTAAAAACTATATTTTCGGCGTATGAACCGATCCCAGACTTCGTAGCAATTACATTTTTTCAATAATATTCAATTTAAAATGTTGACTTCGCTACGATTTTATTATATTATGTATAGATAAATATACGAAAGTAACTTTGTCTGTCTGTCTATTACCTTATTTTCAAGACATAAAGGCTAAACGGGTTTGGATGAAATTTGGCACACAGGTAGACCATGATCTGGATTAGGACTAAGGATACTTTTTATCCTAGCAATACTTTCTGGTAGGATTATTTCCGACCTCCACACGGGCGAAGCCGCGGGCAATAGCTTGTCCATAATAAGGTATCATACCTTTATTATGGACACTATATACACCGTGGCATTTTAATTGTCTTACAACGGCAGCCCACTTCATGTATTCAATGACTACTAATCATTCATGAAAGTAAAAAAAAGAATTATCATTTGAATAATCAAAAAATAAAATAAAATATTCATTAAGACGCATGACGTAGTTTGAAACAACCTGTTACGAGTGCGGTGCGAGCCTTGCGTTCCAAGGGTGGCGCGGAATGGAGCACAAGGCTCGCGCCGTGCTCATAACAGGGTGTTTCAAACTACATCATGCGTCATAAAGAATAATCTTTAAAAAAAAAGTATAAATATTTTTTTTTTCTTTCATGAATGTTTTAGTACTCATTAGATGCATGAAGTGGGCTGCCGTTATAAGACGATTAAAATGCCACGGTGTATAATCAGTACCTATTATCCGTAGTCTGTAACATTAAAGACAGCCAATCTAGCACATACTTTGACTCTCTACCCCTATTTAACTAAGGCAACCGTGGCTCATTCATCATAATTATAATTCACACACATTATCAAAGCTGGGCCATGTCTGCGCCTTCACTTCTACACAATGGCTGAGGCGACGGGGTCGTAACTAAGATATTTCGTGAGTCATGCGAACATACGGGCCGACCGAGGTACGTCGCCAAGTCTCGTTGACGGAATTATAGCTGTTGGCACAAGTCGAAAGTGGTGGCGTTTGAGTTAATTAAAAAAAAACCGACCAAGTGCGAGTCGGACTCGCGCACGAAGGGTTCCGTACCATCACATCACACTAATATTATAAAGGCAAAAGTTTGTGAGTGTGTGTGTGTGTTTGTTACTTCTTCACGCTCTAACGGCTGGATCATGTATGGAGGTAGCTGACACCCTGGAATAAGGCAAAGGCCACTTTTTATCCCGCTATTCTCACGGGATCGAGACTTACGCGGATGAAACCGCGGGGCGCAGCTAGTTATCTATAAAAACGGCAACAAAATCACTTTTGATGTATGGGAGCCCCCTTAAATGTTTATTTTATTCTGTTTTTTTTTGTATTTTTTGTTATAGCGGTAATAGAAACACATCATCTGTGAAAATTTCAACTGTCTAACTATCACGGTTCATGAGATACAGACAGACAGACAGACAGACGGACAGACAGACAGACGGCGGAGCCTTAGTAATAGGGTTCCCGTTTTACCCTTTGGTTACGGAACCCTAAAAAGAAGGCAGTCTTTGGGGACTGCCGGTAGAAGTGAGAACTAGCGTTCGGTGACAATGACGCGAATTCCATGATTTTTGTTCACCCAAAAAGTACACATATATACACAGTACATATAGCTCATGGAAAGCGTTCGGTGACGATGACACGAGTTCCATGATTTTTGTTCACCCAAAAACTGATCAACGCGCCTAAAGAAGTTTTCACTTCAAAAAATTGTTTTCAAAACGTGTTTTCCGAGGCACGGTCTCGATATGTAATGAATGGTCACCCATCCACGAACCGAACGCGGCTAGTGTAGCTTAACCTTCGATCAACCCGAGGGGCTCGTGGCTAAAGAATAACAGCTGCACCAGTTATTATTTAACCACGAGCACCTTTCATTAAAAAAAAACAAATACAACTTATAAACAACTGTGGCAATTTCACCACATTTGTTTATTGATTAAGAATTCCTAGAAACCTATAATTTTAATTTAAAATATTTATTAGTGACTTGTGGACAGAATATTAATTCAGATTTGTTACAGTTGTAATGGCAATTGGTTTAAATAGGTTTTTATTTTTATTATTTTAGTAATATTTTATATAGATTTTTTTTTAATTTGTGAATGTGAGGACTTTGTAGGCTTAATAGACTGTAGCTTAGTAATCCATCTTCTATTTTGTTAGGTACTTGGTACTTGTACACTGTCCTTCCATACCTATTAACATTGTAACTTGAAAACATTGTAAAAGGCCATTCTTTTTAAAAGAGTAACCGTGGAGTTTCTTTTCGGCTCTTCTCCGTAGGAAACGACTAATTGGAACCGTGCACCTAGCTTCTGACGTTCCATAAGTGCCCATGTAGGTTTATGTGAAATAACATATTTTGATTTTTTAATTTAAGAGAATCTTACTAATTTAAACTGGATTAAGGGGTACTTATTAAAATATTATATTTACAATATACTTTATCACTAAATGTGCTGATGTCGGTATTCAGTTCAACCTGATAACGGGCGAGCCTAAGACAGCATGGTTATTACTGTAAAAAGCCTAGAAAATATAATTTAGATATAAAAATTAAATAAAAACACTTTAATTTAGACCTTGAGCCGTATGATAATTATTTTTTATTTTTATAAATGGCATCTATTAGGTCAACCAAGGAGGTTGTTGTCTGCTTAACCGGACTTTCCTGTGGGTGCCCCAATAAAATAAGGTCTCCAGCCAGGCCATAAACTTATACACTAAGCGACTACACGCTAAGGGTGCCCTGTGGGGTACGGATCTCAGCTTAGGGCGTCGCTAAGGGAGGACAGCAAGGGACAAGCTGGATCAGATTATTGTTTGCACTATTCCACAAGTACGCACATCATTTGCGAGTAGATTTTGTAACTACTTAGGTCCGACTCTTTACAATAAATTTAACAAAATATGCTTGATCTACGGATTATCTAACTTTAAGTGTAAAAAGATTCTAAGTTCATTTCTTCAGAATAAAAGCTATCATGAAACAGAAAATTATCTCAGTAAGTGACCGTGACATATCAAATATTACCTCACACGACTTCAATGAAAACAAACACAAACTCTCTTTCACTCTATCACACACACAGACATATACACACCACCAACACAATACAATCATTCACACACAAACACACACACACACACGCTCATACGAGTATTCAATTATTTAAACTTTGTTGTAGTATTATAAAATAAAAAATATAATTAATTGTACTAGTTTATTGTATCTTTTTGTAAGGGACAGGGACTGCTATTCCTTAATACAGGTTATTCTATAACCTAGCTAGGATAGCAGAACTTCGCCCACCAGATTGTGTTTGACATGGTACAAACTTATATGTATACCTTACTATGTAAACTTCATGTACTACAATCTCCTTTTTTTATAACCAATGGACAAGATTGTCAGAATGCTTAAAGTATTGGATGCGAGGCTTTTGGCTACTTTGTATGTTTTTTTTTTTTGACTTATTTTGTTGTACTGTGCGTTTTGTTTGTGCAGAATAAATAATTTTTCTTTCTTTCTTTCTTCTTTTCTTTATGAAATAAATTTACTTACTTACTTACTTACTTAGATTAGTATTACAGCTACAGGCTCAGCGGTGCGAGCTGGCTTGAGCAAGGGTCGAGGCGGACCAGGGCGGACCATATGATGTTAGGAATACAGACTACTAATAAGTTACAATAATAACAAATGTAATTTTTTCAATTCATAATATCTGTTGCACTCACCTGACGCACCGGCTACATGTACATGCACGCAATGCGCCATTATAGCGCAACACGGCTTATCACTGGTGACTTTCAGAATGCCGTTGACGAACGCACTCTGCGCATCATGGACGCGATCCTATTTAGCAGGTTGCTATTGCAAACGTATGTCTTTCTTTCTTTTTTTAAAAAACGTTGCCCCACACTATGAATCTCTCCTGTATCGTGGGTGCGTTTACAAACATTTAAACTCACATACACAAACAGCCAAACCCGGAACAACTACTTGTTGGTCATACAAATATTTTTGTTCCGTGCGGGAATCGAACCCGCGACACGCAGCGCAGCATTCAATCGATTAACCACTGCGCCAACCATGCCGTCGTGTTTGTATGTGGTTCAGCAAAAGTTTCTGATGCACTACAGAAACCTGGAAGCCCCAACAACATTCTGAATGCATTGTTATACTAAACTCTGAGGGAGTTGTATGCCCTTTTCATACCACAGAGTGCACGTGTACAAAGATTGGCAAAAAATTTATGGTACCAGAATCCTTGACCTCTGCTCAGATCCATTTAAAAACATAGTTTCGATGCCCAGACATTTTTATATAATCTTTTTTTCTGCGATCGCTGTTCTTTACAACTTGTACTTCACAAGTTTTACGAACCAAAGCTCGTCGTAAAGTCGACACAAGTCGCAATGCGCGTCGGCTCGGACGTGATATGTCGCATTCATGGTGTCTGATGGATTTATGTCCTCCGATGGCTTCACTGATGTCTTTGTTACGGCCACGTCTTGAACTACAAACACTGATGCACGCGATTTCTTGTTGCTTGCTTTAGTTTTCGTTTTGTGATAATTTTAGGGGCTGTCTTGTCTTTAGTCAAAGTCTAATGCGGTGTTAAAGAAGGCTCGAGGTTCATGTTTTAATCATATGCCCCAGGTTATGTTCTTTACGGTTTTAAAGGTTATTAAAAATTGTGCTACTTATAAAATATTTGACGTTGACTTTGTTTTGTTGAACTTTAACTACTAACTCCTGCAAGTCAGTTAAATATTCTTGTGGAAGTGAGTTTAGTCGCGGTTGGTTTTTGTACTTCGACGTTCCGAGCTCTATTATAAAACCGAATGTGTGTATAATACAACATAGGTTTTGTCTGTAGCGTCTTCTAAAATGTCTGAAGACAGCATAGCTGATATAATTGAATCATGAGATATAAAATGGAAGAATATAATTTATTCAGTGAAATCAAATCATCAAACAGCAATTTCAATAAATTTCAAGTATAAAAAACAAGACACAAGCATAAAACAATGCCTCAGCACACAGATTGGGGTCACAAAACTCAGCGTAACTTCATCACGATTCAATTCACAAACTTTGTGCCAACAGTTAGAGTACGCACAAAACAAACACACCAAGAGTTGGGCCAAGAGTTTGACAAACCTGACTTTAAACCAGGTTTGGTATTCATATTAACCGCTATCTGAGAAGATTACAAAGCCCGTAAGGGTAATTTCGTATGAGTTAGTTTTAACCAAACATGCTGTTGTGTGAGATGTTGGTATTTATGGAAGAGCCAACGTTTTCTTTTCTGACTTTGTCTAGTATTCTGAATGGCACGTGATAGTAAATCGTATAGAATGAGCTTACGGATGATTGGATGTGAAATAGTCAATATAAAGAAAGACCGACTTCAGCGAGACAAAAACCACACACAAGCGGTGCAGTTGGAAATAGCCGCGTAAATGTTAAGAAAGCCGTGAGTGAGTTCATGTTTAAATACCATTTTATTGTATTTTTTTTTGTATTTAATATTGTACTAAATAATATACATTTAACTTACTGATACATTAATTAAAATTATATACAATAAAGCTTTTTATTTATTTAAAAATGTGCCATACAGTCTAATTTTATCAGAATCAAAATCTTGGAAAAAAGAGTACAGGACTCCTAGAAGGGTATTCAGAAAAATGCAAAGCCAGTCGTAAAAGCTTAATTTACGAAGGAACTAATAATAAAGTGAAGTCAAGCATAATAATAACACTTCCAGACATTCTCTACGGCCTTGCCAAGTCCCTTCAAAGCATACAATCTTATTGGATCAGGCCTTAGCTAATGTTTGCAGAGTCCACGCAAAACTGCTGAGATTCAATTTTATGTTCCATTTTCTTTAGTTGACCCATCAAATTTGGCTATCTGCTGTGCCAAGACCCCATACATCATCTATTTTTGAAGAATATATTGAGAACCCTTTCTTAGCTATTTCTTTATCAAATAATTGGATGAAATGTAGGGGCGCTTGATACACAAACGAAGATTTTTGTATTACGATGAACTATACACGATTGGTTTAGTGATCGCTAGTGAGATTGCTTCAAGTCGGGTCGTCAGTTGTAACTCTAGGTCAGGCCTAGGGTTATTGGGTTTACCCTACCCCTTGTCTAATATAATTTAAATGTCTTCAATATTAATCTTTTAAACAATACAGGCAGAGGTCAGATGCATTGCAACTCCTTTAATGCTACATCTAAAATGCATATTGATCAAACACCAGAATAACAAGATCTATCTATAGTACTCGTATCACTCGACGTGACAGAACATAAAACGAACTGAATATTATATTATATACTTGTACTAAAAGTGGGGAGAAGGGGGATAACTTATTCAAAATATCGTACCGTGTGACATTTCCTAGTGTTTTTAACCGACTTCCAAAAATGAGGAGGTTATAATAATATGTTCGTCTGTATGTTTGTTTGTTTTTTTTATTTTTTTTCACCAATTTCTCTGACAATTGTGGACCGATTTAGAAAATTCATTTTTTGTTTGAAAGGGTGTGCTCAGTTGACATTAGGCTATTGTAACTTAGATAAATTACAAACTGACCCACTAAAAAGTAAAAAATAAAACAAAACTATTTACAAAAAACAAAAAAACAACCGACTTCCAAAAAAACAGTACAAAGTGAAAAATAACTTTAATTTCGGAAGTTAGTGGCAAAAAACACGGAAAATACAGATCCAGATACAAAGACACCGACTACCGAAATTAAAGTTATTTTTCAGTTTGTAGTGTTTTTTTGGAAGTCTATTGTTTTTTGTTTTGTAATTTTTTTTTTTTTGTTATCGCTATTTATTTGTGAAGATTATGACACTGCATATCATAACATTTTTGGCAATGGTGAGCGAGAGATTGGCAAAAAACGCGTTTGCACGCCTCCATTTGCGCCCAATTGCATCCTCACACTATTTTGCCTATCCTTCAGAAAAGGGGTGTGCAGATAAGTGTCGTTGATTGACTTTTACGCGACTCCGCTCCTTTTGTAGCAGCACCTCTGTAACGACTCTAGGAGATACCGGCTACCCTCTTTTAGAAAGTTAAACGGGTAACCCTATATACTTGGAACTAAAACGGGTAATCCTATATCTTTGGAGCATCTCAATAGTTCCTTGTTTGTTATCTGTTATACGGGCGCAGGTGTGTAGTACAGCTATCGAATTTGGTTAGACGTATCTGGGATACGGAATAAAATTCTACATTCGCTATGAGGTGTCTTGAATGTGAGTATGTTGTTAGGATGAAAATACTGGCTGATAAACTTAGCTTGTTATTGGCGAAGCCAGATCTCATAGCCGATCAGAGTAGTCTTTAAGTTTGATATTGCAAAGTATGATGAAACCATTCGTTAGATATATAACACTACACCATAATTTGCTGTAAGATTTGAATTGCACACAGTATACTTGGCGAAATCCATCAAGGAGACCATTAGGTGTTCCTTGATACTTTGAAGTCCATCAAAAAAGCTTCATCATCACACAGCTTCAGCCTAACATTTTTCCAACTATGTTGGGGTCGGGTTCTAGTCTACCCGGATGCAGCTGAATACTTACCAGTATTTTACATGGATCAATTGTGTTACCCAGTCTCTGGGGTGTGGAGGCTCCACACCCCAGAGACTGGGTAACACAATTACCACCCAAAAAAGCAATAGCTGTAGATTCAAAAACTTGTGCATTGGCTATCAACGAAATCAAATAAAATAACTAAATGATTGTGATAAATCAAACAAGTTTTCTATATTGTAATAAACTGAAGAAGCATCTCACTGAATAGTTCTCGTATGAAATAGGGGCACAGATGCGTACAACAATCGAATTTGACAGAGTGCAAAATAAAATTTTACATGTAGGTACCTAGTAGAATATTCGCAAACAATTCCTGTGTACCTTTACTCATGTATAAAGGTAAAAGGAAAAACATATTTTCTTTTCAAGTTATGGCAGACTTGAAGAAAAACATTTGAAGGCGCTGGCAGATGATAGCCTGGCAAATAAATGTGGAGTCTTTATACAAAAGCCATTTTTGAGAGTAGGCGTTGAGCGTCTTGCCGTCGAGAGAATGCGTCATGGCTTTGACACCTGTCAGTTTCATATTAACGAATATGTATTTTTCGAATTTGATCCTTATAGTTACTAAATAAATTCGACCTGACAAGTGTCAGGAACGCATTCTTTGGATGGTCGTTTGACCATCATACGACCATCCAAATCCATCATATACAGTTTTGTAACGATATCATTGGTAGGTTTTTATCGAGAAATCGCGCGTGGTTGAGACAGATAGTGTCAAAAGCATCTATGCTCCATCCTGCTAGGGTTACGAGTCTGTCCGAAAGGGATATCGTGGCCCTGGCACACAGGCATTTGAAGGAACACGGGTGGGTTTTAGTCAGTCCACTGACACGCCCTCCTGCTCCGCCCAGAGCGGGAGAAGTTATTTGATAATTTCCCACCCAAAAAAAAAAAAAATCTATGCTCCATACTAGATTGTGTAATTTAGTCCTTACAAGTATTATAACCATTGCTAAAACAGACAATATAAATACTACGAAGCAAAGCAGCGTCACCAATTAAAAATATTCTGTAGGTAAGTACGTTTCCGGAAAAGAACCGGAGTTACCGACATAGCTTGCAGAGTAAGCAAACTGAAGTGGCAGTGGGCTGGCCATGTTTGTCGAAGGACCGATGGCCGATGGAGCAGACGAGTCCTGGAGTGGAGACCGCGTATCGGCAAGCGTAGTGTGGGACGCCCCCCAGCTAGATGGACCGACGATCTTAAGAAGGTGGCTGGGTCAGACTGGATGCGGAAGGGGAGGACAGGGTGTTGTGGCGCAGCCTGGGAGAGGCCTATGTCCAGCAGTGGACTGCGATAGGCTGAGTTGATTGAAGTACGTTTAATATAAGTACCTACAGTGTACGTTCGTACAGTGTTAAAATATTTCTAGTACAAAAATGTCCTCCAATATCCATTTTTACGTTCAGAACAAAATATGGATGGATTTTTATTAACAAAGGAACCGAAAATGGAATGGATATGAAGCATATAGCGGACATCTTTCCGTCACTCTCATATTACCAAGATTCAAAAGATGTGGAAAAATGATTTATTCCTTCATTTCGAACCAGGCTCTACTTATCACAATGGAAATATCTTCTTTGACTAAAGAATAAATCTGAGTTACTTAGTATAGCGCTTTGCTTGGTTTGGAGGCTAATTTTAACACCTCCAGTGTTTTGATAATTGTGAGTCTTTATTCACAAATTCATTGATTTGTAATTAAATTGGCTGTGTAACCAATTTCGAGTTAGAAGCTTCAAGACTAATTGTAAACATAGTCTGAGGAAAAATAATATTTTTAAAGTGAACACCTCTTTAAGCGCTTTGAGCGATTTTTGGTACGGGAGAAGCTTATGGGTTCGCGTTACCGCCATGCTAACCGCGACAATAGGACGTTTTGCGCCGGTCTGGCGACGCGCAGCGGCCTGTGTACATGTATACAAAGTTTGTAGTTTTCACTTCTGTTGGCAGTCCCCATGACTGCCTTTTTTACTAGTTAAAAAAAACTGACAACGATTAAATTGTGAACAAAGCATTGTTGGAGAAACACTAACTTAAAAAAACCGGCCAAGTGCGTGTCTTAAATAACTTTAAAACGATTTATTTTAAAATTATAAAAAAATAAATGTTTAAGGCACTTTCAACAAGCCTTTTCATTTGATATGTCACACGGTACCATGGACCGCACGACGTACCAACATACGAATAACCATCCTAGAGGAGCTCGGAATAACCACAAGGCTGTACCGCTACCTGTATCCAGCGAATCCTCAAATATTTATTTATTATTTATTTATTTATTTATTTAACCATTTATGTACACACATTATAAACATACAAGAAGAAAGGAACAGAAAAATACGTACAAAGGTGATGCTTATTTCTAAAGAAATCTCTTCCAGCATACCTGCGATAGGAAAGTCGATAAAGAGATGTAGACACCGTGTGTAAGAGTAGAAGAGAAAATAGAATACATATAATCAAAAACAATTTACTTAATAAAACTAAACAAATAATATACATACATACATACACACAAATACATACTTCTAAAATAAATATCACTAGAATATTAATTATAATTCTATTAAAATAATAAAAATATACGCAACTATGACGAAGTGGAAAGATAGTGTTCTTTCACTCTTCTTTTAAATACTGAAACAGTATGGCAGTCCCTTATATCAGGTGGCAGTGAATTCCACAACCGCACCGCGTGCACAGTGAAGGAGTAGGAGTAGAAGTCGGTGGTGTGGGGAGGGGACTTAAGAAGATTTCTAAGATGCGACCTGCAAGGCGCATCAGAAGGACGAGCGTAGGAAAAACGTTCCCGCAGATAGGATGGTGTTTTAGGATTGTGAAGGAGGTTAAATAGCAGACACAAAATCCGCGAGTTCCTGCGAAGTCGAATAGGGAGCCACTTGAGTATCTTGCGAAAGTTAGAAACGTGGTCATACTTTTTAAGGTTGAAAACAAAACGAATACAGATGTTTTGCAAACGCTCAAGTTTATTTAAAAGCTCCTCGGTGGCATCCAAGTAACAGGCATCAGCGTAATCAATAATGGGCTGAATAAGAGTTTGAGCAAGGGAGATTTTGGTGTTCAAGGGCAAGAATCTCTGGAGACATTTCAACGAATGGAACGTGTAGTGCACTTTGCGACTGACTTGAGCAACATGGGCAGTCCACGACAAGTAGCAATCCATGGTCACCCCCAGGTTTTTAACCGTATTTGCGTATTCAATCTGAACTCCATTCAAGCAGAGAGGAGACAGCGACGCAACATTGAGCCTATTCCGCATATACCTGCCGCCAATAATCATGGCCTGGGATTTCCTAGGGTTGATTAGCAGTCCAAAGGACCGCGACCACTCACTAATCAAGTCCAGGTCCCTGTTCATGGCAGCCACGGCAGCTGCCGCGTCTTCCCTTAAGAAGTTATTGTAAAGCTGCAGATCGTCGGCATAGAGATGGAAGTAGGAAGAGATGACTCTCGTGACAGAGTTAATGAAAATAGAAAAGAGAAGAGGAGAGAGAACGCCACCTTGAGGCACACCTGCGGTAAGAGAGCACCAATCAGAAGACGACTCATCGAGACGAACACGCTGTGAACGGCCTCTGAGATAGGAGTCGAACCAACCAATAGTGGAAGAGGAGAAATTTAAAGAATTAAAAATCCCTAGAAGGATGTCGAAATCAACAGAATTAAAGGCACTGCTGAAGTCGAGAAGTACAAGTAAAGTTAGAGATTTGTGGTCCATCGCCCAGCGGATGTCATCAGTAACCTTCAACAGAGCCGTCACTGTGCTATGACCCGGTCGAAAACCGGACTGAAGAGGACTAAGTAGGTCATTCGCAGATAGAAAAGCCGAAAGTTGGCGATGAACAATGTGCTCAAGAACTTTAGAGAGATATGGGAGTATAGAAATGGGACGGAAATCAGTGGGTGAGACCGGCTTAGGAATTTTGGGTAAGGGGATGATATGAGCTTGTTTCCAAACCTCAGGAACAGTACAAGAAAACAAGGAAAAGTTAAAAATGTGGGTTAAGACGGGAAGTAATGCGGGGAGAATAGGAGAAATCATTCTTGAGCAAAGATTATCATTACCTACTGCGGTAGAGGAGATAGCACAAATAGACTTTTTAACCTCAATTTCACTCACTGGACTTAATTTGAAAGGAGAACACTGCGGTACCGGCAAACAGGAAAGTTTATTTAAGGTAGCTGATTTGACGTGCGGATCTAAAATAACAGGGGGAAGTGAGAAATGTTTGTTAAGAGCACACACGTCAGTGTCATTACTGGAAACGACTGGAGACTTGCCAATGCCGACAGTTTTCAGAAACTTCCAGACTTCAGAGGAGTTACGGTTGTCGAGAGAATTATGGAAGTAGCGTCTCTTAGCATCTCTACACATACGCCTGCAACGATTACGCAAAACCTTATACGCATTCAGGTTGCGCTCGGAAGGACAGCGTTTCAACCTTCTTTTGGCTCTGTCCCTACCTGCCATCGCATCCTTAATGGCAGAAGTAAGCCAAGGAGCCGGAACATACTTGACTTTGACTCGACGTATAGGGGCATGATGATCGTATAAGTTGAGTATAGTTTCGTTTAAAATGTGAACCATATTGTTGACACATGAGCTCTCCAAGACGTCCGTCCAGTCGATGCTCTCTGCATCACCCAGCAATGCCTCCAGGTCTATGCCCTTGTAGTTCCGAAGGAAAATATATTGCGGCTTGCGCTTGGGAGGGCGAATCCTGTAGGACATAAACATGAGGTCGTGGTAAGAGAAACAAGCAGTGATCTGTCCGTGGACAGCTACATTATTAGAATTAGAGACAATCATCAGGTCCAACAGAGAAGGAGTGCAATTTGGGAAATGATGAGTAGCAGATAGAGGCAGAATACTAAGGTTATAAGAAGATAAGAGAGATTGAAGTTTGTGAGTACGACTGTCGTTTCTAAGAAGACAAGTATTAAAATCGCCCATCAAGATAACGTGGTCATAAGAGGGACAAAAATCATTTAAAAGGGAATCAAAAGAGGCAAAGTAATCGATGCTGAGGTTAGGACTGTAAACAACTCCAAGTAGCATTTTAGCATGATGCAAGGAAATTTCAAGAAATAGATGCTCCGCTGACCCCGAGTAGGAAGATGGTGATGTGCTGATAATCTTGTAGGGAATATCATTACGCAAGTAAATGGCAACACCACCACCACCCTTCCCAGTTCTATCATTACGGATAAGGACAAAACCAGGAAGAGCATATTGAGCAGATAAAAGAGAGGGTTTGAGGAAGGACTCAGAGATGAGCAAAGCATCTATATGTGCACAGTTAAAGGACGCCAGAAGATCAGAGTAATGGCCAGGAACACTCTGGGCATTGATGTGGGCTATGTTGAGATTGTTGGGGAGGTGGGAAAGCAAGGAGGAAATCTGATCGCCGAGAGTAAGAGGAGAGGACGAACCACTCGCCGCACTATGAAAACTGCTAGAAGACGAAGAACAAGAGAAAAAATCATCATCAAGGTTGATATCGGTCATAGTTTGCAAAAATAATAATAATACGTATACAAATAAAAATAATACCAAAAAATAATAATATCAAAACTACTTAACTACGGTAAATGAACAAAACAATAATAATAAATAAATACGCTCAACCAATAAAAACACCTATTCGCTGTAGTTGGTAGAGATTTTAACACAACATTTTATAAACTAGGTAAAAACTGTGAAGAGAATAAATCAAGGCTTACATTATGATTATGAACAGAAGACATAAAAAATTAATAAAATCAAAATTGAAAGCTAACTAACGATGTCAGCCACAACATTCGTCTAAAGACTATGAAAAAAAAACAACAAGTGTAACGAAACGTAACGTCATTTGAATACTAAAATGACACTGACAGTGACAGACGTCACGTCACTACTTCAGGTAAAATAAAAACGTCTACCGGCAAGCAAGAAGAAGTAAGAAAAATTTAACTAAAAGTAAATGCAATGGGTAGATTAACAAAAGGAAAATCAAATTTTAAAGTGAACCGACATTACACGAATGTATTACAAAACGGACAACATAAAACATGCAAGGATACATCTAAAACAGTAAAGTTAGCGACGAGCCTTCCTCACGACCTTTCTTTTAGGGGTTGCAGTCGATGTAGATGCCAATGCTGGCGGGGTAGAATCGACAGGCACAGGATCATTGGGTGCGGCAGCACTGGCCGGAGCAGGGAATAACGCGATTAACGTTTCCAGCTCACCCATGGACGCTATTTTCCGGCGAGCCTTGTCAGGCGTCAAGACAATAACTTTGCCCTCTGCAGACCAGCAGCTATTGATGTTAAAGTGCTTGCGGGCAGCAATAAATACCTGGTGCCGTGTCTTAGTTAGAAACTCCGAAATGGTGATGCCGCTATATATAGCGCAATATATATATAATATTGTGGTCACATCGCTTGGAGAAACCCTGACAGCCTAGAGAAGCTGATGGTAGTCGGCCAGGTCGACGGGAAAAGACCACGCGGGCGCTCACCTACCCAGTGGTCCGTATTCAAAATTCATTTATTTTCGCTATCTACTTTCGTGTTTAGGTCACAAAAATTCGTAATTAAATTATGTGAACAAAATTTCAACTAAATCGGTCCAGTATCATCATCGTTTCAGCCGAAAGACGTCCACTGCTGACATAGACCAAAGGGTTAAAAAATTTAAAGGGTTGCTTGGCAGGCGGATTGGCGATCGCAGTATGCTGTTAAAATGCATAGAGAACTCTGCTGCCCATTCTCTAGTAAGTCCCTTAGTTAACTTTTACGACACCCACGGGAAGAAATAGGGTCCTGGTATAGGGTGGTGCTATTATTTACGTCCGGCACCATACAGACAATCGACATCGGTCCAGTAGATTCACAGAAAATCGGCCGTGACAGACAGACACCACACGAGTGATCCTTTAAGGGTTCCGTTTTTACCTTTTGAGGTATGGAACCCTTTTATTTTTTATTTTTTTGGGTGGGAAATTATCAAATAACTTCTCCCGCTCTGGGCGGAGTGGGAGCGCGTGTCAGACCTTTACTGACTAAAACCCACCCGTGGTGTTCCTTCCGTTGCCTGTGTGCCAGGGCCACGATATCCCTTTCGGACAAACTCGCAACCCTGGCAGGCATTGGTCCTAACGGACCCCGTCAGTTGGTGCTGACATCTCTTTGAGGCGCGCGTGGAACACAACGTGCCGTCGACCCGGGCCTGGTCCTTATCGGACGGTGAGCTACCCGTCACTCACCGTCCACAGGCCCGCGCCTACGGTGGCCGGAAATCGGCTTGCGACTCCCGACGCCCGGGGCGTCTCCTGCGGCGACTAGGGGCGCGAGGGCGCGAACCTTGCCTCTCCCTCACGCGTTCCGCCTGCTCCTTCGCGAGCATTACTGCTTCGCAGAAAGAGGTGACGGCCTCCCATGCACTCTCGCTCCGAACCATGGCCTTTTTTTTTTTTTTTTTTTTGCCGGGGTGGAAAATCCTCATGGATGTCCTCCGCCCTGGGGTGGACGGAGGGGTCTGTCAGACTCTTACTGACTAAAAACCACCCCGGTGTTCCCTTCCCACACTTGCACCGGGGATCTTGGGAGCTAGTATTACTTCCGTGATCCCCGGCTAGTGCCGGCCCGCCTCTGCGGGCCACCTCAAGTCTGCGGGGGGGTGAGGTGTTAGACCCCCCCGCGACGTCTCAAAGGGGCGCGCGTGGAACACTACGCGCCGCCACCTCGGATCCAGTGTGATAGGGGGCGGCGGACGTCCCCGAGTCCGCCGTCCCTGGACCCATTTAGGGGGGCCGGAAGAGGGCATTATCTGCCCTCTGCCGACGCCCGGTGCGCCTGCTGCGGGCCGGGTGAGCGGACGAGATCTCCCGCTCCCTTTCCGGAGCCTCCTTCTGCGACACGACTGTTTCGCAGAAGGATACCACCGCGTCCCAGGACTCCTCGCTGCCGGCCATCGACTCGACCACGGCCGGCAGCGATAGGTCACTGCCTACTCCTGAGATGAGGGCACGGCGAGGCTCCTCCCAAGCGGCACACTCTGCCAGCGTATGCCGCGCCGTGTCCTCCCGGCAGTCGACGCAGTGGTGACACCGGGCGTCCGGCTCCCTGTTTATGCGACACAGGTACTTCCCGAAGCAACCATGCCCCGAGAGCACCTGCGTCACCCGAAACGATAGGGAGCCGTGCCTCCTCCCGAGCCAGGGCTCGAGTACCGGCCGGACCGCCTCGATGGTGGCGAGGCCGGCGGTAGGGCGTGAAAGCCTGTCCCGCCATTCCGCCACCAGGGCTGCGCGAAGCTGTGACCGACGCAGCTCCACATGTCGCTGCATCAGCCACTCGCCCCGCACCCTCGCTTCCTCGCGCCACCGATACAGTGACGCGAGGACTTTCGCTTCGAGGTCCCAGGGCGGGGATCCGGCCAGTACGCAAGCCGCCTCGTAGGAGATCGTGCGATATCCCCTGATGACTCTGACGGCCATCGCTCTCTGCGGCTTCCGCAGGACTGCGATGCTTCCGGCCGTCAGGTCAGCCGCCCAGATCGGGGCCCCGTAAAGGGCCATCGATCGCACGATCCCCACGTAGAGCCGCCTACAGGCGGCGCTCGGGCCCCCCAAATTGGGAAGCAGCGATGATAACGCTCCAGCCGCACCCAACAACTTGGGTGCCAGCCACCGGAAGTGGGGGCCAAAATCCCACCGGCTGTCGAGCACCAATCCAAGGTACTTCATGGTGGACTCGACAGCGATTTGAGCCCCCCCGACCACGATGTGTGATCCCGGCGGCGGCGCCCGCCGGGGGCCATGAAAGATCAAGGCCTCCGACTTGTTGAGGGCAACCTCCAGGCCTAGGCGACGTATGCGGCTCACCACCTGTGTGACCGCAGCCGTCGCCAGCAACGCTGCCTCCCTGTACGAGCTCCCCCGGGCCGTGACCAGTGTGTCGTCCGCATAACACGTCAGGTCTACGCCCGGCTGGAGCTCGCCCCGCAGCACCCAGTAGTACCCGATGTTCCACAGGAGCGGTCCCACGACCGAGCCCTGTGGAACACCGCACGACATGCGGCGCTGGTTTCCGCCATCACGTCCCATGTAGGTGACACATCTCTCCGCCAAATAAGCCCCAACGATGCGGCGGAGGTAGGAAGGCACCGATGGTAACGCAGTGCCTCCCGAATGCAGCTCCAGGGCAGGGTGTTGAAGGCGTTGGAGATATCCAAGGACACCGCCAACATCACCCCGCCCCGGGACACTGCTTCCTCCGCCAGGACTCTCACCCGCGATATAGCGTGTATGGTGGAGCGCCCGTGCCGAAAGCCGAACTGGCTCTCGGCCAGGTCAGGCCCCTCTCCGCACAAGTGGCCGACGAGGCGGGCAGCGATTATCCGCTCAAACATCTTACCCACCTCGTCTAGCAGCACTATGGGCCTGTACCCGGACGGTGAGTCCGCAGGGCGCCCCGCCTTCCTGAGCAGGACCAGACGACCAGATTTCCACAAAGTGGGAAACTGGCCCTGCTCAAGGCACGCAGTGTAGAGTCCTCTCAAGTGGGGCTCTAGCTCCTTTCATGGCCTGAACCAGGGCCGGACGCGAGAGATCGCCGCCGCCAATCGCCTCCGTGAGGACACGGCGGTGCTCCGCCCAAGCCGGGCAGATCTCCACCGTATGCTCCACCGTGACCTCCGGGCGATCCACACAGTGGTGACACCTGGGCGTTTCCTCCCGCTTTATCCTAAACAGGAACCTACCGAAACATCCGTTTCCGGTGAGGACCTGCGTCAGGCGGAAGGTGAGGACGCCGTGGCGCCTCTCTAGCCACTCCTCAAAGAGGGGACTTATTGCCACGATTGTGGCGTGCCCAAGGTACGGAACCCTGATAACTGTAATATATTAGTAAAAGGCAACTAAACACGAGATAGGACCATTTTCTCCAATCTCCAATTTTCTAAATTCAAGCCAACACCGTAAAATCTCGTTAATATATTATTTTTTATTACATAAATTTGGAAGACCTTTGATGTTTTAGTTGGACATAATTCAATTTCTTCTAGCAGGGGCTCAATTAGGTTGTCCCAAGGCATGTAATATGATCAAACTGTTAGATACTTTGCTCTTAAATTACACATTAAATCACCTTGTGTAGAAAAAGGTCGAAGGTATTTTTAGGTGCCAGCTACATTTTGAGGGTTGGTATATTACAGGGCGAGATACCTATGTGAAATGAGCCAAAAGGAGGCTTTCTATAGCCTCTTTTTGGCCTACCTATTATTACCTGTAACTACTATTTGTGTTGGATCTGGTACTCACTTGGTGTTGGTTTTTACATGGATTTATTTGTAAATTCACTACATCTTTGGTCTGGTGGTCACAAGTGCTGAGCATGAGGTCCTGGGTTCAATTCCCGGGTAGGGTAAAATGTTACTGGGTTTTTCCATCTAGAATTTCTCAGTAGCAGTCTGGAGTCTGGATTTGTGCCTGGTTTATGAAAATAGACTCGCCTTCATTGGACTTAAATAGTTATGGGTAAGCAGAGATGCTCCTATGATCCACCCAAATTTCACCAGTTATGGCGCAATGTAGGTGGACTATAGGTACACCTCTGCCTAACCTTTTGGGGAATACAGGCGTGATGTTACGTTATGCACATAACACACATAATCAGTCTATAATGTTCTCACTGCTGGGACACAGGCCTCCTCTCTGTGAAAGGGAGTGGGCCGTAATCCACCACACGGGCCCAGTGCGGGTTGATAGATGGCAGGTCTTTGATTTTTCGGTTCTAGAACAAGCCGGTTTCCTCACGATGTTTTCCTTCACCGTTTTGAGAGCAGTGGTGATGAAATAATTTACACAAAGTAAAGCACCCAGACGGGTGCAAACCCACGACCTACTACTCGTAAGTCGCGGCCATTGCCACTGGGCCACCACTGCTCTCGTATAATTGTTAGGTTATGCGTTATTTGAAAATTCGAGGATAAAATTACTATTGGATGCTTTGTAAAAATTCAACATGGGTTTACTTTAGGTCAATACTGACACTTTACTAAAAGCTTGACAATACTGGTTTAGTGGTTTTCATCTTCATCATCTGCCCAGCCTTTTCCCAACTATATTGGGGTTAGCTTCCAGTCTAACCGGATGCAGCTGAATATCATTATTTTACATGGAGCGACTGCCTATCTGACCTACACAATCCAGTTACTAGGTAGCACGATACCCCTTGGTAAGACTGGTGGTCAGCCTTTCAGGCTTCTGACGACCCGTAGCGACTGTTAAAGATCCACTAATGACAGCTAAGACCAACGACTTAACGAGCTTTCCGAAGCACGGAGGGGTCTTGGTATGTAAGATGGTCACCCATCCACGGACCAACCGCGGCAAGCGTAGCTTAACTTGATCAATCGACCCGTGAGGCTGTTATTACTTAGCCACACGCCCCTTCGTGGTTTTCATCATTTGAAAATCCTTAATCGAATTGAGCACCATCAAATATGCTTCTAAAAATGTAATTTTACACTCAAACTAGATAATTTCTTTAATAAGATAACTAGACTACAAAGACCAAACAATTTTGCATATTTAGCTTGTGTCAAAACCCATTCATTTCAATCATTTTATCTTGTAACTTCACAAATGTAGAATTAATTCTGGTTGTCAAAACAATTGGAACACAACATTGGAACAAATTATTATAATAGTTATATCAACTGTGTTAAAACTTTTATGACATACAAACTCGAATAATACCAATATCGAGTTGTTGTTACTTCAATTATGGCAATGGGGTTGTATTTCATGGACCCTTGTCGAAATTCAGGGTTATAAGGCTGCGACTTAGGATAGGCGGAAGCTACAGGAGTTTTTCCAAGCTTTAGGCAAAAGCTCCAGAGCTGCAGGTCAGTAGGTATCAGGTTGTATAAATGTTGATCAGAATATGGTTTGCGACCGTAACAAGTACGTATTTACAGCATTATAATCATCAAAAGAACTCCTTAATTTCAAATTACTACATGACTACTCATGAAATTATGACTTTTGAGATCAATTCTAACTTATGGGAGTTGCATCTCCTTAAGCTCCGAAGATTTTTGCTTTGTTTAGTATTTATTTGGGTTCCCTCTATCTGGCAGAATCTTGATGCTCCGAAATTTATTTGGCATAATACACTTGGCATAATTTTCTTTAAACGAATATTATTAAGGCATAAAAATTATTTAATATATATATTGTTTGGCCGAATGTTTATATGTCCGAATTTACAATGGCATACCTTTAAGATGGCAGAATTTTATTTGGCATAATTACCTTTCGCAAAGTTAAAATTCCGCATAATTTAATTTAGCATAACTTTTATTTAAAGCGACGATTATTTGGTACAATTTCACTTGGCATACTATGAAGATGGCAGGATTTCATTTGAAATAATTTTATTAGGCATATTGCCACTTCTATTCTAAAGAAATGGCAATATTTTTATGACAGCATTTTTAACTTTCAATTAAAATTAAAATAATATTCTTAAAATGTCATTAAGTTGTGCTACAAAAGTTAGTGACAGAAAAGAATCGCTGCAAAACCGACTCCACGTAGTCTTGTCTGCCCTACCCCTAGAGTGTAATTTAAGCCGTAGGCGTGGAGTGGCGAAGCGGCCCGCGAGCTAGCTAAGCAGCAAATGATGAGCCGCGGCCACGGCCGGCGAGTGCCAGAAACGACTAGATTATATAGAAAAAAAATATGGAAAAAAAGAGATTATTTTTAGCAGGCTATCAAGAACCGAACTAGTTAGACGAGGTTAATTATTTAAAAACAATGGTTAGGTTATTATATAGAGAAAAAAAATGGAAAAAAGAGATTATTTTTGGCAGGCTATCAAGAACTAGTTAGACGAGGTTAATTATAAAAATAAATAGTTAGGTCAGGTTAAAACTGTGCGCACGAGCCGAGCGACCGAAGCGAGCGGTGCCGCGGTAGCGGCCGGCGAGTGCCAGAAACGACTAGATTATATAGAAAAAAAAATCTGTAATGTTATACATGAGTTTTTCAATTTTATGGGTATGAAATGTATGCCAAAAGATGATTCTAACTGTAAACTCTCTGAGAAATGATAGTTCTGCGTTTTAATGACTGTCTATATGAAATGTATAACCAAAAGACCATTCTGACTGTTAACTTTCTGCGATATGATGGTTCTACTTTTTAATTATAATGGATATAAAATTTATGCATAAAGATGATTCTGACTTACAAACTTATGAGTTTTGAATGTATGATAAATGAGTGTCTGCCAAACGATTTTCTGCGAAATGATGTTTATGCTATCAGCTGTTATGCAAAATAATATTATGACACAAAAAGTTCTGCCATAAAAGGTAGACCCTATTTATTTAACTTTATCTCATTGTGCTCGTCACACAAAGTTTAAAATTTTAAGTTCCCTTGATTTCATCAGTAAACACACTCTTTAAACAGAAAAACAGGAATGTTGCTTGGTAGTAGTACTTCCCTAGACCAATTCTTTCTTAAACATATATTTACCTACTAAGTGACAGCATTTTATTCGACTTTATTATAATAATTATATAATTAATCATTTATTTATCAAATGTTGCTTGTACAGAAAGTGCTTAATCTAAAAAGTAGGGTTAACATTTGTGAGAGACTGGTGCCCGAAAAAGCCATAAAATACCAGTGCTACAGGTCACCAATACTTAAATATCCAATACTTAAATATGTACATACTAATTTAGATTAATTAACAAAAGTATGTGGTGAAGTTAACTTAAATTCTAGGTACAGTTAAATATAAAAAAAATATATAAAAATAATCTAGATTGGACACATACATTTGTGATTTAAGTGTAGGGTGTGTGCGTATACGTGAGTGAGTGTGTAAGTATGTATAATTATGTGTGTTGTGTGTGTGTGATAGTGTACGTTTGTGAAGGAGAAATACATTTTACTGATAGGGACCCCTGCATGACCATTCTTAGACCATCTCTACCCACCAATTAACATTCAATTCTCGACAATGGGTTAAGCTGATATCAGATGCTTCGTTTTGTATTTATGTATCTCATTTAGTCGGCATCTTTCAAGAAGGAAACGTCTGAATACAAAATTAATAAAAAGAGAAAAATTTGTTCATTAGTGAAACACTGGTTGCATACATATTAAACGTTACTTGGAACGAGTATCCGAACCGTGGTTAGAGGTTAGAAGTAGGTTCAGTAATCAAATGTTAGTCATTAACTTATCAAAAAGTTGGTAAATTAATCTATGTTAAAATAAATCGGGTTAAAAAGGTATTTAAAAATAAAAATAAAATATTTTTACTTGATGTAGGTAATCTGCAAAAAGTACTGAGACTATAAGTCCATATTACGTATCAAAACACAGTTTCTATCATAGTTGCCATTGAAAACGTAATTGCTTTTTAGTGTTTAGTTAATATTGAAACTTAATTTTATTTTTTGTTTTAAGTAATCGTTTTATTTTATTAGTTGTGAAAATGTATAGATATAGTTTTTATTATTAATATTAGAGTTTATGTAAATATTTCGCGTCATTATGAAGTACATAGACTAAGATAATTGAAAACTTTTCATTATGTGGAATTTTAATTTATTTTTAAATAGAGGAAAAGATTGTATTTCCTTAATATCTTTCGGCAATTCGTTATACATTTTGGCACCCTCATACTTAATATTTCTAGTACCGTAGTTGGTCCGTGGTCTACTGTATAGGCAGATATCGTTAGCATTTCTCAGTAACCGGGTCTGAATTTGTGCCTGTTTAGTAAAAAATATTTGAGAATGGGTATCTTTTGTCAGTATCTTCCGTATAAGGATGCAGGTATGGAGTTTATACATTTGGGCAAGTGTCATTAATTTGGTTTTATGAAAAACAGTTTCGGTTGGCGTTAAGTAATTAAGATGAAAAAGTAATTTAATTTATTTATTTTGAGTAATTAGTAAATTTTTTATGTTGGTTTTTGCTACAGAGCCCCAGACTTCAAGTAAGTAGGTCAGATGAGATTTAATGAGCGAATTATAAATTATATACTTTACTGATTTGGGAAAGCAGCGGACGGTACCAAGGTCCTCTTGGGCTCGACTGACTATTGCTTGAATTTCATTGCCAAAGTAGAAGAGACAGTTGTCATCGGCATATAGTGTTACATCTGCAGCTAAGTTTAGGTCTTGTATATTATTAATGTATATTAAGAAAAGCAAGCAGGGAGCTTTGTGGAACCCCGTAAGTTATTAGTTCAGGACTGGAATTTTAACTATCTGGTATCTATTAGAGGTATGACTCAATCATTTTATGTGCAGATTCCTTAATGCCAATATCGTGTAGTTTTTGAAGGAGTAGTTTATGGCTTATCGTGTCGAACGCCTTTTTTAAATCAATAAATATACCAAGAGCTGTTTGTTTTTTGTCTATTCTACATTTCAAGTTAGTTACAAGGTCTATACAGGCTGATAGTGTATTCGATTTGGAGCGGAAACCATACTGTTTCTGGTAAAGGAGTTAGAGTTAGAGCTCAAATATTTGTCCAAACGATTATAGATAACTTTTTCAAAGATTTTAGAAATGACTGGTAGTACCGAGATAGGGCGATAATTACCTGGGTCAGTTTTATTGCCAGGTTTAAAAATTGGGCTCACTTTGGCTATCTTGAGGGAATCAGGAAAATGTCCAGATTTAAGGGAATGGTTAATGCAGCTAGTTAACTTCTCTAGTACTAAATTTTTAACACATTTAAGAGACCTGCATGAGATGCCATTGATACCAGCTGTCGTATTCGTATTTAAGTTGTCAATTATTTTACTAACTTCAGTTAAAGAAGCAGGGGCAAATTCAGGTAGGTCAGTATATTTAGATTCTATTTTATTGCTGTACAACTGTTTGTATGCTCCACTATCGTGATATTTAGGTGGTATTATATTAGCTAGGACAGCGCCTATATTGGCAAAGAAGGAGTTAAAGCAGTTGCATACATCAGATATTTCGGTAAAACAGCCCGAGGATGTCACAAGTTTGGATGGGGCAGTGCTATTTTAAGTTTTTCTGTTGATGAGCATCAACAGAGAGTTAATTAATTGCCACATTTTAAGTGGTTTTTTGTAACAGTTTTTAAAAGCTTTGTAGTAGTATCTACTCGTAATTTTAGCATCATGTATTTTTTCTCGGACTTCCTTTCTTGCTTTTAGTAATTCTAGCTCTACGTTTTCTTCTTCATCTTCCTTTTCTTCGAATGTTGTCGTATTGCAGGCACTTAATGTTTGGTTTCTTCTGCTTATTGAATCAATAATATTTTTATTCGACCAGTCTGATTTTGGTGGGTTTTGTATTTTTGTTTTGGTAATCCTGCTTTGCTTTAGAGCTTCTGTAAGTTTTTTCTCAAGTTATTCATATTTCCGATCGTCGTCCTGGAAAATAACCTTGTCGACTGTCTTGTGTAGTTTATCGTACTCCATAGTAGTGTATGTAATTTGTTTCTTCTTTTCTGGTTTGTATTTGTGTATTTCCAGATATAAATGTTTGTGATCGGACATCGCGGAATTGACGACTGCTAGATGGAATTTATTATTCTTGAGATTAGTGCTGACATGGTCAAGGATTGTTTTAGTACTCTGTGTCTCTCTTGTGCCAAATGTAGGGTTTACTTTATTCATAATTTGAAATCCATTTTATTGTACTGTCATTTTGTAGTTAGAGGTCGGCTCATTTTCAGTAAATTGTAGTTGAAATCTTCGAATACGACTGCCCGTTTTTGTCTCTTAAGTCAACTTCTGTTTGCGTTAGTTTTTTGGTGTTTTTTTATAATTTTGGGAACACCCTTGATATATTTGATTGAAAGGTTTTCCTCGCCTTCTTCTGTTCTTTTATTTAGTTCGTCGCGTAATTTTAACATTTCTTCTTTCTGTAATGGTGTTTGGTCGGAGTAACATTTGATGTTTTTAATCTCTTTATAAATGTTATTTTTATTGCAAAGTATTGATTTAGCCGTATCCGCAAAAGCAAAACAAACTTTTAACGGGTCGCGATTTATTAATATTGTATTTTCCCAATCGAAAACATTTTGTAGGCTCGATACAATTCGGGTCAGCTAACTTAATGATTTTTATAACTTCTTGTTCATCGTATTTGTTTCTTTCGGCCGAAACTGCAGAGTTGATTTCTTGTAAGCCACTCACGACTATGTTTTTCTCCCTTTGGAAGCGCTCATGGATCTCAGAGCTCATGTTTTCATGTGAAAAAATCACTGTAGACTGTGTGTTGCCAGAAGTAGAAGCTTTCAAGTTACTAACATCATTTTTCAGGTCAGCAATTTCATTCACCAAATCAAGTTTTGAAGTTTCCAATTTTGCTAATTCATTTTTCACTCTATTTTGTTCTAAAGAAAGTTGATCTGTAGTAATTTTAATTTGAGAAATTTGGTTTGTTATTGTCGAAACTTGTTGAGATATTTTGTCCAATTTATCAGTTTGTGTTTGGGACATATTGGTTAAAATCGACATCATTTTAGTCTCAAATTGATCGAACCTGTCAGAAAAATCATCATCAGGTGCCTTTCTTTTCCGATATGTGACTTTGTTAGTTTCTGGTTCCGGCTGCAACAACTGCCTAAGATCAGGTTGTGATTGAGATTGTGATTCGCCACGAATCGGCATCAACTCATTACTATCGGCACACGTAATTGATCCCTTAGTTGGTGATCGACGTATGGCCATTCCTATTAAGTATACGTCGTGTACCGTGGATAATATAATAACTGTGTATAGTTATGTTAGGGGTACCTACTGGGATGGTAATCAAAGGCTCGAGAGTTAAATGCCAACTGGCTTATATTTCTTAATAAGCTTACATTTATAAAGTGTTAGTGTGTCTGTGTGCGTGTGTGAGTATGTATGTATGTATATGTGTCCCCACAGTTACTTGGTTGAGTCTCTGATGCGTGCAGTGCGGGAGGAGCGAGATGAATTATCGCTGCTTCGTAGCCTGTCTCTTTTACCCAGTGGTGAGGCGCGGGGGCACTGCCTCATTCGCACGCTGGATTTTAATGTTGAAGCGTTGTTAGCCACACTTAATTGGCAATCAAGATTGCGATTATGGTATTAGCACTATGGTATTGGCACACAGGCAACGGAAGGAACACGGGTGGGTTTTAGTCAGTAAAAGTCTGACACGCCCTCCGGCTCCGCCCATAGCGGGAGAAGTTATTTGATAATTTCCCACCCAAAAAAAAAAAAAAAGAAAAAAAAAAAGCACTTAGGGTTTACTTTTCTCTGACGAAAATTTAATAATTTCAATATTAAGTTAGCGACACGTCCGTTCCGTACGCTCGCTCGCTACGGTCTCCGAAAAATGATCGAAAAAAGACGCTTGCAAATCAAAATGAAATGACATGACCAAATGAACGTTGATTTCTATGTAATTTGATCGTTGCCGTGTGAATGTGGAATTAAACAACAATTAACGTCTGTCATCAGCTTTAGTTGAAAAATCACCAAAACCTACCTTTTATCGCTCCCGCCAATATTCAGTCCGTAACCTACGCTTACATTCAACCAACTTTTACTGAAACTTTTTGAAGATAGTGTTATTGGCGAGGGGTAACTCTTGCCTTAACGCTTTCAGTGAGGTATTCTGGTATTAATTCTTCTTTTTATGTTCATGACGTTGCGTTTTACTTTACCCTTCAACTTTTGGTATGAATGAAATTTCCATAGGGTGGTGTCATTATCTTTTAGGTGAAGTAGCATGCCGGTTTTATTCATTTGAAGCCGTGGACAGTCAGTGGTTTTTATATAACCTGCGTTGTTATAATAGACTTAAAGTAAGTAATAGTCTAGTATTTAAGATGTTATTGTAGTTTCTGATTTTGTACTAACCATACCTTCCTAGTATCGTCGCAGTATCTTTTCGTCCCACATACCGCAGTGTCTCAAGATGAAGGTCTTTGACCAGTGCGAGTTGCCAGTGATGACCTATGGCACTGAAACGTGGTCGCTCACAATGGGCATTATTAGAAGGCTAAAAGTCACTCAAAGGGCAGTGGAGAGGGCTTGGAGTTTCCTTACGTGATTGAATAAAAAATAAAGAGATCCGCAGGCGAACCAAGGTAACCGACATAGCCCGAAGAATTTCCAAACTCAAGTGAGGACGTCGCAGAACAGGGCCGATGGGGCTGCAAGGTTCTGGAGTGGCGTGCCGGAAGACGTGGCGTTGAAAGCCCTCGTACAAGTCGGACCGATGGCTTTGTGAAGGCCGCAGGAATCCGCTGATGCGGGAAGCAAAGAACCGGTCGAAGTGGTGGTGCTTGGGGGAGGCCTATGTCCAGCAGTGGACGTCTTTCGGCTGAAATGATGATGATGATATTACCTTCTTGCCAAAACAATAAGTGGTTAGCAACTAGACAACTAGGAATATCAAGTGGATACTGGCGGTTCAATTTACGTAATATTTCATGATGATCAGTTGAGTAATTACTCGTACTCGTCAACAAACAAACTTACTTTTGCATTTATAATATTAAGTTAGGAAGGATTACAAGCAAATAAATGATTTCTATTTCTACATACCTCCTTCCTAAACTTGGCCTCGTACGTAGTACGTAATGGGGAGTTAGCTTATTCTCATAAATGAGGTTTTCACTGTAAGGCGACGGTATGGATCCAGTGTAGCCAAGTGTGCCTGACGTATCGTTACTCGTGGCTGCTCTTTTTATGCAGCCTTAAAGTATGGTTGAATAGCATCATCATTAGATCACGCCTGTATTCCCCGAAGGGTTAGGCAGAGGTGTACCTATGGTACACCCACATTTCGCCAGTTATGTTAAGGTCGCATGTAACAGGAGGCGAGCCTATTGCCAGCAACCGGGCACACGTCCAAATTCCGGGCTGCTACTGAGAAATTCTAGATGGAAAAAACCTAATTACACATTGGCCGACCCGGGAATAGCGCTTGCGTCCACAAAACCAATGAAGCAGTTAATTCAAGTTAAATAATAACAAAGAAATGAACTGCAGTTGTCATACAACAAACCAATTAAAACCAATTCCTACGTTCGTTCATAAAGTGGAAATTACACGAAATACAAACATATTTTTTTTAACAAACGTACAAAATACAGACGTCGAAATCAAAACAAGTGTCAACAAGAGTTTTGGCGCTCGAATCCGTTGCAGAGCGTTCTGATAATTTTTGTACATTTTTGCCTGTTTTTTATCTGTGAGCTTCAAAGTCTGTCGGTGCCAAAAACACGAGTTTATGCAGAAAGACCCAAACAAAATGGCGCTGTGATAAATGAACTCGTTTTTATTAGGGTTCCGTATCTACAGGGTGACAACTGGAGTTATTAATCCAACCACCGTCTGTCTGTCAAGGACGGAAGTAAAGGTTAGTAACCTATCTTTTTCAACAGTTACCACTATGTGGCTAAAGTTTTCACAGAACTGTGTTACTTACTCTATTGCTAGAGGAGGAATCCCCCCTAGCCATATAGTAAGTAGCATGAATGAATCATTATTCATTCATGAAAATAATTTCCTCATACAAGAAATATCGCACAATTTTTTATTTTTGTTTCTCTCGTGTCTTACATTGCACTGAACCCAAAGTGCGCCGGTCTAGTTTACGTTTGGCAAAGTTTTTTGGGCACATCGTCCCAGGGTCTAGATGACGTCACGATAAGGTTCTGTGTGACGTAAACCTTTGAGTGCGCAGTTCTGATTATGAAAATGTCTGTTTTAGTCTGTGTGTGTTTAGTTAATTTTAACGTATGTTTAGAAACACACACATAAACTATGAATATGTATATGTTTTCAAACATGTGTTTATCTTGCTGTCTGTACATTATTGTATTAATAGGTATGGTTTTTTTGGATATCGTAGCCCTGGCACACAGGCATCTGAAGGAACACGGTTTAGAACGCGTTTTAGTCAGTAAAAGTCTGACACGACTCCAAAAAAAAAGGTATCGTATTTTTGAACATCTTTTCCTGAAATCGGTTCTATTCTGACCGCGATGATATATTATGAATTTTGTTGGTCAATTATAGAAAATAGGCAAAATTAAAACTGCCACACGGGTTGATCGAAGATTAAGCTACCCTTGCCGCGGTTGGTTTGTGGATGGGTTACAATCCGTTACTTACCGAGACCCCTCCGTGCCTCGGAAAGCACGTTAAGCCATTGGACCGGCTATCATTCGTAGATCTTTGACATTCGTTATGGGTAGTCAGAAGCCCAAAAGTCTGACAACCAGTCTTACCAAGAATACATCGTGTTACTTAGTAACTGGGTTGTGGAGGTATAGTGAGTATTCAGCAGCATTCGGTTAGAATGGGAGCCAACATCAACATAGTTGACATTAATTCTACATTCTGTGATACTTTCTTACCTTAACTCACACGCTGACCTATTAAGTAGGTATATATTTTTTTTAGGAAAACGTATATTTTTACAATATTTGTAAATATGTGAGCACCATGAATCTATCACATAATTAATTTATCTGTCATTGCTTCATTTTTAATTCTTTTTGCATATTGTGTATTAAAGTTACTATACAATTTTATTTTAGGTGCATCGTCTTCACATGTAATTAATGTACCTATAAAAAATATTGTAAAACATTTTAAAAGCGTTCAAAAGTGCCTTTTATGTGCTTATTTAAAATAAATAATTTTACTTTGACTTTGACTTTTTGAGTTGGGGAAAGGCTAGGCAGTTTGAATGATTGGTTATCGTTTGTAGCCATGATGAAATTATTTAGGTCATTTTTTTAAAGCTTTAAATTGCAATTGTTTTATCTACTGGGAGCTTTCATAGACATAGTTCACCGATCAAAGCAGTGTGTAATGCAATATTCCAATGAAGCCTGATAAATATTTCATATTAATTAAATTTTACAGTCAGCGGACAGGATGTGAACAGGAAGCATAGTCTGAGCCATCTACAGTTATAAAAAAAAGACCAAGTGCGTGGCGGACTACGTACAATGAAGGGTTCCGCATTGGGGTTTAATTTGTCCTAAGAACAAACTTAACATCGTAGTTGAAAAACAAGTTCCGAAGTACATTCCAATTGTAAATGTAAGTTTTTACACACAATATTGAGCGTGTTAACATGTTATTTTAAGATCATAGACATCTTATAGGTTTTCCTGTAATCTAATACTTAAGAACTATTTTCTGTACTTTTTCAAAATTTTAGGCTCAGTAGTTTCATAATATTCAAATTATAAAAAAATATCTGAAATTGTTACAAGCCCTTTCATTTGATTGTGACATATCAAATGAAAGGGCTTGTAACGATTTGCAGTAGTACAGTTTGCAGTTTTTGTTTATTTCTTTTTTCTAACTTTCCCCCCAAAGGTCCATTCATAATTTATTTATTTACGTTACACGTTTGTGTTTGGCGCACAGAAGTTCATATGCATACTAAATTTCAACTTAATCGGTCCAGTAGATTGCGAGCAAGTCGGCTGTGACAGACGGACAGACAGACAGACACGCGAGTGATCCGGGGTTACGTTTTTTTCCTTTTGAGGTACGGAGCCCTAAAAATGAGTTGTTTTATGTGTACAGGCCACCGTCCACTAGTCTTACCAAGGGATTTCGTGTTACCCAGTCCCTGGGTTGTGGACGTCAGATAGGCAGTTAGACTGGAAGTCGGCCCCAACATAGTTGGTAATAGGCTAGGCAGAGGATGAGATCACCGTGCACCGCCTTGAAAAAGCTTGAAGGGAGCACAAACCTATGAATACATATGATCACGCCTCTAATCCCCGAAAGGTTAGACAGAGGTGGTCCGATGGTAACCCACATTTTGCCAGTTATGTTTAAGACCAGGCAGTCTAAATCAAATTTCCACGCAAGCTCCGCCCTTGCTCCCCGCCACTCTATTATGTACTAAACGCTAACACATCAGTAATAAAGTTGAATATCGCGTGCGCTCATTGATCGTGTTCGAGCGCGAAACTAAATAGCGTAAGTCTCAATTCTTATTTCGTTTGTAACTAAAGTCTACTGATCTAGTCTATATTATTTCTCTAGTCTATTGATCTAGAGAAATAATATCTGCTGACTGGATATAAACTATATTTTCGTGCCGTGAATATTTATTTTAGACATAAAAGTCAAAGATTTATTTGCAAACTAAGACATGTTGGTGTTATTTTATACTAAAACTATAAAGCCAAACAATCTTGTTTTTTTTAAAAAAGACTTGATTTTCGAATAAAAAATGTATCTAGAGAAAATATTACAATTACGTAACTGTCTTTGAAGACAATTACGTAATTGTAATATTTTCTCTCATATTGACATGGAATGCAAAAAAATCCAATAAATCATAATATACTAAAGTTTAATTTTGCTTGTATGTGTGAGTGTTACAGAATATTCATGCAAATTAACATAAAAATAGGGAGCCTCCTCGAGGAGAGCATATTGCCATCAACCGGGCACAAATTCAGACTCCGGGCTGCTACCGACAAATTACTGATGGACAAACCCAATGACACTTTGCCCGACCAGGGAATCGACCTAGGACTTCATGCTCAGCAGTGGTGCTTAAGACCATGAGACCAACGAAGCAAACCAGACTTTGAAGTTTCATAAAATTCAAGCATTTTTTTTCTCTTTTCTATTTAATTTTTATCTCCTTTGTACTTTTTAAATGATGTTAAAATAAAAATTAAATAAGCCTTCATTGCTGGTTCTACAATGTTTCTAATATGATTTTGCTATAATATACCTACCAACTAAAATTTTCGTAAAAATCGACATTTGGTGCACTTTTTTTATAATCAGTGGTAGGAAATCTTTAGAGGAGGCTTATGTTGAAGGACAGGCTGATAAAAACCTACTGCTAATCTCCGTAAAAAAATATGTCTTCTTCTCTCACTGAACCCATTAAACCCTTTATAGAACATCATTAAGCCATAGACATTTAAACGAACGTTTACCGTCCCTAATTAAAACCGTTCATTTTAATCTTTAAACTTAGATTAGGCAGTAATCTTAATACGGGTATAAATTCAAATTAATCCCTACAAACCCTGTTCTCACCCTGTACAGTTTATAGACAATATTTCATTACAGATTTTACTGGGCCGTAGTATTTTAATTAATGGAGTCGACTCGTTCGGAATTAATGAATGTTGCGATGGCAATACGTCATACTCGACGATGGTTTTAATCTTGTGTTGGAGTATTTTTTTAATAATGAGTGAAATGTTTGGGATTTTTGTGATGTGTTGAGGGTTTTTCGGAAGTATATCTGGTGTATCCTGGCAACGTATTCATTCATCATAATAATATTAATCCTATAATGTTCCCACTGCTGGGACACAGCGGCCTTATGCGGCCTACTTAAATTATGACCACGTTTCTAACTTTCGCAAGATACTACAGTGGCTCCCTATTCGACTTTGCAGGAACTCGCGGATTTTGTGTCTGCTATTTAACCTCCTTCACAATCCTAAAACACCATCCTATCTGCGGAAAAGTTTTTCCTACGCCCGTCCTTCTGATGCGCCTTGCAGGTCGCATCTTAGAAATCTTCTTAAGTCCCCTCCCCAGTCCAACGAACTTCTACGCCTACTCCTTCACTGTGCACGCGGTGCGGACTTAATGCCATAGGCATTTTCTACCAGTCAACCTTTGGGTGATGCAGAGACAAGCAGTGGTACGTGCAATAACGAAAATTGTGAAATCAATATTTATCAAATGTCCTTTCTTTGATATTGATCGTCGCATCGTTGAGCTCCTTAAGTTCTGAGTAGAGCTGCACGATTACTGACAAATGCGTGCACTGGCTGGTCAGGTCCACTCAATTAGTGTCTTCCACTCAATCTTTCCTCAAAAGACCATTTCAGACACCAATCTACATAGCCTTCACATGATCTGACCAAGATTATGTCTGGACTTTAAAAGAGACTGTGACCTCTGAGTTTGTTTCGGCCTTTCTTCTCAGAGTAGTCAGATAGGAAACGCCGACCTCATCTAGTTTTTATAATATGATTGACGTGTAAAAGTGTTTGTACAAACCTACTTACAGAAATAAAAATCATTTATCATTTACAGGCCTCCTCTCTTCAAGAGGCAGCGGGCTGTAATCTACCACGCGGGCCCAGTGCGGGTTGGTAGATGTCACGTCTTCAAATTTTTTGGTTCTAGTACATGCAGGTTTCCACATGATGTTTTCCCTCACCGCTTTGAGAGCAGGGGTGATGTAAGAATTTACACAAAGTAAAGCGCTTGCCTGGGTTCGAACCCACTACCTACAACTCGTAAGTCGGGGCCGATGCCATTGGGCCACCACTGCTCTATTTCTGCTGTATTTATTCACAACTATGTAACTTTGATTTGATTTTATTTTATTTTTATTAAGAGGAAGCAAACAGTTACATTATGAAAACTTAAAACTAGTACAACAATCTTTGCATTTTGCTAATGATGTAATCCATAACACTGTCCACAGGTTATCATAATAATATTAAAAAAAACAATAATCTCCAGGGGTGAGAAAAAAAAAGTAAAAGTATTAAGTAAAAAAAAAAAGATGACAATTAAAAAATACACTTACAACCAGCACCCCAATTGCGTAACGCACGCTTAATCACATCATTTGATCTTATTTGTTTTTTTATGAATCTACTAGCTGCGCCCCGCGGTTTCATCCGTGTAAGTCTAGATCACGTGGGAATAGCGGGATAAAAAGTAGCCTATGTCTTAATGCAGGGTGTCAGCTACCTCCATACAAAATTTAATCAAAATTAGTCCAGCCGTTTGAGCGTGAAGAAGTAACAACCATACACACACACACACTCACAAACTTTCGCCTTTATAATATTAGTGTTATGTGATAGTGTGATGTAGGCAATGGGTGCTATTTACCTGAAGTAAAAGAATTTATTTATTTAACTTATTAGCGGGCTAACCTTTTCACAGTGACAGTTCTCAAATGGCTTGTACTTACACCAGAAAATAGGAAAAACGATCATTATTGTTACGAAATTTCTCTTCTATATGGCAATTATCGAATTTGGTGCTTATTTTCTAATAAAAACTAAAACTTCAGTTGGTCTTTCTGAAGTATGTGAAGGGCGGCTTTTCGCATCCATTTCCTGGAGACATCGATTTTCGCAGAGTAGACCGGGTTTCAGATATTGTTGTAGGGAAAACCAAGAAAAAGAAACTGAACAAGTAGCTTCAAAATGCAAAATAAACTAATTGTTACTTTCAAGGCATGAAACGAAGGTTACCGCTAACCAAAAAGATTTCATAGAAATATTTACATTTGCTAAACATAAATTAATTTTTGGTATAATTATAATACCTACTTTTGGTAACCTTTGCAGGGCGTTGCTTGTTTTTTATCTCTTTGTTTTAACGTTTTCTAGGTATTTTGCGGCAAGCACCCAGACAACTTTCTCTTTTCAAAAGTACCCTTAAAACTTATCAAAAGAACCAATTTGAGACTAAAAGGAAACGAAAGGAAGAATATACCGTAATTATTTTCAATACCTTACGTGGAGTAAATAAGAATGGCAACAAGATACAAGGGGTCCAATTTAAAAGTTTTAACAATGCTTTCTTCCTGAGACTTTCAATGTTGCAAAGGATACTTATTAAGTTCAACAATAGTCATATTATAACCGCCTCAATACGTCACAAGTGGGTGTATTCTTCCTATGTTATGTTTACGTTTCATTTTCTTGTATTTTTGAAGTGAAATCTTCTTGTGGTTCGCGTGCCGTGAAAATTTTTAATTGTGTTTTAATCATTATTTTATTGAAGTTAAACTTCTTTTTTCACTTATTAAGTTGGTAGTCCCCATTACTGCCTATGGTTTTTTTAATTTAAATTGTACCCGTAAGTATGACAACGTAAACTAGAGCTTGTGGTCAAAGCGATGTGACGGTTTACCTATCTACACAACAAACATTAGCTACAATTGTCAATACAAATGCAATTTAACCAGAAGTTAGTAGCTTGGCATCCGGACAGACACCAAGCTGTCAATCTGAGAGCAATTTATCTTCAAGCTGTTATGTCATTCATCCTATAACCAAGAAATCAACGGCCGTCTTAAAACTTCTAAGTATTACGTATTAAAATGGAACCTAAAATAGCTCGCTGTTGCTGATATTTGCAATCGACTTTCAGCAAACACATTCAAGCACATCAAGTTCGTACCTAGGCCAAAATATATACCCGACAAAATTTATACAATGTTCGAAAATCTCAACTCAAAATTCAATATAAATAAACCCACGTATTTTTCGTATATATCCGCTATATAGATAAATAAAATATCCCTGTCCCTAAAATCCCATCAATATCCGAAAAATAAAGTACGCGGGGAAGGTCGGGTAGCGTGTAACTGATACAGGTAAGGCAAAAGAATGTGGAACATTTAAACAATTTTAATCGTGTCATCGTTAGAAGGGATGGGGAGGTTCGGGAACAATGGATGAAATTGGCCGAGGATTGCGAAGAGTTTGCGTTGAAAGAAGGTCATTTAATAACCGACACAAAGGGCTGGCAGGAAAGGAATGGAAGAGCTTGTAATAATAATAAAGTTTAAAAAATATTTGGTGAGTCGTGGATAAAATTCCGAATTTAAGATTCTTTTGGTTTTTTTTTTCCTCATGAGGTTAGAAGAATTTTAGGGCAGTGTCATTGCTTGATACGCTAAAAATATGGAAAATGGCTAGGCCTTAATTTTTTAGACGAAGGAAATGAAGCCCAGAATATCTTGTCTTGAATATCTTCTATTTTGGGACCAGAAGAGTAAATTAAAAATAATTGTGCCGATAATTTTCCTATAAGACAAATTGCTTGCGAGGGTGACAATCTGGTGTCTAGCTGACATCTTGGACCATTAATCATTGATCCCAGCTCTTCAAGTCCAAGAGATTGTGGAGACTTGTTTTATATTTCTCTCAGTAAACTATAAATCATCAATATTGAGGTCTGTGATATTGTCAGAACAAAGGCGAAAGATTTCATTTTTCATTCTAAATTGCGGTATGGATGTTATATTGAAAATAACAAGGTATTCATTTCAATAACATTTTCAAGTTTGATGTTGGTACAATCTGTATCATGGAATTCTTGATTAATTGAATTAAATGTTTAACGGTTCTGTAAAAATAGCAGTGCGTAGTTCTCGCAATCGGCGTGCGTGTATGACCAGCGCGCGGGCTACTTGCGTAGCACCCTGTCAGTAGCAATCGGTTTAAATTTGCCAGTTCATCAACATTCATTGCGTTATTTACGTTATTGAGCAGACAAATGTTTCTAACCTATGAAGCAATGGATTAACAATATACTTCAAAATCATTCAAATTGCGATTCAAACTGTGTTACGCAATTAGGGTGCTGATGTATGAACCTGAAAAAGGCGTGAGTTTATGTTTTTATGTATTTTTTTATTTTCTTTTCAGAATGTTTCCATTTAGGAAACCGTTACATAGTGCATACTGAATTTTAATAAAACTGATAAAATTTAATTTAACGACATCATTCTATGAAAAAGTGCACATTGTTTTTCAGTACCAACTTATCATTCGCATTTTATTATTTATCAGAACATTTCTGCAAAATGCTGACTTCCCAGAAACTGTCAGAGCAGGATTAAGTAACAAAAGGTAATTGGAAAATATAAGCTTCAATTTGAGACAATTACAGGGGATTACAAAAAGGCGTCTGTGTGACGAAAGTGGCTAATTGGTTGCTTTTCACAGATATTTTACGGTATTAGTTTTTATTTCGTATTGAGTTGATTAAAGCTGGATATTTGATAGCATAGATTCCCCACAGCAGGCGATCATCATATTTTTAATAATACATAGTTTGTTATAATCGTTGAAAGCGTCGAATGATATTATTGAAGTAGTTAGGATTACGATTAATTTTGATAATATTAGAGATGCGAATTAAAACTAACCATATAGTTGATGTAAAATTGTAAACCGAAGTAGCTTAACCTGCAATTAATAAATAATAATAATAAAGAAGCCTTTTATTAATCCCCATTCTTCCCTGCAGTTTTACAATAATTTGATAATAAGTGAAAGTTATTATACAATTCAATTTAATAAGTTTTGCAATATTTATTTTTATTTAATGTTAAGTATAAATGCTTTTTTTTGCTAACTGTCTTATTTTGGTTTATTGGATTTCCCATATATTATTACATTTAAATAATATTTGATTTAATTTAAATGAGAACCTGGGAGAGAGTTGGGTAAAGGCCTCCTCCATTTTTATCCATTATTTTTCTATCTCTCGCTTTCTTTTGCCATTTATCTCCTGCTATGAAATGAAATGTATTCGTTTATTCTATAAATAGGATATTGGAATCACTTTTACACGTCTAATTAAAAAATAAACTCGACATTTCCAGACTACCCCTGAGAAGAAATGGCGAAACAAATTCAGGGCTCAAAGTATCTTTTAAAGTCCAGACATTATCTTGCTCAGATCATGTGAGGACCATGTAGAACCGTGTCTGAAATGGTATTTTGAGGAAAGAACTACACAAAGTTGAGTGAACCTGTCCAATCAGTGCCAGCATTTGTCAGTAATCGTGCAGCTCAACTCAAGGATTAAGGAGATCAACGACTCGACGAACAATACCAAAAAAAGGCCATTTGGGTAGGCCGCATTAAGTACTTAAAATGCCAGACCATCATTAAAACTAACTGACAAAGAGATAAAAAAAAGGATAAAGTTGAAAGAAAAAAAAATTACCCACTTAGTGCTCACATTCACAATAACTAAAGTAATGAATATAATACTTTTCCAAGTATTATATAATTATATTATTTTATTCATATATTTTTGTATATAATATTCAGCAATGTAAATATAAACGAAGTTATATATCTCTGATAAAACCTGCGGTAGCGTGTATTTATAACAGTTTTTTTTGGCTCTCTCGGTTGTTGTGTGGGACAGTTCAGTAGTTTAACTAGTAAAACAACTCTGAACAAATTTATTTTACTTACTTACTTCTTGAGTCAGAACTATACAAAAAAAAAACATGACTATTTTCTTCTGTTAACAAAACAAAAGTGCACAAAACGCAACAGGTTGGCGGCCCTTCTACAAACAGCATATCAATTCAACCTGAGTAGTTCTACGACTTGAGCGGCTAGGCGGCTGGACAAACAGATCCGTTTCCGTTTGTACCAAGATCAAAGTAGAATCGGAAATAAATAATATCCGATATTGTTTCCGATTTCGTCGATTCCGATTAAAATGTGACGTCTTATATTTTATTGCAGACTGTGTAAGTGAGGACTTACAGGATTTGCAGATGAAAAAACTGTTTTTCAAAGGAGAATTTCTCGTAGAAAAGAAAATCTTCCAAACACAGTAATAAACCTGCTAGGTTTGCAAGTTTTTCAGAAAGGGATATCATGGCCCTGGCACACAGGCAGCTGAAGGAACATGGGTGGGTTTTAGTCAGTAAAAGTCTGACACGCCTTGCGAAGTTATTTGATGACCGTTAGGGCCAATGCCTGCTAGGGTTGCGAGTTTGTCCGAAAGGGATGTCTTGGCCCTGGCACACAGGCAACGGAAGGAACACGGGTGGGTTTTAGTCAGTAAAAGTCTGACACGTCATGTGAAGATATTTGATGATTTCACACCAAAAAAAAAAGAAAAATGGAATGCCTAAAATTTTGCAGTGCAATCTGCCTCACTAATTCGATTTGGTGGGGCAGATTCCACTACATCTTGTTGGATTCTGCCCCACTGGGGTTGGTACCTTAGAATTAAAAGAGTTTTTAGTTGGTTTGGTTGTTTTGTTAAAAAAAGGTGTAGAACGTTAAAAATGTTAATTAAAAAAAAATCCAGCAATATTTGTTTTATGGAACTCAGTGTGTCATCGTAAATAATATAATAGTAGATTGTTATTTACAAGGGGCCAAAATTATATAGCTCGGTTTCTATTTACTCCCACGCTACAGCTCGGGAGTAAAACTACCTCGTATATAATGGGTTTTTAGCGCCGTGTGTTGTTACACTCTACTTTTCAATATGATTGCGAGTAAATAAAATAATCCAATACAATATAAAATTGTTAATTTTATAACGGTTAGAACTTTAATATTTTTTGGAAAGTTCATCAAAATACGTAAGAAAAACTCCTTCCGTAAGCGAATCCACTCGTTTTTCTCTCCTCCACTTCATAAACTTTTCGTATGTATTTATATAAATGCTTTGTGATCTTGACGGCAACAGATTGAAAATTATTTATTTTCCTTTCTCTTCCATCTGCAAATTACGGTCTCCATTCTCACTTATTTTTTTAAATCCTTTATTAAAAAGAACCAAGTGCAACAAATCTGAATTAATACCCTGTCCACAAAAATTGCAATATATCATACTAGCGACACGCCCCTGCTTCGTATGGGTTTTATGACCTGACAATACATAGACATTTATTTATCATAATATATGTAAGTTTAATAATAATGTCAATCAATCAATCAACTCAGCCTATAGCAGTCCACTGCTGCGGCATAGGCCTCTCCCAGGGTTTTTTTTTATCCTTTATTAAAAATAACGAGGTTCTTAATAATTAATTACAATCTAGCCTATAAGACTAACAAGTAATTGAAGTCTAACTTAATTTTTTACATGATAATTATATGGAAACTTAGAACAGTGTTGATTGCACTTTACACAAGTCCGTTTCACTTTCTTAGAGTCTGATATAATATATATTCTCACTAGATGATGACATTTTCACTGTTGTAAAATAAATTACAGTCACCAATCCAATTTGTAATAATAGAGAAAAATTCTAAATATTTCGCACCAATGCCTTTTTTTATTTCTTCTGTAGCCGTGCTGAATTCCACATGCTGCATTCTACCGAAGAGATCGCCGCTTTTAGTTTCTATTTTCAAAAATAAGATGTTCTTCTTTTTTATGAAACAGTAATATAATAAGTCTCTGGTCTTTTTTCATGATTATTGTACTTATGAATATAGACTTTTTCGTTTTTGTAGGCTCGTTGGTAACAGACAAAAATAAAAAACTTTTTCCCCTAGAGGAAAATATGCTATTTTATCCCCGCTCTAGTACGCTACAATGACGGACTTTTTGAGCAAGAAGATTGAAAATTTCTGTTTATTTTATTACAAGGTCTTCCTGTAAAGGGAAGATTTGATCTCATTTTCTGCACACCTGTGCGAAGCAGAAAATTTCCAAACAGTTATTTTTGTACTTTTATTCTAAGGTGCCAACTTTAGTGGGGCAGAATCCAACAAGATTTTATAGTAGTGGAATCTGCCCCACTAAATCGAAGTATTGGGGCAGATTCCACTGCAACATTTGAGGCATTCCACTTTGCCCCACCAGTGGGGCGGCTCGGTGAGGCAGAGTGGAATGATCCGAAAGTTCGTCTTTATAATACTACTACTGTCATCTGCGTTACAGGGGTGATAGTCACATAAACTTTTAAAGGTCATCTCTGGATGACTTACTAATGATATCATGGCTTCAGGAGGCATGGTGTCATAAAAAAATTGGAATTCAGTCCATGGTCTGGCGTAACGTAAAGTTCGTTTTTTTTATCCCAGTTAGTAATTTGACATTTCAAATCTTTGTTGTTTGTTTTTCCAATTTGTAGTTTGACATTTGCACCTGCGTGTGTTATTTGAAAAATCGCGTTCGATGGCTAAACCTTGCTATTAAATCTAAATCTAGACCAAATTCAATTTTACACACTAAACACACAAATAATTATTTATAGACATATATATTTATTTCCAACAAAACCAATCAATTGACCGCAGATTTCAACCCTCCGTCAAAATTTTTTTGTTATAAATATAATAATTATTATTTATTAAATTCACGTTCGAGCGTGGATACAGGAATGATGAAATAAATAGAGCCGTCGAATAACAATAACATCTGCATCTATTCTCTCAAGAAAAATGTAGATATTTTATCTTTTCCGTGGTTTTACACTCCCTTATGAATATATTGCTTCGGCATTACATGAATCCTGTTCCCAGGAACAAAAATAGCTTTTCTTAAAATTGCGCAACATTGGAATTCTGTATATTCGTTCCAATTTGTACCTACCCAGGGTATTTCAAAAGCACACTATGTTATTACAAATAACTCCCTGTAATTTCATAGAAAACATTCCATCTATTGTTCCAACTCCATGTTTTCTGTGCAAACAAAAACAATTTCGCATCTACCCTTTAAAAAGACTTCCCCACACAATAACGATACCCAAAATTGAGAAAATTTCTTTACAAACTTGTTATAACGGGGAATCCAATAAAACACTGAAAGAAATTCGATGTTTTCCAGTAAAACAAGCTATTTACTGTACACAATTCAGCTCGGCCAATAGTTGGTTGGTCCAATAGATATGTGAAACAGGAAAGTTGGATGGTAGTTGGAATAAAATGAATAAAAGTTGCCCACAATTCGGCTTTGAACCGACATGTTGTGTGGCGCGGAGTTTGTTTCCATTTTATTTTTGGGACAATGGAGCGTATCCTCGTCATGATGGCTTTTACGTCTCCGTAATCTAACAAATAGACAAAACAATATCCTCATCTACGAACTATTGTAAAAGTGACCGAAATCCGATATGTCCAATTTTCAGAATTATTATTATTAAATATTAACAGTGTCTGTGGAGTTTCTTGCCCGTTCTTCTCCATAGGTACCTACTAAGCTTTGGAATGGGCAACTAGCTTTATTTTTATGACTAACCGACTCCTTGACAATTCAAAAGTGCATGTAATTGTTAATTTGAAATAAATGCTTTGAGTTTTGAGTATATTATTTCAACCGAAAGACGTCCACGTCCAGTGCTCGAAATAGCCCCCCCCCCAACATTTGGGGGGGTTGCCATAATTGCCACGCTTGGCGGGCGTGTTGGCGATCACAGTATGGTGTTAAAATGCATAGAGAACCCTGCTGCCCATTCTATAGTAAGTCCCTTAGTCGCCTTTTACAACACCCACGGGAAGAAATGGAATGGTGCTATTCTTTATGTCTGGCACCACACGGAACATTTTCAGAATGCTTTAATCATTTAATTGATTTGGTAAATAAAAGTTTAACAATATTGATATTCAAGGTAAACTCATCTTTATTACTGCTCAATACTTAAGACACCTCCAACTTTGCTACAAAGATTGAAAGCTATTGAAAACTGAATAATTTGATCGATTGCTTTGATAAGCAAATCTATGAATAATTTTGCTTAGTAAATTCTCATAAAAATAATGATGAGAGTATAAGTTTACCGATTACTGAGAAATCAAATCACGGAGCTTTAATTGATTTGATTTACGAATTGAAATATTTATCTTCTTCCACTAATACTCGTACCAAGAACTCAATGTCAATAAATTCTAAATTACTTGTCCTGACTAATTCATTAACACGAGCCGAAACTACTGAGACTAGGAACGTGAAATTTGGCATACGCATTCCTTTTATAATGTAGGAGATCACTAAGAAGGTGTTTCTGGAAATTCAACCTTTAAAGGGGTGAAAAGGGGGATTTTGTTGGTATGAAAAGTCTTATTCCTTGAGTTAATAACGTTGAAACTTAACACGAATACTTATCTAAGTAAATTACCTATGAAGCTTGTAATTTTTTTGTTTTTATAAACTAACCCTTTAAGTTGGGGGGTGTCAAAGTTTGTGTGGAAAAATTTTAATGCGTGGTCCTATTAACCTGGAACTCAGTATTTACACTTAAGACAGAAAACAAAAATAACGTGTATCAGAGTTTTTTGAAAATAGACACTTTTTTTTTGGGTGGGAAATTATCAAATAACTTCTTCCACTCTGGGCGGAGCGGGAGGATGTGTCAGACTTTTACTGACTAGAGTATCGTTGGATAGGCCGTTCAAAAATATTGCAGAGTTTTGAAACCTATTTTTCGATTCAGGGATCCGTTTGTGTGATATTCAGCCCAGCCAGCTAAATGGTTGTTTTTGGATATGTGAAAATTTAATGGCAGTAGGATAATTCAAGCAATAGGATTTTTGGAAGAAATTCATCGCAACTACGGAATCCTTCATAGCGCGTGGTCCGACACGCATTGGGCCGGTTTTATAATGCACAGATACTTACTCGCTACATATAGTAAAGGAACCTGAATTTCGAGTCCTACACTGCATTACCCTTCAAATATAATTAGGTCCTCAACTTAAAAAAGAAACCATTACCAACCAAAGACAATAAAGAACCCTTATTTCTCTTAGTCCCGTAGTCTTAACAGGAAAAGGTTTCTAAAGCGAATAAGCTTAGGACGAAGTATTTTAAGCGCATAATTGATACGTCTTTACAAACGGCACATTGATCCGCTCCCGCTAAGCCTCTAACAAAACGGCCTTTGCTCCCGATCACAAGGCTGATTGAGTTGGATTAATTATATCTTCTAAATGGATGTTTTATTTTAAAATGTAGGTACGGCGGCCATTTTTGTGTTAGAGACGTAAGCTGCTGGATTATTGAATTTTTTTGTATAACAATTGTGTCGAATAAGCTTTGTTTAATTTCTGTTATATTTAGAAAAGGCGCGTAAGCGTTAATTATTAGCATAGCAATAATACTTGTCTATCCATAAATGGATAGGATCCATAGATCATCAGCCCCAAGATACAGATTACAAGTCTAGTTTGGGGCTCACAGGCAAATAATCCTTTCTAACACAGCCGTGGGTAATATATTAAGCTACTCATGTTGTCTCAAACTATGTTCCTACTTCTACCTTACCACCTAACAATACACCACAGGATAATACACCATTTTTTATTTCCTTTTTTTCGTCTTTAAAAAAAACAAAACACTGTCATTAATATAGCATGTCCAGTTTCGAAAAAAGTTCGGGTTTGTGGAGTGTTGTTTTTGTTAGGCACGGCTGTAATAATATTTATAATAACCCCACCGCCGCCGTACCTCTACGTTGACGTCGTGGTGGGGCTTGCGCGCTCCGTACTCTAGGTCTGTACCGGTAGAGTTTACTTTGCCGGAGCAGGTCTAGGGTTAGAAGCCAGAACAAAAGAGATACATAAACCCGCACGGCAGCATAGAGCGAGCTGTTGGGTAGTAGCAACTACTCCCGGTAGACGTCTTGTTCGTCACCTCTGGCTTGTCTTTATTGGCCGGCTTGAGTGAAGATTCGCAAGAGCAAACGTGCTGGAGATTCGCAAAATTCGTGCTGAGTGGAGATTCGCAAGAGTAAGATGCTGTTAGGGATCTTGACCGTACTTACGGAATTGTCGTGATATAGGGGACATGTAGTCCCCTTGTCGCTACGACACTTTGTGGTGACCGTTTTCGGGGACCCATTATTGAGTGTGCAAGTCGCCCCCCCTTTTTTTTCTGCAAGTCACGCCCTACCATGTTATCTGTGTATGTTATTCCTATAAAACATTGCTCAGGCAGAGGCCCATAGGTTCCATAGTTCTAAATAAGGGATAATCATCAGTTGGCCTCAACAAGTTGACTTCAGCCCCTCGTACGCCTTCCAAAGGTCCGGGACCCCAGAGGCCCGAGATATGCACATGTGTGAGTACTATGTACTTACTATAAAGCTACCATTTTACTGGGTACGTCTTTCATTGCCATGAATGTGCCCTGGCGGCTGAGAATATGTCATGCTCACTTTAAATTAATTATAATATATATATATATATATATAATTATTATTATTATATCTTTTTTTTTTTAATTTTATGCTAGTTTTATACTGTTGTTTGTGATTTGGATGTGTGAGTGTGGGCTATGATTTGTTTCTTTTTGTTATGTTTGTCAATGGGTGTTTTTTACCTGAAATAAATGTTTTTTTTTTTATGTGTTGTTGATGGTGGCGGGTGTGTCGGATCATTTAGCTCCCTTCAAAATGGTTGAGCTAAATGGTGCTAATCCATGCGTCATGTTCGTGAACGGGCGCCGTTAGTAGGGACTGGTCATCTCTTAACGCATCTTTTCTTTTTTTTTTATTATGGACGCTTTTGACCTTTTTGCATCGTTCTCACATGTATAATTTCAACACGAATGCTGTAACCAATATTTTGTAACCATATGTTAATTTAAATTAAAAGAGTGTCCGTGGAGTTTCGTGTCCGTTCTTCTCAATTGGTACCTACTAAGCTTTGAAATGGGCATCTAGCTTCATCTTTATGACTAACCGACCCCTTGACAATTCGAAAGTGTCTGTAATGGGATCCTGCCGTTTTGCCGAAAAGATTTTGCCAAATTTTCATTACCCAAACAAATTTTAGCAACCTTTTTTTATACCATTGCAATATTTCGAATGATTTTAGTACGCATATTTTCATTTGGTCAAAATTTTACTTGGCAAAATATTACCAAGTATAATGTCATTATGGCATTTGGTCTTTAATCAAATGATTTATTACAGCAAACAATCTTCAGACAATAAACGTTTTTGAGCGAGCGAAGCGAGCGGTGCCGCGGCAGCGGCCGGCGAGTGCCAGACACGACTTGCATTAATAGAAAAAAAGATATTGTTTTTAGTAGGTTACCCGGAACATAACTATTTAGATTAGGTTAATTTCTTTTAAAAAAAAATGGGTAGGTTAGGTTAAAACTGTGACCTCCTACGCACGAGCCGAGCGAGCGAAGCGAGCGGTGCCGCGTGAGCGGCCGGCGAGTGCCAGAAACGGCTTGCATTAATAGAAAAAAGAGATTGTTTTTAGTAGGTTACCCGGATCTGAACTATTTAGATTAGGTTAATTACTTATTTATATTATTATTTGATTTTGCGTAAAAACTGTTATTCCAACTGAAATATTTGACTAAATAAAAAATGTTAAAAGTACTAGTTGGTAAACAAGTTATAGTTTAAACGTTCATTTGTCAAACATTAGGTTTGCGTTACAATTTTTTGTGAATAGATGTTTTGCTAAGTAATTTGGCAAATGAAATTATGCGAGAAATTTTTTGGGAAGTGAAAATTTGTCAAATTCCTTTCGGTTAAACAAGGGAGACCCGTCTGTAATAAGTTTATTTGAAATAAATGCAGTTTGAGTTTATGTCAAAGCCATTTTTTAGTAATAATAATGACAGTCTCCTTCTAAAAATCTGAGTGCCATTATGAATGGCCAAGTATTGTATTGAAAAGTCGACGGCATTTCAGTGGTAACAAAACTATTAGGTAGAGTAATAAGCAAGCCTTGTATTCTATTGGAGTATTACACTAGGCCAGCTCAAGATCAAAGCTAAAGAAAATAAAAAATAAGTTCAAAGACTAAAACCCGACCCGAAAACTCATCCTCTAAAAAGTATGAAACAAGAAAATATTCTCATCTTAAGTCGTTATGAACAAACTTTTAATATTTATCGTCTATTAAATAAAGAAATTACACCTAATATATTTAATACATATTCATAGTGATGTTCAGTGGCTAGCCGTGGACGTATACACTTTTCCCTAAAGCTTATGATCACTTACTACTGATAGAATGTATTGTTTAATGTGACGTCACAACTAGTGGACGATCAAGACGCTTCCAACGATACCTCATTTGTCAAATTATGTTAGCAGTTTAGAAGTTATGAGCGAACAGGTGAACAGATTTTTTTTCTTCTCCTTGCCTCTATACTTTGTGTGATATTCAATTACAGATGACAGGTTCATTGTGGTTGCCATACCACAATGAACTTGTTATCTGTCGGTGTGATATAATGCTCAAAATTTTAACACCGCATCCCGTACGGTGTGCCGCGCGGCCACGTCCACGATCCATCTAATGTAGTTCACATGAAATTTGGCCACAAACGGAAGCCACGATTACACTGTACATATAATTGTAGGTATGCACAATTGCACAGCCCCTAATCTATTTAGTTAATTACAGAAGTCTTGTAATAGTGTGTAGTTAAAGATGGAATCACGACTATTTGAGTAGGAATGTGGATATGGCTTATTTAATATCAGCATAACATACAGTATGTCATGTATCAAAATAAAACATTATTATTTTAGTAGTATAAGTACATGTATCATGCATTGAAATGAAATTGTTTATTCTGTAAATAAGATATCGGAATCACTTTTACACGTCATATTAAAAAGTTAAAAATAATCTAGATATAGTCGACATTTCCTATCTGACTAAGAAGAAATGGCGAAACAAACTCAGGGGTCAAAGTCTCTTTTAAAGTCCAGACATAATCTTGGTCAGATCATGTGAGGACCGTGTAGATCTGTGTCTGAAATGGTCTTTTGAGGAAAGAACCACACAAATTTGAGTGGACCTGTCCAATCAGTGCAAGAATTTGTCAGTAATCGTGCAGCTCGGCAGCTTGACATTGAAAGGTATGTTCATATTTAAGGGTGTTGTGCAGACCATCAATTTGAACAATTTTCTCCTTGGGACCTACATAATGATCGCCAGAAAATTATCAACTGTCCCATACAAACCTACTCGACCCAAATTTATGGCACAGCTGATTATTTTTTCGAGATTAGTACTTAATATATATGTGTAACGCCAACATGTTGTTATGTCTTTTTAACTGGATCCCTTCTTTTCGCATAATGTTTTTTTTACTAATATATTTTGGCATAACAATTTTGGTATAGTTTTTTTTTTGCCATAATTGATTTTGGCATACAGTTGGTGTAGACATAATTATCTTGTTAGATAATTTGTTTTGGAATATTTTTTATTCGCATAATGTTACTTGGCGTAATGACTATTAGCATAATAGTGTTAAGGCATAAAAATTTACGGGATTAACGGAAACCAATTTTAAGTAGGTTAAAGTGCGGTCGGGTGGCCCTTGGACCACCTCTAAGCCCCCAATGTGTTTTACTTTCTGATACACGCTGTATTAAAACTTCAATAACAAACTATGATTAACTAAGGTGCGGGCTTCTTGGCGGGAAAGTGAAGCGACATGTTAGCAGTTTTGTTTTATTTTCTAAAATTTGTGTTTAGCCGAATATTAATGTGTAATAGGGTTGGATTATTAACCATTAAGTGTTCGTGAACCTGCATTAGTGTAGGAAAGTTAAACAAAATAGTGCAACATCAGTTCTCTCAAGAAGTCCGCGCGAGGTTTCAGTAAAGTGCCACCACGTCTTTATTGAAACTCAAGGGGAGCGGGGCGATATATTATCTATCATCTTTATCATGCACTGAATGGAGGTCATTTCAAAATTTGTACTTGTTACCTAATTTTACATTACACTGGCTAAATACACAAACCGTGCGAAGCCAAAAAAAAAATCTAATGTACGGAAACCAAAACAACTTTATCCTCTCTTTTACCCATATAGGATCACTCTAGTGTGTGTCTGTCAGACTGCTGATTTGCTCCGATTCTACTGGACCGATTAAGTTGAAGTTTGGTACACATATAAATTTATGTGACCCATGCACGGACGTGTAACGAAAGTGAATGATTTTATATGAGGGTCACAATTGGGAGCAAATTAGAAAAAAAGTTTTTGTAAACTGTACTGGCTTATTGAGAGGGTCTCAAACATATTTTTTTTATAATTTATAGTTAATTTATTTGTTATAAGTTACTTAAGAAAATAGATGAAAATTGACCGTTTCCTTTATCTCGGAAACTACATAAGAAATCTATGGTGTTACAATAACATGGTAAATCTCTCAATATTATGCGTACAAACTTACATTTGCAGTTGGAATGTATGGGAGAACATGTTTTTCAACTTCAATGTTAAGTTTGTTCTTGGGGTAAATAATCTTCGGATAAAAAAACTTGGTAGATAACATATTTTCATTGTACGGAACCATCGCGAGTGCAACTCGCACTTATCCGGTTCTTTTGTATTTGCAATTAATGCAATTTAAAAATATTATATATACATATAACATATCTATAATATTCACTGCGGCCGATATGTGGCGGCGACCGCTCTTCTAGGAAAACGTAATCTCTTAGTCACTTACTCATCACAAACATTATCGTAATCTCTTAATCAATGACGTATTATAATTAGACGAGTCATAAACGAACATTAGTGCACTCAAAAACAGCGTAAGCCATGAATGTAGCTATTTCATACAGTACGTGAAGAAAAGGAAAGACCTATACCGATCTCTGTTGTTAGAAAGAGATGAACATATCTACATAATATTTCGTTGCGACACTAGCTGCTACATGTTCATTGGCGCGTACGCGTGGGTCGCAGCAGTCAGAGGAATTTCAAAACAAAAACATTTTAATATATTATAATAAAAAAATTCAATAATTAGTGTTACGCATGAAATGAGACGTTTTTCTTTACTCTCACAGTACTAGTGTAATTTGTATACACGCGTCACTGGATGGTGAGCGACTAAGTGCAAGTCAGGCAATTGCCTTGCTTTTACTTCGCCATTATTGAGCGCGGGTAACGCATCTAAAGGTAATACTTTATCATATCATCATTGAGCTTAATCGACAAGGCCCTTCAAACTGGACAAACACCAAGGTAGGTACGGATGCAAAACACATGACCGCTGTAACGCTACACCTGCAGCGCTGTAACCGCTTTACAAAGCACATTATATTTACGTCATCCTTCAGACTCTTGCAAATTCTAACCTTTCAAAGCATTCGTTCACGCTTCTGTGGAAACACCGTTGAAACCGTACTCAAATGGGCTTTCATTAATTACAGCGAAATTTCCGCTCCGATTTAATTAATGGACTGTCGATGTCTGTCGTGTCTAATAATTTCACGATCTCCTAGGTTGTTGGTAAAACGATATTCTTGATAATGCTAGACTGCATTCGGCTTAAGGATAATCATCTTTATTGCTCGTAAATAAAGTTTAAATTTGTTAAAAAAAAATCTCTTAATGAGACTTACTGTGATGTTTCAGAAAACACTACTTTTTTAATAAATGAAATAAAAAATCTTCTGGATCAAATTATGAAGACTAAAATGCTGATCTGTTTTCAGAATAAATTTTAAATAATATAACATCATTATTTCCTTCTCCAAATAAAGCGGAACATTTAACCTACATTCAGTTGAGCGAAGTAGACGCACCATTGCACCCAAATTTGAGACTTTATTTTAACATTTATAGGCGTTAAATGTGACTATTCAAAATGTTCGCTTCATTTTGTTCAACCCATTTTGTTTACTGTGTTTATTTAACTTAAAACATATTTTTTACTTATGAAAATATTTTTATTTACTCAGTTTTTACAATATCCAATATCCACCTTTATTAAAATATCCAAGGTAACACTAAAATATATATAGTATGTATATAATAAAAAACTTTTTACAAAAAAAATAAGAAATAACTTTAATTTCGGAAGTCGGTGTCTTTGGATCTGTATTTGAGTTTTTTGCCACCGACTTCCGAAATTAAAGTTACTTTTTACTTTGTAGTGTTATTTTTGGTAGTCGGTTCTTATTTTTTTTATTTTTCACTTTTTAGTGGGTCAGTTTTGAATTTATCTAAGTTACAATAGCCTAATGTTAACTGCTCATCACCTTTTACAAAATATTGCTTTTCACGATGCAGGGACGTTGACTGTAGAGCAGTCAGGAGAACTGCTTAACAGTCAACGTCCCTGCATCGTAAGAACCAAGAGAACTGCCACTCAACATATGCATAGTGACGAGCATAAATTGCTTAATCGCAACCCGTTAAATAGGGGTACTCATTATTATAATGTTCCGGTGGCCATATGTGGTCTCCATCATCAGTTCCACTTTACCAAAGGGTGCTTTCCGAGAGCAAATGCACGAGTTACTATAAAAAATACCCAAAACGGTAGGTTTGCCTATAAAATTTGAGGGTTTCCCTCAATTTCTATGGGATCCCCTCATTTGATTCTGATTTGGTGGCAATGGGACCACCTCGGAAGTATACCCTTTCAAACAAAAAAAGAATTTTCAAAATTGGCCCATAATTAACGGAGTAATCGCGTAACAAACATACAAAAAAAAAAAAACATACCGCTGAATTGAGAACCTCCTCCTTTTTGTAAGTTGGTTAAAAAAGGGGGAAGAGCTCATTGAGCATCAAAAAATTCGTCCGCATCGGTATCAATGGGAAAAGTGCCCAAAAGGCAGAAAAGCATTGCCACGTTGGATGGCAATGCTGATTCTTTGGGTTAGGAAGGGCAGTTCCACGGCTTTAGCATGTTTTGCACTCATAAAATACATAACTGAAAGTATAAAAAAAAAATCTAAGATAAGTTGCGTATTCCTAGACATGACAAAAGCCTTTGATTTTGTCTGCCATAAAAAACTACTCTCAAAGCTTGAGCATTATGAGATCCGAGGTAAGGCCAACGACTGGATCAAAAGTTATCTTTCTGAGAGATTATAATGCGTAGAAATTACAAAAACTTGTCAAAATGAAAAAAAAAACCTATAGGTCGGACTAAAACCAAATAATTATGGCACGCCTCAGGGAGGTATAGTATCCCCACTACTTTTTCTAGTCTATATCAACGACATTCCAGAGGCGATAGGCAAAGGCTGCATACTATTCGCTGATGACACTACTATAATGATTAAGAGTGACAATGACAAAATTTTGAAAATGAAATCGTCCAAACTCTGGATAATGCAATCGACTGGCAAGAAAAAAATAACTTCAAAATAAATATGACTAAAACAAACATAATACAATTTCAGACATATAACGCAAACATAAATAAACTAGACATTCATTATAAAGATTCTCAATTGACCACGGTCGATAATTGTGTATTCTTAGGTATAACGGTCGATAAACATTGCAACTGGAAAACGCACATTGACAAAATTCTGACAAAAATAGATCGCTTTATATATGCCTTGAAAAGAATCAGACAAACAGTAAACTGTGATACTGCAATGCTGGCTTACCATGGTTATGTATCATCCGTACTTAGATACGGCATTGTACGAGTAATATGGGGTAACTCAGTAGATCTTGACAGAGTATTTAAAGCTCAAGAAACATGTATCCGAGCAATTTGTGGTGCTCATTCTCTAGACAGCTGTAAGCCACTATTTCAAAAACTTAACATTCTACCTTTGCCATGTTTATATATCTTTGAACTATGTATTTTTGTTAAGAGGAACTACAATTTATTTGAAACAAGCACGGACAGGCCAAATAGCCGAACACGGCATAAAGATAGACTTCGGCTGCCACCAATAAAACTAAAATTATTTAAGAAAAATGTCTACTGCATGTCAATTATTATTTACAATCATTGACCAAATAGTTTGCAAAACTTACCGCTGACAATGTTTAAAAAAATACTTTTCAAACTATTACTATTTAAAAGATATTATACCATTAAGGACTATTTAGAAGACAAGTCAATAGAACCTGTAATTTGTAAGTTAAATTAATTGACATCGCTGATTGTGAATTCATTTGCACGCCATGTTATGGCAGGATATGCTGAAACAAATTTACTGTAACACCCTATGTACCATATTCTAGCAAATAAATATTTTGATTTGATTTGATTTAATTTAAAATAGGCTAGCCCTCTGGTCGTGTGGAAGTCAACTATGCCATAAAACATATCCCAAGGTACTCTGCAATAGTGTAACTTCTCTATCAGTAAAAGTCTATTTGTGAGCGGAACAGTTCTTCCAGGGATTATCTCTTTCAGAGAAACAAACATTGTATCTCTTTAAATTATTAGTTTTGTTCGCGACGATGTGTCACATATTTAGTGTTAAAGTTTTTTTAAATATTAACTTAAATTTAAGTGAAAATATTCATAGTTAACGTAAAGAAACAACAGTGCAAAGTGCTTAGTACGTAAAACCGTAAGTACGACCCTTTCAAGCTCGATTAAGTGGGCTATATAGTCATATTTTTATAGTTTTTTTTATGCGTCCAGGTAACCTAGATCAAGACCTAGCCCTGGACTTATTTTTCAAGTATCTAGTCTAATAAATATACCTATTTAATTGAGCTTGAATGTCGTGTTTCTTTATTCTTGTAAATTGTTTAATTTTGAGTTTGACAGTTGTCTTTTCAGGGCGCGTCACGCCCTGAAACATATACCTGTAACGTTTTTTGATTTAGATTGTTGTATGTCTATATTATGCCTGAGGTACGAGTATCTATAATCAGAATAAAAATCAGTTTTATAGTTTCCGAGAAAAGCGATTAGAAATGCAATTGAAATAAAAATAATAATATTTTTATATGGTATATCTGATAGAGATACCTCAGGTCACAGGGAATTTCATGAGGATTCCAACGATATGTCACATGCCATATATACTTTTGTATTTCATGTACTATTGTGTGAACATGTAACATCTATCACTTACTTAGAGAAAATTACATTAAAATAAAGTTTAAATCATGAAGTAATTAGCGGTTCTCGTTACAGTAAAGTAGGCTTGTACATTTCCAGTATACGCTGACCTCTCATTTTACGGAAATCCTATACAATACGAGACAAGCTTATACTGGAGATGTATAGCTTGATCTGTAGCCGTGTGTACCTGAGCAAACATAGAAAATTTTATATTCGTAATCATCGGCAAGGTATTTTTTCAATGTAGCCACGTAGTGTTCCCAAGAGTCTCGAAAATTGCGTCCTGAGGGTTCATCAAGACTTGTGTTTTAATTAGGTAATATATTCCTATGGCTGAAGAGTCAAAAGCATAATCCGTAACAGGGTGTCATGTAAAACTCTTCCCGTCAAACTGGTACATAGAAGTTGAAGATAGCAGGCTGCCCCGAAGATACCCGGAACTATAGGTGCAGGACGTCAGCGCCGCTTGCACTGGGACGCCTACACATACATGTTGGGGTCGGCTTCCAGTCTAACATGGATGTAGCTAAATACCAGTATTTTATATGGAGCGACTGCCTATCTGACCTCCACAACCCAGTTACTGGGCAATACGATACCCCTTGGTAAGAAAGTTAGTCAGACTTTCGGGCTTCTGACGACCCGTAACGACTGTCAAAGATACATTCATCAGATTTATGATTCATTCAACATCCAACAAAAGTAGATAAGCCAAACGTGCCTCCTTAAAAAATTGTGAACTACATAGACTATCACAAAGTATCCATTGCTACAAAGTATATTATCGTTTGTAAGAAATGTAATTCATATACCTACATAGTGTAAATAAGTACTTATTGTCGTACCCACGAAATTTCAGGATTTCTTATGTTAGGAGTAGATTCTCAGAAAGGCGATGGTTAGGGTTCAATTCACAGCAAACTTTAACACTCTGAGCACATTGTCAGTCTCTTTACTCGATAGGTTATTCGATGAATCAAGCCATCAGTTTAATTTATGAAACGAACGTATCAAAGGCTCTGTATTAACACCCAAATTCTCAGACTAAGGCTAACCTTTGCTATTGAAATGAAATGAAATGAAATGAAATGAAATGAAATCGTTTATTCTGTAAATAGGATATCGGAATCACTTTTACACGTCATATTAAAAAGTAAAAAATAAGCTAGATGTAGTCGATCGTATTTGTAGCTAAACTATTAAAGATATAGGTTCTACAATAAGTCGAGTTGTCCATGTCATTGAAATGATTTAGAGCAAATCAAAGAAGAAAGAAGAGAGAGAAAAGGAGACCAAAGAAGACTGTCTGCCATAAGAGAGACGAGAGCAGAGTTAGTATACTCATTAGTGGGTCGGTGATGGTCATAATGAAAATAATCCCAACATGTTTGCCTGTCAGGTTTATCAGAATTTATAAAGCCGATTTGAAAGTAGGGGTTGGGCTTAATTAAGTCACATTTTCCACCGGCTGCATCACGGTTAAGTCGTCAATTCCTTTTTAATTAAATTTTAATGAAAAATCCTCCACTCTGTTACGCATTTTGTTGTTAAAAATTAATTCACAGTTTACGGTTCCATGGTCCCGGTGTGAGCTGATTTGCGATTAAAATTATACAAAAATAAAATACCCATTTAGCCTACATTTTAAGGAAGGACGCTTTTCGGTCATCTGCCCTACACGTTTAAAATTTTGGCAACAAGGCCCCGTAATTAAATAAAAAGGTAAAATAAGTATTTAAAATTACGGTACGCAGGTATCTACTGTTTGTACTTGTATTATTTCAGTTAGCCGTAACTGCGTAGAACGATTATAAATTCAGCATTTTCATACCGAAAAAGTATGTGAAATTTAAAAAACGTTTTTAACGAACTTTTTTTCTTTTGTGTTTTGTTACGAATATCTGAACAATCAGGCGGGACGTTTGTTGTAAATAAATTATACACGTTAATTTTTTAACAAAAACTTGGAATACTCATAAAAAATGTATCTATCAGTAAAAAAAACGATGCATTTTTTCTATTGAGCAAATCTTAGCCTCGTAAAAACATTTTGAATGAAATTATACTTTGTCTCATCTATTTGTCAAATGAATGGGTAAGTAGGTAGGTATAATCTATACTATAAAATATTATAAAGAGGTAAAAGAAAAAATATAAGATAAAATATTTGTTTGGGATTCGCCATTCTTGTGAGTTTCTATGTAGGAGTTAATCATAGGAACTACTGATTCGATTCCGAAAATTCTTCCACTAATGGAAATTGCCGACTAACATAGGATATGTTTTATGTTAAAACGAAAATGAGCACGCGGCCACAGTCGCGGGCAGCAGCTAGTGATTAAATAATTTGTATAATAAGTTACCAATTAACTTGTAGGCTACTAAAATAATATAATGGTTTGTTATTTCAATACTCATTCATGTTTTGATTGCGTAGTTAGGTATTTACTTCCGTATTTAACCAAAGCAGTGACAAAAAAAAATTGCAGTGCTGGCCGAGTTGTAGGTCGTGGATTCGAACTCAGACAGGCGCTTTAATTTGTGGTGGCATCAAAATCGCCACATGTGAACTACGCGTCACACTGACGTCACGTAAAATCCTGCATCGCGCAAGCAGAGTTTACCGCGCGACTACCACTTATACAACGTCCCGACATCAATCGTTGGGCAGTTACCCACCAGACACAACACCCGTCTGGTTGGAGGAAGAGTAAACTTTACACCCTGTTCCTCATGCCTCTATGACTGTGTAAATTAGTTCATCACCACTGCTCTCTAATCGGTGAAGAAAAACATCGTGAAGAAACAGGCATGTCCTAGAATCATAAATTCGAAGACGTGTCATCTACCGACCCGCAATGGGCCCGCGTGGTAGATCATAGCTCACTCCCTCTCGAAGAGAGGAGTGTATTTCAACAGTGGGAACATTATAGGCTGATCATGCTATTGCCAAAAAACCTACGCAGCATAATGCTGAGCGATAGCCGTTTTGCGTGGATGTGACGCATGTTTCCCCCAACCTTTTCTTATTTTTGTGTTTGTTCTTTTTTGTGTAATGTTGGCCGCAAATAAACGTATTTTCTTTCTTTCTTTCTACATGCAGAACAAAAGTCTATTGACTCAACCTATGTAAACAACTCGCCGCCCAACAACATATGTAGGTAATTGTTTAAAATACTCATAATGACAACGTTACGGGTCGTTAGAAGCCCGAAAGTCTGTCAACCAGTCTTACTCAGGGGTATCGTATTACCCAGGGTTGTGGAGTTCAGATAGGCAGTCGCTCTAGGTAAAATATTGGTATTCAGCTGCCTGTGCAGACTGGAAGGACTGGAACGTTAAGCGGATGATGATGATGTTGACAGTACAACAAAATCCAATGGTTCAAAATTTTAAGTATTGGTCTGTTTTGAAACTCAATAAACGCAATATTCCTATATCGTTAAAATGACGTCATTACCAGTGCGTTACGCAATTAGACTGCGAATCGGGAATAGAGTGCCATTCTAATCGGCATGGTTACATTAAAGTGCACATGAATGTGGTCCCCAATTGCCAAATTCACTGATATCGTTACAGCAGCATACAAACCTACTATTATTACACCAAATCAACATACGTGGAGGTACTTATAATAGCTGTAAAACATTATTTACAATACTAGTCCATCAATGTGCGGAGTAACTATGAATTCTCGGTTTAAAAGAAGATGTAGTGACAAACATTGATAAGATATGCTTAGATGGTTTGGTAATGTTGAGAGAATGAACGAAAGGTGACTAATAAAAGGCATTTACAAGGCAGATGTGAGTGGTAACACACTGGAAGGGAACGACCCAGAATTAAGGAAAACAGAAAAGTCCGGTGCGTAATACTCGCACCCGCCGTGCGTGTATGACCAGGGGGCCGATCGCGCTAATTTTGAACGTTAATACCAAAACTAAACCATAACCAAAAACGTTACGTTAGACACATTTCGTATGGGGTGCGTGCAGAAAACCTCCTCGTATGCCTGATGCCTGCTGGTCCCTTATGAATACGTTCGAGGGGAAGAGCAGTCGTCGGGCCGGTGCACCCTGGGCATGGACAATACTCTCTTCGAAAAAGGTTGTGGAGTTTTTCGGAGAGGGTATTGTTCATGGCGAATTTCTGCGAGGGGGAGAGCGTAATGCTCCTCCTGGGTGGACGGTGGCCTACTCCTCTCTCTGCTTACAGAGGGATGGTTGAGTGGGCGCAGGTTAGGACCTGAATGGTCCGTGGAGGAAGGGCCCAAAGGCCGAAGGAGGACGCTTCTCCATGTGTGAAGAAGCAGGGGCGGTGCTCGTTGTGCACTTACCCTGCCAACGAGCTGGCAGCGGGAGAACTGATTCTCCTGACTGCACCCGTCGAAATCGTAATCTGGAAAGAGATCACGGTCATGTTTTGTGACTCGGAACGGGACAAGGATCTTGGCTTAGTCGCCCGGATCGCGAGGACGATAACCTCTATAAAAAATCCTCTAATACCAAGTTTTGGTGCGTGGCGAGGGTATGAATGGCTGAGGAGTAGTGCCATCTGTAACTTCGTAGTTGCAGGTGGCGCATCAGTCGTTAGCGCACCCCCAGCCAGGGACCAGTCGAACCTCTGGTTGGGAAACAAATGTAATCCGACTTACCTAGGTACAGGGGGTAACCCTAGGAATGACAACATATATCCCCCATACTCGTGGGAACAAAATGGAATTTTTTTTAAACCAAAAACAAAAAAACGGCGCTACAAGCGTAGAGGAAGGGAGTGATGTGGGGTCGTAGTCCGACGCCGCATCTGGTGTGAAGGGCTCTTTTAAGAGCCCGGAGCCCGTGGTGGGAGCTGCAACAACGAAGAACTGCAAAAAGTTCATGAAGAAGCGCTCCAAACCAGAGGATGGCCAGGGGTCGTCCTCTGATGGTGGGTTGAACTCGGCCCGGAGAAAGATTGGTCGGCGGGGAGGGGTCCAAGGACAAGATGTGGGCAGACGGCTCACCACCCAGGAGGCCAGCGAGCCCAGCCGAACCATTCCAGCCGAGCCGGCCCAGCGGGCCGAGGAGCTTGTAACGGAGGGGCTCCATATCGGAGAGATTAGCCGCAGAGCGGCTCTCTCTGAGTCGTCCGGTTGTGAGCCGGATGTCGCTGGCGGCTCCAAGGAGCGAGCTGCCAGCTTTGAGGAGGTTTTGGTAGCCGCAATCAGGGGTGTGGCCTTGAAGAGGATTCAATCCTCTAAAGACAAGGTCGTACCCACTGCCACGGCCTCCATATTGGCAGCAGCGAAGGCCCTTCAGGTCGGGCCTTCGTTGGACGAAGTGTCCGAGATGCGGGCGGAGTTCGGCCGCTTGACGGCTGCTATGGAGCTTCTCCGAAAGGAGAATGAGGAGCTCCGAGCGGACCTGGCCCGGCTCCGAGGAGCTGGCCCTCAGGAGGTGCCGCATGGAGGGGTGCAGCAAGGGCAGGGTCTGCTCTTGCCGGCGGAGGACCGGCTTTTGTCCCTGGTGCGGCGGGAGCTGGCTGCCTTCAACAGCCGGTTCTCCGTACTTGAAGGCATTGTCCTGCGCCCCCCACTTGCGGTGAGCAGGCCGGCCACCTTTGCGGCCACCGTGGCTGCCGCGGCCAAGCCTACGGCCAAGCCCGCGCCTCCGTCGAAATCGGCGCAGCCTAAGCCCAAGAAGGGCGGGGCGGCTGCACAGGCGGCTACGCAGAAGGTAAGGGCCCCAGCCACTGCGGCAGGACGGTCGCCCCCCTCCCAGCCTCCTAATCCCCCTCCGGCAGACGCCGAATGGCAAGTAGCCGGGGAGAAAAAGAAGGTGGCTAAGGCCAAAAGGGCGGCCAAGAAAAAGGAGAGGCGGCAACGGCGCAAGAAGCGAAGCGCTGCGGCTAGGCTCCGCGCCCCGAAGTCCGCAGCTGTAGTGATCACACTACAGCTGGAAGCGGAGAAGAAGGGCGTGACCCAACCGTGAGGTGCTCGCCAAGGCGTGGAAGGCGGTGAACCTGGAGGAGATCGGCGTCGCCGAGGGCCTCAGGATGAAGGTCACGGCGACTGGGGCCCGGATGCTCTTGATCCCTGGTGCGGCAAGCGGCCCAGGGCAGCAGGGCGCAGCAGGGCGCAGGGCGTCCCTTAATGTGGAGGAGGCTCGAGTCTCCAGGCCCACCAAGTGCGCTGACATGCGCATCCTAGGCCTGGATGATTGCGTGACGGCGGAAGATGTTGTGGCCGCCGTGGCTAGGTCTGGAGAGTGCTCTGCCGAGCAGGTGAGGGCCGGCACCCTCCGTCCTGACAAATCGGGGATGCAAACCATTACGGTGAGCTGCCCCGTGTCGGCGGCCCAAAAAATATCCGGGGAGGGCCAAAGGCTCCGGGTGGGCTGGGTATCCGCGCAGGTGAAACTGCTGGAACCCAGACCTCTGAGATGCTTCCGCTGCCGGGTGGGAAACCACGTGGGAGCATGCTGTACCTCGGAGGTGGTCAGCCCGGTCACAAGGCCGGCTCTTGTAATGCCACGCCGCACTGTTTTGCATGTGCGGCGGCTGGCAAGCCGGCAGATCACCGGGCTGGGGGCAAGGCCTGTGCTCCTCCCCCCAAACCCAGGGGCAGGGGCAAGCCCTCCGCCACCACTGTCACCACCGCCGCCGCCACGATTGCCGCCGCCGCTGCCATCCCCACCGTCGTCGTTGCCGCCGCTACCACCGCGGCAGGGCCATCCCAGAGGGCCCGGGAGGAGGCTGATATGGAATGCCAATAAATGGCCCCATTACGCCTCCTCCAGGCGAACATCAACCACTGCGCCGCCGCTCAGGATCTGTTGCTCCAGAGCATGGCGCAGTGGTCGATAAACATCGCCGTGGTAGCTGAGCCGTACTTTGTCCCGCCCAGGGATGACTGGGTGGAGGACCTGAGCGGCTCAGTGACCCTAATTTCGTCGGCCGCCGCCGGTACCCCGTCCCTCGAGGCCGTCAAGAGGGGACAGGGTTGCGTGGCAGCACGGTTCGGGGAGATTGTCGTGGTAGGAGTTTACTTCTCCCCGAACCGAACTCTCGCCGAGTTCCACAACTCCCTTGGGGAGCTGAGAGTCGTCGTCGTCGGATACCATCCCCTCCCCGTGTTCGTCCTCGGGGACTTCAATGCCAAAAACGTGGCTTGGGGTTCCCGGTATACGGACACACGGGGCAGGCTGGTGGAGGACTGGGCTCTAGAGACAGGCCTGGTCGTCCTAAACCGGGGTTCTGTCCCCACGTGTGTGCGGATGCGGGGTGAATCAGTGGTGGACATTTCGTTCGCTAGCCCCGCTCTGTCGCCGCGTGTCATCGACTGGCGCGTCATGGAGGGGGTGGAGACGTATTCCGATCACCGATATATCCGGTTTAACGTCTCCGCCCAGACCTCAGGCGCGTTGGTCCGACAGACCCCGAGTGGTCCGCGGTGGGCGCTGAAGCAGCTGGACCGGGAGCTCCTCCTGGAAGCCTCGATCGTGCAGGCCTGGGTGTCATCACCAGACAGGCCTGCCGACATCAACGATGAGGCGGAGTGGTTCCGGGAGGCCATGTCCGAAATATGTGACGTGGCAATGCCCCGGGTCCAGCCCGGACGTGCTCGGCGCCAGGTGTGCTGGTGGTCGCGTGAGCTGACCGCTTTACGTGAGGCGTGCGTTGCTGCGCGCCACCGGTACTCCAGACACCGCAGGCTCCGTATCCGCCCTCCGGATACGGAAGTCATTCAGGCGGAGCTATACGAGGGGTACAGAGCGGCGAAGACTGCCCTCCGAGCGGAGATACAGCGGGCCAGAGGACTAGCCCGCGAGGAGACGCTGGAGACTCTCAACAGAGACCCGTGGGGACGCCCCTACAAATGGGTGCGAGATAAACTCCGCCCATGGGTTCCCCTGCTGACGCAGAGTCTCCGGCCCCAGCTCGTGGAGGAAGTGGTGAGCGCTCTGTTCCCTTCGCGAGGGGAACATACTCCCCCGCCCATGGCTCCGCCTCCTGCGGTGCCAGATGCGGACCACACCGACGACGACGATGCTCCGTGACCGAGGTAGATCTGAGAGTGGCGGTACGTAGGCTGAATGCCAAGAATACCGCCCCAGGACCCGATGGCTTGCCTGGAAAAGCCTGGGTTCTGGCTTTAGAGGCTCTCGGGCCTCGACTAAGGGGGCTCCTAAGCGCATGCTTGGAGAGGGGCCAGTTCCCACTTCGTTGGAAGACGGGGAAACTGGTCCTCATAAAGAAGCCAGGGCGCCCGGCGGACTCTCCGTCCGCTTACCGGCCCATCATGCTGCTCGACGAGGTGGGCAAGCTCTTTGAAAGAGTAATTGCAGACCGCCTTGTCGGGCGACTGGTGCGGGTGGGGCCGGATTTGGCGGAAAGACAGTTTGGTTTCCGCAAGGGGCGCTCTACGGTCGATGCCATCATGCGCGTTCGAGCCCTCACGACGGGGGATGCTGTTGCCCGGGGTGGGGTTGTCTTGGCGGTGTCTCTTGACATCGCCAATGCCTTCAATACCCTGCCCTGGAGTTGCATTAGGGAGGCACTTCGGTATCACCGGATGCCGACCTACCTCTGTCGCGTGGTCGAGGCCTATTTGACGGATAGGGCCGTCATCTACCCCGGTCACCACGGAGATTGGAACTGGCGAGAGATGTCGTGCGGTGTCCCACAGGGATCGGTCCTGGGGCCGCATCTGTGGGACATCGGGTACGACTGGATGCTGCGTGCCGACCGCCCTAGTGGCGTCAGCGTAGTCTGCTACGCTGACGATACGCTGGTCTTAGCGCAGGGGAGGTCGCATCAGGCGGCGGCCGAACTGGCGGCACGTGGGGTTGCGACAATCGTCGATAGGATACGGCAATTGGGACTCGAGGTGGCTTTGCACAAGTCCGAGGCCATGTGTTTTTTTGGTCCTTGGAACGCGCCACTGTTGGGTTCCCAGATAACGGCGGGAGGGGTTCACATCGGCGTCGAGTCGACAATGAAGTACCTGGGACTCGTCCTCGACAGCCGGTGGAACTTCGTGGAGCATTTTCGACGTTTGGCTCCCAGACTGAAGCGGGCTGGGGTTGCTTTGAAGCGGCTCCTGCCCAATCTAGGGGGTCCAAACGCCTCCTGCCGGAGGCTCTACGCGGGGATCGTGCGGTCCATGGCCCTTTACGGGGCACCGGTGTGGGCGCGTTCTTTAAGGCTGCGACCAGCCCATCGGTTGAACGCGTCCCAAAGGGTCATGGCCATCAGGCTGGTACGGGGTTACCGCACGGTCTCCCGTGAGGCGGCGAGCCTCTTTGCCGGTCTGCCGCCATGGGATCTGGAGGCAAAAGTCCTCGCGCACATCTGGGAGTGGCGCGAGGAGGCGAAACGCCGGGGTGAAACTCCGCTGCCGCGAGAAATCACGGCACGGTGGACAGAGCTCCGGCGGGATCTCATGGCGACATGGAGAGTGCGATTGTCGCAACCCAGCGCTGGGCACGCCACAATTGTGGCGATAAGTCCCCTCTTTGAGGAGTGGCTAGAGAGGCGCCACGGCGTCCTCACCTTCCGCCTGACGCAGGTCCTCACCGGACACGGTTGTTTCGGGAGGTTCCTGTTCAGGATAAAGCGGGAGGAAACGCCCGGGTCACCACTGTGTCACCACTGTGTGGATCGCCCGGAGGACACGGTGGAGCATACGGTGGAGGTCTGCCCAGCTTGGGCGGAGCACCGCCGTGTCCTCACGGAGGCGATCGGCGGCGGCGATTTCTCGCGTCCGGGCCTGGTTCAGGCCATGGTTCGGAGCGAGAGTGCATGGGAGGCCATCACCTTCTTCTGCGAAGCAGTTATGCTAGCGAAGGAGGAGGCGGAACGCGTGAGGGTGAGACAAGGTTTGCGCCCTCGCGCCCTTAGTCGCCGCAGGAGACGCCTCGGGCGTCGGAAGTCGCAAGCCGATTTCCGGCCACCGTAGGCGCGGGCCTGCGGACGGTGAGCGATGGGTAGCTCGCCGTCCGATAAGGACCAGGCCCGGGTCGACGGCGCGTTGTGTTCCACGCGCGCCTCAAAGAGATGTCAGCACAAACTGACGGGGTCCGTTAGGACCAATGTCTGCCGGGGTTGTGAGTTTGTCCGAAAGGGATATCGTGGCCCTGGCATACAGGCAACGGAAGGAACACGGGTGGGTTTTAGTCAGCAAAAGTCTGACACGAGAGCGGGAGAAGTTATTTGATAACTTGCCACCCAAAAAAAATAAAATAAAAAGACACATTTCGTATCGCGCTAATCATTTCAATGGAAACTTTACTTTGGAAGTTACGTTAGACGAACGATCGATCGAGCTTTCAGTATTGGGTAACGTCAATGATTTTGTCGCTCACAAAAAATAGCGCGATACCGTTTCTTGCATCAGCTAAACCAAAACCAAAAACGTTCCGTTCGAACGGTAAACACGTTAAGAAATAGCGCGATCGGCCCCCAGATGTATGAACGTAAACGAAGCAAAAAGAGTATGTAGGAGCGTAGCAGGTGGCGTTCTGTAGTTTCTGCTTAACCTACGGGAAGAAGGCGTGAGTTTATGTATAATATGTATTCTATAAAAAATTATATCAATATAAACTACATTTTTGCAACACTAATTAAAATTGACACAAATAAAAACCGGTCAAGTGCGTGTCGGACCACGCACAATGAAGAGTTCCGTAGTTGGGATGAATTTATCACAAAAAAACTTAACATTGTAGTTGAAAAACTTGTTCTCCCATACATTGATATACGCCACGTCAATTCTCCCTGCCAATGTAGGTTTGCAATCTCACAAAAATATTTTTTATGTGATTAAACTACCGATTTGCGAACGTTTTTCTTTACTTGTGCTGTGAGATCTTGCTTCTCGCTTAATTTCATGATTTTTGTGTGTGTGTTTGTATGTGTGTTCTGATTTATTTGCGAGTATCAAAATATGTCGCTTAAATGACCATATTTTTTTATTGCGTTGACTTAGAAGCTTGATTTTTAGACCACCAAGGGACCGTAAACCGACGTATCTTCTATATAAATAAAAAACAATGTTTGTTTGTTTGTTTTGCCGAAGGGGCTAGACTGATTTTGATGAAACTTTGGTGAGTTGTTCTCCACAGGCCCGCAAAGGTTTAGGGGTAGGGTAGGGTAGGAGAAGGGTAGGGGTAGGATACCTCGGGAACGAATTCGCGCAGGGCACAGTTTGATATAAATTTCAACTTGATATCTCAACGAATTGCTGAGAAAAAGGATACTGTTAAGTACCGTTCTTCTTTCGAATTTTAGGATTGTTTTTTCACTCCACAACTAGTTATTAAGCTTTTATGTGTAATTGCTGATTCGATGAAGCTCTCGGCTTCTCATTAGTCCACTCGCTGAGCGATTGGATTGGCCTGCTAATGAGCACACTAGCGCCGCGTCCCCGCGCACTTTCTCACTGTATCAACGTGTCAAAATCTCCCAACGCGCTCCGCGCTAACAAAAACATTTTTCTGAAAAGAAATGGTTCTTCAGTGATTTAATGCTACAATCGCCGCAAGACACTAGGAAATAACATAACCAGCACCTGTGGACAATATGTGTAGTATGGTTTAACCTGGATTCATACCTAGCCACCCCGCCGATCCCAAGAAGCGTGAAGCAGTGGACCGGAGGTAGCAGGTAAGCTTCACGAATTTATTACACAGATACAGACTGAGAGACAGACAAATGTACAACGAAATGAGTTATCGAATGACTCCTATAAGAGTTTCATTTTTCCTTATGAGGTACGGAATCTTAAAAACACAATCACGTAATTCATACACCGCTAATTATATTTGCTCCAAGCTCATTAAAACCCCTGTCAGAATATACAGCTTCGAAAAAACTCATTTAACTATAAAACGGAAGGTATTGTGCCGCAAATGGCCAATTTAACGCTATTTGCCAAATATAATTGGCGAATGGTGGTATAGAGCAGCTCTTTTTCGGCACTACAATGTAATTCAGAAGATTAATTCGAAAATGTGCCCATGAGATTATGAATTTTGGCACGTATTTTATTTGAGCTGATGTTTCGGCAAATTGTAAGCCAATTACGATACTTTGTACTCAATGAAAATGTGCCAAGTTATAATAATTGAAATTAACCATAAGCATTGGTGATGTTCTTCAGAAAGATCAGGTGCGTAGTACTCCCAACCGGCGTGCGTGTATGACCAGATGTATGAAAGTAAATGAAGCGAAAAGAGTCATCATCATCTGCCTAGCCTTTTCCCAACTATGTTGGGGTCGGCTTCCAGTCTAACCGGATGCAGCTGAATACCAGTATTTTACATGGAGCGACTGCCTATCTGACCTCCACAACCCAGTTACTGGGTAATCCAATATCCCTTGGTAAGACTGGTTGTCAGACTTTTGGGCTTCTGACGACTCGTAACAACTGTTAAAGATCTACAAATGACAGCCGGGACCAACGGCTTAACGTGCTTTCCGAGGTACGGAGGAATCTTGGTATGAAAAGATGGTCACCCATCCACGGACCAACCGCGGCAAGCGTTGCTTAACCTGATCGATCGACCCGTGCGGCAGTTATTATTTAGCCACAAGCGAAAGGAGTATGATTAATAGCAGGTGACGTACTGTTGTTTCTGCGTACCTCCATGGGAAGTAGGTGTGAGCTTGTGTATGTTAACCATTTACTTCCATAGAAGGCATCACGATAAATTGATAAACTGGGAGAATGGGTAGATGAGAATAAGGACTATATTAATGTTCCCAACATTATCAAATCTGAAATGTTAACAATAACATTATAACTGCCTTTGAAAAGGCTTTGTTCTGAAATAAGACCTTCAAAAAAGATGTCATTACAACACTATAATACTGTTGTAATAATTATGTACAATACAAATTCAGGGAAAGACTTAATAATGGTTCTATTAAAATAATTGAATAAATGCCCGACTTAGCACTGTAGCATGTCGCTTTGACAATTATATAAATAATAATTGCTGTTCTAGAAAACATTTAAGTAAAACAATAATAGTTTTTTATTTGTTTTAATTAAGTAAGGTAACGTTTACCTACATCTACCAAAGCCAGGGCAAAGGTGTCTGTTACCATTTAGTTATAACAATACCAAATCCCCGAGACTTTATACAGAAAATACCAATCCCAACAATAATTATGAACGTAGCATAACATACTCAGGCTATAATGTTCTCCACTGCTGGGACACAGGCCTCCTCTCTGCGAGAGGGAGTGGGCTGTAATCCACGCGGGTCCAGTGCGGCTTGGTAGATGTCAGATTTCTTCGAATTTTTGGTTCTAGGACATGCCGGTTTCCTCATGATGTTTTCCTTCACCGTTTTAAGAGCAGTGTTAATTCTTTATAAGTTTTCACCAGAGAGAGTTTTCAGTTTTCGGCTATTGTTTTTCTTGTAGGTTTACATACTAGAAAAATAATAGCTTAGCCTCGTCGTTAAAAGAGCTGAGATTAAAATTTCATGTATCTTAGGTAAAAACCGTTTAATAAAGTTCTAATTACTCTGTACTATCAACTTAACAAACTACTTTATTACAAAATACTTAGTCTTTGCCAATCAAGTTAAGAGCAGGCAGTCTAAATCAAATTTCGAAAGCAAGCTCTGCCCCTCGCGCCCCGCCACTCCATTATGTGGTAAACGCTAATGCGTCAGTAATAAAGTTGAATATCGCGTGCGCTCTTTGATCGTGTTCGAGCACGAAACTAAATAGCGTAAGTCTCAATATTTTTTCGTTTATAACCAAAGTAATAATTGATCTATAGAAAAAATATCTTGGGTCGGGATAACAAACTATATTTTCTTGCTGTGAATATTTATTTTAGACATAAAAGCTAAACAATCTTGTTTATTTTTTAGAATAATCCAAAAGACATGATTTTCAAATAAAAAAATTATTGAGAGAAAATATTACAATTACGTAACAACCAGGAAACCAAAAAACCAGGAAAGAAAAAGATCCAATAAATCATATATTAAAGTATCATTTTGCTTGTATGTGTGACTGTTTCAGAATATTGATGCAAATTAACCTAAAATTAGGGAGCCTCCTCTTAATCTGGAATTAGTTTTTTCCGACTTAGAAATTAGACTTAGAGCTATCATTCTGCGATTCCCAACCAGTGCAATGATCATTCCTCTGCCCTTATCCTAATTAATGTGGGGTCGATGCAAATGTCTTCTAAGATCCCAAACTTAATTATCATAATATCAGCCGTCATCTTAGTCACCCATCTTTCAGCCATTGGTACCTACTTATTATCATCTTGCACACTATCCATCTATTGTTTCTTTGGTCTTCTCCTACTCTTATAGCCATACACATTCATACCTCACGATATCGACATGTCCCTTTTTTCCGCATCACATACACAATGCTATAGTTAAACTATTTCACGAAGTTCGACTTGTCGCCATTATTGCATTAAACATAAAGTTCAAATTGCAATAGCTAACACGAATTCGTGGTACACACAGCTCCATTAAGTGCTTACCCCCAAAAGACATGAGCTTTCAAACCCGTGATATACCCAAGTTGGTTTTTGTATTTTGCAAAAACATTTTATTATAATTAAAGTATTGTTTTAGTGAATAAATAAGTTTAAGTTAGTATTTTTTCTCAAAGTCTGTTTTTAATATTATTATTTTTTCAATAAAACGCTTAAAACACATCGGTTGGGTAAACTTTTATTATTGCGTACAACGACTAGCAATAATACGGTTAACATTTACGAAAAGTTATTCAGCGTCCAAATAGACTGGAGGTTAAGATCGGAGTTTCCAATCCCAGACGCGAAATGTGCTTTTTGTTATGCATTATATTTTTTTTAATATAAAGTATCCATCTATGTTTTTTTTATTTAGTTTTATTTATAAAGAATTTAAAAATTATATATAATTGAAAATATTTTATTAATACTTATTATTGCTATTATTTAACAAAACTTTTCTCTTATTTTACTACAAAGATTTATATTTTACAATTTGATTTGTTAATTTACAGTTATCGTCATATACATATTTTGCCAACTGACACAGACGGGTCCCAAGACAAGTGACATCCTTTTAACGCAAACGATAAATAAAATAGGAAGTGCCGTTCGTCGTTTTAAGTGAACGTATACATTAAGCGTTGTAGTTATAACTTGAGGGTATGGATTAATCCTTTAAAGAAACTTAAAATAGATACCCTCAAATTATAAAAAAAGTTATATTAGACAGAGACCCAAAGATAAAGTGACTCGGACGATACTAGATACCAATTTCATCACAATTTATACGGGCTCACTGGCTAATTCGTTAACTATGAGTATTACGACATTCGGTGATGCGATGGTTCAAATCTAAGTCGAAACACCGAACTCTTTTTGAAGTATTCTTTAGATTATTCGTAACCAATTCAATGTTGTAGCAGTGTAATATTTTAAAACTTGAGGGGTTAGCATATACTGACGCAGACTGTACCTAAAACTATAGTGTAATGTACACAAAAGCTAACTACCCTGCACTCAGTTAAAGCCGAAACACAATTACGCCATTTGATTTGCACCCGTCAGTTTCCGTTCCGAAATGTCACGCCCAGACATGCGTTGATCTGTAACATGAACCTTTAATACGTCTATTTAGCTAATTTATCGTGCAAACATGTTCAAACCAGCTCAAATTTAGTGGCTACCTATCATAGGAAATGACAGCTTATACACAGTAGACATATTAGTACGAGTATTAACATAAAATATTTAAACTCGGAACAAACGGGTCGAATCGACTCACTCACATATGCAAAAGCGTTTACATGAAATATAAGCATGCTTAAGTAACAGGTCACTCATGAGGTAGTCGGGGCTATAAATGATGATAATTAATGATTTTTATTTCTGTAGGTTTGCACAAACAGTTTTACACGTCAACCATATTTTAAAAACTAGATGAGGTGCCGGTTTCCTGTCTGACTACTCTGAGAAGAAAAGCCGAAAGAAACTCAGAGGTCACAGTCTCTTTTAAAGTCCAGACATAATCTTGGTCAATCATGTGAAGGCCACGTAGATTGGTATCTGGAATGGTATTGAGGAAAGAACCACACAGATTGAATGGACCTGTCCAGTCAGTGCACGCATGTGTCAGTAAACGTGTAGCTCAACTCAGAAATTAGGAGCTCAACGACTCGTCGAACAATACCAAAGAAAGGACATTTGGGTAAGCCGCATTAAGTACTCACACTGCCACAAAAAAAAAGACTGCCTTGCCAAAAAACGAACTAAAAAGTAAAAAACAAGTTGAATTAGTTAATCTATATAAAGGTCACTCATTAACTCACTGACTAAACTAATAAATAAAATTGTCATTGCAGTCGGACCTCTTAGATTAAAAAGTGTCCACAGAAGTTGAAGTAGTGTCCAACATAATATAAGTGGCGACCACTTCAATCAATACGGCTTGTGGTAATTCTCCGGGTTCAAGTTGGTCATAGCGTAGTGCTGGCCATTCAAATTTTCGGATGATCCCCATAGTGCCATTTACTAAGCCGTGTCCAATGTTAATTTTCTTTCGTAACAGGGCCCAACACCTATTTTAAAAAACGCGATTATTCTTCCTGTTTTATTGGGATCAGAAAGAACCGACTTCGTTTTCGGCCGCTGTCCGTAGGTCTTGGGTTCTACTGTACAGATGTATTCACTACCTTCACTTCGTACATCGGGCATGTTCTCGAGAGCACGTTGGTCATTGTACTCATCCACTTGTTTTGTTGTGGCCTTTTGTGACGTTTTCATTATTTGACTCATAGGTTTATTTATTTATACCAATTTTCAAGTTAATCAAGCCTTGTGTAAAATCCTCCCTGTACTTTTCAACCCGTTAGAGGTATATTTTCAAAAACCCTGATACACTTTATTCTTTATTATTTTACGGTCTTAAGTATAAATACTGAGTTTCGAGTTAATTGGACCGTGGATACTGAATACTCAATATATTTATTGCTTCCACATGTGAACTTAGGTGGTAGGTATTACAGAATTATGATCATTGTGGACCCTGTCGGGCACAGCAAAAGTAGGAGAGAGGAACATGGCTTTTATTTGACTACTCAGTTGTTACGAGTTATTGTAATTATTTAATAAAAACATGTAATTTAAAATTTGTCATTTAAACAAAATATTCATTTATATTATAATAGCATTTATAAAATAGAAATTGTTTTAATTTATTTGTGAATGTATAAAAATTTTGTTCTTCTTTAATTATTTGTGGTAATTTATTATATATTTTAATTGACATGATTAGTGTACCTATTGAGTGCATTTTTAACTTAGAGCTTGGTAAGTTTAACCTATTTTTATGGCGTAATGTATATTTTCTCTTGTTGTGTAAAAGTGTTGGTAATTACGAACGAATTTGCATATTTCTAGAATGTGTAAAATACTTACCCTCCCCTGGGAGGGTAAGTATTTTATGTTCTTGGAAATGAGGTTTGCAGCTGTTGGTGTCTTCTATATTTACTAAGATTCAATTCTCAATTCTTTATTGCGTACCATAATGTATACAGTTGGTGGGAAAAACAGTTACATCAGTCTCAATTATGGACCCTGTCGGGCACAGCATAGATAAAAGTAGGAGAGAGGAGGAAGAACGCTTGGCATTTAATAAGTCAAACTATGAGTTTATATATGTATTTATTAAAAATATTAGTAATGTTGTAAACTAATTACTTTTAAAAATATTAATTATTGTTTTATATATGTACTTATTATTAATTTTATTTATTATGTCAGTAATTTATTTATTATTAGTTTTATCAATTATTTAAGGTATTTAGTTATTATTATTTTTATTTACTACGTAAATAATTAATTATTATATTTTATTTTATTTAAAGTAACTTTAATTAATATTATTATCCTACAGGGGTAAGTCATTTATTTCATATTTATAATTTATCATCTAAGTATTCGCCTATACTATAATAGCATTTACTTTCAAGGAAGATTTTTAATTTATTAATAAATATATTATAATTATCTAAATTCTTAATTATTGCGGGTAACTTATTATAAATTTTTATGGACATGACAAACGTACTATCGGAGTGCATTTTTAATCGCGATAGTGGTAAGTTTAGTCTGTTTTTGTGTCTTAGAACAATTTTCTTTTGTATGTCCTCTGTTTTTGTAAAGAAATCTGGGTATTTACGTACGAACTTACAAACTTCAAATATATACAAGCATGGTAGGGACAAGATCTTTAGTTCCTGAAAGTGGGGTTTACAGCTATCAGTGACTTCAATATTTACTAAGATCCTAATTAGTTTTTTTTGTAATGTAAGTAACGTGGGCGCGTCAGTACTGTTTCCCCATAAGATGATACCATATGAGAGCCATGCGTGGGCATACGCGTAGTACGTTATGTCTTATGAGTCTTTTTTGCAATGTGAAAAGTGTCGGCGCATCTGTGCTGTTTCCCCACAATATCACGCCGTAACTGAGCCACGCATATGCGTAGGTATAATAGGTAACAAGTTTTAAGTAGCAGTTTTAAGGTTAGTGGTTTTTTTGTCTTCACGAAGGGCGTTTCCTTTGGATAGTTTTGATTTTATTATTTTAATATGTGATTTCCAATTTACGTTTGTGTCTATAGACGGGCCAAGTAAAGTAAACTCATGAACAACTTCTATTGTTTTGCCGTTGTAGGTGAATTTTATACTTATCCAGTGCGGTTTTTTTTTTTGGATGACGTGGGGAAGAAATGTTTATTTTGTATGTATACCCTACCTATGTAAAATGTATGGCAATAACTTTTATAGTTTTGGCATTTGTAATTTAATGGTTTTGGTTTTGTTTAAACAAAAATAAAAAAAAATCACATTTGAAAATGGAGCCATACTGCCGCCATATTGTTTTTTTTTTCAAAAATATGTTATTTTTTTGGCAATTGATTATCGAGACCTTCAAATTGATACCCATACTGTAATAAATGAAGATTTTAATTTTTTTTAATATTCGAAAATGGTGCTATACTGCCGCTTATTGTTTTTTCAAAAATATTTATAGCCTATGTTACTCGGGATGATACGATACCACACATCAAAATCTGTTTAGGCATTAAAAAGTAATGGTGGCACACAGAAACTCACATAGATACATACATGAACCCTAAACACATTACACTCGTTTTTGGGCAGTCGTGTAAAAAGGGCCTAGTTGAAGCACTGGACATCTTTATAGAGTGTAACCATAATTTTTTATTGAAAGCAGCGTTAGCAAATTGGTATTACATTTAGAGTATCCAAACATAACTTTATATCCGAGGATTAGGATCCCTTTTATGGTTAGTTCATTTGATGAGATAATTAATTGGTGTTGTACACTGCGGTCTGAATTGATCTATCAATGGAACCAATCTACCTAATGAATGGACCGATGTTGTGTCGCAGACGAAAGATGGGAACGAAGAGAGGGATTATGTGGCCCTGATCGTAAAGGCTAATTGAAAAGAAGATCATTCGACTCGTCCTTTTTATAATCTACAGATTTCAGAAAGATGTCTAATTGGGCCACTTCTCCTCTTTCCCAGTCGAATATATAAAATAAGACGTTAGTTTTCGGGCGCTGCAAATGTTGAAAGTTTGATAAATAGTTTCTGATATCCGAAAACAGTTCACCAAATTCTTGTATTTGGGAAGTCAATGAGATACTTAAGAAAAACTTTTATCACAAAACAACAATCCTTCCCACTGGAAAGCAGAAGCTTATCACCAACTCAGCGCTTTGGTACTTCATGAGTAGTAGCTCATTCGAAGGTGTCATCACGGTGACCGCTTAAGGCCTATGTGGTCACAGGCGGATGTCTTACCGTCTAAGATCTTTCCTTCGTCTAAGATCCTTACCACCTACAATAATATGTAATTCTTGCTTGGTTATAATGCCTAAGCCAGAGAAATTATACAAGAAGTAATTAAGGACAGCATTATAAATTATAATGAGCGCTTTAGTAGATAGGTATAGGTAGTCAACGGTATTTATATTATTTATTCGTATTATTATTATAATGGTAGTGATAAAATTGTACTAATACTCACAAAATTCGTAATTAAAAACTCCTGAACAAATAAGTCGAAGTTTATCAACTCCCAGTGAGATGAACGTGCAGCATGCCTAATTCTCATCTCAAAAAACAGCCAGTGCACTAAATCACCCAGTGTGAGAGTATATGAGTATACTATCTAGTATTTTGAAGTCCGTGAGATTAAACCGACGTTATTAAACCTTACTAGCGAACACGCGGCCCGCTCTGACACATTTATTTACGTACATAAGTTTATTTGGGGGCACACCTTTAATGGATAACCAACCCTAAGCTGGTCTAGTTAAAGTCGTAATTTAAATGGTGGTTGCTGTTATTTAGTACATCAATACTAGCGTGTGTAGCATCCTATCAATTTTTATTCAACTCTTTGCTTAGATGTCTTCTTTATTGATGTTAATGTTGTACGGGCACAATATTTTCCCGACAATGAGAATAATTTCGTTGGATCAGCAAATTATTTGCTTTCAAATCTGGTCCAAATAGTCGCTGCAAGAATGTTATTTTCTGAGATTTTTCTTACTGAACTATGAAAATAAAACACGTATACAGCGAGTCTTTTACGATTACATTTTTGTATTTTATTCACAGACGTTACCTAATGTACCATCCCCGCTAAAGCCTTAAAAAAGTTTTCAAAACAGGCTCCTTAGAATACGTCATTTTATCTTATACAGCTTTTGCCACTTAGGCAAAACTTAAAGCCTACTTATTCACTAAGTAAAACACATTTTCATTTCATTTTTACATCATAATATTTATATCCCAAATTTAAAAAAGATACAACTGACTGGGTCCGCGTTTTGTAAAATAATGTTTAAATGGATTCTCAATTCATTTCCAGTTTAAATAAAATTGTATAATTTATTTCATAGGTAGGTAGGTATAGCGTGTTCCAATAAGAGGTTACGAGGAAATTTAAAAGCAGCACGGATAAAGTCGAGGGTAAAACCAGTCACCACCTGCCTAGCATATTCCAACTATGTCTACCTTAACCTTCAATCGATCCATGCGGCTGTTTTTACTTAGCCACGAGCCACCTCGGGCAAAACAAGTAACAACATGAAAAACCTAAACAAAGAATCCAATATTTCAAAAAGTTAGCAATAATGAGAGTATAAATAAGGTTGTTCCAAAGTAAATATAAATTAACGAGAATAAAAGAAGTTCGTTCATTCCAATAACTTTTAAAACTTGGATAAAAATTATGAGTCTGTCCATTATATTTTTTGGTTAATTTTAGTTATAAACAAGATAGCGATATCTCACTGAAATCTTGATTAAATTGTTCGTAAAACATTTTGAGTGAGAGAGTGGGACTTTAGACTCTTGTTATCTCGGTGTATGGCTTAAGACATAAGCGACTGATAAGACTGGCTTTCGCCTTTATGCTTTTGGTTTTGATTTAGTTAGTCGTTATTTTTTTATTATTCCTTGTTTGAAATCAAAAAGAGTATGCTTAGATGGTTCGGTCATGTTGAGAGGATTAATGAAAAGCGATTAACAAAATGCAGATGTGAGTGGAAATACCGGAAGGGGACGCCCTAGAAGGACATATACTTACATTATTGGAGATGTTCGTCATAAAGATCAGGCACGTAGTTACCAACGCAACCGGAGTGCGTGTATGACCAGGGGCCCGATCGCGCTATTTCTCAACGTTATCACCGTTCGAACGGAACTTTTTTGGTTTTGGTTTAGTTTTGGTTTAGCTGATGTAAGAAACGGTATCGCACTATTTTTTCTAAGCGACAAAATCGTTGACGTTACCCAATACTGAAAGTTCGATCAATGGTTCCTCCAACGTAACTTCCAAAGTAAAGCTAAATCGTTTCCGTTGAAATGTTTAGCGCAATACGAAATGTGTCTAACGTAACGTTTGTGGTTGTGGTTTAGTTTTGGTATTAACGTTCAAATTAGCGCGATCGGCCCCCAGATGTATGAACCTAAACCAATCAAAAGGAGTATGTAAGGATTGTAGCAGATGGCGTGTAGTTTCTGCCTACCCCATGGTATGGTAAATAGGCGTGAGGTTATGTATGTATGTATACTATGATTATTTATTTCATGACTCACTCACTCTCTCATCGTTTTCAAAAAGATGCAGATATTATTTTGCATTTTGGTACGTCTATTTTAATTTAAGTTGGTTCGTCTGTACACAGACGTAAATTGTAATTTACTTTTAAGTGGGAAAGCAGAGTTATCACTGATCAAGATTATTTACACGTTCGCTCATCCCTAAATCTTTATTGGAAAAAATATTGAAAGAATATCAGACGACAATAAGTATTTACGAACCTTTTTTAAGCGTCATTAAGCAATAAAGTCGTCTAAAGTTATTTTACCTTTGTCTTAAAGTAATATATTCAATATTCACCAATTCATATTGGGCCTGTCCACCCCACGAGGATAAACAGTTTGATGTCCTCGAGCCGATGGAAATAGTTATCAACTTTAGTCAAATATACTTTGGTTAAAGTTAACTACACCATAAATTGTGAAGTGGTGTATCTATCGCAATTGAAGCCGATTCAGTAATGGATCAAACTGGTATCCTATATAAATGGATTGATCTATTGTATTCGGAATTGTAATCCTTTTAGTTAGGATTTAGTTTCAATTAGACTTGGAACAGTGAACTATTTGTTTCATTTGTATATTAGGTGTTTTGATGTTCAAAAGCGCCTTTTATGTGCCTATTTGAAATAAATAATTTGAGTTTGACTTTATTTTTTTGTTTGAGTCCGAATTGGTGGTCGTAGAATCGCCTAGTATACACTTATTCAAGATAGCGTTCAGTCGAGATAAAATAATTCGGTATTGCCTTCTTTCGGGATTTCGATTTTCGGTCTAACGTATAATAGTCGTTTTCTAAGCGACTCTTCTACGTTAGATCGAAAATCATCATGACAGGCGGCCATGATTTTGTTACTAAAGTGTGCTACAGTTATTAATATGGACTATCAAATCTCTCTTTAGAAACTTCTTTATTATTTAAAGATAAAATTTTATAGGTATTAATTATATTATTATTTACACTCCTCTCATCCTCTGCTACTTTTAACTTAAGGCACATTAGCTCGTTGTTTTCAAAACAAATTTTAACCCTAAATTCTCGTAATCCTAGCATGAGTTATGAGTAGAGCAGCAATTATTAAGTTGTATGGCGTTTTTGTCTTTCGTGTTTTGTTGGTAATTTATGCTTGTGTTACTTGGACGTGAAATTTTACTTATGGGGATGAGAGCACTTATGGATAAGTACAAAGTGCTGTTAAATACAGGGTTAATTCTCAATCAAATTTACCAACAACTTAAATTGTACGTATATTCAAATCAAAAATGCCATTCTTTGACAGTTGTATGGTAAGTTGACGTAGGGTGTTAATTTGCTTAACAATATAGCCAGTCAGAAAGATAGGAAGCAGTACTGACCATCGAAGCTGCAATATATGTATTCATCGTCAATCACGGAGTGTCCTTTGTAGCATCTTATATTCATTTGGGTATATAAAAACATTAAAAGCATAGATAATTATTTTGCCAAATGATGGGGATCACTGGATCTTTGACAGTCGTTACGGGTCGTCAGAAGCCCGAAAGTCTAACAACCGACTAGTTGTCAGACTTTCGGGCTTCTGATAAGACTTTACCAAGGGGAGTCTTATTACCCAGTGGGTTGAGGAGGTCAGATAGGCAGTCGCTTCATGTAAAATACCTACTGGTATTCAGCTGCATCCGGTTAGACTGGAATCTGACCCCCTACATAGTTGGGAAAAGGCTAAAGGCTGATGATGATTATGAGGATCACTGAAGTTCCATGTGTCAAAAATTAATAGCAACTGTGAACTGATTTGACATAATTTGCAAATAGAAACCACAACGTAATACGCGTATTCAGTTTCAAAAGCGGCTTAAATTGTCTTATTTTATAAAACGATACAATTCTACGAATCTTGATTTATGTGAAACCATTTGATTTTAAATGTTTATGATTAAACTATATACAAATCGTTTTTTCATAATAGTATTATGAATTTAGTTACTTGTTAGTATTTCACATTTAAATGCAGTAAAATTATAAGCTGAATACACAACGTTAAACACGGTTAAATGATAAATAATGTTATATAGGTAAGTGGTAACAAACCTTTTTACACGTCAATCATATTTTAAAAACTAGATTATGTCGGCGTTTCATATCTGACTGCTCTGCGAAGAAAGGTCTAAACATACTCAGAGGTCACAGTCATTTTTATAGTCCAGACACATCTTGGTCAGACCATGTGGGGATCAAGTAGATTTTTTAGATCATTTAGATTTATCAATCTGAAATAGTATTTTTCATTGCTTAGTTTTTAATTCTTTTTACCTATTATGGTATAGTAATTTTATTCTTGGTGCATCGTCTTCACATATAATCATATTATAATTAATGTACTCAAACAAAATATTGTAAAACATTTTTATAAGAGTAACGGTGGAGTTTCTTGCCCATTCTTCTAAACTACCTTTTGGAAGGGGCAACTAGAATCAATCATTTTGTAAATTTTGACGTTCAAAAGTGCCTCTTATGTGCCTATTTGAAATAAATGGTTTGATGACTTTGAGGAAAGAATCACACAGATTTGAGTGGACCTGTCCAGGCAGTACAAGCATCTGTCAGTAATCGTGTAGCTCAACTATAACTATTTAATACTTTAAGTCATTCACGAGTGAATTATCAGAATAAGTTAATTTACTTTTGGAAATTTACTAACACTGTACAAGTCTGTAACTCAACTGGCTTCATTCATTCTTCTTTCTTTGTCCAGGCGGTCTTTCTTTGGAATGCGCTCCCTCTGAACATCAGGACGGCAACCAGCCGGTTATCATTTAAAGTGAAGGCACGTGAACAGGAGTCGTTCTCGCTACCGGTTGTTATTTCTCCTGACAAAGTTTATTTTGGTAAGATAAGATAAGATATATTTATTTGGCAAAAACACGTATAGGTTTACAATCAGTTGGAGTGATTACAAAAAAAATAGAAAACTTTCAACATGTTTTGCCTAGAAAGGCGTAAAAATACAATAATTAAGTCATAGTACAAAAATCATTATCAAAAAAAATAAAATATATAATAAAAATAATAAATTGGTATATTATGTATGTATGTATCTATTTATCTATGTATTTGTATTTATGCTTGTATTTTATAGTTATTTACGAGCTATCTATCCCGTACTTTTCACCTGCCATGTTTTGTCTCTGCATCACCCTAAGGTTGACTGGTAGAAAATGCCTTAGGCATTAAGTCCGCCTTTGTACAGTGTAGTTTTTACTTGTGCACAAAGTTTTAATAAATAAATAAATAAGTTATTTAGCTACGCCAAAGGCATATTTGATAGTATTTACGTAGGTACAATTGATTTAATATGAATTGACAAAAATATGAAAAGCCTCCCAGAAACCATAATTAAGCGAGTAGTAATAAAACGCTTGGCTTCATAATTTTTCATTAAAATTTTAATTGAGATGATGGGAATGACACCTCATTTGCCAGAAATATGAATCATAATGGGATCATGAAATACTTTAATTTTGCAGTTTATTTAGTACCAATAAAGTTCATTATACATTTTTGATTGGTCTCTCATATATATAAAGACGCATTTCAGCCTGCAACTAAACTGTATTGTTCACTACATGATTACCTGTTCACATAATTAAGTCCATGGTGGTAATTAAGTCAATGGGGTCCAGCCCCATTTGTGTAAAATACTTTTTATGAAAATCAATTTTACTTTGACTAGGTACCTATAAAAAAGCCGACCATAAATAGTTGCGAAAAGGCTACGCAGATTAATAAAATTGATATAAAAACAATTTAAAACGCTTTAGATATGTTTGAAAACAATAGTATTTTAGAAAACCACATCAACGCAATGAAATAAGATGATTTTTAGGGTTCCGTACCCAAAGGGTAAAACGGGAACCCTATTACTAAGGCTCCGCCGTCTGTCTGTCTGTCCGTCTGTCACCAGGCTGTATTTCATGAACCGTGATAGTTAGACAGTTGAAATTTTCACAGATGATGTATTTCTGTTGCCGCTATAACAACAAATACTAAAAAACAGAATAAAATAAATATTTAAGGGGGCTCCCATACAACAAACGTGAGTTTTTTTGCTTGTTTTTGCTTGATAACGGCAACAGGTAGACGCTTGAAATATTCACATAATAATTAGTTATATATTCACTTTAAGAATAAATAATTAAATTAAAATAAAACAAATATTTACGCTTTATATTGGCTTCCATACAACAAACGTGATTTTTTTGCCGTTTTTATAGATAATGGTACGAAACCCTTCGTGCGCGAGTCCGACTCGCACTTGGTCGGTTTTTTTTAATGGATGTTATTTTCATTACTTGTATATTATGCAATTAAGGTGCAGATTTTGTTAACTGAGACTTCGAGTCTAGAGAATTTATCACTTTATTCGGCCACTGTTGCTTACAACTAGAGGAGTCTAGTCACAGGCGTGGCCCGAATAAAAATATCATTTTCATAACTTTAGTCGGCCACCGTTACTGGGTCGTTTTCAAATTTGGGGCTAAAAAGTAGGAATTTCATGATTTTAAAATGTAGGTATTATATTTACGTAGTCCCTACAGAGTGGTTGAGCTGGATGGTGCTGATCCACGTCATGTTCATGAACGGGCGCCTCCAGTTGAGGCTGGTCATCTCTTAACTGCCGGGCTTATGTTGTAATCTTTTAATCTTATATTTTGAATTGTTTTTTTAAATATATTTTTTTTGTGTTTTACATTGTTCTCACATATAGAAGCGACAAGAATAATGTACCCAGGATTTTGTGATATCTTGTTTTAAAAGAGCGTCCTTGGAGTTTCGTGCCTGTTCTTCTCAATAGAGATCTACGTTTTGGAATGGGTAAATAGCTTCCACTTTCTGACTAACTGACCGACTCTTTGACAATTCAAAAGTGCCTGTAATTGGTTTAATTTAAATAAATGCTTTGAGTTTTGACTTTTTGAGTTGAGTAGTTTTTAGTATATAGGTGCGTTCAGTAATATTAAAAACCACATTACAATCAATGATCGCACTGGGTGAGAGGCAGGGTATTAATCCCAGGTGCTTATTTACACACACAGGTGTTTTTTTTTTTTTTGTGTTTATAAATGAATTATTATTATTTCCTTTATTAATTTAAATACATACAAATTATATTTTTAAATATCAGAATATAAAAAATATATAAAAACATTTAAAAATATAAAAAATAGTTGTCCACCGGTATCGGGAGCAGGGTCCAAGCTACCGGTGGCTAGGGCTGCAGAGATAGGAACCTCCTCACGATGCGAGCCGTATCGAGGAGTACTGCCTTCTGAATCAGGCCCTTGATCCAACCACCTAACGAGAGCCTCGAAAGATGTTGCTCGAGACTTTCGGCCATCAGGCCATTGGCCGATACGACAATCGGCACAATGATAGCCGAGCTCACATTCCACATGTCAACAACCTCGTGTGCTAAGTCAAGATATTTTATTTGTTTCTCTTTCTCAGCTTTCACGAGGTTCTCGTCATGCGGAATGGTAACATCGATAATCATTGCGCGGCGCGCTAATCGATCTATCACTACTATGTCGGGCTTATTCGCGACAATAGTCCTGTCAGTAATGATAGACCGATCCCAGTACAACGTGACATGGTCATTTTCGAGAACTGGGTCGGGCACATACTTGTAATACGGTACCTCAGAATCCACAAGTTTATATTTCAAAGCAAGTTGCTGGTGAATAATCCTGGCTACTTGGTTATGCCTGTGCAAGTACTCGCCATTAGCAAGACGAGAACAGCCAGAGATAATATGTCTGATGGACTCACCCGGACGGTGGCATGCCCGACACACGTCAACCGTCCCGTCCTTCATAATATGTCTCCGGTAGTTATTCGTCAAGATAACTTCGTCCATAATTGCACAGACAAAACCTTCGGTTTCCCCGAAAAGGTCACCAAAACGTAGCCAGGATACGGACGCTAAGAAATCTACACCGGGTTCATGAAGAGCCCGATAGAAGCGTCCGTGAAGCTCCTTGCTTTGCCATACCTCCTTGCGATCATCGGTAGTAAGTATTACAGGTTTGCGCCAGTTCTCTTTAGCCATGGAGAGCGGGGTGAGTCCCTTGTCCACTGCGACCACATCACGGTGCATACCCAGTTCGGCTTGTAAAAAATATTCCCTGAGACTGCACACCTCGCGGTTATGGAGGGTCTTCGCATTTAAAAAGCCTCGACCCCCGCACTTCCGCGGGATGTACAGTCTCATCACCGATGATCGTGGGTGATGCATCCGATTTGCGGTCAGCAGTGTACGGACCCTCCTATCCAGGGCGTCTAGTTCGGTCTGAGTCCATTTAAGTATGCCAAAAGAGTACATCAAAACCGGCATGACCCAACCGTTGAAGGCGCGCACCTTGTTTCCGCCCGAAAGAAGACTAATAAATACCTTCTTCAGGCGACCAAAGAAGCGCTCCTTCAACGATTGCTTCATGTCAGCAACGTTGATCCCTAACGCTTCTGACATACCCAAATACTTATAGCTTTCGGATGAGGAAAGGGATCTAAGGTGTATGGAATCCGAGAGTTGGGTTCCTTCGGATTCCATAATCTCTCCTCGTTTTACATGCATGACTGCACATTTGTCCACACCAAATTCCATCCTGATGGCGCTACTGAATGTTTCAGTTACCTTCAGTAGCTCGATCAGTCGCAATTTGTTGGGGGCAAAGAGTTTCAAGTCATCCATGTAGAAGAGGTGAGATATGACCTGACCTCCTCTCCTCAACCGATAGCCTAGACCTGAATCCTCCAACAGTGTACTTAGAGGATTCAGGGTTAAACAGAACCAAAGTGGACTTAAACTGTCGCCCTGAAATATTCCCCGTTTAATCCATACAGGCTCATCATTCCCCTGGATCTGCCGACATCCTGGATAGCGAAGGACCGTTCTCCATTGCCCCATACATGACATCAGGAAGTTGCGCAGAGTTGCATCTATCTTGTACAACTCCAGCACCCTCATGAGCCATGTATGTGGCACCGAGTCGTAGGCCTTCTTATAGTCTATCCAGCATGTCGACAGATCCTTGCGGGATCGACGAACCTGTTGGCTTATGGCCATGTCGATGAGGAGTAGCTCCTTAGTACCGCGGGACCCATTCCTACATCCATTCTGAGAGGCAGACATAATGGAGTTATTGTCAATGTGCGTATTAATTTTCACTCTCAAAATGGATGTAAGAAGTTTATAGACCGTTGACAAACATGTGATCGGTCTATAATTCTTGGGTTCCGCGGGACTACCTGACTTATGGAGCAGGTGGGTAACGCCTGTTGTTAGAAACTGTGGTAGCGACCCAGACTCTAAGGATGACTGGAACTGAGATGCCAGGCAAGTGTGTGAACTAATTAAACATTTCAACCAGAAGTTGTGCAGTCCGTCCGGTCCCGGTGATTTCCAATTTGGTAACAGACGGACTGCTCTGGCTACGTCTAATGGGGTGATTATGACTGCTTCCATTTCTGGTATAGTTTCACACACTCGCTCAACTTCCCGCATCCAGTCAGCCTCTGCGTGACAGACGGGCTCCGACCAGATGCTGCGCCAGAATGCACTCGTGGCTGCATCATCCGGGCGGCACACGTCTGTCACATTTTGTTCAGGTCGCTCCCAAGCTCTATATACCCACCTTTCATTGCTCTGGAACATGCGATTCTGCGTGTATCGATCCACCCGCCGCTTATACCGCCGAATACGGCTCGCCCATGCACAAACTTTCTGCTTCAGGAAGTCGATGCGCTCTGTGACACGGGACATGTATTCTCGAGAGCTGATTCCAGTCCCCGAGAAAGCCCGTCTTACAAAGCGCATCACTCGTGGTCGTGTATTGCCCTCCCTGAAGCAGTATAGTTTGCCGATGAGTACCCTGGCCCCATCAATACGGCGCTCGATCCTGCACTGCCAGGCTGGTACGGCTGGTTTTGGTCGAGTAGCTCCGTCACAGTTTGGAAATTTGACGTTAGCTAAACGACATGCCGCAACAGCCGCGCAATACAGAATCGAGTGTGTATCAATGAGATCCTCGCTGCTTTGGAAGAAATTCTTAAGCTGCGAGTCCAAGGCACACACCAGCGCCCTATTTTTCTTGTGCATAGGTAGGCGTGGTAATCGGGGTCTAAGTTCGGTCGGAGTGGACCTATACTCGCCAAATGCATCCTCCAGTGCGCTCCTCAATCGGGCGTTGCATTGGCTACTTACTGTGGCAACCCTATCATCCTCTTCTTCAACATCATGATTGGACCGCGGCGGGATTCCATCAATAATTGACATTCGTACCGCGGTTTGTGCCGGAGTCGAGACGATATGGTTGCTAAGTACCTCTGAGCGCAGCCTATCAAGTGCAACATCGTCCAACCTATGATCGCGTTGGATGACCCGCACCTGATCCGATAGTCGTTGGGCCGAGATGTTGATGGTTGGTTCTAGTTCCTGAAACAGAGACAGCATCCTAGCACGGTACGCAGTGAGGTTAGTTCCTCCCTCTGTAGACCCGTAATATGCGCGCATGACGTTCTCGTTCATAGATTGAGTCCATCTCATGCGCTGCACACAACCACCGGCAGCGGGGACCCGGCTCGGGGCCGGATGGCCCCTAAGTCCCAAGCTCCTCGGTGGCCGGCCTCTCCCCTGCCGACGTACAGGTGTTGGCGACGTCGGCGGGGAAAAATACTCGTCGCTCGAGCTCGACGCAAC